>JAQJVK010000009.1:46935548-47554610 GCA_035578135.1 Flexamia atlantica | reverse complement strand
TTAGACCTTTAATTTAATACCTTCTTGGAATTTTTACGTTATTTGTACCCGGGCGGGCGCTAAAACGGAGCAAGAAGATGGCGCGTCCGCGAATGTAGTTCATTACTCCATACAAGTGATGATGACCTTAGATCACACACGAGGTTTACAGATTTTAAATCAAAAAGGCAAAGTAATTAGGGTACATTATGGTGTTTTCAAAATCGTTAATATGCATATTTACTCTAGCTAACTGAAAAAAGCTACCACCAACGATTTAACCTTGAGAATATGTAACAATTACACAGGCGTTATTTTTAAAAATCACTTAAGCAATGACGAATTCCATGGAAGCCACAAATTACTGTTGATCAAATCCGTAGCTTATTTTTTTTAATTATATCGCATCACATTGCCAAACAGGAAACGTTTGAAATCACAAACAAATCTAAGTTAAGTTCAAGGCAAAAGTTGACAGTTTTAATTGTTTTATAACTTGTAGATTAAGCATCTGATGCTTGTGACAATAAGCTGTAAAACTTGTCTTAAAATAAAGTACAATTTATATTTAAAATTGTTTTTATCTTACCTAATACATATTTAGACATCTTAGTCCTAATTTTCAAGAAAAAGTAAAATTTACCAGTAACATCTTATAATAAGTCATAATATTCTGCATTAAAATAATCAATATGAAATTTAATTGGTTAAAACAATTACCAAACGTTAACAACACATTCATTTTGAAATATGACAATACAGTATTTCAGAGTTTGCAAGGCGTTTAAAGTGCTGCAATAGGCAGCAACAGCATTATCGTAATGCCTGAGCCTTGGCGCGGCCTGTGTACCTGCCCCGCCCTGGCGCCTGCAGGCCCCCGACGCAACCGCGGATTCCGGCTCGCTCTGTAGGCCCAGCGCGCGTTCCAGTAGTATAGTTCTTTGGCTGAACTACGATTTCCCAGACAACATTTTTTTTGGTAGATACATTGATTCCATGATAACCATCCAAGCCAACCATCCTAATGCAGCCAACAAAGTTAGTCCCGAAACCACTCAATGTACTCGTTGTTACTCACTATTGCACAATCGTGAGAACCACTCACTGATCGTGATATAACTACGGACAGTAAATTGAAGAAAAACCATAGAACCAAAGAAAGGGATTAAAAATAAGCGCTGATCACGAGTAAAATAAGCCTTTGGAACTAAGGCTATCAAAGAGGGCATACAATTAAATATAGTGAGAAATTCAGTGGAGGGGAATTTAAAATTAAGTGAAAAATTACTAAAACAATTGTAAGTGGAATTTTTCATTTATATCATAAAAGAGGTTATGGGCCCAGCTCGCTTTCACTACTCTCGACGGAAGAGAGTGGACAAACGTAAGAGGTGGGTGTTAGAATAATGTTTAACTTTACTTACAATTAGAACTTCAAAATCTGACGACTGACGATGCAGTTAGTAAAGTTCACCATAGTCCAACACAAAAATAAAAATATATATAGTATTGGTGATGATTCGATTAAAAAAAAAACACAAATTTAAATCTTGATCGATGCTTAACAAGTTTCCTGGTGATTACCAAAATTACTATTGCAGGTGTTTACTATAAATGTCTTTAAAAAAATTAAACTGCAGATTTGAGGGAGTATCAATGCTCGGTTGTAAGAGAAAACGTTATGATATTTGCCCCATGGGGCAGAAAGGGAGCTTTGTATATTCTGTACTTAAATAACTGATTCTTATCTACAATTTTATCACTAAAAGTAGTTTATTTTTAAATTAAATTATGTATCTTTGAATTTAATTACTAGATAGTTGGGAGGTTTAGCAGCCTACAATAAATACGGTAAATAAAATCATTTTCTACATTCGGCACAATATTAAAAAAAATACCGGTTAACGTCTACCATGTTGTTTTACACTGTATAGAAAAAAATCCCTGATCCTCTTTTAACATAAAACCAAAGTAACAAACATACATGCAAAATATAAATTTTTGTATAGAACAGTGAAAACAACACTACTCAACGTATTTTACTGCAAGTTTTAATCATTATAAGTTTAGTTACTTTATTGTAAGTACGTTTTTATAACAGTTTTGTAAAATTTTCACGCTGAAGTAGCCTGATTTATATTCTCCGGACATGAAACACGAGGGACAAGCGTATTACAAAAGTTTCTTGGGAGATTTATCCATTTGTTTTCTTTTTCTATTTTAATCTGCTAAACGAGCATTGCAAGTGCAGCTTAAGAGATGAAACTCGACGCTTTCCATTCTCAGTTTATTAGAGAGGTAAACTTGAGCACTAATAAAATTTATTATTCTTCCAAACGTAAGCGATTCGATATCTACAGATGTATGCGTTTGTGTATAATCTGGTTGTAAAACTCTACCCTGATTGTTAGTGGCAAAAATCAATATTTTCCCTAGATGAAGTTTCTACAGCATTGAGTATGATGGAGCACCATGGCGCGCCATGCCAAAAGTGATGTTTTTGTAGTTTTTAAGTAATTAAATGTTATCTTACCTTTTTTATAGGATTCTACAAAACACACCTTACAACTAGCGTGACATTTTCAGGGTGGGCAGTGTTCTTCTCTTTCAGTGGAATCCATACTCTAATTTAACCAGCGCATTATGCGGCGAGGGGTGAGCCCGGGATTGGCTAGGCGAGGATGTACCCAGGGGGACGATACCCCCACCCCAGTTCCCCAGGGACCTGACCTCCGTTTGCCGGCACCATGGCAGTGCAGAGTCCGACCTCTGCACCCACACCGCACTCCCTGTCCAGGGCCCGAGGGGGCTGGCTCCTGACGTCCACTGAGAACCCATCGGCAGTGCGAGGCACACATCAACCCCTGTGACAGACAGGGACACTCTCAGGGACCCCCAGTGGGCGCCGGTCGAAAGAAGGCGAAAAGACACCCATGAGGGGTCGAAGAGAAGAAGAGGTTGAGCCAGGTTTGCTCAGAAAAGAAGAAAGATTGCGATCCAAGGCCCGAAAGATGGGAAGAAAGGTCTGGAAGAAATGCGAGGAGAAGAGTCTCACAGCTTGGCTCGGGAACCCGGGGTCGTCAGACTACCAAACAGCTGAAAACCGGCCGCCCCTGGGCAAATCTTTCTTAACAAAGTATACAGTTATTGGTTGAAATTAATAAAAAAGTTTGTAAAAAAGCCCTGCTAAAAAGCCCTGCTCTATTTTTTTTTATAAATTCGTAGAGAGCCCAAAAATAAATTAAGTTTTGGGGAGAAAACCCCCTCATAGAAGAACCATTAAAAGAAAAGGTATGTAATGCAATATTTGCTAGACATTATTGTTACACGCACCCAAAGCTGAACAATAATCCTGAGACCATTTGAACAATAGAATACACTATCACATTTTTTGAATGCTTTGAAGCCTATTAAATTCGAAGGGGATTCTTTGTTGCTGTGATGACTCCTCAACACTAGGACTTATTTAATCTATTAGGTTTTAAGGGTCGGCTGTCTGACTTTCTCATAAACCCTACGGGTGAAATAATATCCGGAACTGGACAAAAATAAATACATTATTGATATGACATGAATTCTTTTAATAAATTAAGGCAATCGTTTAAAGTAAATGTTAAGCCATCTATTCATAGTGAATGTTTAAGTATTCAGTCGCAAGATGTAAATTGAAATTTTAAGTTGTAAGTTATAATTAACAATGGAAGAACAGGTTAGGCAACTTTCTTCCGTCTACGGAATATATTCAGTTTACTTGACCGACTATTGACAGCAATCCTTTTGGTTTTACCACATCACGATGTTAATTTTTAAAGACGATGCAAACTTAATGAGCAAATTAATTATCCTTGTCGCTATCATAGACAAGTTCAGTGATTGAAGTCCCCACAGGAACTTCCTGCGGCAATGTTAGCTTAAGTTACCAACTTCAGTTAACTAAGAGGATGATGCATGAATATCTTGGTCCAAGAAGATGGTATGTTAGAAACATAGGCCTTAGAAACATTGTTACCATTGGAATCGAGGATCTCGGTAGGTTTGCTGCTGTAGAGGGTTGTAGTTGGTTTTTGGTTTTTCAAAGTTTGACAATTGACGGGCAACTTAATTCTAATTTTGGTTTAGTGTTTCTTGTGTAGCATTTATTTAAAGGGTCCATGATTTTTTGTAAATTCCTTCAAAAGTTACTGACCATTCAATAAATTATTCATTGTAAACAACCTTAGCTCACTGTTAAATTTTCATAAAACGTAATAAAATATAATGAAATATATAGAAAAAATATAACAGAGAATGAAAAAGAAAAATGTACACATAAAAAGTTCAATTAATTCCGCATGTTTTTAAGCCAATTAACAATTCTAAAAAGAAAAGCAAAAAAGGGATTTTTGATGTTTCTGTTAACTTTGAAATCAAAAGGAAACTGCCGAGTAGTGTTGTGGTGAGTAACAGCCGACGATTTATCAATCCCCAACTGGTCTTAATCTGCTCCCTCATTTGTCAATCCGTAGTTGTACAATAGACTTTTTCTTCCTCAAACAAACTTCTATCAGACATTCCCTTTAATAAATTATTTATCTTTGGCAAGTAATGCAAATTACAGTACTATAACAACAAATGTCATGAAGAGCACTATTTAAATTTGGTTAAGTTCTATTTCTTTGTAAGATAACGAACGCTCTGGACTCTTAAATGAGGACAAATTTGGAAAAAACTAGGTTACCCGTTAAAGTGTTAGAAGTTTCCAATATATCACCGGTGGGTGGTTCAAAATTGCTTTTGTGAAAACAGAAATATGTGAAAGGAATTTGATATATGGGTCTTTTGAATATCCAAGAAATACTGAAGTTACCTTGTGAATCTGTGAACAGCTTTCTTCTTGATAAAATTGAAGTATTGCTGAAACGAAGTTCACTAATAATTTAACTTTAGTGAAACTATTTATATTCATTGAAAATATTACAAGCTCAATCAAAGCATTAGTTTTCAGCATTAATATTTTGATTTTCATTGAGCACACATATAAACCTAACCTCCTAGGAACATTGACATTTATACCATGCCATGCGTAGTGCATTAATTATCTATTTATGATTAAATGTCATTAAATGATTTGTGAAATTTTCTTTGTAAATTTTGTTAATATGGAGTATGTTCAAAGTATCGCTGCGTATTTATTATTATGTGTTCATCATTACTATTTATCATTTTTTTATATTGTTATGTGTCATTATTGACTCAATTGAGTACTAATTCAGAGCCATGTAGAATACAGTATTTTAGGTGCAAACCAGCTAAACACCAAACAGTTGACTCCCACAGTAGGTGGTGATTGTCCGTAAACATTTAGGCTTTTAGTCAAACATCACTCGCTTAGATAAACATCTGGGAGTCAAAAATAGCCGAGAAAACATTTTGCACAACAATAATGCAGCACTCCTGTTTTCAGCTGTAGTTGGGGAATAACAAGAAAACTAATTGAACTGAAGATTCTGACGCAAGAACCTGACTGTTGAAACACTTCTTCCACTTTGCAGTTAACATTTCTAGAATTAATCTTAAAGTAGGTCAAAGTACCGTTGCACTGGACTTGAAATGTTAATTAATCATTGTTTCTTCTAATACTAGCTTATAATCTTAGACTATGCATTTTTTCATCTGAAATTTGGATTACATATTCGATATTTGACCAGGTGTTTTAATGCCAAATGAATGATGAAGAAAACATTCAAAATGAAGAATAATTGTCTTATTTTTATCTTGATGTTTTGTTGGTATTTATTGAATACAATTTGATAGAAGGAAACTCATAAAGCTACAATAATTAATAAATAAATAGTAAATAATTCGTCTTTATGAACTTATTAAAATTCTTCTGCTAAAGAGGGAAAGAGAATTTTAAAGAATTCATATTCCTAGATATTTTCTTACCCAATTAGTGATTTTCAACCAACCTTAATTCCGCTTATCGTGCTATTTTAACAGTCAGGTCTATAAGCTCATAATATTATATACTAAACTGTTATTACAATTTGTATGCGGCCCAACCTACGATGGTAAAAATATATTATTCAAAAATTATAAAATCATATTTGTTTTAAGTGTTTTATAAAAAAAATCATATCTGAGTTCTCTGTTAATTTAATCGACACGACGTTTTTAAAACTGAAATAATTCGGTAAATTGGTGTTATTAATTTTTATTGAATTGTTATGTACATTTGATTTGTATCTACAAACGGATTCGAAGTAAATTGTAAGAAAAGTATAAAAAATGTTAATAATCACGGTAGTCAGTTTGGCAATCAACGTTATCTTCAATTCGAAGTAATTAAATCTAACAAACTGTTCTTTTGTTTAAGTAATAAGAGTAGATTCTAATTTTTGTGTTTGGATGTTTTACAAATGTCCACTTCTTGTTCTAGTTTGGGAAAATTATATCTGATTAGCAGCAAATTACAAAATGTTTTATACGGTGTAACTAATTTTCAAGATTAACATTTAAGTGTACAAAAAATTAGTTCAAAAAAATTAGAACTTCTTATAGTTTCAATTTTTTTTTATTTTAACGGAGGTCAACACCGTGATTTTAGTTTAAGTTTGACATAGTTTACACTTACTCATTAAATGGCCAAAAACAAGTTCCACACCAACATTCACAAATTGTTATCTCTTTAATTAAATTCAACCAGAGTTTTAAAATAAAATGTCAGCTAAAGTTGACTCGCTAACTTGAACCTCGATAGCTCGTTAGCTGAGTCATTTCTTGGGGTGAGAATAGCTCTCTCATTCAATCAAGAAGTGTAATTTATTCTATCGTGATGAAGGTTTGGGTATATTTTTTCGATAAAACTAACCATATCTCCCACAACACTGCAAAATGTTTCAGGCAAAATTATCTTTCCATTATCCTTCAAAACGTTGCCATCGCCGATTTCAAGTAATAGCTTTGAGAGTCCCCCTGCTCTCGTATAGTCTTGTAGCTGAACTCGTATGTTCACTTTTAATGTGATGTTTTTATCGCTGGCCATAAATGTGAAGACTTCATGCATGCTTTGAACTCGTCAGCACGTGTTCCTCTTGGTATGTCTGTAAGCGCTTATCTGAAGTCTCCAGCCAAAAGGACAGTAACTCCACCCATATGTCGATTGTCACCCCTTACTTCTTGTAGAGTCCTATTAAGAGCCTCGAAGCCTTTCTTTGTGTAACATGTTATTTTCATCCTATATTATAATTTTGTTTTCTCGAAGCACTTGAGCTATGTCGCTTTGCTTCGAGATATTACATGTTGTGGCCTCAGAGCGGTTTATATTTAGAGGTAGCTTAAAAGTGGAGAGCGCTGTCTTTACTCCATAAATTAAGGTGGCAGCAATACCCGAAGATGCGGCCGCTCCTGCAATTTGTTGTGTGCTTCGAATTGTAAAAAGTATGAGATTGATTAGGAAAGTCTTTCCAATTCCATCAGGTGCATCAATAAAGAATAACTGACCATTGCGAGAAGCAATGCTTTGTATTATTTCGTTATAGCATTTTCTCTGGTCTTTATTCAATTTGGGCAAGTTAAACAATAGCTTCAGAAAGCTGAGCAACATTGTATGAGAGTTCGCTTACGTATAGACGGTCAGCAAGGATAGCGCTGTCTTCTCGTGAAGGAGATGGAATCCCAATGTTTTCCAGATAAGGAGTTTACATTAACCTCAAGATCTATTAAACACTGGTTGTAAATTCAGGAGATATTTAGATACCTCCAAAGTTCAATTCTGTTTTTCGGCTGACATCCTCCGAAAGACTGTCTTTATATTTCTTCTATGATTTTACCGGGTCCACATCAAAAGAGAAAACCAGCATGATAGAAAAAGATTCTCGAATTCTTTTGGGATAATCTGATATGGAGGCCTCTTCTAAGGTCTGGTCCCAGTGACCATCATCCTCCAGGAATCCAAGTGATTGGCAAGCCGTTTGGAATGTTGGGTGAACCACTGTCACAAAAGTTTTGTAATCATTAAGTGAAGTTGGACCACAAACCTTTTGTAGGAGCATATGTAGACAGAAGCACCCTGAGTTTCCAGGATGGACTGTGTAAACTCTACCCAAAACAAAATCCTTTCTTAACCTCTAGATATTCTGAAACAGGCTTTCCTTTTTCCCTTCTAATGAACTTGTTTTCTTTCCATACATAATATGCTGGTACTTCGTTGTAATTCAGGGGTTTGGCGAATATATTGACCTTACACAGCTCGAAAACCCTCAGAAGAGTCTTCATTGGTGGGTTGTTAACTTTATGAACAACGTTTTCCTTATTAAAATAGACTCTTTGACTGTTTTTGATATGCGCAGCAAGGTGCATGACAGGGGGATACCTTTCGTGAATGGGGAAACAGAATATACGCCAGGCCGCCTCAGAACTGCTAATATAACGTCCTATCACATACCTCGTCACCTCGTCTAGATCTGCAATAGTGAATGCTGCCTGATCTAATCCTTACTTGCAAACACACTTTATCGATTTGAAGGAATTGCAGCACTCAACATCTATTTGAACAGAGAATGTGTGAGGTAGAACAGAATCATTTGGAACTACCCATCGGCTATCAACATCGACTTCGATTATTTTCATAGTGAAACAACCATCGGACGGGGACCGTCGCCGATACGTTGGATAGCCATCATCCCCCGTTTGTGTCTCCTTTAAGAGTTGTTGTGGGTAGCTTTTGATACAAGTCCCATTTGACATGCAAGGAGAATTTCTGTTGAGTGAACCACATGGACCATAGATCATATTATTCTTGACTATACCATGTAAAATTGGCTCTTCGTCAGGATCAGGTATTTTGGCAATAATCACTTTGCCAATCACTTCTGGTCTTATTTTTCTCCAAACCATAAAATAATGTGCGCTTGAGTAACCCACGTTTCTGCCAATCTATAGTGTTCATATAACACATAGAATGTCCAAAAATGCATTCTTTGGTGAGCAGATGTATCATGTACTTTATTTTCAAGTGGGAACTCTTGCTACCAGGTCGCGTCTATCATGGGAACGTTGGTTTAATTTTAAAAGCTGTCCAATCTCTTGCCATTTGGGGTTGCATGTAAAGGTTATGTATATATCTGGCCTCTCAAAGTTGCGGACGTAAACCGTTGCATCTTGCGTTCTTTCGTGCATGTACCTTAGTCCGCTGGTAAATGTTTATTTAAACACACATCTTGCCAAGTTCGAACACATTTCCGTCTTTAGCTGTCAATGCAGTTCCAAGCGAATATAATCCTCACTTATAGCTTTTTCTATTATTGCGTATCAAATTTAGTCTTATGGTTTCAATTTTGGCATACACTTCAGCCAGAAACTGGTTAAAGAGGTTCCTAATTATAAGTAGACTTCCTTCCTCCCCATCACGCTCCATAATCTGTAACTGTAAAAAGCAGTTGCTGATACGGTCTTGGTTAGAGATTCCTTTGTCTTAGGGTCTTGGTTAGAGATATTGATAGCATATCCATCTTCACCATGGCAAAACACTAGTGGCTATTGAAGAGTGTCACGATTCAACTCGTCGCCTCTTTTCTGTATAATATGTCTCGCTTTGCAAACTCTTGGCCAACAATATTGCCACTTCCTTACACTTAGGAGCATTAAACTGACATCGGTGTTCTCCATTAGGTTTTATATCGGCACTGATTACTATTTGGAAGTTTTTCTGGTCTTTATATTATTGATTGCAAATTTAAGTCCAGCACGTATTGGTTGTGCTGGTGCAACATTTCTTGAAGCTGTATACGAGTACAAGTTCAAGCTTAATACCAGGGTAGATTCCACGCCAGGGTAGATGTCCTTTTCCTTATCTTCATCAACGACAAAATATATTTGAATAAATTATGGATTCTGATTGGGCTCCGGCATCACGATGAGGCTTCCTATTCTGTGGTAAACCTGTCCTTGAATCTTAAAAGTTGGCATAAAATTGCTTCCTTTCACTCGTTTGATCTTAAAGAAGTAATCTCAAAACACCCGTTTTATTTTCGAGTATCCGAAGGGAAATGCCTCTGAATATGGATGTTGTTGGCTTAAGAGACGGTGCAGAAGTTCTGGGGTAGATTTAAGTGTTGGGATTTGTATTTTACCTCCTGAACAGCAAATTCCTGTAGTATCGTCCTTCCACTTCAGAGAACGGCACTAGGGACAGAAAGACAGTGATCCAAAAATAGGATTCTTGTCATTTGAATAGTCAATGCTGCTTTTTTCATCCAAAAGCAGACATATACTTTTTATGCAATGGTAATACGTTTTGCTGTGATTCTTTTCCGTTTTGTTTATTCTAAGCTGATTAATTTTTATTTTTATTTCTTGAAAGATATATGGACATTTTTCTTCGTTTCTTCCCTTTGTCCTTCGTAACTGGGCTTTCGATACGAACAGTTGTATTTGGTTGCGTCAAATAAACTGTTTTGCTTTTAAGTTCCTTTAGTAAAGGAGAATTTTGACCATTAGGAAATATATTAGCTTCTTTTGCGTTTAAAGGAAATGTACATCAAAATGGCCAGTAAACCTAATTATTTTTATATCTTGAACGGGATCTCCGAACGTGGCTGTAAGTGTGCCATTTAGATAACCTTGAAACTGATAGTGAAATAGTTCTCCAGCTGCCATCAGTTTAGAAACCGAACCATGAGTATGTGGCCTCAATATATCAACAACATACTCTTTTAAGTTGGGGTAAGGGTTGCCTGACTGCAGATGTGTAAATGGTCGTAACCTGAGCCTATTATTTAAAATGTTCCCGACAATTTATATTTGGATTCAGTCAACTACTATTCGGTCTACTTTATTGTTAATCAGGTAGCATAGAGAAGCAAAAATATATGCAACATCTCCAAGAGGTAAGTAGGTGATTTTTTTTAACACGTGGGCTCGTATAACTTGATTGAAATGACGAATCATAGCTTTCACTCGATGGGAAAAATTAGTGTGAACTTTTTCAAATTTATTACTTTGAGTGAGATATAAATCAAATTTATTAGTTACATATTTATTAAGTCACATACCTTTTTAAGATTTCCTTAAATATAATTGAAAAGTTAAATTAGAGGATATTATGGATCTTCCTATGACAAAATAGTGAACTAAAAACCTTAAGAGAGAAACGGCAATGGAAAATCATGTATACTATAAAAAAATAAAACAATGAGAACCATTGGGCATCATAAACTTTTATAGCTTTTAAATTCAATAAATAAGCTACTCGTATCCAGCAGAGTGGACTACGTAAAGTTTTATCGTTACGCAGATAGGCGAAGAATAACTTTATTCAATTTACAAACTTTTTTCCTGCTCCAATTGAAATATAAACAGAGTAAGACAGTAGTTATTAAAAATAAAATAACCTAAAACCATATGTCGCAGGTCAAAAGTTCTACATTTTATGGTAAATTCGACTTAAAATCAAAATGGTTTATGTTTTACGTAAGAAAAGTTTAAGCTAATTTTAATTCATTTAGCACATTATAAAAAACATAAATAAATCTCAAAATTGTTTACATCTATAAATTGATACGCAAGTGGTTTTATTTTCACAGTCAATGCTCAATAACGACTAGACGGATTTTAACGTTTGGGATGTCAAATTAAAGGGATTTTTATGTAGATTTGTCAATACGTTCAAAATGAATAAAAAAGGGCGTCACCAATGTACAGTAAAGGGCTAAGTTTTGGAACAGTAGCGCTATCCATCGACATCTGACCTAGCTCAGTTCACTTTTTAGCAACTGAACATATGGTCATAATTTGAAATATTTCTACAGGTAAACCACAGATTACAGTGTTTTCAAGCGAAGCTGCAACTATTTATAGTTGGACTATAAATAGTACATTTATAGTCCAACTTAAACTAAAACTAGGGGGCCCATGCGCAAATTGCGCATTTTAATTATTAATTGTATATGTGAGAAAATCAGGAGCGTTGAAATCGCCCTCTAGAAATAAATCAAAGGCTTGAGGGTCGAAGCCGTAAAAGAAATGCCCATTTTAATTATTATCAGTCGCCGGTGCGTTGTATTATAAGCTTTAAAATGACACCTCAATCGAAAAAATCGGTCAAGTTGGACGGCTGAAAAAGGGATCTAACAGAGAAAACCCTTATTGTATTAAGTATATAGATAGGGGCCTCAAAATCGTGTATTTATGATAAGTTATACATTAAAAGAATAATGAGGGAAAATTCAAACAATTCCCATTTATTATAGCACAACATATGTTCATGGCAAATTGGATCTACCTTATATTATAAGGTCTATCTTATAATGTTCTTTTTATAATGTCTAGCCTACCACATGGGTTTTCAATCAAGTATCTGCATCACATGTTTTATGTAAACAAATCAGAAGTTTTTAGATCCCAATGCTTTTTAAATGGCAGATATTTTACGTTATTTCTCGTTTTCTGGTGAGTTTCAAGCAATTCCAGTATTTTTCCCGCCATCACGGAATAGAGACCTTTAATTTGAGCCCTCTCCTATATTTCTACGACTTGCCAGACGCCCACAATTTTGACGCAAAGAATCGCCTTACGAAATTAAATATATGATGTCCTGTATTTATATGATTTCTTAATGTAATCTTCATTCAACTAATTCAAACATTTTAAGTACGGTACTAAGAACTGCAGCTGGTTATGATATTATAATATTTATCTAGTCGTCTCGATTAATTAAAAATTATGGAAAGCCAAGAGCCATAAGAATTATATTGAAACTTTGAAGTCTTCTACTTCTACAGGGAAAACCTCTGGGAATTCCGTAAAACCGTTTCTTAGTACGCATCTATGGCCCAAGATAAGTAAGTATAAATTTCTAATTTCAGCCTTGTAGGTCTTATAGTTTTGGAGATGTGCTGTCCGTTAGAAAACCCCTTCTACTATACATCTATACCTATAAAAGGCAAAGCCCTCACTGACTCACTGACTCACTCATCACTAATTCTCCAACTTCCCAATAACCCAGAAGGCTGTAATTTGGTACACTGTTTCTTTAGGCATTAAATAGGAAAACTAAGTAGTTTACATTCTGATCTGACCCTCAGACTCCGCCATGGACCCTCTCAAAGATCCCATATTATCCTTATGGCAGAATACAAATTGGTGAAATGTTTATATTTAAACAGATGTAAAATGCAAGAAATTTAGTGGAATGTCAAACCAGCTGTCAGGAATAGAACATAAAATAAATCACTGACTAGAGATACTTATAAGACCTTTCTTCCCCGTAATAGCTGTTAATGAAAGAACTAATTTAAACCAATTATTTTATCTCCATCATTAAAAAAAAATACTTTGCCTTTGTCTTTTAGAAAATTTCATTGATGGAATTATTACCATAGGTCTCACGGCAAGACCTAAGCGCGAGACCATGATAACTTTTCAATTTGGAGCTCCCAGAAGCAAAAAACACTATTCAAACTATATTTAAAGCTGAAAACACAGTACATTGTCCCTATAGAAAAATTATATATCTCGGTTATTACTCAACATATCTTGATAAAACTTGGTATGTGATTTTTTTATTTTTGGTTCAGATTCACCTGATATTGTTTTAAAACCAGCAAATTTTTGAATGACTGTTGCAATAGACCTGTATACTCATTCCCCATTTTATTGTTATGGCAGAAATTAAATAAGGTCATGCACGTAGTCTGGAGGTCTGCTGCAACGGGGGTATTTTTATGTTCAAGATTAAAAACCTTAGAATTTTTTGACATTAAATCAAGGCAATTTCTACGTTTTACGTACATAAACTCTCATGAAACAGAACACTGCTTTAGGATTCTCTAAGTACGCAAGGTCTGCTGCGACCGAGATTTTATATTCCTGCTTAAGGGCCACTATACAGTATACCATGCGTGCGAGCAGATTCAACGATATTGGGCATAAGCCTTCCCAGGGCAGTTGCACCCTTGAGGCCTTTATCGGTGGGGCGCTGAATCTGCTCATATGTATTGTACAGGAAGGCCAAATAGAAATACTTCCTGCGGGGGGCAGCAATAGAATAACTCCAGTCGCAGCAGACCTGCGGACTTTGAGGATTCCTGAAAACATCTTTCTGGTTAATGAAAGTCCATCTTCTTTATATTTGTCCAATACCACTTACCTATTATTGCTCAGCCCAAACTACAAGACTTAGAACCTTGGACCTTTGCATGGACGATCTTAAGGGCGTAAGCATCCCCTAAGAACGGGTTTTTTAATTCAAAGTTTTAAGGGTTTTGGAATAGTTGAAGTTTATAAATTTTCCTACGCAAGTGGAATGGATGATCTTTTGTTTAATTTTCAATGTTCATTTAACAAGCAGGTGGTTCAGCTTCACATATGGATACGGTTTTACAGCTGATTTATAATTTGGTTACTTTCATAATGGTTTTATAGTTGTTTTGTTGATTTTTTAGGTGATATGTACTATGTTAAATATATAAAAGTTAAATTAAATTTAGTTTAGTTAGTTAACTTAAAGTCGTCATTCGTTTTTGTACCTCATCTGTTTAATCATAAACTCAGTATGTGGCCCTATCTTCATGTAGGCAGCGGGAGTTACAGTTTTTATCGTGAGCAAAGCCACGGGTAACTGCTAGTTTATAATAATTATACTCATAGATAGATTGATAAATAAAACAATTTAATCCGAAGTAAACATTTGAACAACAAATGACGGTTCCGACTGAAGGATATTTTGCCGATCGAACAATTGGATTACTGGAACAGTTTCTGCCTCAGTGACTTTGTCGGAAACTTGTTATTCTTGATCGGAGTTTTTATATTCAATAATCTTGCCTGAAACTAAAATATTTTTATGTTAACAATTTTGTTAATTTAGTAATTATTCTATAAATCACTGGTTTTTGAAAAAATCCCGATAAACATTCAATTAAAATTACTTTTTAAATGTGCATTTACAAGGTTTAGGCTTTCTATAGTCAAAGGAAATGTAACCTATCGGTGTGATACTAAATCCGATCCAGTGTGGTTACTCTGAATTATTAGTGACTACTTGACACCACTGCGCTCAGCAAGGGGCTGGAATGCTAATGGTGCTTTGTGGGTCTAAAGTGATAAAGTTCAATGGCGTTAGAACGATGCATATGTAGAGTTATTACTCGTATGGTAGTATATTTATATAATGGTTTATTTAGATAACAGGATTTTAAGTTCACTCAATCTTCCGGTTGTGTACTTTAACCGCAATCTTGATGATAACATAAGCCGATGACGACTAAGATGGATACAAAATAAACTATGTTATGAACTAAATACCATTTATAAGCAAAATACATTTTTATTTCCTTCAAAAATGTTATTTTAGTTTTTTTTATGAAATTGGCCAAAATAGTAATAGGCCATTAAAATTAGATCAAAAATTTGTCATGCCTGGACAAAATTCCCGGAAAGCTGGAAACGTCTTAATCTTTTTGTTTTACATCCAAGTATATGAATTTGAAGTTTTTCCCATTTTCCTAGTGTGCTTTCGACCTGGGACCACAAAAATATCAGAGTTTTGGGCCATTTTTTATTCTTTTGCAAATAAGTAAAAACCCGTTTATTCTACATAAAAAGTTTAAATGCAAGAATTGTAGAGGAAAATATTCTGCATTTATTGAGTACCTTCTGATAAAGGTACTTTGAATAGTAATTGATTTATGGTAAGTTAAATAAAGGGTTTTGGCGAATTTCTCTTTTAAGGAAAGAGCTGTTACTGTAGGTCTCATGGTGATCTCTAAGCCCGAGACCATGATAACTTTTAGTTTTGAGGCCCTCAGAAGCCAAAAAACCCATACGTTCAAATCCATATAAATATATATGTATCGATATATATGTATATAAATGTATATTCTTATGTATTTGTTTCCTCGATAACCATCGCAAAAATGGTCCGATCTTTATAAAACTTGACATGGACGTGTAAAGTAGTAATTATTCACTTATGATGGAAAACCAGCCCGATCGGACCTTTGGAAAGGAGGGTGAGGGGGGGTAAACCCCAAAAAATGGGGTTTATTGAATTTTTCATGTAGAAAAATTAAAATATTCTAATTTTGGTTTATATAGTTGAATTCAGCTCGAAAAACAAATAATTTAGTATCTTGAATCATTGTTCTATGTCCATTGGTTACCGAGATACTGAGAGTGGTAAACACAGTACGTTGTCCCAGCAATGTTAACCTTATGGGAAATAAATAAAATTGTATATCTCACTTAATTCTGAACATATCTTAATAAAATTTGGTATGTGGCTTCACCTCGTTGAGATCAACTTATTTAAGGCACAAAATTCAAAGATTTATATATTCTTGATGCAGCAAACCCGCATACTCACCTTCCCAATGTTAACCTCATGGGAAATCAATAAAATTGAACATCTTCCTTATCTCCCAATATATCTTAATAAAACTAGTTATGTGGCTTTATCTAGTTAAGGTTGACTTGATTACTGTAAAAAATCTCCAAGTACATAGATTCCTGAGGCAGTAAACCTGCCCACTTATCTCCCCAACGTTTACCTTATAAAAAAAATAAATGTGTGTAGCTTGCTTATTTCTCAACGTATCTCGTTGAAACTTGGTATGTTGCTTAGTAAAATAGACCTTAATTAGATGTTGCACAAACAGAGTTTTATCAAAATATTAAGAAATAAGCTAGCTGTACAATTTTATCTATTTTCCATAAGGTTAACATTGGGAAGGTGAGTACGCAGGTTTGCTGCCTCAAGAATATATACATTTTTGAATTTTGTGCCATAAACAAGTAGATCTCAACGAGATGAAGCCACATACCAAATTTTATTAAGATATGCTCAGAAATAAGTGAGATATTCAATTTTTTGTATATCTCACTTATTTTTGTATTTTTTTTGTATTTTTTGTGAAATATATTTTTGTGGTCCCAGGTCGAAAGCACACTAGGAAAAATGGGACAAACTTCAAATTCATATACTTGGATGTAAAACGAAAAGATTAAGACGATTTCCAGCTTTCCGGGAATTTTGTCCAGGCTCAATCTTATTTTTACTGGCCTATAAAGTATTATAGGAAATCAATATTTTTTGCATGACAAATTGGAGATTCCACTGAGCCAACTCCATTCTAGGAATCACAATTTACAGAAAATCAGTATTATTAAATTATTTTCTTAATATTTCCTCTGAAATTTTTGTTGTGAATTGCACATGTTTAGGTTGGATTTCAGATCACTATTTATCACTTTGAACCAAGGAAAGTTGAAATGAAAGTTGGCGATAAAGAAAGTTTTGTGAGAAAAACAAGCAAAGCTCAATTTAAATAGGGATCTCGTTGCAACTTCTACCGCAGAATATTTTATTGGTTGCCCAAAAATTGGCTTAACGCCTGCTAGATTACAATAAAACCGTCATTGACCTTCAGAAATGCAGTTACTACCAACCTTCTTTCAATAACTTTCATCTACGACCATTTCAACAAGCACTAATAATTATATTACAAGTATTATTATGGAGAGGTGCATTATGAAACCAAATTCAATCAGGTGCACATAGTAAACTTTTTGATATAGGAGTCACTTTATGATACAGGTTGTAGACCAGCTAGATCTAAGCATTTAACGAAAGCAGTGTCATATAAATAACGCAATCCACATGCCAACGTGTGAATTGCTACACAGATTGTTCAACTACAATTCGTTTTAGATTTGATTCTGTGCCTAACCTCAAACGTAAGCTGCCTTATTTAACATGAGTGACAGTGGCGAGTTTTGTTTAGTTCAGGATGACGTTTTGTCGTATATTGTTAGTAATGCAACTCTTAAGTCAATCGTAAATCATATGATTTTTTCATTTTGTTTATTATGTTCTATCTATAACAAACTTGATTATTTCAAGTAGCAAAAATTACTAAGTAAAATTACTCCTTAGAGGCAAACAATGAAATTAACTCATTACAAATAAAACGAACACATAAAATCTTAAAAAAAACAGGTGTACAGTTCGTACTCCAAGAGACAATTTTTTTATGCAGCAGTTAAAGACCATAATTCACGTGACAGCTTTATTGTCCAGCTTCGGCTTTATGAAGTCGTTCTACTGCTAGTATATACTGACATTACCCTCCATAGTGCAGTCATTGCATTTCCAGTTTGAAATATAGTTTATTCAGGATAATAATATCTTACAAAGAAAGACAATATATACATCGCATTTATTTTGCAATTAGATGATTCTTCTCAAACCCAACCTAAACAAATATTGATCGCTCTGTCTGATAAAAACTCCTAACTATATGTTTCATAAAAGAAGTCCATGATTGGAAAGGATTTCATTTGCACAACGGTACTCTCGTATGATTGACATAATTAAAAACTACATGTGCTGCTTTACGGTTTTTGAAATAAAAAACCGAAATCATCCTAAGAAGAAATATAAATGTTAGGAAGAGTTGTACAGGGGTGTCACCTATGTGGGATTCTTAATATTATTTACAAGCACTTCTTCCAGAATAATACTCCCCATTCTACCAATCAAAATACGTTTTATTTCAATACATAGTAATTCTTCCCTTGTATTATTTAGCGAATAATTAGGTATAAACATATTGAAATATATAAAAAAATAGAACAACAGAATACGAGTTTTGAAAATGGGGACCATCGAGTCAGGATTCACTTATTATGAGGGGTTAATAGTCTACCAAAAGGCTGATAGCGGAAAAAGGGAAGTTATTATATTCTTGGTAAACAGGAGAGCAGTAAAAGAAGAATTTGAGCTTGATGCATTGCTTTTCTCTCCGCCCAGTGTTTCTTTGTTACAACAGGAAACAAAGCTTTAACCATCCCTTCAATGGGGACTTAAAATTAAAAATATAGGCATACAGCTTAAAAGGTAAAATAGGTAGACCATACATACAAAATTATCGTGATCAAATATGAATCAACAAAAACAATAATAATCATGAGTTAAGAAACTTAATCATTCTTTGTTCTTCCTTGGACTCAACAATCTGATAGTCTAATTTAACAGTCATAAAAAAAAACATTTCGACGGCTTTTGATTGACTTTCGACGATCATCAATGTTTTGAGACGTGATTACTGGAAGTTTTTTGTCAATCTTATATTAATAAGGACACAAAAATTTCCTTAGATTGTTGCAAAATTTGATCTCATATATGTGTAGGCTACACTAATAAGACCATAGTAATAGGAAGATTGAAAACGTACTGATGTTTTTCCCCTATACATACCCGGGTGTCCCATAATAGTCCCCCCCCAACTTTTTCCTATATTTTTTCAAATATTAATTCCACACCACCCCCAAACATTATCGGGTAGTTAATACTTCATTTCTAGGGGGTTCCCAATTTTGGCCGCCATATTGGATCCGCCATATTGGATCTAAAATAATTTTTTCAAATGTAAAAGTGGTGTTGTGACCCATCATTTCAAATTAGATTTTTTCGCTGATTACAATGCCGCAATCCGTTTTTAAATTACAGGGTTTAGTTTTCAAGATATTGACATGTTTCTAATAAAAATCTAAACAAATAAAAATTTTCCAAAAAGTAAGTTTTATAGCTAAAAACGAGTTGCGGCATTGAATTAGGCGCAAAAAACTAGTTTGAAATGATGGGTCACAATACCAACTTCATATTTAAAATAACTTACCCCATTTCAAAATGGCGGATCCAAGATGGTGGCCAAAAAATTTCCATTGGTGAAAGTGAAGTGTAAATCGCTCAACAATGACTGATGGTGGTTATTCGTCACTATGTAGCATTATTTTGTGGTTATGGGCCTATTTTATCTATTTGTAATGTTAAAATTGGTTGAAAATAAATTAATTAAAAGTACTCATATCATGAGAACCAATTGAGATATTGAAAAACGGATTGCGGCATTGTAATCAGTGAAAAAATCTAATTCGAAATGATGGGTCACAACACCACTTTTACATTTGGAAAAAATATTTTGGATCCAATATGGCGGATCCAAGATGGCGGCCAAAATTGGGTACCCGCTAAAAATGAAGTATTAACTACCCAATAATGTTTGCGGGTGGTTTAGAATTGATATTTGAAAAAATATAGGAAAAAGTTAGGGGGGGGGACTATTATGGGACACCCGGTATGGATTTAGTATGCAATCCATGTGGCTTATTGGAGTTCTCCTTATACTTAACGAAAGGCGGAACGACGACCTTATATTTTTTAGTTTTACAAGCAATGTGTTATTGCTATCCAAACTTTAAAACTGATGTACTAAAACCATGACAAATATTTTGAAGTTTCATTTCCCCCCTTTACTTACATAACTATTTAGACACTTTAAAATGGTTTAAGAATCGTCAGAGTATAGGGAGGTGAAATGAACACTGATAGATTTTTCAATTGTAACACTACAGAAGCCCTATCGATATTTCCAAAAAATCTTACACCCCATGATATATTTTATATTCATAAAGACTATAAACACGATTTTATAATGCTATAATGAATTTTTTTATTCGTGATTTGTTTTCAAGATCAAGGAATTTTCATAAACGTGCTTAATGGTAAATGCTATGATTTTATAAACTAATCTATGAAAAGGATGGCCATTGAGGCACGAGTATTGGTATTTAAAATTTATTAAAGCTTGCCCACACTTTAAGGACATCCAAAATTAAAGTTGAGCACTCTCTTAAATCTTCCAAGGTCTGCTTCATAGGAACAATACGCACACTAAAAAAGTAATTAATTGCAAACTTGATACAGAAATATAGAAACCCATTAAATAACCAAGCCTAATTTTTCTCAGAAAGCTTTGTCATTTGTAGTCGTTGTCCTGAAACACTAACAATTCTATAACATGATTTTTAAATGTCAGAATCAACTTTAAGAGCTAATTAGGTCCCCTAACCTTTAGAAGAGCTTAAGTGTAATCAGCATTTATGTAGAATCGCTTATTAGTAATCAAGCTTTATCAACGACATATACATGCATGCATGTGCATTTGTGCTGTTTTCTTTAACTTATCTCAAAATCACCGTAATTTACATTTACTAAAATAGTGACCACAACATTAACACAAAAAATCAATAAAAGAATTTCAGTCACTGTATCACCGAAATGGATGTTCTTTTTGACCTTCTTTAGCAATATTTTTAAATGTACGCCTTGTTTTAACAATCTTCTAAAGCTCGAGCAGTAAAAATCATTGATTACTTTAGAGTGTTGTCTTAGAGGGGATTATTTGTCAGAAATTGACTCAAATTACAGGCATCGATAAAAGCTAAACTAAAAAAAACACAAATTATGATGACTTACGATGTTAGTTGTGGATTTAATTTACTTTACAACCAAACATTCACTAAAAAACCACTTGTAAAAACTCGTAACCCCATAACCAGGTAACGAGATGTACTAAAAATAGCTAAGATAATAGCATAAAATGACAGTAAACAACAACTATAAAACAATCGCTTTATATTTTGAATCATGTTTCAAATTTTAATATCAACTTGTTTATTAAGTGAGAAAACCCAGCCAAACACAACCACATTTGAAAAGTAACGAGGACTAGTGGATGACGTAAGACTTCAGCATATTTTCTTTCGTATTTTGTAGATCCACGAAGGATTTTGACTAACTTACTCAATCTACAATTTTGTTCATGTTATTTATTTGGCAAGTGTCCTTGCAATTTTTGTTTATAGATTTAGTCTCAGTTGCGTCGCGTCGTAAGGATACCCCTACTACAGAAGTACATTTAGCCAGCGTTTCGGTTTATTCTTTTTAATAAACATTCCTGTAGTTTTTTTTTACATGACTTGAAAAGCTCACTTCATACCACAGTACTGCATTATATATCTATGGTCCATTGTTTTGATTTCATGAAATTTTATTTCAATGGAGTTAATTTATTGTTTCACTCAACCCAAATTGAGATACGGAGACAAACAATCGGCCCCCTCTTAACCCTGGTATATGTGAACGATTTGAATTGTGCCATTCAGAGAGGACGAATCATCCAATATGGGGACGGCACTTACATCAGTAAAAAAATGGACTAGATCGAAATTTCCTGTTTTAAAGGATCAAACTGTTGCCTTCATTACTTTGGAAATAAACATTTTAATCCTCCAAAATCCAGTTTCATGATATTTAGAGGCCGTACCGCTCTGCATTTATGATAGATTACAGTATTATCGTCGAGGAAGTCGGTCTCACTTCTTTCCTCGGAATGCTCGTTGATCTTGAGCTGACTTGGATTGATAATGTGGAAAGTGCCTGAAAGAATGTCTCGTTAGGAATATACCTGCTCAGAGGACTTCCAAAACACTTTCCCAAGGAGTTATTACTAATGGCTTATTTCTGCTCGATTCAGCGCTATCTTCAATATGGTATTATTGCTCTGTGGGACAGATGCTCGAATAAATGATTTAAGCGTATATTTGTTCTAAAAAATATGACTCATAGCAATACTCAAATTTAGAATCGTGCCGAGGTGCCACTGGGATTGTTTACACTTGCTGAGCTGTAAATCCTGGAAATCATGCTCTTTTGTAAATTAAATACCCCCGTTGCAGCAGACCTGCATACTCAGCGAATTTCAAATGCAAAACAACATATTTCAATCCAACATAGCGAGATTTGACATGTTTTGGTAAGCTCCATAAGAATAACATGGGGAATGAGTATGCAGGTTTGCTGCTACGGGTATATTAAAACTGGGTGGTTTTCATTCAATATTTAGTAGATATGAACTAGAAAAAGCCATTTACCAAGTTTTATCAAGATATGTTGAGAAATAACCGAGAGGTAGAATTTTACTTATTTCCCATAAGGTTAACATTGGGACAACGTACTGTGTTTACCACTTTCAATATCTCGGTAACCATTGGACATAGAGCAGTGATTCAAAATACTAAATTGTTTGTTTTTTTGAGCTGAATTCAATGGTGCCAACCAAAATTCGATAAATTTTATTTTCCTATGTAAAAAACCCAAAAAACACATTTTGGGGGGGGGGTTATCCCCCTTTACCCCCCCTTCCGGTGGTCCGATCGGGCTGGTTTACGAACTCGTCCGAGCGATTACCACTTTACATGTCTGTACCAAATTTCATTAAGATCGGACCATTTTTGCGGCCGCTATCGTGCTCACAGACCCATATATATATATATATATATATAGATATATATATATATATATATATATATATATATATATATATAAATTCGAACGAATAGTGTTTTCTGCTTCTGGTGGCCCGAAAACGAAAAGTTATCATGGTCTCGGGCTTAAGTCTTACCATGAGACCTACGGTAATAGCTTCTTCCCTATAGAGGAAATTCGCTAAAAGCTATCCAATTCAGGGCAGTAATGTGCACAGTTACAATACAAGGTCTAGAAAGAACAGAATAGCATAGTTAACAGCTATTACGCTGATACCTCTCAAATAGGTGTTTCTACTCTGAATAAAATCTCGGATTGCACTCGATTTAAAAACTTTAAACAAACATTTTAAACAAATTTAAGAAGTTTTGTGTCTATCGCGTTTTACTCTTTGGACTCTAGGCGGAGTTCATAGACTACAAACCATGGGACATATCAGCCCGAGTTTTTCAATGTCCAAATGCTCTTAATTCAAATTGAAAGAGATTTTTTTATAAAAAAAAACTCAAATGCCCGTCACCATGGGCCAAGAAGCCTGTGCGACGATCTAACACCGCGAGATACCGAAGCAGCAATAGTCACATAAGCCAGTTAGAGGTGACCGCTCATGATAGAACAGGAGTTACCGGCCGCCGAAATCGAACCAGCGACGTTTGACACACAGGCTGTTATTTATTTTAGCACAACTCGCTTTACCTCTGAGCTGCCGCTTTGGTAAGGCGTAGCTGTCTAGCTGAGGCTTAAAAATTTTCACCTTTTTCTATTTTATTTCTATTGTATAATTTTTGAATGTGAAATGACTCACGCTATGAAATTTATATATAGTCCAATGGCATTAAAGAGATCTATCGATATTATAAATATATCTATATTATTAAAACAATTTCTGGGATTTTGTACAGAGCAAATCGACCTCTAGAAATTAATTTTTCTACACATATTTGGTATCGAATTAAAGCTATTACTCTCTAGATGTTCCTTTTGCGGGTTTGGAAAACATCCCATGAAAAGCATTTGCACAGAAGGCTTTAGAAACCCCAGCGAAAGTGCTACTATCTGTCTTAGAACCTGTGACCTTTTACAATTCAGACTTTTTAAATGTACCAATAACAACATGCCTATTTAATGAAGGTGTTTCATTGAAAGTTATGTTATTTGCTTAGGTACAAATTTGCCAAACATTTATTTAAGATGTAAATCAAAGAAGCGGGCCAATTTGAAAATTTAATTCCTTGGCCGTTTTGAGCGTTAAATAATTTGTTTTACGGCTAATGGCTATTTTATAAATGTTATTTAGAACAGCTAGCATCAGTTCATCGGTAGATTAGTAGTTTGTCCATCTTCTTACCATTTGTTGTTAAGACCTAACAAAGATGATCGTAAGAAACTGACGCGTTGATGTTGTGTAGAATTTACATAAAAATTCAATACTCCAGAAAACTCTAAAACAGAGACATGAAGTTGCAACCAAGCAATGAGGATCCATGTAAACTAACCTTATTTTTGTGCAAAATGAACGTTGTTGCACTATCGAAATTTTAAAGAGTAGAACTTGTACATAGACACTTTTAAAGCAGATAAAATTAATGAAATTCTCAAATTCTGTGAGGAATTTCTTACTTTATGTTGAAGTTTAAAGTCTAAGGTAAAGTTATTTTTTATTTTAAAGTTTGCCCCAACTAAACGAGAAGTTCAATTACTAGCAACATTATTTCAGTGCTATGACACAAGGAATCGGTCTAGAAAATTAAACAGTCAGAAAAGTTCACTAACTTCCTCTTTGAAAGGTATTTTTCACTGCAAAAAAACCCACTTACAAAACCCCATACATAATCAACATGAAACTAAAGCTTATTTTACCAAGTTAAGTCACGAAGTGACGCGGGCTGCTAGTATATCATTATAATAACAAGCCTTATAAAATATGTCTTTTTCTATTTTTCTTTCATTGGATATGGAACCATAAAGACATCTAAAATATATCTCATAAAATTAAAGCCGCAGACAAACAAAAATAGGTACAACGTAAAAAAACACGTTGTTTTCTGGCAAGAAGATAATTTGTGTTTTGTTTCTAAGTAGACTATGTCAGATAATGTTTAAATTATTATTTAGTTTCTCATTCACATTTAAAGACTTATAAATTAAAAATGTTTTTTACTTGTTCAAATACAGGTAGCAAATAGCTGTCTTTGTTCTCAACCTGAACGCGATTCCTTAATTTAGGAGGCACACTTCGGTTGTACATTTTCAATTTCTGCCGACAAAAGAGCGCTCGTTGTGCAATTCCTGCTTGTTTTGTGGGTTTGCGAAGTCATATTCAGATACTAAGAATGTAATATTACCTTTTCTTGCAGACTGACATTTCAGATTTAATTTATTGTTAAATAAAATACGTTACATTTATGACACAACTCAAGTCACATAAATTCAATTAATCTTCATCATTAATCTTCTTCTCATATTGGTTTATCAAAAAATCATCGAAATTAGTGGTGGCAGCACATTTGTAAAAAACTGATATGATACAGTTGTCATGCAGCCTATGTGGCAAAGCACACATAGGGTTTAGTCACACAGCGGGTAGAGCGACCCTCCATGTACCAGCCCAGCCCATTAATCTTGTCCAGGTATCGGTTCAATCTACAACTCTCTGCTCTCCCGCACCGATTTATCGGTTCATTTGGTGTATTACTGTGATGTATACAAAAGTTTGCATAGTGTTACATTATAGGAACCTGACATGAGTATTTTAAAACATTAATAAAAGCAAGCAATGTTTGTCGAACAAACATTTGATATGAGGTATAATTTGACTTATGCTTGAATTCTCGCAATAGTGATGTATTACGCCCTTTTGTAGGGAATTTTCCACGTAGGTCCTTTTGTTTTTCCTGCAAATAAACTTATCTTTAATGATTTACACACCATTACGCATGACAAAAATTAGTTTGGAGTCTGAGATATGCCAAGCCAAAACATGATAGCTACTAGAGACTCCTAAACTAAAAGGAATAGAGAAAGACACACCAATCGTAGTGGGTGTGGACATAGGCAAGAAGTTCACTGTTAGCTTATCTCAAAATTATATTTTTTCTGATGCAATTGTATGAGTGGAAAGAGACGTAATGAAATATGGCAGTTCAGTCGACAATACCTATTTGTATATTAAGAGCGCAAAGTACGTCATTGCCACCCGAGAATTGTATATGGCCGCACGAAGCATTAGCTGAGTGCGGCCAAACATTTCGAGAGTGGCAACGACTATTTGTGCTCGTATTGCACACAAGAGTTTTCCTACCACCATTATTTAAACAGTTTAACTTATTACACAAACAGTTTAACTACCTGTACACAAATGTTCATTGAGGTTATGTTTGCTTATTCTATTGGAACGAACAGGAATTTGAGATAGAAACGCCGACTGTGAATTCAGCTGATTTAGAGCAAGGCAACTAGAATTTAGAATACGGTGAGTGCCATAAGATTTCAGACCAATAAAAACTGGTCTTCGGTGTTTGACGTCATAGTTATATCTCTTGTGTGCCACCTTAACCTAATAAGTAACCCTGATTTAGCGAGCGGGAATGAAATAAAAACGGAAATGAACCGTTTTGCGTACTGCTTACAGGTGTGGCAATGTGATTATTTCCATACAGAGGTAGGAAAAATGGTTTGTTTAGAATAGGAAAATAGAATACTAAAATTGCATTTATACAAGTGTATTCATGAAAAATATCTTGGGGTGTCTAGAGCTCTGGACAGGATAATAAGATATCCTTTAAACGGGGTGTTGGCGAGGCTTTTTACAACATGAATAATTTGCAAGAGTAAAATAAGAAATCAATAAATTAATGAAAGGTTCTTTCTTATTTGCCAAATATTTATATTTTCGTATTTTAGTTAAATTAAATGGGTTTGTACAAAATATGTATTTGACCTTCTTCCTATTTCTTAGAAAGTAAATCTGGTTTTTAATTAAAAACCAAATAATAATATTTGCTGGGTAACATTTGTACCTACACAACTTAAAACATAGGATAAGGTGTTGACATAACTCTAGTGAAAGTTTTGATTTCCAAAAGATTGAAATGTTATTGTAAAAAAATCAAATATCAATCCTACAGTCAGTCCTTTTGCAAACTGAGAAGAGTATATGACAATTAAAAATAAAATACAGTAATAACAATATTGTTGTATATTATTCTAAGTATATGCTACAGTTTTCAAGAAGTTTCTAGTCCCTAAAGCTCAATCTAAGTAACTAGAGTTTGAAGACAGCTTAAAGAAAGTTCAGGAACAGTAGTTTGAAGTTCTGGTTTGTGGAATAGAGTTTGTTTTTCTTAGACCCGCGAATTACATGTTTTAAAACTTAAGTACTACTTACTGTATTTTAATATGTTAAATCCAGTAAAGTCAATAAAACATTTTTAAATAATTTTTTTTGACATCATATGAAAACAGTTCTACTCAGACAAAAACTGTTTTGAATTGTTGTTTATAAAAAGAACCAAAGAGAGTATTTGATCATACATATCAATTCAAGGCTACATTCGTAACATCTCAGTACGTACAAATTAGATGTACCTTCTTAACTATGATTTGTCAGTGAATTCAGTACCGATAACCAAGGTCAGTGTGTATTTGAATCAGTTAGTTTTATTATTAGCTTAAACGCGTAGCTTTGTCTAATCGTCTAAGCTTTTACGATCAACGGCTGACACACTGTAAAGGTTCAGCCAGAGAAGAGCCCAAGTATGAATAGTGCGACAATATCCAGTAATATGCCACCGTACGACAGCAAGACCAGATCCTATGAAAACATTTCAACCAACGCTGCAGATTTAAGCACAAATTTGTATAGATTCTTTTACATTCTATTCGACAAAAATCTTTTTCCTTTGTTTTAAATACCCTTAGTTTTTAAAGTTGTAAAATACCAACAACCTCTAACAATATTTAGCCAATGACCTCTAACAATATTTTTAATAATAATATTTTCACTAATAAATATCTTAAAGTAATAAACCAAATACAAATAGTATAACTGAATATGAAGTATATTTAATGGTACTTCAGCAATAAATTGTAGACTGGAGCACTTTAAAAGCAATAATGGACATAGTAGTAATTATGACTCACTTAGATGAAATCTGTATTTAATGGTCTCAGACTTAATGGTAAATATTTCACCTTTAATTGCGAGCAGTAGAGTGTTATTTTACCTTATTTTACCAAGACCCTCTTTTGACAGCGTTGGGAAAGTTCATGAGCAGCGTAAAGACTTTCATGCATTATTGTAATTGTATGAAGTTTGAGGGACAATACAATAATAATATATTATACATTCATATTATTAATTCGATATTTAATTACTGCAGTAAATCGCTTGTATATTTTAAAAGTTTATTATTTATTTTTTGTATTTTTTTTATTTATGTGGACAGTTAAAAAAGTTGTCAGTCAACCCCTTAAAGAAACTAGAAACAATGACCAGTACTGGGGTAAAACTTTTTTGTTCTTTATTTATGTTTTTTTAAGAGGGTGGCAGCCTCTTTTTTACCTTGCCTTTGTCCCGCCCCGATAGACTATTAATCTGAGCGTGGACGTTATCAAGCAAAGACAAGGAGTGAGCCGGTACAGTACAAGGATGAACAGTACTGCTAAAAGTATGCTACAAGCTCGAGTCTCGAACCTCCGACGCTTCGTGGCCACAGTTCCGAGGCCGAGTGCCTCTTCCCCCTTCCTTCATTGCTCATGCTAAGCAATCTAACCAATCGCATTGAAATAGAATTTTTGTTGTTAGACATTTTGTAACCTAAAGAAATCCCTTAGGAAAGAACGAATCATGTTAAAACATATTTTTAAAGGAACCATTTTTCATTCTTGACATAACTTCATACCACCAACCACTGGGAATAGTATGCATGATAATTTTATGACTAAAATTTGGATCTACAATTCAGTCAAATTGGGTATGATACAGTACAGTCACAAACACTACCCAAAAATGATCCCTATAATGTGGACACCAATAAGGATGCAAAAGTGTCAAAATGAGGATCGCTGGATCCTCATTTATTATTTTGTCTGATTGTGACTTCTTTTTTTCTTTTAAGTCATTTTTAGCGATACGGTAGAGTCTTAAAATCTGGACACAACGTGGACGTTGTCGTTTAATGGAGAGAGTGCATTGTGGTGGATGAGGAAAACCCAAGAATCAGCGTTGAGCTGTATACTGGATTATCCTTGAATCCTGAATACATTAACGGACTGGATAAAGGTAACAATTGATGAAGATAAATCAAATTCTTCGTCTTTATACATAAAATAATAACAAAACGTAATCAAAGGATTGAAAATAGGTTTCGAATTATTGTCCCTAATGCTAAAAATATTACACGCTTATTACAAAAACGAAGGTGTTGAATTATCCAGAGTAACAAGTTACCAGAAGACGAATTTGTGAGATTTTATTGTATTACTATGGTAATTGCTTGGATGATTTACGAGTGAAATCAAAAATTAATAAAGATAGCGTAGTGAAGTAAGCAAGTAAAACAATTTTGGGTTATCGAAAAACTTGTAAATAAACCACAACTCAATTATACCACTCAATCACGATGTGCCGGGTATAGGCAGGTCGAGTTGATACACAACTGAACACACATCATCATCTGTGACATCATCATTAGTGATAAAATCAATGTCATCACCTGACATTGGTGATAGGTTAATATTTTCGGTTTGCGGTGTTGTATGGAGTTCTTAAATAACATCAAACTTTTGATAGTTATAATTTACTAATGTTTATGTATTTAAATGAGTTTTATTGTCCTTGAAAATTGACACAAACCAGCATGTCAATAATACAAAAAATATTCATATAGTGTGACTATTTTTGTCAATATAATCATAACAATTCAATTTTTAGATTAAATTAATATTTTATGATTTAAAATATATACTTAAACTATAAAGAGTTGAGATGTTACTTTTTGTGCAACGACCAACAATGGGTAACGATTGGAGAAAATGGGATTTGTACAGTAACATCGAGGGAAACTTCTCTTAAACCCCCTCTATTTCCCGTCCAAATATTAACCTTAATTTCCTCCACCCACCCTTACCAACTCATCACTCACAACGAGCGATCGTATCCGTTTATACTTCATTTTTAAACATAAAAAGTAATACAATATTTACAGCAGTAAATTTAAATTCATTTGAAAATTTCGTAAAATTAGGATCATATTAACCAATATTTCATGGTAGTTATTATAACAATTCTAGTTATTCTAGACATTTCTAAAAAATCACCAAGAATGTCTTGAAAAAAATCTTCATCAATTGATTCATACTTTCCTTTTTTAAAGATGAAATGTTACTAGCTCATTTATAGCTATTCATTTTGATATTTAGGAATACAATTGCTTATGAACGAAAGAAGTTTTCAGATATTACATGAACATTTCCTACAAAATAATACAATTTATAAAATGAAATTTTAGTCCAGGCAACAAAAGGGTATAGAGGGAATTTTTTGGAACACAATTTTTGACTTTGCAGCTTTGTTTGGACTTGCTAAGAAAGAGGTGAACATAACAAAAGTCCCCGTCCGTAGCCCTAGAGTGGGGGGAGTGAGGGGGGTCTAAAGGTACAATTTTTTTGTTTTTCCTAAATATCTTGAAAACTATCAACTGTTGGTATTCCCTATTAAATTTAAAACTTAAAGAAAATTAAATTTCCAGTAAGAAAAGTATGTAATATGTCTACTTTGGTCTAACCATTTACAAGAAATGCACTAATTTAATTAATATTAACATGTAAATTTGTGGGTAACATAGATGCCCAATTGGGCAACGTTTTCCACCTAAAGGAAAATGAAAAACATTTAGGAAATATTGACAAAATCTCAAGTAATTTGACACCTCAATCATAAAAATTGGTCCAAAATAAAGAGGTTGGTGAACTCACAAAAAACGTTATTTTTCAAGAAATTATTACAATTTGTTATAGTTTCTTGAAATTATAAAAATTACTGGAAATGTTGTAAATATTCCCTGAATGCTGTTCATTTTCCTTTAGATGAAAAAAGCGTTGCCCCATTGGGCATCAGTGTTACCCACAAACATGTATTTTTTATGGAATAGATATTTTTTAATATTAATAAAATTAGTGCTTTGCTTGTAAATGGTTGGACCAAAGTAGTGGTGGATACACTTTTCTTACAGGAAAATTAATTTTCTTTAATTTTCAAATTTAATAGGGGATGCTAAAAGTTGATAGTTTTCAAGATATTTAGGAAAAACCAAAGAAATGTACCTTTAGACCCCCTCACTCCCCCTGGTCAAGGGATACGGACGGGGAATTTTGATATGTTCACCTTCTAACTAGTCCAAACAAAGCTGCAAAGTCAAAAATTGTGTTCCACGCGATTCCTTCTATACCTGTTTTTGAGCATTCGTTGCCTTGACTATTTATAAATTGTAGCGATCCTATTTACATTTTATACGAAATATCCTTAAATATATATCCATACGAAATAATTTTACAGATGTTCTAATAGTTCCTAAAATAACCTAATAATACGGAATGTAACCTTACATTTTATAGTTTCTAAAATTAGGATTTTATTATTACTTTTTTTATTAAAGCGTGTTGTCTTTTATATTTTAAGATTAATATTTCTTTGATAAATTAGGTATTTTTTTTGGGAAGTAAATCTTGCAATATTTTATGACAATCTGAATTCTTATGGCAATAACTAATAGTTGTTTAATTTTTTCAGGTATGATATAACATTGACTTCGTTGTTACGTTTGAATGTAAGCAAACTCTCTTTGATTTTTCAATTTTATTTTAGGGTTAAGTTATTAGAAAATATTTAAGCTGTTAATCGTTAAATTATACTTTTATCGTATTATTTATCTCAGACTACAATATTTCCACATACCATTTGACATTTTATAAGAACAGAATTACAATCGTCATGCAACCAGTTCAATAATAATCTGAAATAAAATATCCCTATATGTGGACTCGAATCGTCATTAGATATATTATCAGTTGTGAATTCCCTTAACACTATGTTTTTGAATTATTTACTGAGAGTATTGGTGAGAGATAATCTAATGAATATGAGTAACTTTGTAAGTGATTAAATTCAAAGGTACATGTAACTGAAAAACTTTAGTTTGATTCATACTGTGATTTCGCACCATAGCTGCTTAAAAGCCTTACTGAATATAGTGTGGACTAAATATTTTCGTAATAATTTTCCTCAATCAATAGTTATGGAATTGTGTTTAATGACAACATTGTATTAATTTAATCATTAATTTTTTATACACTTCGGGGTCAAATATTTAATGTTCAAGAGGTATTTTTTAAATTCAGTTTAATAGCTTAGATTGAAGAGTTTGGAAGTCAGTGTTTTTATCAGTAAGGAAAAACAATGAGGTATATTTAGCCTGCACTCACATTTTATAATCAAAACCATCAGTATAGTCAATACTTTACTACACGTAAACAAGCATCAACATTGCGTCATGAGCATAAGTATATGTATAACGTTTGAAGTAGATATTAGAATGTAATCATGATTTGAACAGTATTTTTTTAACAAAATGTTTTTAAGAATCCGAAAACTCCTAATTTCTCTTCTTAAACTTAAAGCATTTAAGATCAGTTTTTGACTATTTGGGGTTTAGTGTTTTACCAAAAATTTAATGTCAAGGACAAAACTTCCGTGAGAAATATTTTTTTCATAATGAGAAACAAGTTTTTTCCTATAGTTACAAAACTAAAAAAATCACAGTAACTCTACCGTGAAGTTGAATAAAAATGAATTTTAGAAAAGTTTTTTTACAGCGTTAGCAAAATTAGGTTGCCCTGGAAGGAGTACACAACGATCGTCTGAGTGATTAGGTCTATTTAAATTAGTGTAATTCTCATGAATGAACTTTGACGCTTCAAACAATTAGAGACCAATTACGAGGCAAACAATTAGAGACTGTTACGTTTCAATGTTATTAGCTATATAGAAAATATAAATAAATTCAATAAAATAAATTCAATGAATAAATTCAACGCTGGTGTATACTGGTGTAAGTATACACCAGCGTTGTATTCTTACAACACACTAAGCAGAAAAAAGAACAGATGTTGCAAGCAAACAGGTGTATTTCAATCGTAGGAATTCTAATTCAGTGTAAACCTCCTAACCAATTTGAAGAACACGTATTTAGTGACTAGTGAAATTATAAATTTTCAGTAATAAAGTTATACTTTTTCAGGTTATGCTTAGTATTTAATTAATTTAAAGGTTGTACTTCTATTCCATTAGCTTGCAGTGTTATTCAGTATTACCCATTATTACAATCTTTCAAGAGTCCTGGCTAAAGTACTGCTTTCTTGACTGGTTTGTCCAACAATGCTGTGGAATCATTTGAGAAAATTATAAACTTTCTGAAATATCATCAATATTTTAGTAAAATAGATAGCACAATAGCAGAATATGTAAAACGATTAAACGAATATTTTGTCAGGTTTCTAAGCGGTTTTATTTTGCACCCATGAAAATTATAATCTCAGATAGCTATCGGATATATTCCTAAAACATTGCACAAAATATTTCACGTTCAAATGTAATTTATAGAGCATACTGTAAAATCTGTAGTTCTTAATCATCATCCTTCAGGGAGAACATACAACCCTGAAGTTAAGTTGCAAGTACAACCGCTCCCAGAGGGAACCTTATGTTGTTGCAGTAACACTTGGAAAGTCTGACTTTGTTGGAAACGCTTACTTCAGACATATTAAAAGCGGCATGATGTATGTTATACAATGGGGAGCCAATATGTCGGATAGAGAGAAAATTGTGCTTTCGTGACTTAAACAGGCATTAATTAGTGGCATCTGAACCCTTCTTTAAGTAATAATGAAGGGTAGATATTTTCAACATAAGGAGGGTCCGGGATCCTCCCAGAAAATGTTAGACGTTTTTGCGGCTAAATGGTTAAGACAATTTTAGTGGCGACATTTTTTTTAAGCAGACGTATAATTTGCCCAGAATGTTGAGTCAACTTTTGTGTTTAAATGTTTATAATTAAATTTATCAATTTTTTAACAATGCTATCTATATTATGGTGAAAAGTATGAAAGGTTTGAAGGGAAATGGCTAGTTTCACATTTTTAGCGATTACATTCGTTATGAACTCATTTAAGTACTGACAAGTTCTGAAACGGCTTTGTATAACCTGTTGCTAATTTCATAACCTAAGCCCAATCGTCTTCGGTTGCAAATCGTCATCGAGTTGCACTTGATGGTCGTTGGATTTATTCTTATAAAACCAACGACCATCAAGTGTAACTCCGAACTCAAATTGTCCAAAAAACTAAAATAGTCAAGTAAATTGTACTGCTTCGCCTTCTACAATAAAGCCACTAGCTCTTAAAATCTTCATAATGATCTTCATCATCTTCTGCCTGCCGTGGAGACGATCATCAGCATGATTTCTTAAAATAATTACCGCTACAGTTCTTATTTTTTTTCTCATTTTAATTTTTAACCCTTTGATTTTTTGGGGGGGCCTCGGGTTCTCTCTATACACGCCACTGGCATTAATATTCAACTCCCAGAAACAATTAGTTATAATTAAAAAACACATTCTTCTCGGTCTATTAACCACCCAGAATCCCTTATGGGCTGATCCAATTTCCCTCGAGAGAGTTCAAATTTTGGGGTCGAACTCATTACGTGAGTGACGCCACGACATGACATGACATGACAGTTGGGCCACTGAGCAAATGAGTTTGACGGCTCCAAAAAGGCTTCATGAATATAATGCTAATTGACTATCGATGGGGATTCTGAGTAGTTGAGAAGGGGGGCCATCACGTCAACGAGAAGTATGATGAAGTATGAGGTCAAAGGTCACAAGGAAGTACGAGAAGTATGAGGGCAAAGGTCAAGCTCACGTGCGCGTCACAACTTGTCACCGCCCACGTCACAACCCGCTCACGATACCCGGGCGCGTCGTCACGTCACAACTTGCCGTGCGCGTCTCAACTTACCATGCATGTCACAACTTACCGTGCGTATCCTAACTTGTTTACTGCCTGTGCACCTTTATCCACGGTTGTAAAAAAAAATAAAAATAAATTATGAAATTTCATTTTTTTACGAGTAATACGATCCCTCTCAGGCGTCCAATCATCTGTTGGATCAACTTTCAGTTCTAAATCATCATCAAACTTATCTAAAACATCTAACTAACCAATGTTCATCAAAGCATCAAACACAAACTCATCACTCCCTAAAATTCTAACTGATTTTGGATCATTAGCATCAAATTTAGTCCCATCAGTAATAATCACTTCATATAGGTAAGAAACTCACATAACTATGCTTTCAGCTACCCAGTTTCAGCTACCTGGATTAAACTGGCAAGGACAGAAGTCCCAAGAAAAACGCCTTTTTCCCATGTTTTTCACAGTCAAAACACACTGTTCCATACATAATTCGACCCGGATTTAAGTAATTTATTTTTTTTAATTTTAATATCGAAATTTTGATTTTTTAAATTTGAGTCGCGACGGGGATTCGAACGCGGGCCGCCGGCGCCAGCTGTCGGCCGAGTACACTACCGATTGAGCCAAGACGATTAGTATCAGCGTGCTGTTACTAGTCTCATTTCAGGAAATCCGATTTATACAAGAAGCCTACCTCGGGCCCTTTATTATGCGATAAGGGGTGGGACATGGATCGTGTCCCACCTTATTCCAGGACATCAATAGTCCCATTTCAAGACATCTTATTCCAAGACATCACTAGTCTCATTTCAGGACATCCGATTTATCCAGAAGCCGACCTATGCGGTAGTGCCATTCCAGGATATCCTCTATTAAAAAATAGAGTTTTACATTTTCGTAATTTGATTTTTAAATAAACTTTACAATATAAAATATTTGATTCATTAGTTTTCCTTATAACTCCCCATTTTTTTTATTTGAAACTGATATTTGTTGTTTCTTATTTTAGGTATAAAAAAAGACCCGTATAAGACCCGCCGTTTTAGCAGGCCTGCGCCGTTTTATTAGACCTGCCTTGAGCAAATATACTAGCTCTAATGAGGTAAAAATCTACAAGTCCTCTCGCAAGGGCATAACGAATCGTTCATCCCTTAAATAAATACTATAAAAATGGTATCTCTCAACCCCACCAAATCAGCGGGGTTAACAAATATGTACTATAAAGCTTTTATTGTTTGAAAAACGCTGGGCCCCAATTCGTGTCCCACATAATCTGGTGTATTTGAGCCCCGCTACCGATTTACCTAAGAACCCTACATATTTTAATCTCACGGAAACCTATCTATTTAAACCTCACCGGGTCAGATTTACCTATGGCAGAGCTTTTAACTAATATTCACCGGCACTTGGAAAAAATAAATTCAATATCAACCTAATAAATGATTTTTACATGATTTCTAACCCCACCAAAATGGCGGGGTTAATTTTTTCATTAATAATACTATGTCGTTAAAAACATATTTTAACCTCGCGGAAGGCTGCCTATTTAAGACCTCACCAGGTCCGATTTACGTAAGAAACCTACCTATTTTAACCTCACGGAAGCCTACTTTTTCTTCATATAATCCGGGCTCAGATATATTTATATACTTCTAAGCCTTTTTATGCGATAAGGGTTGGGACATGAATCGTGTCCCAACTATATTAGCCAAATTTTTGAAAAAAATAACCCAATAAACCTACCATATCTCGAAAAACACCCAAGAAGCCGGCCTATTTCAACGTCAAATAGAATCGTAAAAACTACGGGTCACGTGCGAATGCCGATGTTCGATAAATATATAAATTTGTTGTTTTGTAATTTGGTGCTTTTTTGAATTTTTCTGTTTTACGTAAGCCCTCCCTTAATACCAAAAATATCAACGGTCATTATTGACTGACCCTGTCAACTGATTAGTGTAAATCAACCCAAAAGTGCTTATGAAACTATCAATTAGCTGATCAGTGCAAACAAACTTAGCTGAATTTTATAAGGTACCACAGACTACTCTTTAGATAGTGTCTTAAAATTGGTAGACATTTCCCAACAATTTCTTTCCCTTTAAAATAATGATTTAAAAGTTTTTATTCATAAAATTCAAAAACTATTATAATTTAATACTGTAATTTTTGCTAAAATGACTCTACTCTTAAAAAATCGTGACAAAAACTGTTGCCCAGAGTTGTTTTATTTCGGTAAGTTGAATTTCCCCACTAATATAATTGGGTCTTGATTTCTTTTTGAAGTAATATAATTTGTCACATATTATCAGTGCAAATAAAACTTAGATCACATTATGAACAGAAAATCTAAATGAAAACCAAACAATCTAAATAAAATAAATAAAAACAAACAAAAAAGTAGGAAAAATAAAACGTTAACAGTTTCATTTTGTATGTTTATAATTTTCGATAGTATGATTTAGCCACATGCACAATCATAGTCAAAAACAATGCTAATGTGGCTGAAAAGATCTTTGTATCACGTAGTAGATCCCTTAGTCACAATTTGTCAATAGAAACCCATCCAATTGTCAATTTTTAACGAGCACCGTTGAACAGTTGTCTCGCCGTGTAATGATGTTACACAAACCGTGACTATAACAAGAAATAACAGGACGAATTTTAATGATGTCTTCCACAATGTTTGTCGCAGCTCGGGCGTAGCTTAACGCGAACCATCGTGTTCAAGCAACGACGATAATAATGTAAAAAAATGTTCTAAGAAATCGTAACTGATTTTTATTTAGTGTTTAAAGTGGTTTAAAGTGTCTTAAGAGATGTTTAATAAATACCTTGTTTTCATAAGTGATGTACCAAATGTTTTGAGGAGGAACACAATTTACTAGACGGATTATAAGAGATATCTGAATTATATTAATGTGGATAGAATCAATACTTGTTTTAAACCTGAACCACATAATATTCAACTAACCAAGATCCTATTGTAAAGTAAAATTACCTATTAGAAATCGTCTTATGATGGTATCGATCGGTATGAACTGAATATGATATTACCAATACAAATTTACTCAAAAATGAAATGAGCTTAAGGATATTAAATTTAAATCAAGTATTTTCCATAGAGTGTTTCCAAATACAGTAATGCAATCTAATTAAAAAATAAAAGCACGCGTGTCAGGGTAATTATTTATAATATCAATTCATCTAATGCGATGATTTAATTCGTCCCGAACAAAAGCATGTGGGAAATTTTGCAATTTACATGAAATTGCTGTCTGTGTGAATCAGGTAGCTTATTCACGATAATCGTGTCATTTTACTGCTAATTAAAAAAACAAGGGTTCAAATTTATTATTTTTACTTCTTCACAAAACGTGTACTAATCAAGCTATTCTTAAATCCCTTTTAGGACTTATATTCTAATAAAAATAAAAAATACATTTCACTGTTAAAATAAAAAAAGATCATTTGACATAATATCTATTTGAAATTAGAAACAAAAACAATAAAGCCAAAAAACTTAGGCAAAAACTATAAGGTCAATGAGCTTGTTACTTATAAACATTGTGTTGAATGAAGTAATAAAAAAGTTTCTTAATTTAATTTTAATTCTTAGAACTATATTATAAAGATGTTCATACTATTGATATATATATATGATGGATTATTCAAACGTTCGTCACTGTAGCCCATAAGGACATAAGGGAAAAGATTCATTAAAAGTTTTCGTTTGATTATTTTCGTCTACTGGGTAAACTGACTGATGAAAATCCAAGTGATTAGTTTTCTGTTTAACTTAGGAGTTACATACCACCCTAATTTCATTAAATATTAATCAAAATTACGCAAGTATATATTTTGTTTCTTGTTTAAAAACATTAGTCATCTTAAACAAAAGCCTTAGGCCACCTTGGTCAAATCTTATTATATTACATTAATGATAGCCAGAAGTTTCTTGTAGACAATGCAGCAGGACGCGTTTCGTATCATTCGCAATACATATTCAGTCGTGGTTAATCAGTTGCAATAATACCAATATTTTTTAGTTTTAGGGTGTTAAGACTTCATTTAGGCCCAGTTATGTAAAAAATATATCTGCCCATTTCTACGGTTAAGTCTAATTAAAGACCTAATCACATTTCAATTAGTTACTAAAAGACTCACCTAACCATATCAATTTAGAATACATTAATAATATCCCCGTTGCTGGAAACCTGCATACTTAGAAAATTTTAAATTCGTAAATAAATTATTCAGATACAGCCTTATGCATGTAATATCAAGTATGACTCTATTATTAAATGTATGGTATAAAGCCAAAATCTGTTGACTTACTCACTGATCACATTTTCTAAAAATATGTAAGGTCTGAACTTATAACAAATATTCTTTGAAGGCTCAAAACGTGTACTGGGAAATGATGATATTTTAAAATTTATTTTGAAAGGCTAAAATAGGATACATTATAAAATTAAGAATAGCCCATTCTTAGCTTTTAAATGTTTATTTTCCCAAGAACTGAAAGGCTTTGGACCATGAAACGTGGTAGAAATATTATAAAGGCTTTTGAGGCGTCCTAAGAAAGAGACCTGAAAATATTTTCTTTCAAAAGGCCAAAGGCTGGTAGGTACATTATAAATTTCAAAATGGTGGTCTTTTTAGTGATTAAAGAGATGGGAGGTATATAGAATATTTTCAAGAGGTAAACTAGTTATAAGCTAGTTACTATATTCTGTCTACTGAAAGGATAAACTATACAAAACTAATACGGACATATAATATGTTCAATTTAATAACATTTATAGGCTAGACGCGTTTTACCGACCATCCGAAGTTCTCAAACTACAATCTTGAAACGATGCAACATTCCATTCAGAATACGATTACTCATGCAGGTGACACGGGCGAGCTGATTTCAATTTCAGGACTAAAATTGCCCATTTTATTACCCAGGACTAAAAAATCCCTCATTTTGGGTTTCATTTCCCCCTAAAATGTGAAAATGAGCTTCCATATTATTCTCCCAAGTAATTGCCCAAATAGATCATAGAAAATAATTTGCCTACCAAATTTCAAGAAAGTCGGATGATAATTGCAGCCGCTAGAGTGCAAAATTTCCTTAAGACAACGTACCATGTTTAGTAAATTGACATTTTCCTCCATAAATCGATTATTTTCGGTACAATAACTTTGGGAGAAAACATTAATTTACGTTTGAAGCGTATTCTTTTGGGGTCCAGAAACCACTAATTTCGTGCATAATATCCCAAAAAGTGAGGTTGTGGGGTCTGATTTTTTTTTCAAGATACCATAGCAAGAAAATTTTCCACAAAACCTAAAGAAGAGTGGACAAAAATTCCGATCGTTAGAGTGCCAAAACACACACACACACACACACACACACACACACACACACACACACACACACACACACACACACCACAAATTTAATACTATGTTATTTGTTCTTGATTTAAAGATAAAAGTTGATTTCTCTAGAAATTGTTTTTTAATGAAAAACCATTTGTTAGCTTTTACTTATGGAGTTAATATATAATGATTTAAGGTTCCGTGTTTGTAAGTAAATCTCCAAACAAGCCTTTCTCATGTTAAGGCATTGGATTAGCGAAAGCTAAATATTTATCACTTGTTTGTCGTGAGGAGTGAATTTGGAAGAAAGCCAAAAGAGGGATGGCTGAATGTCAGAGGCATACTGCAAAAGTGCCGAAGAAGGTTATTTTGTTGCAAGAAGTATTCTGCTTCGGTCTTGAAATAGCAGTAATTATTTTATAGTTCGAAAATAAATTTCTTTAGTGCATTTGTTAGTTTATTATTTGTTGTAAATACAAACAAAAGGTGGAGGAAGATGGCAATGTTCTTTTTATGCTATTCTAAAAGTAATAAAATGAATGTATTTCAAAAATATTCATCCATTTAACATTCATGAATTTAAAATTCAACAATGATATTAACATTTTTTGATAAACATAATGTTTGAGCTTCAAATCAAACACGTTTTACACTTTTGTTTAAAGAATAAATGTACACATCCTTGTTTTAATGACTTTGTATTTTTTAAGGCAATCCTAAATGAAATACGTTACAGAATACAGCAAGTTAATAAATAGGCCCTCCGCGTTTTTATTAGTTGCGTTTTGGCTGAAACTAATTTCAATGTAGCAGAAAATGTTCTCCAATTTATTGAACAAGTTTCAAATAGAATTAAAATGGTATCGATCAATGTTTCATATTTTTAAATTAAAAATATTCATGCAAAATTGTAAGTGGAATATGCACGCAGTTTGACTATGAGGATAAAAATCTCAAATTTTATTTATGCATCTAAATACAGTAATTTGAAATAACCAGTGTAAACACACATACATTTGAAGAATTAAAAATCTCAGCAAAGTTATTGTTAAAACAGACGTGTAATCCTGCACATGGGCAGTAACAATGGCTTAGGTCACACCAAGTGTTCCACACACCAGGTCGGGCTGTAAAAGTATAATGGCACCAGCGGGGAACATATGTGGTGGCTTGTCAAGGCTTTTACTCTCAGTTCTGCACAGTGTTGCTACAGTGTCTACCAATGTGACTGGTGCAATATTATACGACTTAACTTTTGAGATTCATATATATTTATAATATTTATTTGCTTTGGTGAATGTTAGAAACTAACTTTTCTCAAATATAGAGTTTTTAGACTTTTGAATTTGACGGAATATTCATTAGTCTTATTGTTAACCTGTACATGATTACTGTGTATTCAGTTATAACGCACAGTTTTGTACATGATTATTATTTTAAATTATTATAATTCGATTAAAATAGTCGTTTACGTATTTTATGTGCAAAGTAGGTCATTGCCACTTGGAAAAATGAGGTTGGCCCCTCTAGCGTGTATATATTTTGAGACTACTAGTTAATTTACTATGTTATATGTCCATTTATTTGAAAAAAAAATTTACCATAGTAAACTTAAAAACTAGGTTTTAACAAAATGCGAACAATGAAAATAGCTGGTTTCAGAAACTGAAACTGGTAAAAATAAACACTGATAGAAATTAAAATAATTTCGTACAATCAGTCATGATCTGCCAATGGGATTTTAAATCTCTGTTGTTACCTAATTGCAGATATATTTTCCCAAGGAATCAATATTTATAAAATATTTATTTATAAGTGGCGTCAAATCTTAAGGCCCACGCTGTCCATAAGACTAATGCTAATTTTAGCATTGGACTTATGGACGGCGTGGGCCTTAAGATTTGGCTCCAGTTATTGTAGGTTTGTTTTACAAAAAAGGCACCAAAAGTGGTACAACAAGTAATGAGCTTAGAAAAGTTTTAGAAAGCCCTTTTAGAAAAGCTCTATAACTTTTGTATCTATATATTACGCCTTGAGATTTTCTTGGAAAAGCACTATTTGTTCATAGCATGAACTATAAATGCAGAACGAGTCTTTTCATCACTCTAGTAAAAAGTGAACCAGCTTTTGTGCAGTCAGGATTTGAAAGAGGGCATAGTTTAGTATTCTACAACAGTCTATAATGATATAATCATGTCTTATGCTTTCAATTGGAGTTATTTAGGCAATTCGGTATTCAGTAAGCGGTATTCGCTAAAGAAATCTTGTTTTCGAACGTATAAAGTTTTGAAAACATAAATATCTTAAATAAATCCTTAGTAGCAGCACCGTCTGTCTGTGACAGAGTCAAACTACACCCATTTCAAATTTTGAATGACACAAAAATTGGTACAACTTGGCCATAACGATGAGAGGTCTTCTTCTGTTTACAATGTCAATGGTTCATAGTCATTTTTATTTGTTTTACTCCTTCAGTATCATAAATAAACTATTGTGAAACCAAGCCATAATATTTTTCTATGATCCTAAAATTAAATGTTTTTAATCCTTAAGTTTTAAAAAAATTTTTCTAATCTCTCAAAAATTCACTATAGACAGAGATTAATCTTATTATTGGATTTACTATTTTTACGTTAAGCAATGCGATTAAGGATATTAGATATGAGCTTAAGGATACGAGATTAAGATTTCACCTAAAAGAAGGATCATCCTTTACTTTACCGTTTGCAAGCGGCAAAGTCCTAATTTCCGGGTTTTATTGTGGCGCCAAGTTTATGACGATTTAGAAAGGAATGCGCCGTTTCGCAAGTTCATACCTTTCAGAATATAACTTTATATAGCGTTCTATTCTATTCATAACAGCCAAGGTTATGTTGGTCGGTTTTAATCAAATTTATTGCTTTAATACTCTCAGTCAAAATGTGGAATAATCGTAAAAAACAGCCACTTCACAATATGGAAAAACTAGTTTTAAAGAGGAGTACGAAGCAAGGTGCACTTTGCACCAGTAGCATTGGGAGCGTCACCACGGGAATGGGGAATATAATCGTTTTCCTAATTTAGACAAGGATTTTTTGAATAGTTAAGATAATATACTATATTAAATCGGCCAATTTACATTATTACATCGTAAATGTTTAGTAACAATCTAAAAAAGCATATTTTATTTAATATAGCTGGTAATCCCGGCTTTTACTGGGGGAAACAGTAATACAAAAATCCTTTATCTGTACTTAACCTTTAGAATGAATTATTTCAAACCACACTAACAAAACTTTTCCAAATATATGTATTACAGATACAATGTTTCACCTTTCGGAATGAATGAAATTATCGAATTTATCGTTCTAAAACACTGAAATGAAATATATTTTTATTGATCTGTAACACATACAGTAAAGGAATACAGCAGGTATAGCAGTTATTGAATACGCTAGGCTTTCCTAATATTTTTGTTATTACAATCATGCCTGTTATGATAATTTGACGTTTCATCCAATTCGCCCTCTGTAGTTTAAAGCCTGGAGAGAGGGCGTGAGAGTAAATGGCAACAAAAACCCCTAAATCAACCTTACAATCATCTAATATTTTTTTGCCAAATACCACTCACCTATACTTGCACAGCCCAAACTACTTGACCTAGAACCTTGAAATTTTGACGTTCCTTTCAGGGCGTATATAGGCATCCGCTAAGTAAGGATTTTTCAAAATTCAAGGTTTTAAGGGGTTTTCAGTGAGGTCAAAGTTTTCAAATTTTCCCAAATAAGTGTGTTGGGCGATTTTGTGTTTGCATTTTCAATGTTCATCCAATCTATCAGCTATTAGTTAGCTCCACAAATCAGGTATGTACTCTATTACAGCTGATTATAATTTAATATCTTTCATCATGGTTTTATGGGTTTTTTGTTGATTTATGTTAAGGATACAATTATGTACTATACAAAAGTTAATTTAGTTCAGTTTTAGGACCTTGTCTGTATAAGCATAAAATGAGTACATGGCACCATCTTTATTTCGGCAGCGGGAGTTATAGTTTTCCCTGAGGGCTTTCCTATTATTTTTGTTATTACAATCATGCCTGTTATGATGATTTGACGTTTCATCCAATTCGCCCTCTATAGTTTAAAGTCTGAAGAGAGGGCGTGTGCGTTTGGTCAAAGACAGAATGACCAATCTATCGCTGAAATTGAAATAAAGTAAATAATAAAATCAAAATAGGTAAACTATCTTCTCCTATACTTATTGAATACGCTAGGGTGGTTTTATAATCAAAATGTCTTCCTCGGCTTTGAAGTGGTTTAAATAATTTAGATGTCGTTGTAGGCTATATAACTATATAACGTAAAGTTTGCAGGAAACAAAATTTGAGGAAATCAGACCAAAGGAACACCCTAGATTGAATTGAATTTTATTTTGTACTTTTCCATACAATGTGACTTAAAAAAAACCCGTCGCAACAATCCTGGGACCCAGCGAATTCCCAAATAGAAATACCCAGTAATTAATGAGTGATTAGTAAAAAAAGAAATGTAAACAAGTGATTATAAATAATTAACAAATAAATTTTTATTTTTTTTTACAAATAATTTAAACAAATAATTACAAATCGACTTTTACATTAAACATAACATTTGAGGACACACTTTCAGAATCTGTAAAAATAGTAAATAATTCCTAAACAGCCTAACTCCGAACTTACGTCGCCACACAAGTGACAGTGCGGTCTGCTTCATTGACAAAGGGAGGCGCTTGCATTCCTTTTAGTGTAATGAAGTATTTATGCCTGTTCTCCCCAGGGAAGTATCTGACACGCTCATCAATCTCGTCAACAAAGAATCTACTTCATTTATTAACCGTTTTCATTTTCCTCTGTTGTCACTTTCCACGTTGCATTGCCATCAGCAACGTAGCTTTAGGGCGCAATCTCAGTTGAAAATTGTGGGATTTACGACGTTACCTGCCTTAAAAATACCTGACGTTAACCAAGTGTGACATGAACAAGGGCGCTTTCAACGGCTGACGAACCCTCCTTGGAGCGAAGCTGATCAATACCGCGGCTCTGGGACCGTTTGGTGATGCGATTTGGCTTAGTTGGTCCCGTTTCCAAAATTTAAATAGGTGGATTAATGAACCATGGAGAGACAAATATGTTAATTCTACAGGTGTTATAAGAAGTGTGTTTGGTATAAATAGTAAAATGTTGGCTTTTTCTGTTAACTAGTAGTGAAGAGTGGCTCTAGTTAAGACAGTTGAGACAGTTTCAATATTTTATCATTTTTCAAAGCGAGTTGTAGAATTACATTACGATAAATATATTGATACGTTCGCCTCAAACTATATTGTGTTTTATTTTTGTGAAGATTGAAAAAACGTTAGACTATTTTTGAATAACTCAAAATGTATCAATATACTCACATCGGGACAAGTTGATATCAAGAAGCGGCAAAATGATAATCTGGTAAAAGCGATTAATATTTTTGAAGGATAGAATCAAATATAGAGATAAATGCTTTTAGTAGTGATCAATTAAAAAGGGACGTATGCACTTTCATGGTTGAATAAACATATTTTTATTTAAAGGGAAGACTGATAGTTTTTATTTTTATACGATAAAAAGTTAGTAAAAAAATGTTTTTGTTCATGTTTTGGGTAAAATTGCAAAAATACTTTTTAATACATCACTATCCTTTAAATTATTTGATGAAAATCTTTGTGACGTAACACACAATTAAGCTGATTAAAATAATATATAAATATTATTTGTTTACTGTTTTCACTACCATAAGTAACTTACCTATACTCAATTCCACATTCATGTTTCAGTATGGAAATTTCATAGGCCATGTGTTTTAAATTACAATTTAGGTTGTACTACCCATATGAAATAATAACTAGTTGATGATTTTACCATCACATGATACGGATTTAGTAAACAAATACACTCAGCAAAGGTAATAGAATAGCTAGCTTCCATAAGGCCTGTACTGAAAGGTGAACGTGGAATTGAGTATAGTAGTATTCGGAAAAATGTTTAGTGGATTTGATATAGGACTGCACGAGCTTGCATAAACTGAAGTTTTACTTGTTTTAGTAAGCAGGCATTGTGGTATGTTTATGTTTTTCCCATTTCTAAGATGGTAATCATGGCATTCTTGTCTTTCAATTAATTGGTGATTGAGTTTTCATATAAATTATTGATTCAAATATATATACTGTACATATACAGAGAAATTACTGTCAGGATTTTGTTTGATACAAGGAAGGGCTTGCAATGCTGTTGGAAGTGCAAGTTGCTGATTCTAAAGCTCTCTTATGTTGAATGAGGACTTTATCTGTGTTTCAGAGTTACTGGTTGAGCCCCAAACTATTATACCATAGCGGATATGTGAAGCAAATAAAGCGTAGTATGCTGTAACAGTGGTTTTGAGATCTATGATAATAATTAGGAGAAATAGTTGGAATTTCAATGGGGGAAAACCAAACTAACTGTTCATACCCCCTTCACTAATAGGACAAAATTTCAATCGATAAAAAGCTCTTAAAATTAAGCGTTATTTCCAAAAACGCCATACAAAATATAGGGTGTTCCTTAGGACATATCAAAGCTATCCGCCATATTGGAAAATTGAATCAACCAAACACTATTCTAGAACATTTCAGTTGTAAAATCACATTCAAACTGAAGTAATAGATAGTAGAATATAAATCTCTACATCCCCCTAAAGCCTTATAGAAAAGCTTATGATAAATAATTCAAGCCACTAGATGTTCAATTAGTTTATTTATGATGGAATCATAAAATCAAAGACAATTTTTATGGCAATCCTGTGGTTGGTTTTACGTGGATGTCGAAATTATCGTCAGAATGACGTTTAAATCTCAATCTAGGAGTAACGTGATAAGAGTCTCTTATTATAATAAAATCCCAAGTCTTGTAGGCTCAAAATATGACCTTTCTCAAAGTATCTTTCCATGATAGAGCTGTGTAATATTATCCTACTGCATCGTTAGCTTACCTGCGTTATTATTTGCCTCACAATACCACAGTAGAATAAGTTAAACTATTTAAAAATTTATCTAATTTTGACAGTTTCACCCCGCTGAAGACTTTGGGAAGGGAGTTGAAATTACAAGCCCCAAGTTGCTTTACTTTCATCGTGTATTTTGTAATTCATGAATATGTCGTTAAGAAAGTTTATGCATTATTTTTTTCCGAAAAGATTAAGAAATTTACAAACACATTGTATAATAAAAAAATCATATTTTTTAAAATAAAATAAAAATATTACAAAAGATTTATTAATTACTAAAGAGGTAAATTTAAAGTTTCTTATACACGAACTACCTTTAATACAGTCCAAATATTAATATAGTTTCTCTGTTTTGTCACTGATATAGTTTCATAAACCACCTATGATAAAAGAAGAGAATGTTCGTGAAATATTGTTCTTTAGTTGACGTCGACACCACGCCATGGAACCCTCTTAATTCTGTGAAAATAATTTTAGCAGTACTTTTGGCTGTTACCTTAAAACTCGGGAGAAAAATTCAATTAAGTTCAATCAAAAAGTAAAAATAAAGTTGAAGTGTAGAATAAAATCTTTTTACCTGACAGACGTTTCAGATTGCTTTTCGTCGTTTTTAAAGTATTTTGTGATGTATAAAAAATGGTTTTAAAACCATTAGTATAAAATGAGACTTGCATATATCGAGCCCTTTGCATGAAGAAAGAGCCCTAAAAATGTAATGTCTAGTTAAAAAACTTAATAACATTGTATTATCAAAATATGTTTTATGAGAAAACGAAGACTCATATTTTTCAGGCTTTTATTACCAATAAGAAAATGTTCAACACAAAGCTATAACCAATCAATTCGTTATAATTGTCTCGTTAGTATCAAGAATTTCTATAAATAATTTTCCGATGCAATTAGGAATTCTACAGCTGTGTCCCGTAAGACGTTCCAATTAAAATAATGAAAAAGCAGTCTGTGTTAATTTTTGAATTGTCTAAGGGTTGAAGAAAATATGCCTCTGAATTCTTGAGCTACTTACTAACTAGGAATTATGTCAACTTGAAATACGAGTTGTCAACTCTATTTCCTGAAATAAATTTCTTTTATTTCAGAGACATGAGAATTAAATCCATAACAATTTTGAAAATATCTACAGTATTACAGTTACTAAGCTTAATTTCAAACCTCCCATAGCTCCAGGTTTACATAATTATTTGGGATTCTTAGATCTAAGTTGCTTGACTTAACAATAACGTCAACTAAAAAGATTGACAAAGGCAAACAAAAAAATCGTGTGTAAAGGTGGCTGGCGGTCCGGGACGGCTGGTTATTTTTAGAACTTGTTAGGACCAAAAAGAAGAGTAAAATGCCAAGTTTGAAAAAACCGGGACTTGTGCGTGCGAAGCTAAAGCGAGAAAATGTTAAAAATTATGCACTTTCGTATTGATTTTTTTCCAAATATAATTCACTCCTAACCAATATAGAGCAAAGTGTGAAATGAACAAAATAAATAGGATAGAATTTTATACGTCTTTAGTATGTTTGGTTTTTTTATAGGTCTAATAGTTCTTGAGCTACAAGGATATAATATCCAAAAAACGCAAAAAATCACTTTCTCACAAATAAAGCGTTGTATTTTCTAAATGCACGTTTTATCTATGAAGGGGTTGTCTGCTTTTGTATATCATCAACAGAACTTCAAAATGCTAAAACTTTATCAGAATCAATGGAGCCATTTTAGAGATATTAGAATTTTTTCTATTTTTCACAGTTTAGCAAAAGCGGGTTTCCAACATAACTCTCCCATTATTGGTATGTCAGGAACTGTTAGATTTAGAGACAAAATCTGACTTTACCTACTTTTTTTAAACAATGAAACAGATGAATTCCTAATTCTTGTAAATGCCAACCATTTTCTAATAAGGCAGACAACTTTGATTTTCATTTACAGTACACTCTATATTTCATTGCGTTTTAGGATTTTATGCTTAATTTTAAGAACTTTTATTGATTGACATTGTTTCCTAAACTCAATAGTGAAGGAGTATGAGTAGTTAAAGTTTGGGTTTTCCCCATTTGAAATGCCAACTTGTTGCTTATATCTCCTGATAACGTCTTCAACAGCCCACCGTGACAAAGAGCCCCTAATAAATCATGCTAATTTTAGATTGACGTTAAGTCGAAAAGCGCCCTTAGCGTCTTTCTTTGTTTTATATCCCGGGCTATCTCTCATTATTTATCTGTATTGGCGAATGGAAGGAAGCTAATTCATACCATTTCTTTTCTTTCTTTCTTTTTTCTTTTTTAAAAAAGAGGGTGGCGGCCTCTTTTTACCTTGCATTTGCCCCCCACATGGGCCTCAGGCCTGTGCGTGGAAGTTATCAAGCAAACCAAAAAGTGAGCCGGTACAGTACTGAACAGTACAGGATGAACAGTACTGCTAAAAGTATGCGGCATCATCGGGACTCAATCCTGTGACGCTGCCGCCCCAGAACCGGGGCCGAATGCGCTACCGCCTGCGCCACCGACTCGAAGGAAGCAATTTTAGAGGAAACCTTTCTCCTCATTTCAATCTCAGGTGGGATTACCAACTGCACCTTACGGGTATAACTTCACGCCCATGGCCCACAGCCAAAATCAGTTTGTAACTAACTTTTGTTAATTATTCCTAAAATTTGCACATGGCATAATATGATATAATTAAAATTAATTATCCTTTCAGTGGCCAAAGTTGCTGGTATTTCTGCAAGTATATTATAAATTTTGCGTTATATTTTAACAAAGAGCATGAATAAAAATATATGTTTATTGATATAATGTCATGAACAATCTTATACTGGTGACGTCATGTTTATCAGACCTCATCAACGGATGAAGAAGTTAGCCTTGCAGTGATAAATACAGGACTAAAACCAATTATTAAGTTCTAGAAAACCTTAATCCGTCTGCAGTTCTTGATCTTCACACGTTAAGAAAATAAAAGAATTTTAAAAATATTTATCAACAGTTTTACATAAAACAAGGTTAAAATTACCTTAATCCGTCTGCAGTTCAAATCCGATACAAGATTGGTGTACTGTGCTTTAATAATGGTATTCTTATACCAAAACATGTCAGCATGATTAAACGTGTGAAGATCAAGGATTTGAACTGCAGACGGATTAAGGTAATTTAAATTTTACCTTGTTTTATGTAAATCTGTTGGTAAATATTTTTAAAATTCTTTTATTTTATTATTTTCTATTATTTTTCCCATTCAATCCTTTTTGTTTTTTAAAATTTACCTTCATTAAAAAAATCCTACCCTGCTTAAGGGTGATGTAAACACCTACAGCTTGTAAAATATAAAAAATACGATGAGTACAAATAAATTTGTTTTATCACAAAACATTATTAAACAAATTGGTAATTTATTTTAGAAAGAAAAGAGTCTTAGAGATACTTTATACTTTAATACTTTATACTTAATGAAATGGCGACCTACACAGGTAGGTATTTGAAGCCAAGTATGAATGAGCGATGGGTGTAGGATTAATGTGGCGCAATATTGTAGTCCTGCTACTGACTAAGTCCAACATGATCCTCAGAGGGACTGTTAATTAATATCCCAACAGCAAATGGAAACTATGAGACCTACAGTTTCACGTGGAATCCGAACAACAATTTCAACAATGAATTACAAAATGGTGTAATTGTGAGAATGATCTTATGGATAAACGTATTATTCACTAATTCAAACGTTAATCCCCGCCAGGTAATATCGCACCCATAAGCCGTCGCTTATAACTATCCACAATCCGTGAACTCCAAAGTAGCTAGATAACGGGACACGCCATCGTCCTAGTCCAGTGTTTAACATATTAATATACCCACGATTCAATGTTAATAAAAAAATATATATTCCTTATACCTTTTCATCGGATCAGTTAATCTTTGTCACGGTGGGCAGTTGAAAACTATAAATATTGTAGTGTTTGTGCTTGGCAGAGTGATTATTGTAATTTATTTATTTTCTAAGCGTGAGTTTTTAACTGAAAGCTTTTTGTTTTAATTTTTTTATATTTACGTATTTTTTACCACTCATGCTGTAACAATAAATCAGCCCCTGATTATCAGAGGAAAGCATACGTGGCAGGTGATGACGGAGTGTTATTGATGATGTGCGTCCAATAATATATTAGTTTGGCCTTGCCCTACACAGTCTGCGTACCTGTAGGTTTACGCAAATGTAAGTTTGATGTATCATCCAAATTTAAGTTTAACATTAAATTAACTATTTAGAGTAGTGCTTTCGTGGATTTTGGCAAAAAACGCCACGAAAGCTTGAAAAATAATTAATTTGGATGTATTAAGCAAATTAAATTTAGTTGTTATGCACCGATACACGATCTTATCCTTTCCTCACTCTCTCATGAGAGAATAGTACTGTACGATTTTTTTTACTAGGGAAAACTTTATATTTATAATTATGTTGTTACATTTTAAATTATTAATTAATATTTTATCATACCTGGCGCTAATTCTTGGGGCCCACGCCGTCCATAAGCCCAATGCTAAAATTAACATTAGTCTTATGGACGGCGTGGGCCCCAAGAATTGGCGCCAGTTATACATTTAAAATGTCTTCAGTTTCCTTTTCAATCTGTTTACCTTTTACTTAGTAGGAGTATAACATCTATTCATTGCAGGCCATAAAATATACAATGTTAACTGTATTAATGTAGAGGAACATTATTTCACGCTTTTACAAGTTGACTATCTTAATATATAACTATTAAAATTCAGATAAATTAAAATTAAGATGACGATTTTTTGTTTTTTATTTTAGAACGAAAATTCCCCCGTTGCAGAGTATATGCACACTCAGAGAATTTCCTATGCAAAAAACTAATTTCAATTCAACATAGCGAGATATGATATATTTTTGTATTCTCCTTGAGAATGAGTGGGGATGAGTATGCAGATTTGCTGCAACAGGTACAATATAATTGGGTGGTTTCTTCCCCATGAGGATAACATAGGGAATAAGTATACCGGTTTGCTTCCACACAAGATGGAAATTTCAGAGATTTCAGACTAAAATACATTAGATCTCATCTAGATGAAGCCAAGTTTTATTAATACATGTTAAGAAATAAGCGAGATATAGAATTTGACTTATTTGGCATAGGTTGACTGGGACAAAGTACAGTGTTTACCATTCTCAGTGTCTTGGTAACCAATGGATATAGAGCAATGTTTCAATACATTTGTTTTTTCAAGCTGAATTCAACGGTGTAACCCACAATTATATTATTTTAATTTTTCTATGTAAAAAGTCCAAAAACCTCCATTTTTGGGGGTTAATCCCCCTTTCTCCCCCTTACAATAGTCTGATCGGTTTGGTTTTTAAACTCGTCCGAATAAAAAATTTTGAAACGCATGTGCCTAATTTCATTTCGATCGGACCATTTTTGCGAGTGCTACAGTGCTTACACAAACACACACACACACACACACACACACACACACACACACACACACACACATATATATATATATATATATATATATATATATATATTTATATATCTAAAAATTTGAAAACGGTGTTTTTGGTATATGGGGGCGCCAAAAACGAAAAGTTGTGATGATCCCGCGTTTGAGTCTTACCATGAGACCTACGGTAATAGCTTCTTCCCTTTAGGGGAAATTTACTAATAAGACTAACTATTTTTACTGGTATCGAAAATTAATTCAAAGAGGTGGATAGAAGCAATGTATCAAAAGCATGTTTAATTACTGAGCCACAAATTTTAAAGTTTTTTTTACATTATGATTTGTCTAATTTCATGGCCTCCATCAATAACAATTCTTTATTTGAAAATGAAATTATAAAACATTTAAGTATAAAAATAACTTAAAATACTTTTATTAGATTTGTCCATTCGAGTTGCGGTCATAAAATATTTCTTTGGATTTATATTAACAAAAATAATATTAAGATTCTTCATTAACCCTTAAAATCGAACATACATTTTTATGTACATCAATATCAAATAACTATATGCATTTGGAGTCGTCTCTCTGGATCTGTATCAAGGTAACTTTTGTAAGAGGCCATGCAGCCTAATCGAATCGATATAATACAAGTCATGAAAAAGTGAGTCGTAAGAAAAACTTGGCTATTTATTCTGTCACTTGTTTTAACTAAGCTGCCGTAAGCATTTATGTTTTTATTATTTAGATACTGGAATATTAGCAGATTCGGTAAATGTGAAAGCAAATAGAGATATTAGACGTTAATTTTTCAGGTAGGTCTTGAATTGCATTTTAGTATTTTAACCCTCAAAGACTGTCTGATGATCTAATTGGGACGTAGTTATCGGATTTAATAAATTTATAGATTACAGTCAAAAACCCTTTTTAGCAAGCGATATGCTCCGCTAACTTCTAACGACTGTTTTGAAAGTTCTTTCAAGAAGTTGTCAAGCCTTCGATCTTTTGTTATTCATCCTAAATACGAGGACTATGAAATTCACAAGGAACTTTATATTTTTAAGTACTAGCGTTATCTCTCGTTTCTATCCAATCATTTAAACATTACTTTTATAAGTTCATAAACATTACTTTTATTACAAACATTTATAGGAAATTTATTTCAATTACTTGTGATATCTCTTGTTTCTAGTCAAACATTAAAACATTAATTTTATAAAACATAATTTGATTCTTCCCAAAAACCTTTTTTTGATTTAATTTCCCGAAAATTTACCCGCATTTTACTAATTTGTTATTCTTCCTCACTTTCTTAGAAAAGTGACCAAGGATTTAAATTAGTTTTAAGCATGCACCAGTTTCCCGAGCTAGGTGTAAGGGTCAAACGTCTTTTACTCTGAACACGCTTCAACATATTCGTTAATAAATCTGAAAAATTAGTTATTACTATGCGGGGTAAAAGAGTATTTAACCGATGTATATTTATTCCATCAGTACAACAGGGATGGAAGTGGTGGATAAAAGATTAAAAAGATTAAAGAATATTTAAGATGTATTAAGTAAAAAATGGCCCCGTTGCAGCAGACCTGCACATTCAACGATTTTCATATGCGTAAAACATTTCAATCCATCATGGCAAGATATGGCATGTTTTTTAAGCTCCATAAGAATAACACAGGGATTGACTTGTAGGTTTGCTGCAACAGGTACAACTGACTGGTTTTAATTCAATATTTAGTAGATCTAAACTAGAAGAAGCTGTATGCCAAGTTTTATCAAGATATGTTAGGAAATAAGGAAGATAAAGCATTTTTTTATTACCCATGTGGACAACATGGGGAATGAGTATGCAGCTTAGCTGCCACAGGAATGGAAATGTCGGGGATATTAGACTAATATACATTAGATCTCAACCATATGAAGCTAAGTTGTATAAGATTTGTAGAGAAATAAGCGAGATGTAGAACTGTACTTAATTTCTCATAAGGTTAACATGCGAACAACTTCCTACGTACTGTGTTTGTCACTTTCAATATCTCGGTAACTAATGGATATAGAGCAATGATTCAAGATACTAAATTGTTTGTTTTTTTCAAGCTGAATTCAAAGGCGCAAATCAAAATTTGATTATGTTTATTTTTCTAAGTAAAAAACTCAAAAAACTCCATTTTTGGGGTAGATTATCAGTAGAAATGCCCGCGCTTGAGCCCCAACATTGGTTCTTATGGGAGAATAGATTATCATTGATTTTTATGAAAATAAAACTTATGTATGACTTTTTATGATTTATTTGTATAGTATTTTATTTAATTAATGTGGTTTAATTATTTTTAAATGGTATAAAATGGTATTTTTTTGTTTTGGGAGTTGTAAAAAAGTGAATATATTATGATAGGTTTTGAACTCTGCATATCTAGCTGACATGCTGTGTTGCTGTCTATTGAGCTACCATTGTATCATGTGGTGAAGGCGTTGTTGTGTATAATCTAGTACTTTTTGTGTAGATGTAATGTTGGCATTTAGGTTTTTTGTTTTAATTAAAAGGAAGGGTGGTGTAGAGTAATGTTAATAATTAGGTAAAGGTAAGTAAATAAAGGTAAAGAACATATACCATTGTAATATGTGTCTGGGGTGTGATGACTAATACAGATGTAGATGTTACATGGAGACTTAGGTTTTTTACTGAATAGAATAGAGGGTAGTGTAGTATGATGATAGTTGGAGTCAGGAGTGTTTGTGATGGTAGATACTATTGCATTATGTGTCTGAGGTGGTTTTGTGTTTAATGTAGTACTATTTATACTTACTTACTTTTTTATGGATAGGCTTCATTAGCCTGTTCCGACCTTATGCCATCTTTTCCTCGGTCTACCCATATCTCTTTTTCCTACTGGTTTTCACACAGTGACACATTAGATCTGGTTAAAATGATTTTAAATCTTTAATATCAGAAAATGGAAGATAAAACTTCTTTGGAAACAGGGTTTTTACCAGTCCTCTTGCTTCAGGACTTGGAGATTGCAAAATCATAGTTAGCAAACCAAATCCATCAACAAAATATGTTCTACTATCAAGTTTTTTAAGACCTTGCTTTTAGGTCTCAGGAAAATCTTTAAAAATCTTTATATTGTTATCATCTAATGAAGACCTAATCCTTTGTCTAACTTCAAGATGCCCCAAGGCTTTAGCTATATCCATAGCTTTAAACCACGGGTTACCTTCACTATCAAACAATACCAAGACTGAATGATCATTAAGTTTACAATATTTAGCAGGCATCATATAATTACTACGCAAGCACTCAAACTGTTAATTCCTTGTCAATAAAACTACTCGGGAGCACTGTCCAAGACAGAATGACTCTTGTATTGAGAACAAGAGGTATATACATTACATTTAAGGGTTACCACACTCATCTAAGAAGTAAGGTAGCAGCTAGGAACAGTAACAACAGTTACTTCCAAAGTTATAATATTTGATAATGTCTTAACTTTGGAAAATATTTTTTCAAAATGGTCATCATAAACCTCAGGTGTTAGATTATTTCACTGTAAAAATGGAACATTTCCTGAGGAATCGCCATGGTTTATTGTAATTTGTATAAAAGCATTAGATGACAAATTCTCTGTTATACGACATATTATATGTTCTGAAAATGCCAAAGGCCATTCTAAAACATCTATTGAACCTGTTAACTGAAACTTATATTCTGTACAGGTCAAACAAAATTTAGAGTTTTCCTTTAGCTTTGTCTTGGACAAAAATTTCAAAAACACTGCCATGACAAAAACAAGTATATATTATTATAGCAACAGAGCAGCTCCAGCACATCCGCTCAGTACCACAGCTAAATGCAGACTAACATTTTGGAGCATGTGTTAAGAGGTATATGAGCTCTATGATTGGTGGTGTATATACCTGGTTTATGTTACTGTATCCTTTGTTGTTTGTATCCATAAGGCACTGTATCATATCCATCAACTAATTTCCTTCTTGAACCAGTAATTTTAAACATATTTGTTTCATTGGTAGTTACAACATTTTTGTCTTTAGTTCTCCTGATTCTACTCTCTTGAATTTCTACAATTTGAGGAACTTCACTAAGAACCATATATTTCAATGTCTTAAAGTTTAGTAATTTAGATGTTTTTAAATTTAATGTCAAACCCTTTATTTTACAAATATACACTAACTTGTTTTTATTTGTAGACCATACAAGATACGCATAGGTTTTAGGCCCACCAGAGACAAACTCAGTTATATATGAACCTGGACCATACTCTTCTAGTTCATCAGTCATCTCCCCGAGGTAATCTCCCGTGGGTACCCGGTACAAGCCTTCCCGGAAGTAGTAAATACAACTGTCTGTATCATAGTATAAGACCTGGTCTCCTAAAGCTTCTAAATATTCATATAATTTCAATCTGGTATGAGCTGTAGTATAGGCTGCAATTACAACATTAACAGTCTTCAGTGTCTCCCTAGCCTCATCTAAGTTTTTTCCAGTTGACTAATACTACATCTTCATTAATAGCTTCAATAAATCTAACTACACTTTCAAGTTGAGTAAACAATGCAAATAAATCTTTAGAGTTTCTGATAAGTGAAGTTTTTTCCATGTTCTCTCTCTGTCCAAATTTTCCCCAAAAATGTTCAACATTAGTTTAACCAATGATCTCAAACCCCCATTCTTTACAATTTTGTCCTTTTCCAATTGAATTCCCTCATGCTCTAAGAACTTTGAGACATACAAGTCTTTGTCTTCTTCAGTTTTATACCACTCTGAAAACCCTGATGCCTCCTGTTTTAACTTTAGAAATTTATTAATAAAATCAGTAAACAACCCTGCTTCCTCAAAAGTCACCATCTGATACTCCCATAGCTCATACATGTTTAATATCACATAACCTTTTTTTACTGCTTTTCTGATTTCATCCATTGTCCAAGTTCCCACTAAAGCCCTCTCCTCACTCTCATGAACACATGCTCCAAAGAGCTCATATACCTCTTAACACATGCTCCAAAATGTTAGTCTGCATTTAGCTGTGGTACTGAGCGGATGTGCTGGAGCTGCTCTGTTGCTATAATAATATATACTTGTTTTTGTCATGGCAGTGTTTTTGAAATTTTTGTCCAAGACAAAGCTAAAGGAAAACTCTAAATTTTGTTTGACCTGTACAGAATATAAGTTTCAGTTAACAGGTTCAATAGATGTTTTAGAATGGCCTTTGGCATTTTCAAAACATATAATATGTCGTATAACAGAGAATTTGTCATCTAATGCTTTTATACAAATTACAATAAACCATGGCGATTCCTCAGGAAATGTTCCATTTTTACAGTTAAATAAACTAACACCTGAGGTTTTTGATGACCATTTTGAAAAAATATTTTCCAAAGTTAAGACATTATCAGATATTATAACTTTGGAAGTAACTGTTGTTACTGTTCCTAGCTGCTACCTTACTTCTTAGATGAGTGTGGTATCCCTTAAATGTAATGTATATACCTCTTGTTCTCAATACTGAAGTCATTCTGTCTTGGACAGTGCTCCCGAGTAGTTTTATTGACAAGGAATTAACAGTTTGAGTGCTTGCGTAGTAATTATATGATGCCTGCTAAATATTGTAAACTTAATGATCATTCAGTCTTGGTATTGTTTGATAGTGAAGGTAACCCGTGGTTTAAAGCTATGGATATAGCTAAAGCCTTGGGGCATCTTGAAGTTAGACAAAGGATTAGGTCTTCATTAGATGATAACAATATAAAGATTTTTAAAGATTTTCCTGAGACCTAAAAGCAAGGTCTTAAAAAACTTGATAGTAGAACCTATTTTGTTGATGGATTTGGTTTGCTAACTTTGATTTTGCAATCTCCAAGTCCTGAAGCAAGAGGACTGGTAAAAACCCTGTTTCCAAAGAAGTTTTATCTTCCATTTTCTGATATTAAAGATTTAAAATCATCTTAACCGGATCTAATGTGTCCCACTGTGTGAATGTGAGAAGTTAGTAAGGCTGAGTCTTGAAAGCTTCTTCTGTGGACAGACACCCACATTTTGGCGGGGCTAACCCCTGGTAAGTCCATATGTGGGTGGCAGGTTGGCTTGATTGCCTTAGAAAACGATTTCCTGCGTCTGCCATAGACTAGGACTCAAAGTCCGGTGTGAATGTGAATCAAGGGTTTAGTAGATTGAGGCGCTCAGGTTTGAGGAGAACTTGAGCTACTCCTTTGAAATGCCCGGTGTGAGTGTGAAACAAGGGCTTAGTAGACTGTGGCGTCTAGAACCTAGAAAATTCTAGGCTACACCTTTGAACAGCCCAGAGTGGATAAAAAAACAAAAAATGAAAAAGACAAAAAAAGAGTGAGAATAGGCCTACTGGGGATACTCACTATAATAAAAAACGCGCCGACGCTCATACGGCCTGGTATTTAAGGATATCTACCGTGGTGTGGAAACGGAGCACTCCAAATTAATTATTTTAAATTTAAAGCAACAAATTTACATTTACTAAAGCTGAAATAAAGTTAATACTCGGTCAAAGTATACTTATCATACGATTTTGTTGTGCAGGGAGAGTAGTGTAACAGTAAACCCAATTGATTTATTCAGTTGTTAAGTCTCTATGTTAATATTCGATTGTAAAAACGTGTCCATGTTCAAAGCCAAAGATATGAGGCAACGGACCGGAAGAAGGGAGCACCGACTCAGTGCTCCCTTTGATTATCATATATTTTACCGTTTTCGCTATTAAACCCACCGTGGATGAGACTATCTTCTTATGAAGTTTTACTTTCGAATGATTCGAAGCTCTTGTTGAACTTGGGTATTTTTAACTTCACCTTCCATCACTTCTTCTTCCCCTCTTTTCTTCTTGTCCTCTCTTTTATTTTATTTCTTCTCTCCTCCAGTGAAACAATATATAAAATAATACTTAAAATGATATAGCTGTAGAATGGCAGGGTCTATGTACATGAAATTTGGCATTAAGCTGCTTCTTAACCTCCTCTACCTTTCCCAAAACCTTATACCTCCCTTTTTCCTCTTCTTCACCCTCATTTTGTTCTTTTTCTTCTCATTTTTAGCTAAAAATAGATAAAATCACTGATATCTCGAAAACGGTTGGTCCTAGAGCAATTTTGGCCCCAAAAATCGACCCTCCGGGCATCCAACTTCATGGCGATTATGACCATACTAAGAAAACTTAACTATTGTAACATGGTTTGCATCTACAAAAAATGAAGGGACAATCCCCATGTAAAAATTCAAAATTTAATAACTCAGGAACTACTGGTCCGAATTTGATAAAACTTGGTATGTGGACACTTGTTGACTTCTGCTACAATTTAAATCATACTTAAACCCTGTAGTGCGGGTGAGTATCTAGAGAATTGAAGGGGTTATATTAAAAATTCAATATCTTAGGAATTAACTGATGGATATTATTGTAACTTGGTATATAGATACATGTTAACTTATGCTAAGATTTAAGCTGGGTGATGCGGGTTGCATCACAGAAATTGAAGGAGGAAAAAATAAAATGCTATATCTTAGGAACTAATTATTGGATTTAAACAAAAGTTGGTATATAGGGACATGTTAAACTCTATTTTACATTGGTGTTTGTTTAACTATATGATATGGTTTAAATAGCAACTGAAATTTTAGCTTGAAACCTAACACAAAAAATCAATCAATCTACATCTAACAATTAGTTTGTTTATTGAATACAAATAGTAAAATAATTCGTCTAAATCATTAAATGCAGTAGTTTTTTACAGATTTTGTATTGTGTTCCCATCTCTTCAGTAATATGAAATGTGGTTGGTGATAACATGTCTTACTTTACTATATAATTTTACTGAATGTCATAGTTTAAAATGTATTTACCTTAGAGAAATTCTTGTATACTATACTACTTACAGGAAAAAACTCATTAGTAGATAGACTCATATGAGCCAGGTTCTTTAGCAAGTACTGTGTAAGATTGGATATTGAAAGAGAGCACCGATTCGGTGCTCTCTACTTCCGGTCTATCGCCTTATTCCTTTGGCTTTAACCATGGACTACTTTTACCATCAAGTAATAATAAAAAAACTAACCAACTGAATAAATCAACTTGATTTTACCGAATGTTTTAGCCTTACTTTGAAGAAATCCTTGTGAACACCTAACATAAATCATTCGAAAGTAAAACTTCATAAGAAGATAGTCTCATCCACGGTGGGTTTAATAGCGAAAACGGTAAAATATATGATAATCAAAGGGAGCACTGAGTCGGTGCTCCCTTCTTCCTGGTCCGCCTCATATCTTTGGCTTTGAACATGGACACGTTTTTACAATCAAATATTAACATAGAGACTTAACAACTGAATAAATCAATTGGGTTTACTGTTACACTACTCTCCCTGCACAACAAAATCATATGATAAGTATACTTTGACCGAGTATTAACTTTATTTCAGCTTTAGTAAATGTAAATTTGTTGCTTTAAATTTAAAATAATTAATTTGGAGTGCTCCGTTTCCACACCACGGTAGGTATCCTTAAATACCAGGCCGTATGAGCGTCGGCGCGTTTTTTATTATAGTGAGTATCCCCAGTAGGCCTATTCTCACTCTTTTTTGTATTTTTCATTTTTTGTTTTTATGCACTCTGGGCTGTTCAAAGGTGTAGCCTAGAATTTTCTAAGTTCTAGACGCCACAGTCTACTAAGCCCTTGTTTCACACTCACACCGGGCATTTCAAAGGAGTAGCTCAAGTTCTCCTCAAACCTGAGCGCCTCAATCTACTAAACCCTTGATTCACATTCACACCGGACTTGAGACCTTGTCTGTGGAAGACGCAGGAAATCATTTTCTAAGTCATATAAGCCAACCTGCCATCCACATATGGACTTACCAGGGGTTAGCCCCGCTAAAATGTGGGTGTCTGTCCACAGAAGAAGCTTTCAAGACTCAGCCTTACTAACTTCTCACATTCACACAGTGGGACACATTAGATCTGGTTAAAATGATTTTAAATCTTTAATATCAGAAAATGGAAGATAAAACTTCTTTGGAAACAGGGTTTTTACCAGTCCTCTTGCTTCAGGACTTGGAGATTGCAAAATCATAGTTAGCAAACCAAATCCATCAACAAAATAGGTTCTACTATCAAGTTTTTTAAGACCTTGCTTTTAGGTCTCAGGAAAATCTTTAAAAATCTTTATATTGTTATCATCTAATGAAGACCTAATCCTTCGTCTAACTTCAAGATGCCCCAAGGCTTTAGCTATATCCATAGCTTTAAACCACGGGTTACCTTCACTATCAAACAATACCAAGACTGAATGATCATTAAGTTTACAATATTTAGCAGGCATCATATAATTACTACGCAAGCACTCAAACTGTTAATTCCTTGTCAATAAAACTACTCGGGAGCACTGTCCAAGACAGAATGACTCTTGTATTGAGAACAAGAGGTATATACATTACATTTAAGGGTTACCACACTCATCTAAGAAGTAAGGTAGCAGCTAGGAACAGTAACAACAGTTACTTCCAAAGTTATAATATTTGATAATGTCTTAACTTTGGAAAATATTTTTTCAAAATGGTCATCATAAACCTCAGGTGTTAGTTTATTTAACTGTAAAAATGGAACATTTCCTGAGGAATCGCCATGGTTTATTGTAATTTGTATAAAAGCATTAGATGACAAATTCTCTGTTATACGACATATTATATGTTCTGAAAATGCCAAAGGCCATTCTAAAACATCTATTGAACCTGTTAACTGAAACTTATATTCTGTTCAGGTCAAACAAAATTTAGAGTTTTCCTTTAGCTTTGTCTTGGACAAAAATTTCAAAAACACTGCCATGGCAAAAACAAGTATATATTATTATAGCAACAGAGCAGCTCCAGCACATCCGCTCAGTACCACAGCTAAATGCAGACTAACATTTTGGAGCATGTGTTAAGAGGTATATGAGCTCTATGATTGGTGGTGTATATACCTGGTTTATGTTACTGTATCCTTTGTTGTTTGTATCCATAAGGCACTGTATTATATCCATCAACTAATTTCCTTTTTGAACCAGTAATTTTAAACATTTTTGTTTCATTGGTAGTTACAACATTTTTGTCTTTAGTTCTCCTGATTCTACTCTCTTGAATTTCTACAATTTGAGGAACTTCACTAAGAACCATATCTTTCAATGTCTTAAAGTTTAGTAATTTAGATGTTTTTAAATTTAATGTCAAACCCTTTATTTTACAAATAGACACTAACTTGTTTTTATTTGTAGACCATACAAGATACGCATAGGTTTTAGGCCCACCAGAGACAAACTCAGTTATATATGAACCTGGACCATACTCTTCTAGTTCATCAGTCATCTCCCCGAGGTAATCTCCCGTGGGTACCCGGTACAAGCCTTCCCGGAAGTAGTAAATACAACTGTCTGTATCATAGTATAAGACCTGGTCTCCTAATGCTTCTAAATATTCATATAATTTCAATCTGGCATGAGCTGTAGTATAGGCTGCAATTACAACATTAACAGTCTTCAGTGTCTCCATAGCCTCATCCAAGTTTTTCCAGTTGACTAATACTACATCTTCATTAATAGCTTCAATAAATCTAACTACACTTCCAAGTTGAGTAAACAATGCAAATAAATCTTTAGAGTTTCTGATAAGTGAAGTTTTTTCCATGTTCTCTCTCTGTCCAAATTTTCCCCAAAAATGTTCAACATTAGTTTAACCAATGATCTCAAACCCCCATTCTTTACAATTTTGTCCTTTTCCAATTGAATTCCCTCATGCTCTAAGAACTTTGAGACATACAAGTCTTTGTCTTCTTCAGTTTTATACCACTCTGGAAACCCTGATGCCTCCTGTTTTAACTTTAGAAATTTATTAATAAAATCAAATTTACCTGCTTCCTCAAAAGTCACCATCTGATACTCCCATAGCTCATACAAGTCTAATATCACATAACCTTTTTTTACTGCTTTTCTGATTTCATCCATTGTCCAAGTTCCCACTAAAGCCCTCTCCTCACTCTCATGAACACAATCGCCTTGATTTGAAGTTTCCTCACAAGTTCTACATAGTACAAACATTAATTTATCATTCATCTTTGCAGGGAGTACAGGATGATAAAGATTGAAAGGAGGTCAGATTTTACATTTTAGCAGACCATCTACATCAAGGCCTCTTTTTAAGCATTCTTTATTTCCAATGTAAATCTTTGGATGGCCTACAGGGTACTTACAATATTTATTTACATATGGGTACAGGGAGCAAACATCTACATACTGGATTGATTCCCTATCTTTACACTTGTAATATGATTTTATACTATCGGTCCTGCCCCCAAAAAATGCATCTCTAGCATTTAATGGTAAAGTGTTTAGAATAGAAAGTTTATCCAAGTGTTTTAGTTTGTGTTCTTTCTTTAAATTGTTAAAGTCACACTCCCACATCTCTATAACTTTCCCAAGCTTCTCAATTTTAGATTTAGTTTTCTCATAACGCAAATTTAAAGTATCGGAGGGGTCCTCCTGCAGTGGTATCTCTCTGTTGCAAGGAAAACATTTGGGGCATCCATGCCAGTAGCACCCGTGGAACTCATAGATATTCCTCCCATCAAACCCACAACTTTCAACCCCTGAATTTTGACTTCCCTCCCTCTGCCTGCATGTTGACTTTTTACCCCACGCCTTTCCTCTTCCCAAGTTAACCATTGTAAAGCCCATGCTGATTGATTGTCAGTTAGTCTATAACCATTTTTAGGGATCAAGCCAATAGTATTAGGTTTTAAAAAGTTACGACGGAAAACCAAGTTACATGCACTTGCTATGGTAATTGACTCAAGGAACGGATCTACATTACACTGTTCAAGAAGTAAGGCTCTAAATTTAATACAGGCTTGAGCCAAGATTTCAACATCTGAGATACAATACTCCAAGATTTCCTTTTTAAAGTCAAACACATATTTTTCTGCTACTCTTTCATCATACCATTTCTCAAAGTCATTGTGATTTTTCTCAAACATAGTTTCAGGACAATAGTACTGTTTGTCAGGCATAGGACCAACATAATTTTGATTTGCTTGGGTATTAAACAAATGAGGGAAGTAGCCTTTCGTTTTCTCTGGAGGTAGGACAAAAGCCTTAGGGAGAGCAGAAAGAGACATAGGAAAATAACTCAATGAATCAACAAACCTTACGTTATCTACTTCAATTAGTATCAATTTTGTTCCCCGGGGAGTGATGTTTGGTGTAAACTTGGTTTCTTCTATGATATACTTTAAAATAAACTGAAAATCAAAACCCTGTCCATTATGGGCGATCACACAAACATCTTTAAACTGTTTTCTCACTGTCATCACATAGTTCATAAATTCCTTAACAGGGTCTTTTTCAAATACTTTTTGCCTCTCTGAGCAAGTTTCACAATCTCCTCCATTGATACATTTAAAACAATACTGCTGAGAAACACACAAGTTTACTTTATGGACATTTTTATTAGGGTCTGAGGCCAAAGTCTCACCCTGTCTTGTTTCAAAACCAAAGAAAATGAACAAAAAGTCTCGGTTCTTTGGACTTCTCCGGTCAACTTGTATATAGCACTGATGTTTTGGGTCTTTAAAAGCACCACATGGATTACAATATACTTCTCCGCAAACATAAACATCTTTTCGTTTAGTCGGGAAAACTAGCTTTTTACAATGTTGACAAAGCTGTGTAGTCTTACAAATCTGCCCTTGGTGGGCTATAAAACACCGTTCATTCTTGAAAAAACGTTTGCAAAACCGACATGTAATACCTCCATGTTCAAGCTTACAAGGAGGGGAAATAGAATGACAGGAAGAGCAGCAATTAGTACATCTATTCTCACCCTTATGCTCATAGGGAACATGGCAAGCTTCGCAGAAAAATTTACAAACAAACGCAGCAGTCAAGTTAGTTATAACGTTGTATTGACCATCATAAAACAATAGGTTAATTTTAAATTTTGCATCATCATTTCCACCAGCAAAATATACCTCTCTACCTTTACTGTCATAATTATACACTGTTATTATGTACTTTTTAAGATGGTTCTGAAACTTTTCCAATTCGGGGATACCTGCACCATTCTCCGGGATCTCTATACGAGCCTTAGCCATGAGTTTCTTAGCTCTCAAAGTCTGCCTCAACCCTTTATCCTGACGAATAGCCTTGCACTGGGGATCATTTTTAGCATATGCCTTACCTACCACTATAGCTCTAGGGAGACAGAGGTTATCTTTGTTATTAATCACAACTATACCACGCCTTGCCTTACACTCTTCATCAAAACTATTATAGAGACCAGGCCTTACTCTACCTTTTCCGACAGGGACATTTACCCTTGAAACATCTATTCTAAAAGTGTCTGATGAAGTAATGTTTTCAGAGTTACTTTGAAGTATTCCCCCGAAAATCTTCCAAATGTCGTTACTAGTTACTTCAGAAGCTAGCCGCATGTCAGTATACCCTGGTTCCTTACTTTTCAAATTGATAGACATTAATTTAAAACCAAGATAGTCTGTGGGCGAAGCTTTAGCTTTCTCCCTTTCAACAATTTGGTCAAGACCCTTGCGGATCCAGTCAAATTCAGACACTCCTTTAGGGGGCTTAGTAAACTTAAAAGTAGTACTAAGTCCATAAAGTCTAAATTTTTTATTATAAGTTTGTTCTTCGCCAATAAAAATAATTGATTCCTTAGTAGGAAAACTTTTCTTAGGAACAGAATGCATTATTTAAATTAAAAGTTAATAACACCAGATACAACCAGCAATAAAATCAGGCAGATACACAAACCTTAGATAGTTCAGACTAAAAATTAGATTTAATTTTATAGTAAGTCAAAAGTAAATATGTTACCTCAATATTACAAGCAGAGCAAAGATCGTCTACACTGAACTACAGTCAAAAGCAGAATGAAAAACTGAGCTAATAATAAGAGGTATATGAACTAGTACGTACCATACAGAAGTCGGTGACCACACAATCCAAAAGAACAACTGTGCATATCAGTGAAAGTAGGCTAACTATACAAGTCAAAAGAACAACTGTGCATATTAATACGATATAATGTTTAATAACTTGTCCTTATTTTTATTAACAGAACCAAGGGATTTAATTTCCCACTCAGCACTCCAAAGACATGTATTAGTAAATGATTTAATATTAATTGATTCTAGTACAATAGGTATAAATCTATGGTTACTCTTCAAAACAATCAAAGCATCTATGATTACAAAAAATCAGAACCACATACAGTGCTCCGAAGAGTCTAGTTGAGGCAGGTTATGTTTCAACAGATAGAACAACTAACACAATAACAAGCAAAAGCAAAGAAAACCCACATACAGCACTCTGCGGAGTTTGGTTAAGTGAGGTTACACTGCAACTGGCTCAACGACTAAGGCTATAACACAACCCAAGGTGTAATAAAAGCACAACACAGCACTCTGCGGAGTTTGGTTAAGTGAGGTTATGCTTCAACAGACAGAACAACTGACACAATAACACAAGCAAAAGCAAAGAAAACCCACATACAGCGCTCTGCGGAGTTTGGTTAAGTGAGGTTACACTGCAACTGGTTCAACGACTAAGGCTATAACACAAGCCAAGGTAAAATAAAGCACAACACAGCATTCTGCCGAGTCATGTTATGATAATAGCTTAAATCAAAGTCAAAGAAGCTGTTCATACTAAATCCCTCAGGAAAGATTTGCATTTAAGTAAGGTTATATAAAATTAAAGATAAAAGATTGAAATATTTCTATTCATCAAAGCTCTTAAAATATACATATCCACATACAAATTACATCAACTCAGACTACACTCACATGGCAACAAGCTCACAGTTATGAAAGAATTATAACACAGTAGTAAAGTAAACTAAAAATCAACCAATAAGGAAAAAATATTTTATACATATTACAATAACTCTCAGCATCACAAGTGACAATGCACATAAGCTATCAAAGAAAGAAGCAACTAAAAGAGAAATTAGCAATGACTAACAACTACAGGAAATGTTACTGATACCAAAAGGAAATGACTGATCACAGACTCTAAAACATCTCACATACTTTTCACCAATATTTTTTAGGGTCAAACATTTTCTATTAACTGAGGTAAATGTATTATAATCTTTAAAAAGAGTGGGTTCAAAAACATCTCATCACATACTTACTTCAACCATACTCAAGTGATAATTCACTTAACATCACACTGCACTATTACCACCTACCTCAAGCACACCTGACTATTAGTATCACACTACACCACCCTCCTTTTTAGCAATATAACATCCATAAATAGTACTAGTATTGACAATGTTTTTGTCATAAAACAGCTATTTGAAAAAAGAAGAGAATTCAATCTAAAGACTCACGTTGCTTTCATCGATTTTGAGAAAGCCTCTGACAGGGTTAACCGGACTTTGCTGTGGGAAATAATAGAAAGGAGAGGATACCTGAGACATCTAATTAGTATTCTGAGAAATTCATATAGGGATACGACAATTATAATAGATACTGTTAATAAACTTTCAGAAGAATTAACAACTAACCAGGAGGTGCGACAAGGTTGCAGTCTGCCCTTTAACATATACATAGATGACATTATGCAATATTGAAAAAAGAAGCTGCTCCTAGTATTGTTATCAATAGGGAAATACAATTAAACGCCATGCTATTTGCAGATGATTTATTTATAATACAAGGAACTGAAGATGAGCTACAAAGATCGATACACTTACTAAATTATATTTACAGCAATTATAACATAAAAATCTCTACTAATAAAACTCAGGTAATAGCTTTTACAGATGACATTATGCAATATTGAAAAAAGAAGCTGCTCCTAGTATTGTTATCAATAGGGAAATACAATTAAACGCCATGCTATTTGCAGATGATTTATTTATAATACAAGGAACTGAAGATGAGCTACAAAGATCGATACACTTACTAAATTATATTTACAGCAATTATAACATAAAAATCTCTACTAATAAAACTAAGGTAATAGCTTTTACAGGGAAGTACCAAGTAAGGTCTAAAATTTGTATAGGCAATAGAATATTGGAACAGGTGTCAACTTTTACTTACCTCAGGTGTAACATTAGTTTTGATATGAACAACATAAAAAAAGCTTCACCAATTTTAAATGATGTGTAGAACTATAAGACGGACACTGGGAAAGAAAGTCAGACAAGATAAAATAATAAAGTTTTACAAGACTATGGCTGTGCCTATTATAATGTGTGATAGTAAAACATGGGTATCAAAATGTATAAATTACAATAAAATACAGTCAGCAGAGATGAGGTTTCTGAGATCAATCAAAGAATATACTCTGGAAGATCAACGGAGAAATAAAGACATTCGGGAAGAATTAAATATTTTTAGCCTACCGGAAAAAATAAAACATTACAAACATAAATGGAAAAAGCATATAGATAGATTATCAGAAAATAAAATCACAAAACAGATATTAAAATATAAACCAGTAGGAAAAAGAGATATGGGTAGACCGAGGAAAAGATGGCATAAGGTCGGAACAGGCTAATGAAGCCTATCCATAAAAAAAGTAAGTAAGTATAAATAGTACTACATTAAACACAAAACCACCTCAGACACATAATGCAATAGTATCAACCATCACAAACACTCCTGACTCCAACTATCATCATACTACACTACCCTCTATTCTATTCAGTAAAAAACCTAAGTCTCCATGTAACATCTACATCTGTATTAGTCATCACACCCTAGACACATATTACAATGGTATATGTTCTTTACCTTTATTTACTTACCTTTTCCTAATTATTAACATTACTCTACATCACCCTTCCTTTTAATTAAAACAAAAAACCTAAATGCCAACATTACATCTACACAAAAAGTACTAGATTATACACAACAACGCCTTCACCACATGATACAATGGTAGCTCAATAGACAGCAACACAGCATGTCAGCTAGATATGCAGAGTTCAAAACCTATCATAATATATTCACTTTTTTACAACTCCCAAAACAAAAAAATACCATTTTATACCATTTAAAAATAATTAAACCACATTAATTAAATAAAATACTATACAAATAAATCATAATAAGTCATACATAAGTTTTATTTTCATAAAAATCAATGATAATCTATTCTCCCATAAGAACCAATGTTGGGGCTCAAGCGCGGGCATTTCTACTATTATCCCCTTTTACCGCCACTTCCAGTGGTCCGATTGGGCTGGTTTGTGAACTCGTTTGATTAATTACCACTATACATGTCTGTACCAAATTTCTTTAAGATCAGATATTGGATTTTTACGGATACTATCGTGCTGACAGACAAATTAATATATAAATATGTATGGAGATTATATCTTTTGAAATTAAAGGAGACTTTTACAAATTTTTCATATATAATTCGGTGAGCAGTGCTGACCTCTTCGGACCTCCGAAGGATAAACAATTAGGATCATAGTAAATTTATTTGATTTCATCAATAATTGTCCCTATGTAGGTACCTATATTATAATCTCACCAGCTGAGAATTTTTCTGAACGTTTGATCCAGATTTTAAATCCTACAAAGCTTTATCCCTAGCTGTATTGGTATACATATTGTCCACTGTATTGGTATATACATACGTTGATGTGTACTTTTTTACGTATTAAATGCATTGAATTTTTGCTTGCATTTTCATATTTTGCGTTACTGTAAATTTTCATTAAATCAGCCAGTCAATTAGCAATCCTTTATGACGGGAAAATATACTGTTATAACTGGCCTTATGTCACGACGGAGACCTGCCGCGGTAGGTTAGATTAGAACCACTAGAGTAGATTAGATGTAGGTAATAGTGTACTTAAAAATGTGTACAATTTTCTGACTTCGCTACATAAAATAACGGCAAATTTAACAAACACGACTAAATTGATAGGTATCACAGCTATTGATTGATAGATATCTGCTAATCCAACGCTTCAGTTATACACATGACAACCGGAATATCGCGTGAATACTGTGTTCATTAACGAGTAACAGTTACATTTAGGATAATTAAAATAACCTCAACATCGCCTAACTTAAAGCGGTTTAAGTGAAAACTAATTTTAACTAGCAACTAAAGGTAAGAACAAAAAGAATAAAGTGAGTTTGTACGTTGTAAATGTAAATAACCCCTTAAAATCTTACACTTTAACCAACGCAGCCTAAATAAACAAAAAACTCTATGATAAATAACATCAAATATGACATTTTGTTACTTAAACATATGAACATCTTTTAGAAATTGACCGTAAGAGCATTTCTCCAAATTCTGTTTACCACACTATTTTTTGATTCATACTCAAGGTAACCGATAAGTGTGTTAAGACTTCAAAAAATTAGATTATATTTAAGGTTTACTTACTTAATTAATTGAAAGCAAAATGAAAAAAATCGTACCTATATTAAAGTTGAACCTATTTATAAAAAACTATAACATACTACCTAAAATCTAAAGATAATTATTAAAACTATCATTAAAACTAGCATCGATCATATAAAATTAATCTATTTGTTTACATTCTGCAAATTCATCCCATGCGGTCAAAAATGACAAATAAAGCTGAAGCGAGAATTATCGTCTCATTTTACCACATAAAGCATTGTTTCATATAATTCGGTTTGTAAATCACTCATGCATTATGTTAATACTATAATAATTGATTACCCGCGATAATTCAGTGGTTTAAATCAAAACAAATAAAATTATAATGGAATTGCAGTTTTATTCATATTTCTAAAATGGGGAAGAATTAAAAGAAGGAAGTAAATTCACAATACACATAGGAACATGACAAATATTTTACTTTGAGAAATATCTTAATTCGTTAAAATTATGACCGATTTGTAATAATTATGTTTAGTTATATTAAAACTTCTACTCAATCAAATATGGAATACTAGGTACGATTCACTAAAGGAAGCCCCACATAAATGGTTTAAATATGTTTATTTATTTTAAATTCAAATATAATATCACTGTGTTTTGAAACTCTCCATAAGTTCTGAAGTATAGTTCCAAATAGTAAATGAGAGCCATAAGATCTCCACTAGCTAACTCGGTATAATAGCTCCAGTCGGTGGGGAGATGAAGTATAGTTCATTAATAAACATTTGATTAATTAGCATATTCTTGCTTAGGTTAGAATATTGTTGTTGTTTATAATTTATAAAATAAATGTATGTGTGATTAATTTTGTAATTCAATGTCTAATACGAGATACAGTTATTACTCGTATACGTTAAGTTCAATAAAACAAAACCAGCAAAGATTTTTTACTTTCATTTAGGTCAGTTTTAGTAATACGTGCATTGATTACGGGCATTAATTTTGATACATTCTGATGTTTGTGGTTAGGTTTTTTTGGCACCTGTTATCTTTACCATATGTTAATGGCATTCTTATTTTCATGTTAATTTTTGAGGTAAAAAATAAGAAAGAGAGAAGTACTGAACTACCATGGTATTAGGAGAATAAAGTTAGGATCCTGTGTTCACAGGTGCTTTCTGCGGTATGATCAATTTTCAATCAGTTGCAATACCTTATATTCGCATACCTTACGTGTAATAGTTCAAAAAACAGTGTTTTTCACTACATGTTTCGCTGCGATGGCATTTTCAAGTGGTTCACCTACGAAAACTATTTATCTATTATCGTCAAAAACAGTAACATACATATGAAACAAACATTTTATATCATGGATAAACGAACAGAAACTGCTATGTCAGTGACAATGCCAAGGTCAGATGTAAAAGTAGGCCCAATATGTGTTTTTGTTAGTTTTTTCGTTACATAGTTTGAACCAAAATTAGTTAACTGTTTTAGACGTTTCGTTTCGTCAATGGATTAACAGTTTTTGTAGATGAACTACTTGAAAATGTCATCCCGGCGAAACATTATAAGTGACAAAACACTATTACAGAACTTTTAGACGTAAGGTATAACTGGCGCCAAATCTTAAGGCCCACGCCGTCCATAGGACTAATGTTAATTTTAGCATTGGGCTTATGGACGGCGTGGGCCTTAAGATTTGGTGCCAGTTAAAAGTGCCTATTTTTAGTCTTAAACACAGATCAGGGGCTACAACATTGGATTTCAACTTATATTCGTATCAATGATTACGAATATCCGTCATAAAAAGGTATTTAGAGTTACATATTGACATTAGCCTCCCTGAACTCTTTTCGCTCACCTTCTGAACCTGCTCACCCAATCTAACGAGTTCATCGATCACGCGGCCTCTTAGAGTACTGAAAGTGAAGGTCAAGAGGATTGTTATGCTTGTCTAGTAGTCTCTGCCCTCAGGCTTGCCACCCTTAAGCATTATATATATATATATTTCCGGTCGAGACCTATTGTGAGCTCATAGAACAACTCTTATTTAATAACAGTTATCAGTTTATTTATTAATGTGTCCAACAAAAGATAATCTCAAAGAAAGTAGGCCTAAAACACGCGATCGTTCACCAGCAATACCTAATCTCACAGCACTGTTTTATGAGGTGTTAAAAAGTACGTACCTACACCGATGACTAGTTAGAAAAAGCTGAAAAATAACGTTAAAACACCTAAACGCAACACGGTATAGGTTATGTTCGGGCAGAAGGCAGACACGCTAAGCTTTTCAAGCTACAATGCCGGACACCGCTGCACGTCCGTTCGCATTGACTAACTGATAAGAACTGATATTAATCAATATATATATATAAAAGAAGAGTTATGTGTTGGTATATTTAGTGCTACAGCCAAAACTACAAGTCGTAGACATTTGATCTTGATGTCAAATTTAAGCTTGGAATCTCCTAATTTGCACTATGAGAGTTGGGTTTCTATATCGTTTAGGGCTTAGGCTCAGGATCGTCCTAAAGGGACCTATGTCAATGATTTTTGAGAGATTTTTGGGTTTTATTTGTTTATATCATAACACATGGTTTCATTTGAAAGGTTTTAATGGTTTGACATTTCGCAATAGTTTGAATGGCTACAACAGAATGCAGCACCTACAATTATTTTTACAATACAGGTGATTATAGTCTTATATAGCTAATTTTCTTGCCGAACATTTTTATTTATTTAAATTTTTACTCCTAGGTTATTTAGTTCAGATTATTGTTTACAATCAAATTTAAAGTTAATTATTTTTTGTTTGAACTTCGAAAGATAATGATGTGTTTTTATTTAGATTTTTTATTTCCTTCAATTTTATTCCTTTTTCAAATTATAATTAAGACCAATATGATATAAAAATGCCAAAACGTACAAGAGAATTTTCTCAATCACGAATCGTTCCCCAAAGACAAAAAGTAGCTAGAAGAAATGAAACGGAAGAAGAAAGGCAAATGCGACTCATGATTCTGCGGGAAAATTCTCAACGATATAGAGAAAACCTGAATCCGAACCAGCTTGAGAATATAAGAGTGGCAGAAAGATTATCACAGAATATTCGGAGAGGAAGGGAGACACATGAACAAGCACAAGAAAGAATCGAACTTAACAGAGAAAGAATGGGAAACCTACGTTTAAGAGACCAAATAGAAGCTAATTTAAATTAAACCACTGTACAAAATGTTCGTAGGAGGAGGACAGAAAACTACGATTTAGAAAATGAAGCTTTCAATTACCAAACAAATTTAGAGTACAATGAACATCCAAGTATAATAATTGATTTGCAGTTTTTGTAGGGCGAAAAAATTTAAAGGTGAAACAGTAAATATGTGTTGTTTAAAAGGAAAAATCAGATTGCCGCAACAAAATATACCACCCCTTAACTTTTTCGAATACATGAAAGGAGAAACGTCAAAATCAAAGGAGTTTTTACAAAATCTTAGGCGATATAATGCGTGCTTTCAAATGACATCTTTTGGAGCTACGTCCATTATAGAACAAGAAGGGTTCAACCCAATTTTCAAAGTTCAAGGACAAGTATACCACAATATTGGCTCATTGTTACCACCACCAAATGATACACCAAAAGTTTTACAAGTATATTTTATTGGAAATGAAGAAAATGAAGTGGATCAAAGATCAGCAAATATTGCAGGTTTACGCAGAGAAGTAATTTTAGATCTACAGAGATTCCTCCATGAAAATAAAGATTTGATAAGAATGTTCAAGACTGCAATGGAGAAAGTTGTATCAGATGAATACAAGGTAGTAATTCGGGCCGATAAGAGACCAGTTGGTGAGCATGAAAGAAGATTTAATGCACCACAGGCAAATGAAGTAGCAGTTGTAATAGTTGACAGTGAGTGTGGTTATTGTGACGTAGTAATACAACGAAGAAGCAATGAGCTACGTCGTATTGCAGAAACTAACCGAATGTATGATGCCTTGCAATATCCGTTGATTTTTTGGCGAGGGGAAGATGGCTATCACCTTAACATACCACAAATAAACCCTCAAACTAATCAAACGACAAATAAAAAGGTTACTTCAAAAGAGTTCTATGCATATCTTTTAATGGAAGGAGAAAATAAATACAATCATGTAATCAACTGTCGAAAACTGCTGTTTTCTCAACAATGTCATTGAAGCTGAAATCTTAAGTGGAAAAGAGAAGGGTAAATCAGTATTCATTCCAAATATTCCCTTAAATTCAAACAACGACTTGCCTTTTAATTTTAAACGTTTACAGTTTCCCATAAAACTGGCATACTGTATGACTATTAACAAAGCACAGGGACAAACATTCCGTGTATGTGGAGTCGATTTAGAAGAACCATGTTTTTCCCATGGACAGCTTTATGTAGCACTTTCAAGAGTAGGCCAGACAGAAAATTTATTTGTTTACGCTTATGAAAACAAAACAAAAAACATTGTATATAGGAACTTACTCTGAAAAACTTTTTTTATTGTTATAATACTAATTTAAATAAATAACTTATGTTTTCTCAAAATTACATTTTTTTATTTCTCTAACTTATATAGTTGATGCTCTTAAATATTCAATAGTTAGATTAATTAAATGTGTTTTTTAACCCAGCGAAGTGGGTTAACATCAGCTAGTAAGAATATACAAATCAAAGGTTTATTTTTCAAGTGAAATACTGGTGAATTGGCAAATATTTACGTACATATTAAAATAAAGTACATTAATGGTTTGCTGAAACATCAAAACATTGAAGTTTTAATACTTTCTTCATGAAAAATTCAAAAACCAGATCCACCGTAAAAAGAAGAAAACGTGGCAAGGATAATGTTTTTAATCGGTAAAATATGAACAAAATTAATCATGCTTATCACTTAATTAATTAGCACCACAATAAACTTCAAAACGATTTTATAGAAATTGATAAAACAAAAAAAGTGAAAAATTACTTTGACTTGGGTATGAAACGCTTTAATAATATGAAATCATCGTGTCTCCTTGAAACTATTTTAATAATTCCAATTCCAGAACTCTCAAACTTATTAGTGAATTCGAAAGGAAACTTTCAGCCCTTCAGAGAGGATTTTGTTACTCATATTTCGAGTTTTGGATGTGCTTCTTAAACTCAATGTCGTCAACAATTATTTCGTTGGAGTTAAATTCCAAATTTGTATTTAAGTTAAATCCTGCAGATTCTATCTTACGCTGGTTTTGTATGTTTGAAATTTTGAATCAATCCAGAGTATAAATGTATTAAGATAATTAACTAGGGGTCCCGCAGGCGATTTGCGCATTTTAATATTATTTCCGTTTGAGAGAAACTGGCCTACGATTGGTAGAAATTGCATGGCCTTAAACTCACCGTTATTGACCAAGTAAACATTTCAAGTGAAATTTAAAGGTTTCACCTAAAATAAATAGAAGCTTAGCTGAACACAACACACACACATTATTCCACCACTCCAGCACGATGTATTTTTATTTTGTCTTCTGGCACAACAGTAGTATACCGGAAGTTTTTCTTTGCGTATTCATGCCCAAACATCATCTTGAAGTCGCTGCAATTAGATAGGAGGTGTAGTGTCCCTCCGGTGTTCTATCAGTCTTTGTCTCTCGGCCGTTCTCTGTTCTTGTCGAAGGTTACGTATGCCTTTCCCCAGTCTCATCGACTCGCTTTTTATTTTTGCCTTCTACACATTTCCCTACCGTAAAGAATGATTTTTCTAACTCAATTAGGCTACAATTACCAAATACCCCCGTTGCAGCAGACCTGCATACTCAGCGAATTTCAAATGCAAAAAAATATTTCCATCAAACAGAGCGAGATATGACATGTTTTCGTGGCCTCCATAAGAATAAAGATGGGGAATGAGTATGCAGGTTTTCTGCAACAAGTGCATTAAAACTGGGCGGTTTTAATTCAATATTTAGTAGATCTTAACTACAAGAAGTCATTTACCGAGTTTTATCAACTCGGTAAATGGCTTGTTTTCTCAACAACAAAAAACCCCACTTTTGGGGGGTTTGTCCCTCTTTACCCCCGCTTCCATTCAAAATAGAAATTTAGGGGATTTTAGACTTAAATACATTACATCTCTTCTAGATGAAGCCACAAACCATGTTTCATTAAGATATGTTGAGAAATAAGCTAGATATAGAATTTGACTTATTTCCCATTAGGTTAACATTGGGACAACATACTGTGTTGACCACTTTCAATATCTCGGTAACCAATGTACATAGAGCAATGATTCAATATACTTGTTTAATATAGCACATGTTTTAGAATCATGTGATATAAATTATTGTTATTATTGTTGTTGTTTACATTCAGTAGTCCATTTTCAGTGTTTTATAAAATATATAATTTGTTCACTATGAATGAGTTTCTCTTAAAACAATTATGGCGCAGTCGAATAAAGAAGTAAAAATAATGATTAATACAAAATAAATAGTTTGAAGTGATTTAAAAATATACCTTATTACAACAAAATACAAAACGAAAATGGAGTTCAACAAACCAGAACCTCTTAACCTAACAGGCAATGTTGCGGATAACTTCAAGCAGTTTAAGGAAGAAATTGACATTTATTTTGTTGCCACAAAAACTACAAAGGAAAGTAAAGAAGTTCAATTAGCAAGGCTGAAGAATTTATTAGGTTCAGATGGACTGAAACTGTACAATTCCATAAAAAATGAATCTGTAATTGAAAGTGTGGAATATGTGATGGAAACGTTGGAAAAACATTGTACGCCGAAACAGAACATGACCATGATCATTCATACTCTATTTTCTAGGAGACAATTACCCGATGAAAACTTTGAATCATTTTATGCGACCCTAAGACACTTGATAAAGCCCTGTAAGTTTGAAGGTCAGGAAGAAAAAATCCTAAAAGCGCTAATAGTTCTAGGAGTCAGTAACAAAGAATTGCAAGAAAAACTTTTACGAGAAGACACAAGTTTTGACAAAGTTTTGAACTTTTGTAAAGCATCTGAGCTTGCTGGGAAAAATATGCAAATCATCAATAGTAATAGTAACATTGTTCATGAGAAGTTTAATGTTGAATCATTCAGTAAAGATGTATCAGCTAATGAGGGCGTATCAACTGCACAACAAGGTCTCAAAAGCATGTCAAAGGTAAGTCCAAATAAGACAAAAAATTGTTATAGATGTGGTGGTTTCCATAATGGGGTTCATTTGTGTCCAGCTTTGGAAAAAACTTGCAAGAAATGTGGTAAGCCAAATCATTTTGCAAATGTTTGCAAGACATCTCAAAAGTTTCTTGGTTACAAACATTGTAATGATTTATTAAATAAAAGTAACTATGAGCCAACAGTAAAAGGAAAACCTTGTGATGGTCCAGATATTAATAGTCTCTACATAGTTGATTCTTTAAAGAACAAAAACGCTTGGCACAAAACACTTTTGCTTGAAGGGAAACAGATAAGATTCAAACTTGACAGTGGGGCCGATGTTAATGTTTTACCATATCATTATTTCAAGGACCTCAAAATTAATTGTAAAGTAAGACCTTGCAATATAACTTTGCAATCATTTGGGGGGTTTTCTATTAAACCTTTTGGTGTCATTGATGGACAAATCGAGACAGAAAACAAAATTGATATAGCTAGCTTTTTGATAGTAAAAAATGAAAATACAGTGCCAATATTAGGTCTTGAGACCTGTGTTAAACTCAATTTGCTGAAACGTATTGACATGGTAAGTAGTGAAGAGAACGAATTCTACCTGGAAAAGGAGAAACTAAATGTATTTGAGAAAAATAAAGATGTTTTTGAAGGGTTGGGTTGTTTTCCTGATAAGTGCAAAATAAAACTTAAAGAGGGAGCAAAACCAACCATCAGTACTGCAAGAAGATTACCTTTGAAAATTAAAGACAAATTTAAGGAGAGTCTAGATTCTCTTGTGGAAAGGGGAATAATAAAACCTGTAGAGGAACCAGTCGATTGGGTAAGTAATGTTGTAGTAGTGGAAAAACCTAATGGTTCTTTGAGGATTTGCATAGATCCTATTGAGTTGAATAAACATATCGTACAAGAGAAATTCACAATTCCAACATTAAATGAAATTGCTCCAAAACTAGTAAACAAAACTCACTTCTCCATTCTAGATTTGAAAGATGGGTTTTACCATGTACGTTTAGATGAAGAGTCAAGTAACTTATGTTCATTTGCAACTGTTTTTGGTACATACAAATTTTTGCGAGCTCCTTTTGGACTCTCCTGTATGCCAGAAATGTTTCAAAGGCTTGTAAGTAAATACTTTGAAGATATACCAGGAGTATCAGTTTATTTTGATGATTTATGCATTGCAAGCACCTCTAAAGAAGAAAACGATGAAATCCTTAAAAAGGTTTTTGACCGAGCACGGCAATACAACATAAAGTTTAATTTCAATAAATTTCAGTACTGCAAAAGTGAAGTGAAGTACCTAGGTGTACGATTTTCAAAAGAAGGCATGTCACCTGATCCCGACAAAGTTGATAGTATTAACAAGTTAGTTAAACCAGGCAATAAAATTGAATTACAGAGAATGCTTGGTATGGTAAATTATTTGAGAAGTTTTATTCCGAAACTGTCTGAAATCACCGCTCCACTTAGAGAGCTATTAAAAAAGAATGTTGAGTGGAACTGGACTGAAAGTCATACAAAAGTGTTTGAAGATTTGAAGAAAATAATTTGCAGCTCACAGGTTCTTGCACCTTTCAACCCAGATTTACCGGTGGAAATTCAATGTGATGCTTCCAAGGATGCCATTGGCTTTTGCATGCTCCAGAACAACAAACCAGTACATTTTGGATCAAGATCAATGAACAGTACAGAACAAGATTATGCTCAGATAGAAAAAGAGTTTTTGGCCATTTGTTTTGCAATTAATAAACTACACACTTACATTTATGGTCACCAAAATGTTGTTGTGTTTACAGACCATTTACCACTAGTTTCAATTGCGGTAAAACCACTTAGTAAGATTCCAAACAACAGGCTCAAAAGGTTGAAACTCAAATTAATTGATTATCAACTGAAAATCAAATATCTACCTGGAAAATACATGTTCATCGCTGACTTCATGTCAAGATGTGGAATCAAAACGCCAGAAACTAAAGATGTGCTCATGGATGATTACATTCACACTGTCGAAGCTCATGAAATAACTGAAGATGAACCTAGATTGAAACTGTTTCAAACCAAAACTAAAACCGATGAAACTCTAACATTGATTAATGAGTATCTTCATCAAGGTTGGCCAGATCCAAGTTTCCTTGAAGGCGAACCTAAGCATTTTTTTAATATTAGGCAAGAACTGCAAGCTAATGATGATTTAATATACTATGGCGACAGATTGATCGTTCCAAAAAGTTTGCGGAAATTTGTTCTAGATGTTTTACATGAAACCCATCTAGGATCGTCTAAAATCTTGAAGAAAATGAAACAGTTGTTCTATTGGCCAGGAATAGCATCTGATGTAACAAATGTTGTATCAACATGTAAGATTTGTCAAAAATTTGGGAAGTCTAAAACCAAAAGTCCAATGATAAATCATGAAATCCCAAGCATTCCATTCAATAAAATCGGAGTGGACATTGCTGAATTTCATAAAAGCTACTATTTAGTGATTGTCGACTACTATTCTCGATGGATTGAAGCTTTAAAAATCAGTGACAAAAGAAGCGGTGTGATAATATCCAAGCTTAAAGAAGTTTTTTCAAGATTTGGGATCCCTAAAACGGTGATTGCTGATAATGTACCATTTAACAGTCAAGAATTTAAACAGTTTGCACATGAGTGGGATATGCAGATTATTACCATAAGTCCGTACTATCCTAAATCAAATGGACTGGCTGAAAAATCAGTTGGAATAGTCAAGGAAATGTTGAAAAAATGTCAAGAAACAAAACAAGATCTAGAGTTATATTTACTTAATTACAGAAATAGTCCTGTATCCAATCTTGAAGTGTCACCATCTCAGCTGCTTAACAGCAGAACATTAAGGAGTAAGATTCCTATGAGAGAAGAATTATTAAGACCAAAGTTAGTTGATGAAAATGTTTATGAGAAAATGCTCGAGACACAAAAAGAACAAAAGTCGCACTATGACAAAACTGCATTAAAAAATGAAGAAAACTTTGCTGTTGGAGAGAAAGTATGGGTTCAAGATACACTAAACAAACAGTGGGATGAAGGGATGATTGTACAAAAGCTCAAACAGCCAAGGTCATATCTAGTCGAAATCAAAGACAAGGGGATAAAAAGAAGAAATGAAAATTGTATAAAGAGGAGAGAAAGTGTAAGATAAGAAGCTGAAGAGGGAGATGTTTAATATAGCACATGTTTTAGAATCATGTGATATAAATTATTGTTATTATTGTTGTTGTTTACATTCAGTAGTCCATTTTCAGTGTTTTATAAAATATATAATTTGTTCACTATGAATGAGTTTCTCTTAAAACAATTAATACTTACTTGATTATTTTTTTTTTTTTAGCTGAATTCACAATGGTGGCAACAAAAATTAGATAATTTATATTTTTGGGTTAAAAAACTCAAAAAACCCATTTTTGGAGCGGTTTATCCCCCTTTACCCCCCCCCCCCCCCGGGGGTCCGATTGGGCTGGTTTTCGAACTCATCCGTTCGATTTTCGTGCTATCGTGCTCACACACACACACACACACACACACACACACACACACACACACACACACACACACACACACACACACACACACACACACACACACACACACACACACACACACACACACACACACACACACACACACACACACACATATATATATATATATTCGAACGAATGGTGTTTTTTGCTTCTGGTGGCCCCAAAACGAAAAGTTATCATCGTCTCGGGCTTAGGTCTTACCATAAGACATACGGTAATAGCTTCTTCCCTATAGGGGAAATTCGCTAATAAATCAAAGGATGGGGGTCGAAGCCGTGAAAGAAATGTCCATTTAAATTATCTGTCGCCGGTGCGCTATATTATAAGCTTTAATACCCCCGTTGCAGCAGACCTGCATACTCAGCGAATTTTAAATGCAAAACAACATATTTCAATCCAACATAGCGAGATTTGACATGTTTTGGTAAGCTCCTTAAGAATAACATGGGGAATGAGTATGCAGGTTTGCTGCTACGGGCATAATAAAACTGGGTGGTTTTAATTCAATATTCAATATATCTGAACTAGAAGAAGCTATTTTCCAAATTCAATCAAGATATGTTGAGAAATAACCGAGATGTAGAATTTTACTTATTTCCCATAAGGTTAACATTGGAACAACGTACTGTGTTTACCTATCTCAGTAACCAATGGACATAGAGCAGTGATTCAAAATACTAAATTGTTTATTTTTTGAGCTGAATTCAATAGTGCCAACAAAAATTCGATAAATTTTATTTTCCTATGTAAAACACTCAAAAACCCCATTTTGTTGGGGGGTGGTTATCCCCCTTTACTCTCCCTTCCGGTAGTCCGATCGGGCTGGTTTACGCACTCGTCCAAGGGATTACCACTTTACATGTCTGTAACAAATTAAGATCGGACCATTTTTATGGCCGCTATCGTGCTTACAGTCTCACACACACACACACACACACACACACACACACACACACACACACACACACACACACACACACACACACACACACACACACACACACACACACACATATATATATATATATATATATATATTTAAATTCGAACGAATGGTGTTTTCTGCTTCTGGTCGCCCCAAAACGAAAAGTTATCATGATCACGGGCTTTGGTCTCACCATGAGACCTACGGTAATAGCTTCTTCCCTATAGGGGAAATTCGCTAAAATGACACCTCACTCGTAAAAATCGGTTAAGTAGGACGGATGGAAAAGGGATGTAACGGGGGGGATGTACAACCTTACTGTATTAAGTATATAGATTATTGTCTTTTTGTGACCATTAGGTTACGCAAGCAAAATAGAATGGAAATAAACACGTATACTATAAAGTACAATATATTTACATATTGTAAATCCTTTATTGTAAGTCTGAAAGTTTGTGAGTTTGTTTTGAGTGTTTTATTTATATTAGTGTTGAGCAGCATGTAAACTACAATTATCGTATAGAAATTTATCATTAAATACTGCCCCGCATTCTCATTGCAGAACCGTTTTTAGAACTAGCTCGGAACCATTTACTCATTACTTCGGGCTAGGACTAGTGGGTCATGGCATTATCCCGGACGGAGTCCAAACCAAGCCACTCCGCTCTGATGTGTAGTAGAAACAGTACTCACCACATATATTGTAAACTTAAATTCAATAAATTGTAATGTAATAAAAAAAATAGGAGCAATTTAATTTCTTATAGTAGTTCAAGGATTTCAAGAAATTACTCATCACTTGTAGAAATTACATTTAAAGGTGGACCATTATCTTTACACTGCACTAAGTGCTATTCAGTCTAGAAGTACGTTAGACTTCTGTGCATGACGATCATAATATACTAATAAACTATTCTAAATTAAGGCTACTTACATTTTTAAAGCTACAATGTTTACTAGATTAACAACAACAACAAAAGACAAAAAGCCATTTTATGGCAAATCATTTTTCATGGCATTTTTTGCATTTCATGGTTTTTATGTATTGTAATTTTTTATTATTCTTATGTTTACAATAATAACAACCACTATTACGATGATTACTACATTAAAGCTTGATCAACGCAGACGGAGGTACATTAGAACTCACTTCATGTACTTCGATAATAGTTGCAATGAGAACTTTGAATTTTGCATGTCACATGAGATGTTTAGAGTAGTTGTATATTTTTGCATGATCACTAGTAGGCCCTATATTTATGCATTCATTATACTAGGAGTACGCTCCGATGTCGCGTATGAGGACGAACGTATTCGCAATGTACCATGGTGGTGACATTAAACCTATCATTTTTAAGACTCAAAGGAAACAAAACAACATTCATACAGTTACAAATAATAAAATAATTTTGAATGTTAAAAGTGTTCAAATGTTTTACCGTATAACAAAAGCTACTTGAAGGATAGTTGTAGATCTGACCTCAAATGTTAAGAATGGTTCTTAACATAGGTTATGGTAAAATATTTAAGATGTATTTAAAGTGAAATGGAAGAAGTGTAAAGAAACAAAATGGTTTTCACAAAATGCAATTTATTTTGTCCTCAGAGAAAATAAGATTCAGTGAAGCCAAGAAATATATTAAGCCTTTCATATTATATGAAAATGACTGTTGATGCGACAACCAGCAGCAGTCTGATAATACCATTGGTTTGTCTGATACCGGATTGAAACCTTCTGGATTCATTTTAATAGTGGAACATACATGATCAAATGGGCAATTTCACACTCTTCGACTTAGTGTCGGATGATCATTTTGCCATGCGACAAATAAATTCAAATTCATTGTATTGCCATTACAACACATTTTACAAAGTTGGAAGCAATGTCTATTTCACAATAATTTTAACTGAAATACATTCTGAAAAAAACTTGTGTAAAGTAACTGAATCGGTTTTTTTTAAAGGGCGTAAGTCCTAAAAAGTAAACTTTCGGAAAACAAGATAAAACTGTTTATTTTCAAAAGGGCGTAGGTCCAAAACGCCATATAACGCTTTGTTGACATACGCCCTTTTAAAACAAATCACAGAAATGCTATGCTGATTTCATCCATAACCATTCATTATAGGTAAGCCCTTTCAAAGCGAATCGATGTATCTAGTTAAAGAGTACAAAACCACCAAAACCTGAAAATAAAAAGAAATTGGACTTACGCCGTTTTAAAAAAAAAACCCGATTCAACTGGAAGTCAAAAATCGCGTAATGAGAAAAGGGCCTCAGATATAAAACTAAAATTATTTTCATTACTCTACAAAAAATCATCTGTTTTTGTTATGTGTTTGTCACCTGCAAAACCGTTCTTTAATAACGATTGTTTATTTCAGAAAAATAATATTTGCTATAAATCCTTTTTTAGTTTTATTTTATATATAAAGTAAATTATAGGTACAGCTGATTTCAACATACTAAAGAGAAAAGCCTCGTTCAATACTTTTTTAATGAAATTGGTTGGCATATGCTCGACCATATGAAGTGTTCAATAAATCTTGCACTTTATACCAAACCAAAGGTCTCAAATATGCAAATCCCTCTTTTTAATCTTGTTAAGAAATATATAACAAATTTGGTGGAGTAAAAATGAGTAAAATAATGCAATTTTATATTTTAATATATAATGTAAAACATCAACATACAACAATATCAAAAACATAAATGATAAAAAATATTTTATCCGCAACGAATACAGCATGTGTGATGACAATTTGAACATAATTGCAGCACAGACCAGAGAGACACCCACGACCAGAACCCAATGGTTGAAGTTCAATGCACATTGGCAATTGAAGAGAATATCTTTCTGAAAGAACAAAAGTGTATTAATATAAATAAAATATTGTAAATTGAAAATAGACCTTATGAAATTAGTGAAAAACATTAAAATATTTACAACACATTATACACAAATGAAAGGATGAAACAATTCCTCTGAAAAAATGTTTATGGAGAAATATAAAAAGAATTACAATTTTCAAAATATTATTATACTAACAGTTCCCGTGGCTTTGCTCACGATAAAAATTATAGTTCAACCTTGATAGCTCGAATCTGAAGGGCCTGAATTAAAAAAGAGTTTTATCAAAGAATATGTAATGTGTTTATATGAATAGCTGTTTAAATAAATAGGTCTGTTTATATAAATATAATGCTGTTATGGCATTGTGTAGGTCTTAAAAACATTTATGTCACACTGTGGACAGTCACAGTGGATAATGACGGGTTTCTTTTCAAAGTTATAACTCCAGAACGGCTGGACCGATTTTAACGTTAAAAGTGTCAATTTTACGGTAATTGGTCGAAAATTTGCCAATACGTCTCAGAATTATCAAATAGAGTATCAATTAAGTACGATAAAGCGATGAAAGTTTGAAACAGTAGCACTATCAGTTGGCAGTGTTTCAAACTTGCTTCACTTAGTTTACAACGTAATATATGGGCGGTTATTAATAATTTTAAAGGTTAACCACAGATTGCAGCACTTATTTTTTCCGTGCAAAGCCGGGACACACCATCGAATCGATGTTTATACATCGATAGATGAAAAAGGAATTCGCCAAATTGTTTTACGGCATGATTGTAATACATTGGGGACGCCATGAGAGAAAAAACTATAACTCCCGCTGCCTAAATGAAGATGGCGCCTCATAGTTTGTTCATGATTAAATAGATAAGGTAGAAAAACTAATTTATGGATTAAATATAAACTAAAAAAAGGTAACTTTTATACACTACGTATAACCTAAAAAAATCAACCAAACAGCCATGATGAATGAATTAAATTATTAAACAGCCGTAACAACGTATCCGTTTGTCAAGCTAATTACCCTCTGCTTGCTCGAATGAAATTGGAAATGTAAACAAAAGATCGACAATCGCATTTATATGGGAACGTTTTAAAGCCTCTTCTCCACCAACTTACAACTTTGAATTTTGGAAATATATAACTTACTTAGCGGATACCTTCACCATAAAAGGAACGTCCGTGCAAATCTTTAAGGTTCGAAGTCCAATAGTTCGGGCTGTACGATGATAGGTCAGTTGTATTTGACAAATATACGGTATAGGAAAGAAAAACGATAACTCCAGCTGCCGAGATAAAGATGGTGCCATCAGCGACGAAAAAATAATATTATTAATATTATTATTCGGTCGCTGGGTGTCTCATGTACAGATTTTATTGTTAAACAGATGAGATAGGCTACTTAAACTAAACGAAATGTAACTTTTATATAGCACATAATTATATACTTAAAATAAATCAACAAAAAACTATAAAAACCAAAACCATTATGAAAGAAATTAAATTGTTAGCAGCTGTAATATTGTCATACCTACATTTGTAAAGCTAACTACCAGCTGACTGATTGAATGAACATTGAAAATGTAAACAAAAATGGCCCAACATACTTTTATATGGAAAAAATTGAAACTTTGACCTCGCTGAAAACCCCTTAAAACTTTGAATTTAGAAAAATCTGTTCTTAGTGGATGCCTACGCCCTGAAAGGAACGTCCACGCAAAATTTCAAGGTCCTAGGTCGTATAGTTTGGGCTGTGCGATGATAGGTCACTGGTATTTGACAAATATATAGTAGATTATAAAAATATAACAATAAAAACTAAAAAATATTATAATTGTGTAATTTTATACATACAAAATTGTTTGGGACTTGGCTCCTCATATCATTAATAAAGAAATTAAAAAAGGAGATTGAATTTAGGCATCATATAGGATTTTCTCTTCAAGCTCAAAAACAAACTATGTAAAATATGATGTGTCCTACCTAAGTAATTTGGAGAACTTGACATGCCATCAGCTTGGTGAACTATATTGTGATATGAATCAAAGTGGGCATAACCAACCTTGGAGCGGTAAACAACAAACGGTGGGGGATAAATGAAACTCACCTATCGGGAAGTACGTACTTAATGTGTGGTTAGTTCATATACACATTCATTATTTTAGTTTAATTCATAACAACTAACAACTTCAATATTTTTACGATAAAATATATTAGCCTATCTATATGGTTTAAATTAAAATTGTAAATAGCTCTTTTTTCTATATCCAGTTTATTATTTGGCTCCAAATATAATCTCACATACAGGTACAAAGAAATAAAAAATAATAACTACAAGCAAAGAATTTTCCAATAATAAAAAAAATTTTCAACATACTACTATGTAATCACTGGTTTTACAAACATCTTTTGGTGGCTGAAACTAACTCTTTTCCGCCAGAGGATCGAAAACTTTCGTCCCTAGGGCCGAAAGTCAGCTGATCGTATATTTGCTTCAAAGAACGCGAGGACATCACATCTCGCGCATACAAGACACAGCACACACACAGATATGGCATCTCGTGCTGTCATACAGCATTCAATAGGTTACAAAGACAGAATAGTTGTGATCATATGATTTTCGTAGCTGTGTTTGTTTAAACCATGCCAAAGAAGTCCATTGCTAATAAACTCAAAGTTTTGTTTTCAAGTATGCCAAATAAAAATCAGATTTTTAATGTTGTATAGGGTATATTTCATTGTGTAGTGTGGTGAAAAATGTGGTTCGCACCTCGGCCAAAAGTGTTTTGCAGCTCTTGATTGTTTCAAATTCTCGACTTCATCTTAAATTTGAAATACAATCTTGAGCCTGCAAAACCTCAGTTTATGCCCTTGTTGCAAAATATACTATTGAAAAAAAATCATTACTATGCTCTGTTAGTACGGGCAAAATACTTTTTTCATCCAAGGGCAAAATACTTTTTTCATCCAAGGGCAAAATACTTTTTTAATTTTATATAGATTTAGCGGCCATGAGAAATCGATTGAAGCTGGCCACAAGATGGGGGGAAATCCGGTTTCCATTCTACAGCCCGTCAAAGTACCCATGTTATCGTTATGCATTTATCGTTATGGCATTTTTAACCAAAACAACTGATTGATGTATTTAGGTTGTCTATATTTTATCCTAGAGCAAAACTCGGTATACCTAGAGTAATGACGAAACCAAAGTTTATTTCAAATCAAATTTTGAAAGAGCGTTTTAGGCCTTCTAAAATTTGCAGATACAGTAGAGTCCCGCAAACCCGGAATTCTGGGTAACTCGGCAAGCCTACCAGAGCAATAAAGTGCACTGAGATTAAAGGCCAGAGCATGGTGTGACACATATAAAACAGTTTTGGTTTTTCTTTCATTTTTTTGTAGCTTTTAATGTAGTTTTTGTATTTTTTACTATGCAGTAAATAAATGATTTCTTATAGAAATAACAGAAACTATTCTTATTTTTTCTTATTTTTATTGATTTTTCGATAACTCGGAAATTTCACAAACCCGGACACCGTTCGGTCCACATTAGTCCGGGTTTGTGGGACTCTACTGTAATTCATATTTTAAAAAATCCTGACAGGGATCAGCCTATAGGCGTGCGCAGCAGGCATGCCATCAGTGCCATGGCATGCCTAACCTTAAGCCTTCTATTGACATAGTACACATTTAACTTCACTTTCTGTTCGGTGTAATCGTCAAGTACCGTAGCCTTACGCCAGTTTTATATGGTGAGAATTATTTTAATAACTCATGCTTAAGGTCATATCTGTGGCAGGCAGAATACCGGACATCTGTCCTCCAGCATGTAAACATTTTGTTATAAAATCTTATAAGTTACTTAATAAATTTCACCTGATCTCCCTACATGAGGGATCTTGATTTCAAGTCGATATGTGCATACACAGTGACCGATGTAGCCGATATGCCAAGTTAAGTTATCATCACCAATATAGTAGTGCGGCCAGTATAGGCATTGGGCATTGGCTTCGGCTTATAGCAGATCACAATCAGTTGATGAATCTGTACTTCCTTGCAACATTACAACTTTTAAAAAACTCACCGCACCTGATTGTATACCATGACCACAAGGTCATTTTAAACAAAATGAGGCAAGTTATTTTGTTTTCAGTCACCCTGCTAGCCTTTAGCCATATTAAAAGAAAATATCCTCCTTAAACACACATTCAAAGGCTAACTATACATGTAATCTATAAACTTACGACAAGATGTTAAACACTGGCTGAAATAAAGAACAGTTGATCAACAGTAATTACATTAGTAGTTCGAATAAGTAAAATTAAACAAAAATGGATGCATTTTGCATCAAACTTTTTATTATTTGCCCCGCCAAATAATAGGTCCGTTTGAAAATTTATAATTTTATTACAAATATTCAAACACTTTAGTTTGACCCAACATTCTCGGTGCATTGAACATCTGCTTGAAGTTGTCTAAAACGACCCGTTTCGCTTCAAAATATCCAAATTTTCTGGGATACCCAGATATACCCTCCGAGGTTTGATATACCCTCCTAAACCCCGGTTCAGTTTACTCGGACCCTATTTGTGAGATGGACCCATCTCAAAAATTAATCCTATATATAAACCACTGTCATATTCTAACACGGAAGGTTAAAATCGGATGAATGGTTGGGTGCTCCTTGTACTTCTACAAGCAAGAAGAGTAGACAGAAGAACAGGTCATAGCTACCCAGTGAGTTCTTGCTACCCTTAATCGCTTTTCCAAATTTTATATGTTTAAAACGTTGTATTTTCAGAATAGGAAACAAAACAATGAATTTTTACTGATTGATTTTAATTTCTGTTACTTAGCATTACATTACAGACCTTTGAGAATCTATTATTTTGCAAATTTAAATATAGGCTATGTAGGCCTGTATTGTATTTCGGTCAGTAACAACCCATCATTTTTAGGTACTGGTTACAAAAACGCCGCTTTAAAGCATCGGCTCGTATAAATCTATTTAAAAATAATATTATTTAGTTTTAAAGTCATTAATATGAAATATATACTTACATTTTACAGGTCAAATTAGCCAAGAATGCTTCATTGTGTTAAGGTATTTTGTCAAATCCAATCTGCTGGCACTCCGAAGGTTGGAGGTCTGCGCATGCCTATAGATAAGTTTAAATCAGATCAGATATCTGGGGTCCAACAGTATGTAGTTATGACTATAAATTGCCTAAACTTATGAGTTCTCGGCAGTGTCTTTGAAAATTTCTCAGGGTTTGGATCCTGGGAAAAAATAATAGCAAAAAACAAGAATAAAAATAATTAAAAATACATAACAGCAACATTTAGCAAAACCCAATCTACAATTTAGGGCCTATACACATGAGGTCAGTAGCTGTCATGGTTGCGCAGCAACTGCCACTGTTGTACTTTTCACAGTACCAAGGAGCGAATGGGATCATATTATACAACCATGCACTTTGAATCAACACCGATATGTAACAACATGAGGTGTCTCTACTTTATTTTATGCCTTTCTAAAGTTCATTCGGAGTTTTGCTGAGTTGTTATCTTCACTAAATGTTTGTAGTTGAAGTTAATTAAGACACACCGTGGCCACCAGTGGTGCACAAATATTTTGTCTGAGTCACGTTTTTCTTTAAAATAACCAGTCAAAACAGTTTTATTTTTCCCTTAGATATGTGTTTTCTCTGTTGTACTTTTGATAATTTCAAAAAATTGCATTGTTTCCCTATGGTGAAATAAGTCAGGCTAAACATGTCTAATGAGGAAAATGAAACCTTGCACCTTCTTCCACTGTGTAGGAGCAAAGTTTAAATTAATAAGAGAACTAAATTAGTAGCAATTGATCAATGGACCTACCGTAATAGTATGTTGAGGTGAGTGCTGGTGCCAATGAAATTAAATGAATTGACGTTGAATCTGGTGCTTCCATTTACTTGCAGAAGGTGGCCATAAAAACATGTTGTTATTCGGAATTTACTAAGTTTAAGTAAGGTATGTTCCTAAAACAAAACAACATCAATTTATGTTATAACAGGGAATCAACATCGAATACTTTATTTATGTACGGCCTGAACTTACAAAACACCCTTTTTCAATATTATGTCAAAGGTTTAATATGATACACTTTGCTTAATTTTATTGCTTAATATCTGGGTTAAAATGCACTATTGGGGATAGTTTGATAGCCTATTAAATGGAGTAAGATTTGATAAGGCTGATATATCTCCATTCTTAATTAACTAAGAGTAGGGCTGTCATACGTCCCGGTTTGACCGGGACAGTCCCGGTATTTTGCTCTTGTCCCGGTGTCCCGGCCAGTTTTCCTGATGTCCCGGTCAGTTTTTAAATTGCGTAATATGTTATTAAATAATGAACTAAACCTGTAATTTAACAAGTTTGCTGCGGCAAACGAAGAAAGAAGAAAAAATTCTTATAGCCTATAATATATGTACTTTTGTTTTTAAGTTGTATTTCATTCGCATAAAAAACATTGGTATTTGTCATTGAAGTAAAATAAATTAATTGTAAGTTTTGTTTCATGTAATGAATTATTATTACACTTTACCATCGTAAAAATTTCATTGTCACAACACAAAAAATAACAATATTTTTTTTCAAATCATTAAAATTCACAATTTTACTCTAAAACTTTTATACATTTTTACCACATTATAAGTTTTTCAAAAGTAAATTTTACCTCAGTAGCCTACCTATATTTAGGCCTACCTAAAAACTTATTAGTTTGACTCAATAATCTGAACACAAAATAGGCCTGCTTGAAGTTAATTTTTGCTGCAAAAATTAACTATAACTAACCCTTTTCCTCTAAAATTTCCAAAAATTTCCGGGGGAGGCTCACCTTCCATGCCCCTCAAACCCCCCGGTGTGTCACACACTGGAGCATCCTTGGTTAGTTGTCCCGGATTGACCGCTTGAAAATATTGCAGGCCTAACTAAGAGGTAATGTAGCAGTGCCCAAAACTATTCAATCCTTCATTTTATTGTGTCAAATAATTTTAGTCAAACAACAAGGCTAATCGATGATCTCGTAGAATGCTGTCAATTAATCGATTGCTGTTGTTGGAAATGCAGACACAATGTAAACAGAGTACAGTTGTGATTCATAAATTTCCAAAGTTAAGAAGTCTATTTATAGCTAGGTTATTCTTAAAAAAAAAAACTGTTTTCCATTATTACACTTATTCTTCCTAAACCAATCATAATAAATGACATTAAGTTTCTAAAACGCAATATACTAATGTAAATAGGCTACCAACAAAAATTTACTGGTACATTATTATCATGAATATTATCCAAGGAAAAGTAGGCTACCGATGACATTTAGTAGATCTTGTACTCAAAAGAGAATCACACTATAATTGTAGAGATATGTTTAAATTGAAATAAATAGGTATAGGCTAGGTCTAGTTTAAATGCTAATTTTATGTTTTCCCAAAAGTTATTATCAACTTTAAAAAAATCATTTAAAAAATATGTAATAATTTTGCGCTGATTGAAAAAATGATGGCATACCCATTTTTTTTGTCGGCTCTTCAAAAGAAAGCTAAAATAAATTGTATATATGCCTATCTTTAGTTTTATATATATACGCTATAAAACTTATTTTTTATAAACGAAAACCTTAACTGCCAAGCCAATAAGCCTGTGTGATGACTGCAAGGTACCTTAGAGGCAATAGTCACATAGGCCAGCCAGAGCTGACCGCTCTTGATGGAAGAAGTAAGTTAGTACTGGGACTGGGAGTCGTCCACCACTGGGATTGAACCAGAGACATTTAACAATATTTCGGGCAAGCGCTTTACCTCTGCGATATCGCCTCAGTAAATACATATATAGCTAGGCCTTAGCCTAACCTTAACTATCATAATATGACACAAACAGGGGTTAATTTCAGCCGGAGCTCACCGGGGCATACCGGAGCGCAGGTTCGGTACATCACAATTCACCGGTGCGGCTCCGGACCGTCTTTTCTGGCCACGTCATCTTTTAATACTGTTAAGAAAACGATTTTTGATAAAGTGTACAACTCTTTCCAAATTTGGGAATTACCTAAGTCAACTTTACAGTCCTATTTTCCTTTACATAGCTATGCGCACCGTAACAGAAGGTGCGAAAGTATACAAGGCCTAAGCATTATACAGTTGTCGTAAACGTAAAAAAGTACCAATTTTAATTGCAATTTATACAAATGTTCCAGGGGAGGCCCCTCGGACCCCCCATCCTGCTGGAGGGTATTCCAAACCCCCCCAGCCACCCGGTGTGCCATAGCTCCGGTACTTTTTTCTTTATAAATTAAGCCCTGGACTCAAATATCAAAATTTAACCTTAAATAAGGTATTACTGAAATTTCACCTTGATTTCAAAATATTTTTAAGCCGTACATCCTTTAATATACATCAGGTCTTAAGGACCAACTTCCAAGACAACATTTTATTACAGTTTCTGGTTTTTCAGCCAGAGCTAACAAAAAATCCTTAAATCCCAAACCCAAATTAGAGCAAAAATTACTAAATTTAAAAAAAATTATAGCTTAGACCTTATCTGAGAGAAGTACATACAATATTAGAAAATGTGTATTCCTTTTACACAGTTTATAGGGCCTACTTGTTATCTCTAAGCTCAGCTTACTAATCTGAGGCAGATAAAAACTTGTACCATCAGCTAGACTACATTTTTAGTTTTACTCTAACCTCAAGGATACAAATGAGTCCTGCAAACCCGGACTACAAAATGTCCTTAAATAAGTTTAAGTCAAACTGCAACAAACATGAAAGCTTAAGATTACAGTAGAGCCCTGCGAATCCGGACTAATGTGTACTGAACAGTGTCAAAGTATCAAGGTCTGTTATCGTTATTCGTTATCGGGAAAGGAGTAAAAATAACAATTAGTTTACGATAAGTCTGCGTTATTCCTGTAGAAATTAATTATTCGCTGCGTAATTGGCTAACTTACGTCATGCAAAACTAAAAACTTAAACCTCATCTGTTAAAACAAACAAAGAAAACCAAAAACTTTTGTAGCCTACTCTAAATAGATCAAAGTGCATTTATGCCTAATTGCTCAGACAGTCTTTCTGAGCTATCTAGAATCCCGGGTTGTTGAAGTTTTGGTTTTGAGGGTACAATAACATCTGTATAAACATAGGCTTAAAGATTTTGGTATGAGTTTTAGATCTGATCCTCGCCCAATAATTAATCTTATAGCCCATGGATAAATTATAAGATCCTTGTCCATTCTACAGCCCAGTGGGGGGTGGGGAAATCTAAAAATATATCAAAGGCGAATCAAAATCGATATATTGTTGATATTTCTTCGGCGTTACTATTTTCAGTTATCATGAGAATATAGGTATTGGGTTAATCAACTAAAAACCGGTAAATTGATGACCTACATTAGATCACCACTAAGAATTGGGTTTACAGTCTGATCTTCATTATTTGCAAAATTTAGGCCTATCTTTGCCAAGTTAAATCATGATGAGAATACCGTTTATTACAAAATTCCAGCTAAGACACTTTATCCAACCACCAACATAACCTGTACAGGGACAAAGTCTACATATAAGTTCCTCACACCATCTTGTGAAGATAACATTATTATAAAATATATTCACACTTAAAAGGAAAACTGTGCATACCTTAAATGTGTAAGGAAATTCTGGATTTTAAACACGTAGGTAAGTGTAAAAACCTAAACTATCATCTTGAGAGTTGGGTAACCTTAATACTAAAGGATAAACTTACCTAATTTGATTACGTGTATTGTGTATGCCATCAACTGAATGTATAACAATTATTTCTGCTTACAATGCCTACTTTGTAAGTCCGACATTAATATTATATACTTGTTACGGTCCTGACTTGGCGTCTTGAGGGTCTTCACGAAATCACGATACCACAGAAAACTAAATAAGTACCAATCGAAATAACTTAATTCCAGAGACCTCGAATGTGCAATTCAACAGCAGTCTGATCATAAATAAAAAATAATATCTCTAGGAATATTCTTTATTTTTATCCTTTTATTCTTTAACTTTCGCTTTAGCTTTAGCATTCACAAGCGCTATCGCAGCACAGCAGTAATTGAAATGTAGCAAATTAAACGCAGATTTTCATGCTATGCAGACACTGTTATAATTCAATTCGTGATAAATAGATAACTTGTAACAGATATATTTAACACCATAAATTAAATAGCTTGGACAATGGTTAGTACGCCATAAAACAAAGTTAACGCAACCTACAACCACAACTACAAATGCCAGACAAACGACATTATTTTGACATTTAACAGCTCAACAAGCCAGACGTTTTGACGGGTGACGACGACTGCCGAAGTCAAAAGTTCAAATCAGCAACCAAATAAATGTTGTAAACTAAAAAATAAAATATTGAATCACAAAATTAACAACCTACTCATCGATTAGATCATTCCTCAAGATGTAAAATTGATGCCGTTTAAGTTTCATAATTTTTAATCTAATAATAAAAGAGGAGTTAAACTACATAAGTGATTCTTGAGTTGAGAATAAGACTCTCTAAACGTTCGTCAATAAATTGCCCAGTAAAATGTAGAAATATTACTTTGTAGGCTTCTTTTGATAGGTTTACGTTTTAAGTAAAGTAATTGCCAGTAAACAAATATAAAGGTACCGAATATTTTCTGAATATTTCACTACCGCTTCTCACATATAACATTTAACTCTCTAATCACTTTAGTCTGTCGAGCACTAAAACAGGCAGATTTCAGAAACAGCCAGCACTGAGCGACGTTTCATGTACCAACACATCAATCTTGTCCAGGTATCGGTTCAATCTACTACATTGTGTACCTCTAGTTGTTTTTCTGGGTTATTTTACTTTGGAAAAGTTATCAAAATCTTTATTAGAATAAGAAAAAAGAACATTATCCTGAAATACTGATCGCAATCGGACATAACCTAAAGCCATTGAAAAATATTGTGTTAGGCATTTGCGTTAGGTTGCATCTTATTAAGCCTAATAATAGACTTACTACACAAGCATCAACCTTATCAAACTAAAAAGTAATAAAACCTGGTAGATAGCTTCTTTAGTTTAAATCTACTCAATTATGGCCTAAAATTTCAATTTTTTCATTTTGCAATGCAGATATGCAGGATGCAGCGATCCTGCATTCTCACTTGCCATGTTAACCACATCAGAAATACCCATGAACAGAAAAACAAGTATTCCGTTGTGCTTTCAGTTTTCAGTTGTGTTGCCTGCCACATTAGAAATGATGGCAAATTTGTGTGGTTTGCTTATTTAACGTATTTTTATGACACTTGGTATAATATAATGTGTATACTATGTACAGGGTTGGGCAAAAGTCTGGAATATTTAAAATAACTTTTATATTATTTTGCAGAAAGCGTTGAAAACTTACAGTTATGTATATAGTACAAATATAAATATTTTGGCGTATTTTCTCAGTTTTTCTCACGATGAGGGGACGGCCCACGCTGGAAGTCTTGAAATTCTTAAATGTAAGCATACCTCGAGTTATACCCCATTTTAAAGGTCTTAACTAGTAGATCACAACAGCGCAAACCGCGCCTCAAAAGGTTGATCCAATCAGAAGTTACAGCTCCTCAAAGATTTTAATGTTGGCCATTAAATTAAAGGCTAAAATAAGGGAAAAAGTCTAATTACTAATAAAGCACTCGGAATGATGTAGTTTAGTTTTAGATACATGTATTTCTCATTGATGAGGATAATTTGAAGTATTAAAAAAATTTACTCATGACAAGGGGACAACCCGTGATGGAAGTCCAAAAATTCTTAAGGGTAAGCATACCTCGAGTGATACCTCATTTTAAAGGTCTTAATCAGTAGATCATAACAGCGCAAACCGCGCCTCAAAAGGTTGGTCCAATCAGAAGATACAGCTTGATAAAGATATTTGTCTTGATTTTAGCCTTGAGTTTAATGACCAACATTAAAATCTTTGAGGAGCTGTAACTTCTGATTGGACCAACCTTTTTGAGGTGCAGTTTGCGCTGTTGTGATCTACTAATTAAGACCTTTAAAATGAGGTATAACTCGAGGTATGCTTACATTTAAGAATTTCAAGACTTCCAGCGTGGGCCGTCCCCTCATCGTGAGAAAAACTGAGAAAATACGCCAAAATATTCCTATTTATACTAGATACACAACTGTAAAGTTTCATCACTTTCTGCAAAATAATATAAAAGTTATTTTATATATTCCAGACTTTTGCCCAACCCGTATGTATATTAATGTAACTGAGACATTATACTTCATTTAGGAATAACATTCCCATGTTTTTGGATTACTGAAGCAGCAAACTTGCGTACTCATTTCCCCAATGTTAACCTCAAAGGAGATAAAAAAATCGTGTGATATGTTTATTTCACAACATATTTCAATTAGTCATTAGTCATTAGTCATTTATTTGCACTTAAACGTTTGTGAACATTACAGTGTAATATCAAACAGGTGCAATCGTCAAAAGTATACTAAAATAAGTACATTTGTCATATGGTAAACAAATATAATACAATAAAAATAGATCTGGTATTTGATGGTAATGGATCAATACCTGGTATTTGGCTTTATCCAGTTAAGATCTTCTGGATTACTTAGCATAAAATACCCCAATTTCACATTACCATTGCAGCAAACCTGTACACTCTTCCCTTATGTTATCATTACGGAAAACACATTTAATTGGATAACACTTTTTTAACTAATAATGGTGTAAATACCTTGTACTGTCAAAGTGATCCTTTGAAATCTTAGAGGCTACTGCAGTTTCGACCTCATTGAGATCTTCTTCATGCGATGGACATCAAATTCATTCCAGTGAAGTCGTCAGGATTGATAAAAAACCATCATTACACATTACCACGAAACACAAACGGACAGACTCTCGTAACAAACAAACATAGACTTTTTATTAAAATTCCGGTACTGGGAAACACGCGACACGTACGAAGGGCTAGTCTAGACTCCCTCACTTCCCACTTTTTTTGTGGACTACGTTTATTTTACATTATGGGGCTTCGTCTAAATTATTAATTTAATAGTTTGAAATTCTATGCGTATGCAGGTCTGCTGCAACGGGGATATTTCATATTCAGTGAGCGTTTATACGTACATGTTTCTTTAAATATTTGACAATTTATCCTTAAAAGTAGTCTGTAACCAGGAAACCCTTTAAAAAGACATGTTTATTTACTTTTAGTGTAATCAAACGGGTGATATTTCTAAATAATAAGTAGGAGAAGTGTTGAATTAACAAGAATTTACTATGAGTTGTGGTTAAAATAAAAATTATTTCATATACAATTTGAAAATTTCCTTTTTAAAGGCAAAGGAGTCTATCTCGAAGCCCGTTTACCTTGGGCCGGGAAAAAGTATTAGGTGCAATATCAAAACGCCCCAGGATTTCACACTTCAGCACGGAGCTGAGACAAGTCTTTCTTTAAATTCCTCTAGGTGTCTGGTTAACGATTAATCTCTTGCAAAGTTATGATTATAAAACAACATAATTATTAAAATAAGCAAGTGTATTAAGCAGGATAAAATCTTCGAATCTATTAAGAGATTGAGGCTAAAACCCAATTTTACCATGGTTAGAAATAATATAAGAAAAACTATTTATTTCCGAGTGACTTTTAAAGGCCCAAGTTCTGTCTCAGTCGATTAAACATTGAACTATTTAAAACTATTTTAGAAGCAATAATAATTGGTTGTTATTATTTTGGAGGGTAGGGTGTATTTAATCTTTGTTAACTAATTTCAAAATACTTTTTAAAATTATGATCAAGAGGAGTCTTAGATAGAGGATAGATAGGAGGAAATTAAGGCATTTCGGACAAGTAATATAAATTCATTTTAAAATAAAATGTTTAGTTTTTAAGATTTAATGATATTTTTGTAACAGGGCTAATATATTGTTCATATTTGTGTTTTTTTGAAGAAGGTTCACTCGTTCTTAAGATCGAAAAGAAAAAAAAAACAATGGAAAGGTTGTGAACTGTTCAAAAGAAGTTTATGAACAGTCGCCAGAAGTTTATGATCGGATATTTGACTGTAAGTTATGTATTTCATATTCACGATCCGATAACTAATTGTAGAGTAGTTAAATTTGAAAGCTCGAAAATTATATGAAAGCAACATTAGGTGTTTTCCCAAATGATAGACACCGATTTATTAATTTTAGTGAATTGCCTATAGGGATGACGCTATCACTGTAAGTCTCTCAGTAAGACCCAAGAACGCGACCATCATAATTTTTCGAACTTTTTTTATAAGCCCCCCAAATTTGTTTTACTTTATTTATACGTAGAAAAATTAAAATAATCAAATTTTGGTTCACACCATTGAATTCAGCTCGGAAAAACAAATAATTTATAATTCTTAATCATTGCAATTGTTCATTAATTAATTAGCGAGATAGTGAGATTGGCAAACACAATACATTATCCCATTGTTAACCTTTGGGGAAAGAAATAAAATGTTTTATTTCCCTTTATTTCTATTGACATCTTGACAAAACAGTTATTATAATGATACACTTTGTATGTTTCGATTTTGCAGATCTTCAAAGAATAACTTAGAAAACATTTATAATTGAACAGAGGAGTAGAAGTCCCTCAACAGTAATATCTTCAACAGTAATATCAAGAAAACAATGGTTATTGCTGCTAATTTGTAAAATCAATAAAGTTTATCGGCTTGGACAAAAATTAGTACAGACAATCGATTTCTCAACATAATGAGCTGACGGCTACTGTTGTTGACAATGTAATCTCATAAAACCTTCAGGTCCAATCATCATAATGCTGGCAAATTATTCAAATTATTCACTAAGTAGTTTCGCTTTGATATTGCATTGATCTGTTTTGTTTTCATTCCAACACCCTAAAGTTGTAAACACTATATCAGATCCGTCTCCGAGTAAGATAATGGATCAAGCAAAGGCAGCAAGTCGAAAGGTGATTGAGGGGTCCGCGCATCGGATCAGACACCAGATATGATATTGGTGGAATAGCCAAGAGGCGCATTTTTTATCTAAGTAAAGCACGGTACCGTGATGTTTGGTAGGGTTTCTTTGAAATTTATTTTTGTAAAAAACCCATTAGAGCAGGAATATAATGCAAAAAATAGCGTAATAGTGGAATTATAATTTAACAGGCTGAAAGTTAGTGGAGAGGTCGTACATACAGCTGGTATCATCACACTAAAATTCCCATAAAATCAAACTTGGGCAACATGCCGCCATCTCGGAAAAACCATTTCCGGTTCGTGTTTCGTAAAACATTTTTTTGATAAACATAGCCTTAAGATATAAAAAATCTAAACAGCATTTTCTTAGAAAATAAAATTTCCAATTTACTGAGTATGAACATGTACAATAAATATTAATTACTGTTGGAATTATTTATTTTCTAAAATGTTGCAATTCTAATAACCCTGCTATAAGGAATACATGTAAATTGTTATGTAAAATACATACCCAAGGGTGCTAATCCTTTTGACCTTAATGCATAATAAATCCTGACAACAAACCACAAAAAACTTGACACCAAAAACCTTGCATCTTTTTGTGTTTTTTTCTATAGAATCCTGATAATATTTTCAGTTATTTGACACCACAATAACCAAAATGAGTTCTCTATAAAGGCGAAAACAAGCTCACAAAAAATATATTCCTTAAGGAATTTCTACAAACATACCATAGGAATAAATTTTTGTGAGCTTACCCACGCTTTTATTGTGAACCAGTTTTGATGGATTCTTTTTAAAGTGTCAACTAACTGGAATTTTCATCAGAATTCTAAGATTTCCCTATTATTCATTAGGGTCAAAGATATTCGCCCCCTTGGGAATGTATTTTACAAACTTTACAAGTCGGCCTACTCATCATGATAAAGGTATAACTGACACCAATTCTTGAGGCCCAGTGTGGTGGATGCGCGGAAGCAAAAACAGCTAGTGCGCATGCGCGACAATGCCTCGCTAGAGCGCAGCACTGTCATTCTATTCTCAGCCGTCAACAATAGCGTGTCACTACATGTCGTCCTAAAAACATTGACCGACGGAACATTGACTCTTACTGGCGATTAATAATCTGTTTTAATTCTATTAAATAATATAAAATATTTCATTAGTATTTATTGAAGCGTCTTGTTACTCTGAACAACGACTGATAGAGAAGCAGTAACTATGTGCGAACTGCCGAATGTACGCAGCCAGGCTAGAACAATGTCGGCCGCCGCTGCCGCTACTACTCCCCCATCCTCCCAGCCTACCCACTCACCACCACATGCGCGGACTGGGCCCCAAGAATTGGCGCCAGTTATATTAGAATTTTAAAATCTTAGAAAATTAATAATACCAGCAGGTATTACCAACAAATCTTATACTTATTTATTTGTACTCATTTTATTGGAAATTTTATTTTCTACAAGAAACGCCGATTACATTTTTGTCGTGTCTTTTATGGTTTTCGTGCCGATCGAAAAGAGTTAAAAGAAACGTGGACAGGAAATGTTTTTTTCAAGATGGCGACATGTTGCCCAAGTTGAATTTTTTTGGGAATTTTAGTATGATGATCCCAACTGTTTGTACGACCTCTCAACCAATATTCAGTCTGTCAAATGAAAATTATAGAATCTAACAATATTTTCTGCTTATTGAAAAATAACAATATTAGGCTAATAAAGGGAGATTTTTAAGAAATTGAGTTACTGTGAACTAAAACATAAATTCTAACGAACAAATGTAAACTTGCGCAAGATTTAAGTTACAGTAATTTGATTAGTAAAAATTTATTCAGAGGTGTAAACTCAAAATAATATCAGGGTATCATATTTATAAGATCCTGGAGCAATACTAATGGCATATATGTTTTGATAAAAATGTTATCAATTAAAACTTGGAAAACATTATAAATCCAACGCTGTGTTTCCATGCCTAATAAATGTTACCCTAGCTAAAACGACACGCATTTATTCTTCACCAAACTCCCGAGAGATAACTCTGGGGGTGTTAAATATGGAGATGTTAGGGGGCTTACGATTTGTCGACCCCTCCCAACCACCGGTTTTCTTACCGAGTTGGGAACTTTTTAAAGGAAAGTAAAATACCCCCGTTGCAGCAGACTTGCATAATCAGCGAATTTCAAACGCAAAAAATACATTTCCATCAAACATAACGAGATGACTTGTTGTTTGTAATGTCCATAAGTATAACATGGGGAATGAGTGTGCAGGTTGACTGCAACAGATATGTTAAAACTGGGCCGTTTTGATTCAATATTTATTAGATCTTAACTAGAAGCCATATACACCATAAGTTTTAACAACATAAGTTAAGAATTAATAATGAAGATATAGAATTTTACTTATTTCCCATAAGGATGGGAAATGAGTGTGCAAGTTTGCTGTCACGAAAATGAAAATTTTAAGATTTTAGACTAAATTACATCATATCTCATCTAGATGGAGCCAAAAACCAATTTTCATTAAGTTGGATTCATTTCCCACTGATTGAAGCGCATGTAAAAAATATGTTAAAAGCAAGAAATTTGTAGAATTTTTAACTAGCTGTCATGAATATAACATAAAATAAATCACTGACTAGAGATACTTGAAGGACTTCAAGACTTTGATACAACAGCTGTTATTGAAAGAGGTAGAGTGTGGTACTGTAAACAATTAATTATATACAGCACTTTCAAAAATTGCTGTAACGGCTTATTAATTGTTTTTAATTATAGACCTAAAAACATAAGACAGCATTTTTTACATGCTGGAGCGGCATTGTAATTTGTTATCCTAGATAAGCCCTAAAAGCTTAAGAAAATTAATTTTCAGTGAATAAATTTCGAGCCATGTTCTATGGTTCTACTTACACATATACCTTGATGAAGCAACAACAATTTATAATTTACTAATACGCAGGTATGCTGCGACGGGGGTACATAATATACCACCTTCCTAAGGGCCACTCTATACTCTATATATACGAGCAGATTCAACGCGCCGGCGCGGCGCCGCCGAAAAAGCCAAGGGTGCCGCTCCTAATGTCGTGAGGAGCATGGTCAGATACCATGTGGTAAGCAGGAACGACCATAAAGAGGGTTAAAGACGAGACGTGTATGAGTCGCTTTTTCTAGTAGATTGTATTTGTCACTTTTAGACTTACCGGCTTTTACTTACCTCGGAGGTGCTTGTGGGCGTTTAGACGATTTTTATTCAAGTCAGTTGTACATGCCTGCTTGCCGTGCAGGTTTATAGTCATGAGTGAAACGATGGAGATGGAAAACTTAATTAATAACGTGATAGATGATACTATCGGAGAAGTGACTGTGGTATTGTGTGATGAAATAAAAGAGATCTTTCTGAGAAAGAGGGAGGTTTGGGTTCGACGGTGGATTTTACCCAGAGATAAAAGTGGTGCTTCTGGTCGTGTGCTTCGAGAGTTGATGAAAGGAGATAGTGAAGCTTTTCCAGGTGTAATAAATTCGTTACGCACACACACTTTTGAGACGCACAACAGTATTGACTGACGAGATGTGACATGTCCTAGCCAGTGCGGCATTTACACGGGGACAGTAACAAGTCACTTGTGATCACGTTACCTGCTACAAGCGCGTAAGTTGACAAGTCGCTTGCTACATTCTAAACGTGTTTAGAATTTAGCTGTACCGAGGCTTGTTAACTTACCAGAGACTTGCTACTGTCCTGTAACCGGGCTTATTGGTGTTTAGACGAGACGTGTGTAGTAAAAAGCGGCTTGCTACACGTCTTGTCTAAAACCCCCTTAAGTGCTTCTCGGCGGTTGAGTCGGGTAAGCAGGTCTCGGTAGACTCGCATCTCGAGTGCGTGAGCACAATCCTCTCTACTTCATAGCAAGATCGAGTGGACAGCCGACACAACCAAAAGGCACTTGCAAGAGGGAGCACCGCCGATATTGGGAATGAGCCTACCCAGGGCTTGCAACACCCTTTGGGGCTTTGTCGGTGGGGCGCTATATATGGTCGCATTTTTTGTGTAGACAGGCCCTTTGGGCAGGAATCGAATACCCCCGTCGCGACAGACCTGCGTACTAAGCGAATTTCTAAAAACATTTCTCTGTTTCATAAGAAATGAACGTACATTTGATATGTTTAATTAAATAGATTTTACAAATCAAGAGGAACAAATGGAAAAATAAAACTATGTTACTGAAGTATTGAGGGGTGATAATATATGCTGAATTTTTATTGTGAGCGAAGCCACCGGTTCTGCTAGTAGATTATAATTGGATTGTGTACATATACAGGAAAGTACATTTCTAACGGTGTACTTAGCTTTTACCTACATTGCACACCAGCTGAGAAAAAAGGGATCACAAAAATCAAGCTTGCCTAAAAAGTATATAGATCACTCGATTTCCCCATACCTGATGCAGGAGACCTATTAATCCTTTCCCCTTTTAAGTCTAATGAGGAAATAAAAAACTTAATATGTCATATGTGTAATTGAGATATGATTATAATCATTAGGAATTCGCTGAGTATTTTAGTCTGCTGCAACGGAGGTATATTTTATTTGAATGATGTTTTAAGTAAAAATAAATAGATAAATTTGTGCAAAAATTCTGGTGAACATTTTGGATTATATATATTTACAGTTTGATTACTGCTAGTTCGAAGTACACCTGCATACCGTTGTATATTTTGAAGTAATTTTCTGTAGTCACCTGTAGTATAGTAGTTGTAGTGTTTTGCTTAGCATAAATTTTGAGTAAATTTCCAAATACTATTGCATCAAGAAAATGCTTCATAATTGAATGTTTATTAAATATTGACTCTAATTTCAAGCGTAGGAGACTTTTTTGTTGAGTTATTTTCGGAAATTGAATTACAAAGTTACGTAATATAATTTTACTTATGAAGATAATTTAACTAACTACATCACATGTTTAAGATGTGGATGATTCCTCTTTGCTTCACATACGCATGTAAAATAATTTTTAAGCAGCCGTGCAACATATTTATTTGTTGTATTCATATGTTTTTTTTGTTTCTTGAAGGATATGTTTTCTGGAAATACATATGAACAATTTGGAGACGAATAGGAATTTTATGTCCGACTAACACTTAAAGAAACGCCGCCGTTTTTATGGGAAGGGTTTTGTTGCGTAGAGTTTCTACCATTTGAATTCGGGGATTTCCGAACCTTTTGACTCAGTTCGGATTATTACGGTTGTTTTATTTCAGCTAACTGAATAAAGTCCTTTTAGCGAATTTCCTTAAAGGAATAAGCTATTACTGTAGGTCTCATGGTAAGACCTAAGCCCGAGACCATGTTAACTTTTCATTCTGGGGCCTCCAGAAGCAAAATACCCCCGTTGCAGCAGACCTGCTTACTCAGCGAATTTCAAGTGCAAAACAACACATTTCAATCCTACATAGTGATATTTGACATGTTTTGGTAAGCTCCTTAAGAATAACATGGGGAATGAGTATGCAGGTTTGCTGCTACGGGTATATTAAAACTGGATGGTTATAATTCAATATTTAGTAGATCTGAACTAGAAGAAGCAATTTACCAAGTTTTAACAAGATATTTGAGAAATAACCGATATTTAGAATTTTACTTATTTCCCATAAGGTTAACATTGGGGCAACGTACTGTGTTTACCCCTTTCAATATCTCGGTAACCAATGGACATGGAGCAGTGATTCAAAATACTAAACTGTTTGTTTTTTTTTTGAGCTGAATTCAATGGTCCCCACAAAAATTCGATAAAGTTTATTTTTCTATGTAAAAAACCCAAAAAACCCATTTTTGGGGGGTTTATTCCCCTTTACCCCCCCTTCCGGTGGTCCGATCGGGCTGGTTCACGAACTTGTTCAATTGATTACCACTTTACATGTCCGTACCAAATTTCATAAAGATCGGACCATTTTTGCGGCCGCTATCGTGCTAACAGACACATAGATTTATATATATATATATAGATATACTAGAAGAACCCGTGGCTTCGCTCACGATTATTAAAATTAAGCATTCACTATCACCCATGAATTATATAGTTTTACTTTCCCATTTATTTTTCTTATTGTAAAATCTAATGTATCTACTTCTTTGAACATATCACATGTTCTTCCATAAAGCAAAAGTTTTTAGAAATTCGCTCTTAGTACGCAGGTCTGCTACGACGGGGGTATTCTATTCCTGCATAAAGTGCCTGTACATAAAATATGAGACCATATCCAACGCCCCACCGACAAAGCCCCAAATGGTGTTGCTGCCCTGGGTAGGCTCATGCCCAATATCGGCGGTTCTTCCTCTTGCAAGTGCGTTTTGCTTGTGTCGGCTGTCCAGTCGATCGTGCTATCAGGTGAAGAGGATTGCGCTCACACACTCAAGAGGCCAATTTACAGAGACGAACGCCGAGAAGCATTTATGGTCGTTTCCACGGTACTTGAGCTTGCCCTGATGATGATCATGGGGCACGATATAAGGAACGGCACCCTTGGCTTTTTTGACGGCACTTTGAATCTGCTCGCATATGTTATCCTTAATAAAAACTTTACTATGCACCCCCGTTGCAGCAGACCTGCGTATTAGAAATCCTATTTCTTTCCTTCATGAAGACATACGTGTTAGAGGTAGAGCTTGAGAGAGAAGATAGCTTGAAATTTTATTCACTGTAAAAGATCATTTTCTTAAGGTTTTAGGGTCTACCTTGAAAAAAAAATTACAATGCCCCTCCAGCAATTATTAAAAAGTGCTGTCTTACGTTTTTAGACTCTATATTGAGCAAAACGTGTGAATGAGCCGTCCCGGCAATTTTTTTAAAGTGCTGTAGATAAAATTAATTCTTTAAAGTAGCACACTCTTCCTCTTTAAATAGCAGTTAGTTGTCATAAAAAGTCCTTCAAGTATAAGTGATCAGTGATCACTGGAGTCCTTCAGTAATCAGTTATTTATTTTATGTTATTTTACATATCAGCATTTTATATAGTGTATTGCACTTTGAAAAAATGCAAATGTCTAATTCATTGACCACCTGGCACCAAGTAACAAATCTTCTTTTTAACAAATACAGTTAAATAGCAGAAAGAAATACCATTAATTTACATCACCTATTTTAAATTTTACTTTCATATGTTTTGTTAGTAAACAAATCTAACTCAGATTCTTTCAAAATCTCTGACATGGGTACCTTTAAGACGGTCCTAGGGCTAAGCCCTGAAAGTGATCACGAAATTGAAGGTGTATAAACCTACTCCATGAAATTCTACATGTATGTACCAAGTTTCGTGGCCATCGGTCCAGCGGTTTCTGAGTTTATCCGTACCAACTATATATATAAATATATATATATATATATATATATATATATATATATATACCAACATCCTCTTTTATACTTATAGATATATAAATAAATTCAAACGAATAGTAATTTTTGCTTCTGGGGGCCCCAAAACGAAATATTATAGTGGTCCCGAGCTTAGGTCTTACCATGAGACGTACGGTAATAGCTTCTTCCCTATAGGGGAAATTCGCTAAAACACTATAGGTTCGAATATATATATATATATATATATATATATATATATATCCATATTTATATATGTCTGTTAACACGATAGCGGCCGTAAATATGGTCCGATCTTAATGTAAATTGGTACAGACGTGTAAAGTGGTAATCACTCGGACGAGTTCGTGAACTAGACCGATCGGACCACCGGAAGGTGGGGTAAAGGGGGGTAAACCCCCCAAAAAAGAGTTTTTTTGAGTTTTTACATAGAATATTAAAAATTATTGAATTTTTGCTAGCATTATATTATTGAATTCATCTAAAAAAACAAACTATTTAGTATATTTAATCACTGCTCTATGTCCATTGGTTTCCGAGATATTGAAAGTGGTAAACACAGTACGTTGTCCCTATGTTAACCTTATGGGAAATAAAGAAAATTCGATATCTCGCTTATTTCTCAACATATATCGATACAACTTGGTAAATGGCTTCTTCTAGTTCAGATCAACTAAATATTGAATTAAAACCACCCAGTGTTGATGTACCCGTAGCAGCAAACCTGCCTGCTCATTCCCCATGTTATTCTTATGGAGCTTACAAAAACATGTTGAATCTCGCTATGTTTGATTGAAATATGTTTTTTTGCATTTGAAATTCGCTGAGTATGCAGGTCTGCTGCAACGGGGGTATTTAATTATTTTCTCTGACTGGTTTGGAAGTATATGAAGATGAAATGTCTGGTAATAAGAAAGTAAATTTCTTTGCATATAAATAAAAGATTTTGATTTTAATCTTTATAAATTGAAAAGAATACACGTGAAAAATCTTTCATTGAAAATGTTTAGTTTAAAATCAAAATATAAAAATTAAATCATTTATTACACTGTGACTTTAATAAATCTGTAATGACTGGTGAGAAGTGCTGTAATCATTTTATTTCATTAGTAACTAATCGTTGCACTAATACGGCAGTAAATTAAATCAAAGTAACTACGAAAACCCTTTTTCTGGTGTTATGTTAATTTTTGAATAAGGATAGCTACGAACAGGTCTCTAAAAAGCTAACGTCATAAAGAGAAACATTTGACCAATGCTTGTAATTAAAAAATACATGATTAAAGCTGCGTTAAGAAAACCTAACCGTTATCCTACTGATCTTTCTTATGTTTAGAAAAAATGCCGAAGGAGTCTTTGAAAAATCCTCTGTTAGTTTTAGAGGTTCCATGCCTTTCCCACAATTAATTTATTAGCATCCCTTAACCGAACCGTTTGGGATTGTAGATACCTAAATTAACTTGGCAATGAAATGAAGACTCTGATGTCGTAGCTCTGTCTTGCTGATATCAACGTCATGGCCTAGTAACAGCCACTTCAGCTCCACTGGCTTGTTTGGTTTACCAAGATATATTACTACTCGCTACATGGACTTGTGTTGGAGCTATCGTGATATACTGTGGGTGGCAACATCGTTCCTAGAATGTGGTACAAGGTGAAGATGTGTGCAATAAAATATTGCTCGGTTCATTTTCTGTCAGAGAAAACAATTGAAGGAACGAAAATTCTGCTTTGAAGGTCTGTGGTGGTCTTTGCATTAGTTTGATGTAGGGTATACATTTTGTCGACTTAATGTGTTATTAAAAGTCAATATTATTCTTTAAACTTAAGATAAAACATTACGAACCGAATAAGTAAATTTCAATAAAAATTTTATTTAGTTAATAAACGGGACCGACATAATATACCATTTAAAATGGCAAAAATATGAAAGTAATAATTTAAAATGACTTTTCAAGAATTCAAGGTAGAATGTGTAAATATAGCTTTAGTATTACCTGTCATGCACAATTTTCGTCCAATAACCATATTTTGTAGCTGGGCTTGCTCGCGTCATCTTTGAAAGCCTGCAAAATAAGGATCATCTGTCAGTAGATCATAAATTTTTCCAACAATTTTGATAAAAATAAAATCAATCCAGATCCAAGTCAGTTCTATTAATCCTTAAATCTATTTATACTTATTTAATACGTTAGGGCTGGGTTTTTAAAGATTCCTGGTTAAGTTCTGAACCGATTGTAATAATTAAGGTGTCATTGGAAAGAGCTCGACGTGAAGTTTTTTAGTTAATACAATTTTTAATTATAATGGTTTTACTCTTAGCTTATTTATCTTTGCATTGGTTATAAGTTTCTGTTTTATGTTTACACTAAAGAAAAGTGTATGCAAAGTATATCAATAAATTTTTAATCGTTATGATAGAATCCGGCATTGCATTTAAGTGATTCAGTTCAAAAAGTCAACATGTTAAATGGTTTGTTTTAGTTCCCTGAATGTATATCTTTTAAATTTATTACTTTAAATAATTAATGAAACATCAGAACTATTCGATGCAAATGCTGGAATTTTGAACGCCTCTTGCGCGAGGTCCTTTATGAAATCTCTTCCCACTTGTAGATACGTCTATTATGCTTTTAATTCACCACCTCTTTTAGTATATATATATATATATATTTTCCCCCTCTAAGTGAGAAAATCTCTCAATTTTCATCGTAGATCACTTTCAACGCCTCTATCTTTACATTGGTTTAAGAAGCTTCGAAATCAATAAATTTGTAAAGATTTTGGAACAAAGATGTAGTTGGGAAGAAGTTTATATATTGCATCATCTGGATTAAAGTTACTGAAAAGATGGGTTTCAGAAAACGTTTTAACGATGAATGTTAGTAAAACTAAATGCTTGCCTACTGCGCTTCGACCCGCGAGCGAGCCGCCCGCGAACTCAGACTGGCCTTGTACTCATGTGGCACCGGAGGCAGCGTTTGTATCTAGCAGATTATAGAAACCGTTTCACGTTATAAATTCCTGGGCATCATAAAATACTCTAAATTATTATGGAAAAACCACCTAATTTACTTAAAACAAACAAATTTATTTCAAAACAAAACTGAGAAAATGATTTTTATTTTTTATCAATTAAGTCAAATTCTACATCACGAAGAAATTAAAAGAATTTATTATGCATACGTTCAATCTCATCCTCAGTATGGATTAATTGCTTGGGGAGGTGGTTTCATCGGTAATTGAACCACTGCTTGTGATTAATAAATCAATAATTAAAGCTGCGTTAAGAATACCTAAACGTAACCCTAATGATCCTGATCTTTTGCTTAAAGAATCTGGGCTTTTATCAATAAGACAATTAATTTTTATCAATAAGACAAATGTTAAAGATTTATTGGTTTATTCATACATACACTTGGATCTTTTGCCTCTCCAGTAATAATAATTATAGAACTCGGAATTAAGTGATGAATGAAATACGGGTTCCAAGAATTTTCAAATCTGTAATTTTAACAAATTTCCTTCTGAAATTGTTCCTTTAATAATTTATTGTTGTTTTTGTTGTAGTTGTCGTCGTCGTCGTCGTCGTTGTTGTTGTTACTGTTGCTGTTGTTGTTGTTTTGCTAATCTTTTGTTTCGTAAAATTCCTCCAGAAATTAAGGACCTGCGACGCTTATTAACCCGGAATATCTTGTATAACTGATAACTGGATACTCTGACTGCTCCGACCCTATACGACAGTAATTCATGTCTCAGTATATCAGAAAATCTAACTTTTATATCTATTTTGTATCCACGACAACAATATAAGATGCTTTTTTTTAGCATTTCCACGACTAAACAATATAAGATTTTGACTTCTCCCACCATCATTGACTCTACTAATAATATATGATATTCTACTTTTACATTTTACAAAATTAAATATTTACATTGTTTACAACAAATGTTTTTCAGGCCCTTTTTCATGTTATTTTTAAATTTTTATGTTGCCTTTCTTAAGTAGTAATTTTTTCATGTTTATTTTTTTCTATGTGAGAAAGTGCTTATGTTTTTTGTAAATTTTATTATTGTGACGCAGCCAGATATAAACACAAATCACGCATAGGCCAATTGATCCATGTGATCGATGTTTTCTATGATTATTTATTAGTTGTAAGTTTGTGTTAAAAACTAATTTTTTTTTATTTGCTTTGATATAATTTGATTTTGATGTTTCCAGCTGCTAGTTAACATGTAAACATATCAGACCTAAATATGCTAAATATGCAATCAGTGTGCTTAATTCAAGGCACTCTCACTTCATCCCTTCATAGGATCCTAACCTGCTGCAAGAATGCAAAGGTTTAGGGCCTTCCTGAATATTTGGCGGTCCATTTTCAAACCAAGTTACATTGGGCAAGCAAACAATTTTCTGTTTAAATCGTACTTGAGCCTCGTTGTATGCTTTTCTACTATGGCACTACACCTTGAAGGTGTTTTGGCCTTTCAACAGACGATTTTCAGCTGCCCTTAATCGATTTATTGCTCAACCAGGAATTTGTTCTAAATGTTAATTTAACAATGGTAAAAACTGTATTCGTGCTAATAAGTTTTCCAGTTCTCCAAAAACAACACTTAATCTTTTCAGTCAGCTCCTAGCCTAAAAGAAACTCAGTAGAATTTTAACCCTCCATCCGCTCGAAACTTTATTGGGTTATTGGAAGCAGGGTTTACATCACCAAAATAGGCTACTTACACCTGTTATACAGGAAAAAACCGATATTTTAGTAATTTCGAAGCTCGCAACTGTTTGACCACAAGAATAACATTAAATAAATTCTGATAAACAAAAATTATACAAGCATATTTTTATAATTTTATAATGATGTTTAAAATAATACTTAATATACAGTTATATTTAAAAAATAAAAATGTATAAAACATATATGATCTTACCCTTTAATAAAAACAAAACGAAAAATAAATTGACAGGAAGTAAGCACACCAACTCAATTCCAAGTTTCGCAATTTCAATGTAACACTTGTTTCCTTAGTTTGATCTCCTTAATCCAATATAAACAGTTTGGAGATGTATCCAAAACGTGTACATTAAAATTCACATGAAAACGTTTTGAAGAAATTTGTCCGTGACATTAAAAGTACGAAGCACTTTACAGCTATTAAATGCAAGTGGGAGTTTTTTTGATGCCCCTCCACATTTTAACAAGCAATTTATTTATTATATTAATTTGAGATGATATAAAGTCTTATGAGTACTATTGCAGCGAATCTGCATTTCAACCGAATTGCAAACACTTAAAAAATATGTTAACCTAAATGAGATGTGGCATTTCTCATCGTCCTTAAGAATAGCACTAAGAATGATTGTGCAGCTTTGCTGCTACATGTATGTAAATGGTGAGGTTTAAGTCAGTATCGAGTTCTTAAGCCAGAAGCCACGTACCGAGTCCTGTCATTATAACTAAAATATAAGCCATTCTTTTACTTCAACCATTCCACAACACAAAAACACATTTTAAAAATATACCTTTTTCGACATTGACAAATTTTTCAATTCCCTTCGCCATTCGATCAAAGCCGACCCAAAGAGGGCGGTTTCAAAATAAGGTTACGATCACTTTTGGTATCAAAGGTTTATTACTGTATCCAGGAAAACCTTACTGATAATTAGGATTTTTTAATGTTACATGTAGGAATTATATACGTACACTATATTGTATATTGTTTATATAAGTATTATATTTGTATAATGAATGTCCATGCTTAAGGAAGTTTATGAAGGTAAAATATTCTTGATTATTAATTTTTGATTCTATAGATTTATATACGTATTACGCTTAAGAATAATATGGGGAATGACTTTGCAGGTTTGTTACCTAGGAATGTAAAAATTGGGGGGTTATGCTTATGTACAGTAGATATTAACTGCATCAGGTGTCATGCCAAGCTTTATTCAAAAGTCATACTATGCAATGAATATTTAGGCCTGCAATGAGTATAATATTTTGCGATGAAAAATACATAAAAAGAAATTCTGTGAAGGATTGTTGAATCAATTTTTTTGAATATCGCACAGTTATTGCAAATTAAAAGGAAATTTCATAGTCTAGCAGCTATAGTTATGGCCTGATTAGAAATTGTTATTGTAGTTCATGTTTAAATTTGTAATGTAACCAGCATTTATTTTATTTGAATTTATGCTTCATTTGATATTCCTCATTTGCTTGGCTTATTGAACGCCTCATGAAGATTTAGCGATGCGTAATGCGCAACACGTGTATGCCAACTAACATCGATTGCAATAAGGTCACCTCAGAGCATTCTAATCAAGAGCACATCTCTACCTCTTGCAGCAGAACTAAAAGGTTTCCACTCCAGTTGGCGGGTGTCAGCGTCGACTGAGGATCACTTCATTATTGTACGATTTCTCTCCACTTTTTACCACCCTCATTCCCTCATCCCTTCCCCATGTTATGAGATTGTTTAGTTTTTTTTTTATAAATATTAAAATGTCGGTAAATCCTCACACCAAATTTAGTTTTTGAGGGTAGGGATGGTAATATCAAAATTCAACTAAATTATAATGTTTGGGTCAGAAATCATGCAGAACTTTATTTAACCATTTTTATAACATTTAAAAGCTATTCAAGCAAGGTTGGGCAGAGAAGTCTGGAATATTTTTAATATATATTTAAAATAAAAGAATACAAGTTTTGTTACACTTTGCAATTAAAACAAATAACAGGCATTCAGACATAAATCACAGACATTTTGTATGGCGAAGGACGGTCCATGATGGAGGGAGGTCTTGAATTTCTTAAGTTTAACATAGCCTAAGATACGTCTAATTTTAAATATGAAGAAATGTAACACAATGCCACAAACCCATTTGCAAGAGGATAATATAAACAAAAATTAAAGCTTTTAAAACGTTTTTATGAAACTACTGAATTGTATGGAAAATGTCTCGGATAACAGAATTACTTATCGTGCCGAATGTGATAAAACTTTACATGTATGTATTTTTCGTGGAAACCAAAAATATTTAGTTATTTATAATCCTTTGGCATTCCTTTTTTAGCATTGCATGTAGGGCCTATTCTCATTGAATAGCTTATCCTGTGTCTTAGATCATTCAGATCTGTAGGTATTCCACGAGAATGCATACCAAATTCAGACGGCAGTTTTTATATCTGGTTAGGGTATTGCCAGGAGACCAACAGGAAATATTTTAAACATCTACTTTGAATGGAGCACAGTAGGTATTGCCTTCAACTGGTAACTTTCTGTTAATATTAAGTACGATGAATGAAAAATTTTGAACAGCGATGACTTCCGACTAACTTGACATTGTGAGGTCTGGTTAGTGTCATTGTTTCTAGTTCAACTAGACCATTTATTTGATGTACACATCAACGTATGCTTACATTAAAGATTTCCTTATTACCTTCAACGGGACGTCCTCCAAAGGGGACATCCGATCACCACATTCAATATAGTAGCTTACCATATAGAAAATTAGCTCACTAATACCAGTAACAGTATGCAATATTTGGTTGTGATCCATCTTTTCCTTATAAAGTCGTCCTGAACATCATGGCCGTTTATGGAATGTATATATTGAAAACCGTTCTATCACTACATAATAAATTAAATGATCTGTAATAATTGGGGGACAATTACAATTATAACACAAGAAGCCGGGGGAAATAGCTTTAGATTCTCATAGATTGGAACAGTTTGCAAAAATCAGCAGATATGGGTTCGAAATTTTTTACCAACCCCGAAATGATATACCGTCTGCAGGTGGTTCATCAGCATTAAAAAAAGGCTAAGCATATTTCTTTGTAACCATCAACAAGGCTTTGAACTCCCTTTGAACTAACTTAGATTTTAACGTTCTGTTATGACATTCAGGATATATACAGTATATATATATATATATATATATATATATATAACAATATATATATACAGCTGTTCTTGTAATATATTAGGAATTATTTCAATTTGTTATAATTTCTTGAAAAATAACGTTTTTTGTGTGCTCGCCATCGCCTTAATTTTAGACCAATTTTTATGATTGAGGTGTCAAATTACTGGACATTTTGTCAATATTTCCTGAATGCTGTACATTTTCCTTTAGGTGAAAAAAGCGTTGCCCAATTGGGCATCTAAGTTACCCTCAAATTTACATGTATTTCTTATGGAAGGGCTATTTTTTTAATATTAAAAAAATTAGTGCTTACCTTGTAAATGGTTGGACCAAAGTAGACATATTATGTATTTTTCTTAAAGGAAATTTAATGTTCTTTGATTTTCAAATTTAATAGGGAATACTAAAAGTTGATAGTTTTCAAGATATTTAGGAAAAACCAAAAAATTGTACCTTTAGGCCTTTTCAGCCCAGCCGGCTCAAGGGCTAAGGGCGGGGAATTTTGATATGTTCTACTCCTAACTAGTCCAAACAAAGTTACAAAGTCAAAAATTGTGATCCATGCAATTCCCTTTATACCTTTTTCTGAGCATTCATTGCCTGGACTAATATATCAAAAACACATTTATATCATTATAGACGATGCATGTTACTGTTTTCAAATATTTAAATACGTTGCAATCATAATATTATTTATTTATGTTGTTGAAACCAAAATATTTATGGTAAATGAAAGTTTACTCAGTCATTTTTACTGTATATATTGTTATATTTTAATATATATATTTTTTTATATATAGTTTCCTTTACTTGTAAATTAATTAATTGATTTATTCAATGTAAGATGTAATGGTTGTCCGTTGTATTTATAAAAGTTTATATATATATATATATATATATATATATAAAACCATATATATTAATTTTTAATTCAGAGTTAGAAATGTCTCATTGACGTATCTGAAAGAAGCCAAGATGTGTTTCACATCGAGAAGGTTAAGCCTAACAGTATAACATTTATTTTTCAATTTCCTCTTTAAGAAAAAAATAAATCACTTGATAATTTTTACTGGGTTAGGTAATTCAAATACATTTCAGTATAGTTCAACTGTTACAATTCTTTTTTATTTTATTTTATTTTATTTCTTTTTTTCAGAGGTAAGTAATAATTCTGAATGTTAGAATTCATTGTACAGTTTTTAAATAGAGTCAAAAATCTTCATTCTATTATAAATTGTCTAGTGACACCCACGGCCTTCCCTCGCGATAAAAATTCAACGCAACATTCTTCAATAATATAGTTTTTCCTAAGTTAGGATTTTTCTTGTAAAAACTAATTTCTTTGAAGATGTTAAATATACTTTCATGAAACACAAAACAGTTGTTGGAAAATCGCTTTGTAAGTATAGGTCTGCTGTTACGTGGATATTTCGATTCCAGCCTAAGGGGCTCTTTGTACACTTTATTTCAACGGCCATGGCACCTGAGGGATTGGGAGACTGCGCTTGCGAGATAGGGGGTCCTCTAATCTGTTAGGTGCCATGGCTGTTGAAATGGATATAAATGCAGCATTCCGCCAACAAAGCCTCCAAGGGTGTCACTGTCCTAGGTAGGTTTATTTATGCCAAATATCGGCGGTCTTCACTCCTGTAATCGATGTTTGCTTATGTCGGCCGTCCAATAGGTCGTTCTGTGCGGTGCAGAGGATTGGGGGGGTACCGCACTTTAGAAGCGAGTTTATCAGACAGACTTACCCAAGTCAAGCGCCGAGAAACACTGATGATATTTTCTGCTTATACCGCTCGGTATCCGAGCTTACCCTGATGATGATCTCGGGGCACAATGAGGGGGCCGACACCCTAAGGGCGCGTTGAATCTGATCGCATGTATAGAATAGGGTGGCCCTTATGGTGGAATATAAACAACCCAGTCACAGCGGACCTGCATGATTAGCGAGTTCTAAAAAACATTTTTCTGTTTTATGAAATTACATATTTAGAGAACGTAAAACATGCCTTGATGTCAAGAAATTATTTTCTACAATTTTTATAGGGTCTTCCTTGAACAAAAAATGACATAGCTGCCCGGCAGTTTTTGGAAATGCTGTGGATGAAATAAATAGTTTACAGTTGTACTGTACATTCTACCTCTTTCAATACAGCTGTTATAAGAAAGGTCTTATATTTCTAGTCAGCGATTTATTTTACATTCTATTCCTGAAAGCAGTTCTGTCGTTATACTTCATTTTTTTCTTTTTACATCTGTTCAACTATAAATATTTCATCAATTTATATTCTGGTATAAGGATGATATGGGATCTTTGAGCAGGTCCATGTTGGACCCCGAGGGTCGGATCAGGATGAAAACCACTTAGTTGTTCTATTTCATGCCCAAAGAATGAGTGTACTTAATGTCAGCTCTCTAGGTGCATGGGAAGTAGAATAATTAGTGTTGAGTGAGTGAGGGCTTTGCCTTTATAGGTAAAGAAGTATAGGGGAAGCAAATATTGAAGATGTTAGCTTGAAAAACTAAGCTAGTTTGGTGCACTACTGTGCATATTTCTCAATAATTATCCAACAAAATTAACTAATTAAACTCTAGTGGCGAAAATTTATCCTAGATTAATCATATTAAGATAGAATTGCAAAAATGAAAGAAATACTCTAAAAATCACACAGAAATAAGGTAATGGACATATCGGATTGCCTACTTCTGGAGAGAACATTGAAATACATATTTCATTAGGCTAAAAGGGATTCAAACATACTCGTTTGCTGTCGACATCCACTCCCCGTCCTACTCTTGTCATCGACCATGTTTTCAGCACATTGATAACGCCGAAGGGGTTCTGTAGTTTAAATTTATGAATACTGTATCATTAAACTGACTTATTTAGCCACGGGATAATTTACTTAACATTTGTAACATTTGTAATTTGTTTTATTAACATAGTACTTGTTGTTGTATTCTCTGGATGAGAATATAAAAAAAATCTTGCAAGACTAAACAATTTATTTACACAAATGAAAATGCAAATATATTTTTAAGTGTCGCAAGACGTCTTTTATTTACATCTGTCTCTTTTATGTACATGCCGTATTGAAAAATATGTGGAATAAATTACTAAACGTAGTGACTAATATGTTTTACGAATCTAAGTTATTATGAAATGATTAATGAGTTATTATTGTATACGGACTGTTATATATTTGGTATTTTACTTTTGGGAGATAACAAATTGCAACAGCTAAAGTGATTTACTTCCACTGAAATAGTATGTCTGTTTTTGTATGGGGTCTATTAGTCCCGTCAATAGGTTTTAATAAGGAAGAAGTTGCGAGGAAAAATGTTTGCTGGAAAATTAGCACCACAATGTCCTCATTTAATCGAGTGACATTCGTTTTTTCATGTGAAGTTTTCAAAGACTCCCTAAAGAGAAACGATTTTTACTGTTAGAAGATTAAAATGCACAATAAAAGTAAAAAACATACGAAATTGTCTATAATTTAATGTTATTTTTAAAAATATCAACGTTTTTAATGTTACACCGAAACGTCCAAAACTTCAAAATCTACCTTTGTTACATAACAATTATTGAGAAAAACATTAAAAATTAAGGAATCTTTTTAATTGCTTCTTAGAGTAAACAATAATAGGCCTGCACGTTTGTGCAACATTTAATCAAAACTGGACGAAAAATGTGGAGTTTTTTTTATGTTTTGAAAAAAATGTAAATGTAACATGGCCACTATTTACCGGGATGGCGGAGTTAGCTCACCAGACCCGAGATAGAAAATTTAGGTTTTATCTTAAGAGGTCTTGGTGTACATTTACCATCAAAAAGGTTTTGCTCACGGTTTTTTTATTTGTATGAGATTTTTTAACTAACTTAACTGAACTATATCTGTAAAAATAAATGTTTGATGAAGGTTATGAACTGATAATTAAACTGTGATTATGTAAAAAATATATTAATAATTATTTTTGTAGTAATAAGCAAGTAAAAAGAGAGTCATAAAATGAAATAAATTGCATTAAAAAAATATTAACTAATCACATTTTTTAGTTTAATGACAGACTCTACATTAATTACTATTAATGTACTATCTTTTTTACTAGTACTACAATTACTATTATACTATCTTTTTTCGTTTACTAATGAATTATACCTTGGTCTACTAAGGACTAATAATAAAATTTATTATTTGGTGAAATTATTATTGATGTTTCCTTGGGGAAATGGAATATGAAATTAAATCCTTTGAAATTAAATGGAAATAATAATTTTGCATTAAAGATTTGTAAAGTGTTTAGTTAAAAACAAAAACTAAAGTGCACCATGAATCTATAATTTATGTGGGTTCTCAAGACACTGTAGGGATCACTGCCAGTGACGTCTAGCTGTCGAGGATGGTTTCAGATAACAACACTTTTAAGGTCAGCTTTGTTAATGATTTAGATTAATTCTAAAATTAATTAAATATGGTTCTGTCATAGACCTTGTTCTATTATTTTGTCTCCACAATGATTGTACTATGTAATTTTTATTAATTCGTATTATTTCGCAATTTATGTGTTTAAAATGGGGCTCTAGTAAATACATTTGTTTGACATTGATTGTTTATAGAAAATGGTAATACTAAATAGCTATCAAATGTAACATAATTATTGGTCAAATTTAAATAATATGTACATAACTGAACGGTGTTTACGTATATATCGGCGAAGATTATATACTACGTGGTACGGGTGACTTACCTGTAAAGGAAGGTGCCGCCTCGGTGATAACCTTTATCTCTCACGCTCTGCCGTTGAGATTATATTTCGATTGAACACTTTTTATGATGTTTTCTCAAGACTGCTATGAAAATTAAATTTGAAAAAAATAAACGTATTTTATTATTAAAAATATGAAGTTATGAAAAGTATTTAAATGGCTAGTTGTGCAAGAATTATCTATTTAAATTTATTTATCTTGCTTTTTCGAATATATTTAAAGTACAACTTCGTTATGGTAACCTACTTCGCTGGGAACATTTACATTAAATAACATCTGTGGTAGCACATTAAATAACTGTCAAAAACAATAAAATAAACATAGTATTCTTTATAATTCAGGCACGCAACTTTGACCGTACGTAATTCTTCGTGAATTTAGAGAAATTTTCCTAAGGGATTGCCTACGTTTTTGGAGGAGTACAGTTGAAAAGTTTCGTAGTTCAAGCTGCAATAGTTAGGGCATGATCGGAATTTCATTTTGAAATATACAGGTTTCTAATGAAAATATTTTTGAGTAGGATATCATTAAGGCATGTAATTTTCTGTAGACGTGCACATTCCCATTCCAGAGAGTAATCAGAGCAGACAGGAAAATTAATGTAAATAAAAAAAACATTTCCATTGACCTTACAGTTTGCCTTAGTGACAACACATGACATCACGTGTAACCGTAACACATCAACAAAACAACTAGAAGAATTAATTACCATAATATGTTTTGTTGTCGAGTTGATTGAGAATATCATGTTTTTTAATGGAGATAAAGCTATTTTGTGGATCGGTCATAGAGTTTTCAAATATATTTCAGTTACACATATAAAGAGGCAATCAAATTTACTTAAATAATAAAGCGTATTACTAGTTTGTTTAAAAGGGAGAGGTGGAATATATTGAATTGAGTCGCACTCATAAAACGTACCTGATATAAAAATTGGGTTTATCTGAATATATTAGATTCAAATATATTAATTTTCATTGGAGAATGGGTAAAATTCTGAATTATTTTCTCAACCACTGAATTTGTATCCTGATAGAAGCTCGAAAGCCAGCAACTTTGAATAATTTTAACAGTTAAAAATAAGATTTGGTTTTTCTATAAGGGCGAAATGAAGAGAGGGAAGGACCGAGAAAAGTGTGAAAATGAGAGAGGGAAAGAAAGGTAGAATGGAAGAGGGTAGGAAGGAATGGAGGTGGAAGAGGAGAAACAGAGGGACAACGATAGGAAAGAATCAAGTTTAATTTCTTTACTAAGCATTATGACATATTCAATACAATCGCTAAATAAAAAAAAATCAATAGCGAAAACAAATTATTTATTTAAAATATTTAATATTCAGTATGTACGTTCAATATAAGTTGTAATCGAGGAAAAAAGTAGTATTTTTGAATAAAATTATTAAATTCATACTTATCTTGTCTAATGATCATATAAATTCTGAGTTGGTGGCTCTAGTAGTAAAAAAGAGACTAAAGGATTCTTAATCCTAGATTTAACGCGAGTTTTAAGATCCCACTTGTTTAGATACATAAAAACTCTGTCAAGAGTAATTGGCAGTTAAGAAAACTCACATTTATCTTTTCATGTATTTCATTTCCCATTTAATTCAGATTAATCCCATATATTTAAAACATCAACACCAGAGAAACATGTAATTATCCTAAATCAAGAAAAAAATGTCATCATTGAATTAAAAATATTGCATGTTAATCAATGCAATTAAATTATAAAGACTGTTTTTTTAACTAAAAATACCTTAATGTGATGATAGTTTTTTATAGTTATATATATTTTGCTATCAATAGAATGAAAACACCCACAACAAAACATATAGTAGATTCATCGCTCCTTAGGTTTTGAGAGTTTTAAACTTTTTTAATAAGTTTATCAGCTCTTTAGTTAGTAATATTAATCCTATTTTAGAAGTATTAGTAGGGCTGTACGAGTATTCGATTATCAAGCTATTTTCGAGCCGAGTTTAACTACTCGACTCGACTCGACTCGAAGTTTTGAAAAATACTTGAAAGTACTCGCCGGTATGGATTCGTAGTTTACCCGGAATTGGTACACGCGATCGCATTTTTCAGCCGTATTTTACACATTCAACCCTAGTCATGAACAGCCACCATAAAACATTTATTAGTTTACTTGAATTGAAATTGTTTTTGAGTTAATACATTTAGTTTTGTATTTTAGCGAATTTCCTCTATAGTTAAGAAGCTGTTACCGTAGTTCTCATGATAATACTTAAGCCCAAGACTATCATAACATTTCGTTTTGAAGTCCCCAGATAGCAAAAACACAATTCGTTCAATCAGCGGGCGAAGCCACTCGTACCTGCTAGATAATATATATATATATATTATTTTTTTATAAAATAAAATATATATAGGTATTATTTTCAACCATAGGTAGGGCAAAGGTTTCGTGTACTTTTTAATTATCTTAGATGGTGAGCAGAATGTTATGGTATTCTGCATGAAATGAAACTTTGCAATTGTGTATTTAACACAATAATAAACATTTGGTCATAAATATCCGACATATTGCACGCCCTGGGGATAAAACAATAAGGAGGTCTTAGAATTCTCAAAAGTAAGCATACTTACCTGACATTTACCTCATTTTAAAAGTCTATAGTCTATACCAATGAACGACGCAAGACCGGCTGCAACCAAAGGATGGTCCAAATAGAAGTTACAACCACTTAAATATTTTTAATATATCCTTCCTAAAATCATTGTTTATAAGGAAAAAAACATAGATGGTCCAAGCAACGTTAAATTTTGAAGCCAACAAATTGTATAATATGTTACTTAAAGGGGTGCGTTTCATTTGTCCCAGGTTTCAAATGTCCCAGGTTGTTAAAAAATTAAAATATTAAGTAAATCAAATGTCCCAGGTGTCAAATGTCCCAGGTTGGTTTAAATAATTATTAAAAGTTTGTCAAATCATTTGTCCCAGGTTTCAAATGTCCCAGGTTTTTAAAATATTACATTAATTAATATAAAATCAAATGTCCCAGGTGTCAAATGTCCCAGGTTTGTTAAATTAAATAATAAATATAAGTTACATCATTTGTCCCAGGTTTCAAATGTCCCAGGTGTATTATTTTTAATAAAAACGCATCGCGTCAAATGTCCCAGGTGTCAAATGTCCCAGGTATCAACGGCGCCAAAAGTCCGCGCAGCGCCGCGAACGCTTGTACAGTCCGCACAAGAAGTAGCCTGGACCGCCCGCGTCGTGTCGTTCTCTATCATCGGTTTCGCGCGATCCTCCGCGCCGTATTTTCTTGTAGATCTTTTTAGTCTAATTTTATTGTATTCCATAACTAGTTTAGTTTATTTTAGCATTATAAGTGTTTTTTGTAACTAGGTTTTAATAGTAAATTTATCTATCTATATGTACGCAAATACCTTATGAGTAAAAATCCTAGCCAGTCAGTTGTATTTTACTATGGAATTCAACTTAGTATTAAAATGCTGTTAAATTATAAAAAGTGCGTGTTTTATTGTGGTTAAACCCCAATATAAAGTTCGGCTCTCGTCATCATAAAATAAAAAAATTATTTAAGAAACGTAAATGGTTATTGAGTTTAATTCCGCAAGTCGTTTTATTTGATTTTTGCTGTACAAAATAAAAATACTATTATAATATGAAAAAATAGGCCTACATTAGCTAGGTTATTTAACATACCAAAGTGAACATACATTAGTTAAGTTATTTTATACATAAGTATGAAGTTTAATGTTCTCTTTCAATTAGTTATATACAATTCTACGAATTATTGTTCGGCAATTTTAAAAATTATAAAAGTTTGTATTTGTACAACAGTTAACATAACTTCACACTCCAAGAATAAAAAACTATTAAAATATAAAAAGCGTTAGCCTTATAACTCCGATTCCATCTTTTTAAACGAATCAGCTGTTAGTCCGCTATCTAAATAAATATAGATGGTGAGTATCATGTTCACGCTTTTAAGTATTAAGTTTTGGAAAAGGAGGGGAGAAAATCATCGATGACGTGGAAGTAAAGAGAGCCATATGTGGTTACGCTACTGTTAAAAATATTAAACCAAAACCAAGTGTGGGTTAATATTGGAGACAATTTTTTGCTCTTTGAATAACAATCAATAAGCAGATGTAAGGTTTTTTTTTGTTTAGGAAGATATCATATATTTAATTTCTTAAGGCGATTCTTTGCGTCAAAATTGTGGGCGTCAGGCAAGCTGTAACAAGATGGGAGAGGGCTCAAATTAAAGGTCTCTATTCCGTGATGGCGGGAAAAATAATAAAATTGCTTGAAATTCACCAGAAAACGAGAAATAACGTAAAATATCTACCATTTAAAAGAATTGGGATCTAAAATTGTTTGCTTTGTTTTCATGAACCATGTGATGCTGATACTTGATGAAAACCATGTGGTAGGCTAGATTTCAATTAAGCCTACCTAGAGACGGTTTGCTATGAAGGTATTTTGTATTATAATAAATAAAGATTGTTTGAATTTTCCCTCATAAGGGGCTTTTAGCCCCTTCAAGCCACTAGTAACTTATGATTGACACTAGAAATTCATAGTTTATCCTCTGATATTTCCCTTCCTCTGTACTTGATTCCACAATCACCTTTTAGTACAGGTCATATAGGAGATAGCTATTCTATTATATTACTAGCCGGTTGTGTACACAATGGTATTACGTTGCCCATGCGCTTCCACCATCCGCTAAACCCTACAGTTATTGTAATGTTCAATTAATAAAATGAATCGATTTTTATAAACAATTATTTGATAAAGTAGGCTTTCTAGAAAGGATTCCTCATGAAATACGTGATTCATCGTTTTTCGTTAAAAAAAATCTTGAAAAGGGAAAGTATGGAAAATCATTGATCATGAAAATGAAATTAATTTATAATTACTATAAACCACTTTATTGCCATAAATAAAAATATAAATGTCAAACAGCTCAACAAAGGTGAGCATTCATACAATTATGAACATAATGCAGTTGGAAATACATTGGGTTTCCAAATATAAATTTATCTTTAACAAAAACAGTATTAAAAAATATAATAAATTATGAAATTGTTTATCCTTATTTTAATGATTAAGTATTTTTTACTTTAAAATTCAAAACAAATACACACGTTCTTTAATTCACCCACATAATACTTTCTGGTCGAATATCAATCATATAATTCGATAAATATATCGTAAGGCAATTGAAGTTTAAATAACTTATTTCAATATTAAGGAAAATATAGAATTGTAAGTAGTTGGATTTGGAATTCATAAATATAAAAATTGTTGTGCTCAAAATTATAAACTTGTTACATAAAAAACCATTTAAATATTCAAACGGTTACTTTGTGTTATAATGTAGTGCGACCGCCAGCGAATCGACGGGCGCTGGAGTTTGAACTTCACCGCTGTTCAACCTAATTTTATGACGAAACTATACCAGCTAGGAAAAAATGTTAAGTGTAAAGTGCATAGCTCATTTCAATAGCTACAACTTTCTCACAGACGAAACAAACCTGACCAAAAAACAAAAAAAGTAGTAGCCGACTAACTTTTTCATTACAGAAAAATTATAATGCTTTTAAATTCTTGTTATTACAATTTATTCACATAATTGTATTAAACAATATTTACACAGTTATGTTCGCCAATTAATGCAGATTAATAATATATTAGGTTTGACCAAGTTATATTTTTTAATTTAAGTTCCAGACGGTGTAAACAAAGAAGATATCGGCGCGCGGCGCGGCGTGGCCGCCACAGCCAGAGGCACTAGACGCTGCTTGTGCGGACTGTACAAGCGTTCGCGGCGCTGCACGGCGGCAGAGTCACTTTTGGCGCCGTTGATACCTGGGACATTTGACACCTGGGACATTTGACGCGATGCGTTTTTATTAAAAATAATACACCTGGGACATTTGAAACCTGGGACAAATAATGATGTAACTTATATTTATTAATTAATTTAACAAACCTGGGACATTTGACACCTGGGACATTTGATTTTATATTAATTTGTGTAATATTTTAAAGACCTGGGACATTTGAAACCTGGGACAAATGATTTGACAAACTTTTAGTAATTATTTAAACCAACCTGGGACATTTGACACCTGGGACATTTGATTTACTTAATATTTTTAATTTTTTAACAACCTGGGACATTTGAAACCTGGGACAAATGATGTGCTCCCACTTAAAGTAGCACATTCTGATGGAGACTTTGGTAGTAAAGAAGTAAAAAAAACTATTTGAAACCTAAAATTTCCCTTGTTATCCCTCTATTAATTAGCATATTACCCTTTTCCCCACTAAGCTTTGACAGCAGAACATATGTTTTATTTCCAATAGGTAATTGAAAATAAATATTCTAGACGCCGCAAACTGAAATGTGGTGTGCACATTTAACTGTAATCAATTAATTAAATTATATCGTAATAACTGATAGGCTCACGATGTTTCCATATTTGTATTAGAATGCTCTGAAATGATTTTTACGGTTCCTCCCAAATACAGTAACACACATATTTATATGGTTTTAAAATTCAAAATTTAGGATTAGTGTTTTTGTCTTGTCTTTGAACTTGTCTCGCCGGGTGAGGGCGTGTACGAGAGTGTACTTCAGCGTTCGGCGTCACGCACGTCGGTGTCATGAGGACTAGAACGGCAAATTGCTGCTCTAACATAACGTTTTGTTGAGATGGATTTGCCCTGACCCGCCGAGATTTAACTTAAGCCATAACACCTCGCTAATTAGAAACCTGTTTTTTCGGCTTTGCAGCCTCCAAAAATATGTTCTTGCGTTTATCTTTCCTAATGGTAGGTTCTGGTTATAAATATTGCTTAGGATACTACACTCTTCACTTTAATTACGATATCAATAGCCCGGATTAACATAAATTTGTTTTTTTGATTCCGGCTTTCTGTTCAAGCCATCTTTTTTTGAATGCCAAAACATACTTTTTTATTTTAATACCCTCTTTACTAGCCTAATTTTAATGAGTAGCCTGATTGTAATGAGTAGTCTGAGTGTAATAAGTAGCCTAATTTTGATTCATCGCGGTAGTTTATTATAAGGAGTTGGGACTTTGACATTGATAAATTGACGATCTTTGGAACTACCACTATGGTGTAAATTAAATCCGGATCTTCTGAGATTTTTTCTAAGCGCTCAATTTTGGGAGTGGCATTTTGTTTTTATCTTGTTTTCATTAGGCTCATGAAACTGTCTTCGGTGAAATGGTTTTCAAAATCTACTTTGCCTTTTATTTTGTTGAGTGACAGCGTTTCAGTGAAGAGTCTCCAAAGCTGATAATCCACCCTGCGCGTATTCGAGGTCTTTTGGTCGGGAAGGAATAAAAATGGAGTGTTGATAATTTTCTTTTGCTACTCGAGAAGCCGAAAAAGCGCATTTACTCTATTTATTGACACTTTTGTTTGACATAATAATCAATTATTTAAATGTAGATGTACTAAAAAAAGATCAAACAATCCAATAATCTGAGAGTATTAAAATTTCTCTAGAAGGAATTTAAACTCATTACATTGTTTATCAAGGTTTGATGTTTTTCTAGTAAATAGAACGTTTTGCACCAGCTGGAATATCCTTATATTTTGAAAACTAACAATATCTTTTTTGCACTCATACTTTTTACGTTTAAAAAGAAAATCCCTTCTTAACCCCTTAACCACATTTTATCACGGTTGACGGGGAAAATCCCATTTCAGGGATACGAATATTTCACGCGAAATACCGCAGCTGGCGCAATCTCTAGTGACGAATGGCGAACTAATTTCGCGTCTGTTCAATTCTGACTTCTAAACATGCGTAAGCTTGAGCAGTTTCTTTTAGGTAAAGTTATTGCTAAAATTTATGGAATACCGTGATTAACTCTAAAATTATTTGTTTTAACCTTTGCTACAGTTTTTTCGTTGTTGTGACGGGTTTAAGGAATTTCAGAATTGGTTTCATCTGAAAGCAATCACAATTATTTTGAAAGTAGTTCCTATAATTTTGTCTTGTTGTCTGTTGGATTAAGATAGGATACACAATATATAATAAGAGTATCTTTTCTGTATAGTTTATAATTGTTACAGTTTAATTTACGTAATTTATTGAATATAACATAATAAGTTGACACTGATAACATATTTATATTTTTTAGGTAATCATCTTTGTTTAACCTACACGAAAGTGTAAGTAACCAAATATTCTTACGTCTCAGAATAGTAAATTACCGGTGATATAGGCCTCGCCAGGCAACGTGGTGGGTGAGTAATCATTAGTGCCACATAAAAACAATAAACCATATAATCGTATAATTAAAAACATTTTGAACCCTAATGTTTGTGGAAAAGTACCTCAGTCCCCATTTAATACTGATTAAATACTCATCCAGCTGATTTTGAGCCATCCGCCAAATTATTAGGCGACCCTTATAGTGGATGTTATAGAAACAAAGCAGAGGTAAATGTTGTAATCTCTTTGGTTTAGTATAAATACGTTTACAGTTCGTGATAAGTATTACCGTTGAGCACGATTGTCAACAGATCTCGGTTACTGAATACCCATCCGAAAACACATAGCTGGTCACGTTTAACCACAATTCGTGCCTGGCTATGACTTTGAATGGTTAGTGCCATAAAATGGGAGGTTATACAGTTATATTTATATTCAATTACTTCTTATTATTTTGCTGATGGCATTGAAACATTTTTAACGAATTTAGCGAATTTCGCCCTATAGGGAAGTAGCTACTATCGAATTTTTGTTGGCACCATTGAATTCAGCTAAAAAAAACAAACAATTTAGTATTTTGAATCACTGCTCTATGTCCATTGGCTACCGAGATATTGAAAGTGGTAAACACAGTACGTTGTCCCAATGTTAACCTTATGGGAAATAAGTAAAATTCTATATCTCGGTTATTTCTCAAAATATCTTGATAAAACTTGGTAAATAGCTTCTTCTAGTTCAGATCTACTAAATATTGAATTAAAACCACCCAGTTTTAATATACCTGTGGCAGCTATTACCGTAGGTCTCATGGTGAGACCAAAGCCCGTGATCATGATAACTTTTCGTTTTGGGGCGACCAGAAGCAGAAAACACCATTCGTTCGAATTTAAATATATATATATATATATATATATATATATATGTGTGTGTGTGTGTGTGTGTGTGTGTGTGTGTGTGTGTGTGTGTGTGTGTGTGTGTGTGTGTGTGTGTGTGTGTGTGTGTGTGTGTGTGTGAGACTGTAAGCACGATAGCGGCCATAAAAATGGTCCGATCTTAATTTGTTACAGACATGTAAAGTGGTAATCCCTTGGACGAGTGCGTAAACCAGCCCGATCGGACTACCGGAAGGGAGAGTAAAGGGGGATAACCACCCCCCAACAAAATGGGGTTTTTGAGTGTTTTACATAGGAAAATAAAATTTATCGAATTTTTGTTGGCACTATTGAATTCAGCTCAAAAAATAAACAATTTAGTATTTTGAATCACTGCTCTATGTCCATTGGTTACTGAGATAGGTAAACACAGTACGTTGTTCCAATGTTAACCTTATGGGAAATAAGTAAAATTCTACATCTCGGTTATTTCTCAACATATCTTGATTGAATTTGGAAAATAGCTTCTTCTAGTTCAGATATATTGAATATTGAATTAAAACCACCCAATTTTAATATACCTGTGGCAGCAAACCTGCATACTCATTCCCTATGTTATTCTTATGGAGCTTACAAAAACATGTCAAATCTCGCTATGTTGGATTGAAATATGTTGTTTTGCATTTGAAATTTGCTGAGTATGCAGGTCTGCTGCAACGGGGGTATTTTTATTATTACACTAAGAATTTTATAAAATACAGTATAACAAATGTAATGAATACCAAAGTGATACATTTTTATTTTCTTCATGAACAAAGCTCATAAATGATTAAATTTACCTTTAGTAGTGTTTTTTTACACAACACTTTCAAAACAATAGAGATGTTGAATAAGCACAAAATAAAATCTTTGGAAATTAGCTGAGTATGTAGGTCTGCTGCAACGGGGGTATTTTTATTATTACACTAAGAATTTTATAAAATACAGTATAACAAATGTAATGAATACCAAAGTGATACATTTTTATTTTCTTCATGAACAAAGCTCATAAATGATTAAATTTACCTTTAGTAGTGTTTTTTTACACAACACTTTCAAAACAATAGAGATGTTGAATAAGCACAAAATAAAATCTTTGGAAATTAGCTGAGTATGTAGGTCTGCTCCGACGAGGGTGTTCTATATTGAGTTAGGTGATAAACAAACTCTTAATTCAATAAAGTTGGAATTTTCTGGTGAAATGTTTTCAGCTAATAAGAAATTTAAAGGAAGAAGATGTTTTTGATAAGCGAATAAATTAAAACGTATAAAATGATTTTGTTCGCACAAAGTTAAACATAAAGCAGTTAAACAGAGGTATAACGTGTGGGTTATTAAAATGAGTTAGTTTAGAAATATATTACATTTATGATTCTCAACGCATAATTTTTTAATATCATCAGGTCAAAACAAAATTTTTATATTGGTTTGGAGTTAAAAATATTAGACTGAAAAAAACACTGTATAAAATCATTCTTTTACATTGATAAATGGTATCAGAAATCTGTCTAGCCTTTAAAAAGATAAAGGCTAGCTATCTTTTTAAAGTTTGTCCCTAATGGAGCAGCGTCAGTGAATTATGACGCTTAAAATAGATTTCAACCTATTATGGCATTACACGAATTTGTATATTTTCTCCACAAGACTAGTATAGGGGTATGAGCAGCATGAGCATGCATGAGGGTTGCTGCTGCATGTAGAGATACATGAAAATTAAATGTTTTGATATCAATACCGAGAAGAACTCGACTGCAATAAACCAATTTTAATTTTCATTAAGATGTGTCAAGAAATAATGAGGTTATCTCGATTTAATTTATTTCTTCATAAGGATATCATAGGGAATGGAACCCAAATGTACTGCCTATAATCTCAAAAAATAGGTGTTTAGACAAATCTACACGAATAAATAAATTATAAATTAGAACTAGATGAATCTATCTGCCAAGATTAATTAAGCATGTCAATAATTTAGAGAGATATTTCCACCTCTATTTGACTTATAGAGGTGGAAATATAATGATAACTTAGCAATTTTTTTTGGAAGTAAATGATAACTTCCATAATGATAACTTAGGTACTGTGTACTGCGTTTACAAACAAACGGAAACTTATTGTTCTCACAAACGGGAAAAATTATTAATTGGACAAATTGTTGAAAATATTGATTTTTTCCAAGCCAAATTGCAATAGTGCAAGTAAATTTTGATTATTCATAGTATTTTTTAAGAAATTTGTAACGTTAATTTGATACGTTTATTTCTGAACGTATTTTGTTGACATACAGATTCTGTCATTTCGTTTGGTATCTTAACCACTATAGACTATCAAAGTTAATAACAATGTTCTGAGGGCTTTTTCAGCCATTTTGAATTTTGCCGTTTTTATGGGTTTTTATGAGATCAATTCCCTTAAAAATTAAAAACAATTTTTAATGCTTGTAGATATTACGGTTTGATACATATGCATACATTCACACGGACGGACAGACACCCCTCCGAAAATCATTTTTTGGATTGGGGAACACAAAAACAAATATTTCCACCAACTCAAACAGGAAAATTTTGACGAAAACAATACTTTTATAGAGGGGAGAAAGCAGGGCCCTCCCCCCGGAAGAAGGGGAAAAATTTATAAATCGAGTTCAAATCATATGTTTGTAACGGCATGGTTAAATTTATATAATATACGAGTATATATAAGCAGTAGTAGGAGAGTAAAAGAATAAACTAAAGCACAAATGCAGGTGCAGATTAACTCAGGTTTGCATAATCCTTGTAATCCAAGGATTTACTAGAATATCTAACTTATTTTCATCACGAAAACCTTTCCATTTCTTATATAATTTTTGGTCTCTCAAAATATAATTTATACCCAATATCCTTTGTGTCCCTGGGGTATTTAATACCCAAACTTAAAATATTATAAATTTATTTTTACCAGCTATTCCTAATTTTAAAATTTAGATTATTTAATGGGTTTCATCTAAAAGCATGAAACATTATTTAAAAATAGTTTAAGAAATATTTTCACGTTGTTCATGGATTTAAGATAGGATAAACTTTAGGTTGAGAGTATGTTATCTTTTCTAAGTGGGATTACACATAACGGAACAATATTTAATAGTACTTTTTAATTAATACTGGATTACACTGCAGCAGATTTGCTCGCAAAATGGCATCTACAATTCCAGTAATGGTACAGGGCTTTCCTGACAGATCTGTGTTTACTCCAATTATGGGTTATAGTTCCTATTCACAGGTTAAATTTTAAGAGCAAGTACAACACTTTAATGGCACCTAGGTCTTTACCTTAGGTCTGACCTCCAGAAATTTAGTTTCGTGCAAACTTCTGATCGAGTTCTTGCCTACGACACTTTTAATACTACAATTTTCATAAACTCCTTTACCTCATAATTACCTGACAATTACATCCTTCTCGATCGGGACCAGCAAAGCTGGATAGGTTGAGTCATATATTTAAAAATATCATCACATACCCTTGAAAAAAGATAAAAATCTTGAGATATCACGGTTTGATTCCTACATAACAAATTTCACGAAAATCGACCATTGATGTCGTCTCTAGCTCTGTTTACATTCACTAAAACATCCTTTGACGAACAACTAATAATTACGCACTATGGTGGTGGATTATTTGCCATTACTATAATTTTTCTTAAAAATTATTCTTGCAGACATTAGTATGGTTTCTCTTTTAAAAACTTTTTTAGGGTAGTGCAAAAGGCTGTATCTTTCTGATTTCTTATCGCAGAGAGCAGGTAATTGCAGATCTTCAACACGAGCGCTGGAAACGACTCTTGGTCTTGGTCAGCCTACAGAAGGTGTATGTCTATAGCCAACAATGACTCGTACCATGACACTAAAAAACGTTGCAGGAAATTTTTGAATATTTGATTTTACATAGGTGAGCACGATGTAGCCATGGTGACTATATGGTTAAAACTTCGGTGCTGACAAACAATTGCCTACAATGATTGTTCTGTAAAATAACTTTCAGTTTTATTACTGAAATTTACTGGGCAAACTGCTTTTTCTGCAACTCAGGACTTAGGAGGAGGATCTTGAGCGGTTTGGCCTTCAGTGAAAAATAATATTTTATGTTTTTCATTCCCTGCTATGAATGATGTTTAGAGGATTAGAGGCTTTTTACTCCTTATATAATGGGTAAGTAAAATAATAATTTGTCTCCAACCAGGAGTAAAGTGATTACTTTGTGTCCCGGCGGGTGACAAAGTAAACCCATAAGAATAATATTGAAATCAATAATTAAAAAATTAGAGCGCCTTTTTTTCCACGCACACATGCAAATATGTTGCATCTCAACTAATACAGGAGATAACAGCTGATTTATTGGCAGGAATAATCATATAAAGAATAACTTCAACAACAATTAGCTTTGAGAACGTCTTAGAATTAAGCATGTAAGAACGGTGCAACAATCAGATGATCGCTGGTGCATGCATCGTTGCAGCTACCCGGATGCAGGCGCTAATAGCAGAACGAAACAAAAGGGATAATTTTTATTACTTACTAAGTTAATGCAAGGATATGTTCATATCCTTGCAGGCTCGGGCGCCAACATTTTCACTTGAGAGCCAATGATGTTCTTTACTCACTTAACACACAAATAACTATTTATTTTCATTCAGTTTCAATTTGTTTGCGTAAATCAGCGTTTGGCTTCGTTTAATATCGGTTGCAAGGTATTTGTGCGGGCGAAAATATGGTCGTATCGTTTGCAAATCTTGATCAATACCGTGGAGCTCAAGATTGTCAAGACCAACAGGAGTAGGACCAAGGCCCATTACCGATATCTTGGAACTCCGTAAAATATGTTTTTTGAAACTGTGCACTACTCAAGGACACGACTTGCTGTTTGTTTCCAGTCCTATGATACCTACTCCATATCTTTCAAGTTCTCTTAACAAATTTTCTTACGAAATGCAGGCAAACCTAGGTCGCAAAGTTTCAAAGAAAGCGTCTCAGTCGATTCAAATGCATCCAGCACTCCAGATGTGGATTTGTTTGGTCTGAATCAGTGAGTTCTGAGAAAATATTGTTAGTTTTAAAAAAGGTCTCGAGTTGACTTTCATTACTGTTTCTATTATCTTACCAAACACGTGAAACGCCGAGATAGGCCTATGACTGTTTAAGATATAGGAGTCACCTTTCTTTAGACAGGTTCAGTGCGTGCTACTTTCAAAAGACTCGGACAAGAACTTTACATTCCTGAACTTAAACAACCATTGATGATGGTGGTCGAGCAATAACATCTATGTTGGCTGTGAGTACCATAGTTGACATAACAAAAGTGTGTGTGCTTATAGAGGCTTAAAACTTATAGAAACCATGTTAATTGTTTGATTAACCGTCGCTACCCTCTGCTACAGCACAAAACTGGCATCAGTAATAGATATAGTATAATAGTTGTTTAACATGTCGTAATAGGAATATTAAACTCATCAGGGCTTGCTTCGCTTAAGGCGATATCAGGCTTATACATATCCCATTACTATTCACAAGGCGCGGCTAGAAACACTCAAATTTCTTTGTAAAAACCGGTGATTTTTTGGACTGTGATTTTCCGCTCACGGGGAGGGGAATGCGCAGCACAAAAAAACCCGGTTACGGTGATCAGCAACATCGGTATTTGGAGAATATACTGTGTGTCCCAAAAGTCCCGGACCGGTTTAATATCTTTTAAAGTAAGCCAGATATCAAAACAATATTTCGCATACCTTTTAGTACTAAAAAAAACTACTTTTTGATGTATGTGTCATTTCTGCCCCTGCCCCCAAAATTGGATTTCGGGGGGGGGGGGGAGTAGCCCCAAACTTTTAAATATTAACCCACATCGTGCGACTGCTTATTTTAAAGGGCTTGTTAAAAGAAACACAATGCCGCAAACCGGAGGTCGGTATCAGGCTCCAGTCCAAAATGGCGGACATTCAAAAATTTAAAAATGCCGTGCGTCAATTAAAATTGAGTATTTTCTGTGGTCAGCAATTCACATTTAAATTGAATAAGAACACATTTTAACTACTTAAAAGATACAAAAATAAGAATTTTTCGTTGTCATCATCAAGGCTCAACCCTCCAAAATGGTTTTGGGGGATGGGAAAACCCTACAAAATTTATAAGTATTAGGTAACTTTTTTGAAATTTCATCAAAAGAAGCTTTGGCTTATTTTTTACTCAGCAAATTAAAATGAGTGGTCATACGATGTGAGTTGATATTGGAGTTGGTTGGACAAACCCCCACACCCCCAAAACCATTTGGGAGGATTGAGCCTTGATGATTACAACAAGAAATTATTATTTTTGTTTCTTTTAAGTAGTTAAAATGTGTTCTGGTGATTCTTATTCGATTTAAATGTGAATTGCCGAACACAGAAAATACTCAATTTTAATTGACGGACGGCATTTTTAAATGTTTGAATGGCCGCCATTTTGGACTGGAGCATGATATCGAGCTCCGGTTTGCTGCATTGTGTTTCTTTTCACAAGCCCTTTAAAATAAGCAGTCGCTCGATGGGGGTTTGTATTTAAAATGTTGGGGCTACCCCCCCAAAATCCAATTTTGGGGACACATACATCAAAAAGTAGTTTTTTTGTACTAAAAGATATGCGAAATATTGTTTTGATATCTGGCTTACTTTAAAAGAAATTAAATCGGTCCGGGACTTTTGGGACACACAGTATACATAGTATACAGGGTTAGGCAAAAGTGTGGATACCCCCACCTAACTTTTTAATGTGTCATAAGAGGAAAACCAAACTCAGCATACCTTCACAGAATAAAAAAACTGCACTTTTTAACGAGAGTCCCATTTTCGCACCCTCCCCCAAAATGGGGCTCCTTGGGGGTAGCCCCAAATTTTTAAAAGCAAACCCCTATCGAGTGATCCCTCATTTTAAAGGGTTTATCAAAAGAAATACAATGGCTCAAACCGGAAGTCGATATCACCCCCCTAACCAAAATAGCGGCCATTTCAAAATTTGAGATGGGTAACAAGCTAAAGTGGATACCCCATCTTAACTATTAAACGGGTTATATTAGGTAAGGTAAACTAAACTCAGCTCAACTTTATTAGACATTAAACTGTAGCAAAAACAACTCTGCCTCGGCCCCCAAAATGGGGCTCTTTAGGGGCAGCCCTTAAATTTTTAAATGCAAACTCCTATCGAGTGACCCCTCATTTAAAAGGGTTTGTCAAAAGAAAATCAATGGCACAAACCGGAGGTCGATATCACTCCCCTAACCAAAATGGCTATTTAAAAATTTGGGATGAATAAACAAGGTAAAGTATGAATAACCCCCCCCCCCCCCCTAAGTATTAAATGGGATACAGTAGGTAAACTAAACTCAGCTCACCACTTTATACGACATAAAACAGAACGTTTTTGTAACAAACACAACTTTGCCTCGGCCCCCAAAATGGGGCCCTTTTGGGGCAGCCCCAAATTTTTAAATGTAGACGCCCATCAAGTGACCCCTCATTTTGAAGGGTTTGTCAATAGAAATAAAATGGTGCAAACCGGGGGTCAATATCACAGCCCCTAACCAGAATGGCATGCATTTCAAAATTTGAAAGCTTACAAGAGAAGCACTATTATCAGGCCTTCTCCTCCCTTCAAAATTTGGAAATAGCCGCCATTTTGATTAGGGGTGTGATATTGACCCCCGGTTTACACCATTTTATTTCTTGTGACAAACCCTTCAAAATGAAGGGTCACTTGATAGGGGTCTACACTTAAAAATTTGGGGCTGCCCCTAAAGGGCCCCATTTTGGGGGCCGAGGCAAAGTTGTTTTTGTTACAAAAAGTTCGGTTTTATGTTGTTTACTTAACCTTGTTACCTTGTTACACACTTTACCTTGTTTATCCATCCCAAATTTTGAAATGACCGCCATTTTGGTTAGGGGGGTGATATCGACCTCCGGTTTGAGCCATTGGGACCTTTTCCGTTATACGTATACCTCCATTCCAAATTTACCCTTCACGCTTGATATTTGACAGAGCACCATAAACTAGGTCAAATAATTGTTATTAATCGTTTTAAAGTGGAAATTCCTTGAAAGAATATTTTACCTGCGGTTTCGTTATCTTATCTACCGTTATCTCTGTCTAGACACGAGAAGCCAGCGTCTGTGAGCCGTCTAGCGGTCCCACTTCCAGTTCCTTAGGTTAGGTTAGGTTGTTACGTTAGATTAGGTTAGGTTAGGTTAGGTATGTAACCTAACCTAACCTATCCTAACCAAACTTACCACCTACCTTGTACCCTGTACCTATTGATGCCTCCGTCTGGCCGCTGCGGCGGCGGCGTTGGAGTTGTCAAGTGCCCGGTGCAACCGGGACACTATATTTATGATTTGATGATAGATGGTTGATGATAGAATTGATGGAATCCGGTTGTAAATTATGCTTGACATGTTACGAAAATCAAGCTTGAAAAACAAACCTGAAACAGTGGTATACGTATAACGGAAAAGATCCAGCCATTGTGTTTATTTTGGTAAACCCTTTAAAATGAGGGGTCACTCGATAGGGGTTTGCATTTAAAAATTTGGGGCTGCCCCCAAGGAACCCAATTTTAGGGGATGTGGGCGAAAATGGGACTCTCATTAAAAAGTGAAGTTTTTTATTCTGTGAAGGTATGCTGAGTTTGGTTTTCCTACTATGACGCATTAAAAAGTTAGGTGGGGTATCCACACTTTTGCCTAACCTTGTATAGAGAAAGCATTGTTTACGTAAAAATGTTCGAATTTGAGTTGTTAGTATATTATATGTCTGTTTTGTTGCTCCCTGAATCCAAAAAGTGGTTTTTGGAGTAGTGTCTGTCCGTCGGTACAGATTTTGTGAAATTTGTAAAATCGGATTCGTAAACACTTAATTCCCCATAACTTCTTCAGTACCTAAACGTTTGTAGACGTGCGAGTAGTGTAATTTTGTTTGTCATCTTAAGCACTAATACACCCCCGTTGCAGCAGACCTGCATACTCAGCGAATTTCAAATGCAAAACAATATATTTTAATCTAACATAGCGAGATTTGACATGTTTTTGTAAGCTCCATAAGATTAACATGGGGAATGAGTATGCAGGTTTGCTGCTACAGGTTTGTCTAAACTGGTTGGTTTTAATTCAATATTTAGTAGATCTAAACTAGAAGAAGCCATTTACCAAGTTTTATCAAGATATGTTGAGAAATAAGCGAGATATAGAATTTTACTAATTTCCCATAAGGTTAACATAGGGACAACGTACTGTGTTTACCACTTTCAATATCTCGTAACCAATGGACATAGAGCAGTGATTCAAAATACTAAATTGTTTGTTTTTTTCAGCTGAATTCAATGGTGCCAACAAAAATTTGATAAATTTTATTTTTCTATGTAAAAAGCTCAACAAACCCATTTTTGAGCGGGTTTATCCGCCTTTACCCCCCCTTCCGGTGGTCCGATCGGGCTGGTTCACGAACTCGTCCAATCGATTACCACTTTACATGTATTTACCAAATTTCATCAAGATCGGACCATTTTTACGGCCGCTATCGTGCTAACAGACACACACACACACACACACACACACACACACACACACACACACACACACATACACACACACACATATATATATATATATATATATATATATATATATATATATATATATATATATATATAAAAAAATTCAAACGAATGGTGTTTTTTGCCTCTGGGGGTTGCGAAACGAAAAGTTATCATGTTCTGGGGCTTAGGTCTTACCATGAGACCTACGGTAATAGCTTCTTCCCTATAGGGGAAATTCGCTAAAAATCATGAAATCTTTATCAAAATCGTTGAAGCCATTTTTAAGAAATTTGGATTTTTGTCGTTTTTATGGGTTTTAATAGGATAAATTCACTTAAAAATCTAAAGTTCAAAAAAATTAATTAAACGCCTTAAGATATCATGGTCTGATACACACATACCAAATTTCACAAAGTCGGACCACTGGTGTCGTCTCTAGCTCTGTTACATACATTCACAAACACATCCATCCACACACACGCACACACACACACACACACACACACACACACACACACACACACACACACACACACACACACACATACACACACACACACACACACACACACGGACGGACGGACGGACAGGGTTACCGAAAACCACTTTTTTGGATTCGGGGAGCACTAAAATGAATATATCCACTAACAACTCAAATTAGATTTTTTTACAAAAACAATACTTTCTCCAAAAATACTATGTATAGGGGGGAGAAATTAAAAACATAAAATATATCAAACATTCCCTGTGTCGCTTTATATTTTGTTGTGCAATAACAAAATTATGCATTAAAGTGACATTTCGTAGTATATTTTACAGAAAGGAATTTCTAGGCAGAGTGATGCATTGCATAGCACTTCGCCGCACCGTGTCCGTCAACCCATAAGTCAGGGGACCGACTAATTAGTTCTGCTGCCGGATCGTCGCTGTATTCATCACTCATATGACATTTCTCATTTCACGATCTCGGCAATAAAATATCGCCGAGGCTTAAACGATTAAAGTAGGGTTCAACGTTCAATTGTTTTAGCTATAAAATTGGTTAGGCATTACCTGAAAAAAAGAACTAAGAAAATAGTCCTAATCATTTAATATTGATATTTCTAACTGATTATAACATATTTTATCTTTAAATTACACATTTGTTTTTTTATAAAATTCAACTACATGCTTGGCTACGTATTTTTACTGAAAATAAAATAATTTACAGGTGAAGAGTGAATGAAGCGGTCACAAAGCATACTAATCATTTCATTTCATTTATTGTCATAAAAAATACAAGGGAGAAATGTTTCTGCAGCAAACACATGACTTGTCATACAGCGGTTTGAAACCTAAAATAATACTATTCTAAAATACAACCAAATCTTCAAGTATAATTTACAATTCATTCTACCGCTTCATCACTGTCGAAAAATTCTTTTACTGAATAAAAGGCCTATCAATAAGAACATTTTTATTGTTGTTTTCTCAGCAATTAAAGGAAGTTTCAGAATTGATTTACGGAACTATAACATTAATCTGATTGCACAATATTGAGGAGAATTTTCAGTGAGTGTTAACCTGTGATTAGGTAATTGAAATCTGTCTTTGTGCCTAGTATTATATTCACCTTGCAAAGCATTTTCCAAATAAACGGTTTTGTTGAAACTAGATGGTGGTTTGACTCGAATGGGGTGAATGAGATAAGAATATCTGTGTCAGCTCCCAGAGTTTGTTCCAGGTTCCTATCCTATATTGTTGGTAAATATTTTTCAAATTCTTATCACCAGATAACCAATTTCTGGAGCAGAGCGGTGACGTAACTTGGTGAAAGGCTTGTCGCCTTCAGCTCACTCTCTATTAAATTCGGATCCGTTGAGTAGTGGTTGCTGGGGATGACTGCCTCCAACTCCGCGTCCTCCTTCGGCATGAGCGCTTGGAGCCGAGATAACGGTCAGTGTCAGGCGTGAACTCATTCGTAGAGTGGGCGAATTATCGCCGGTGAACTAACCTGTAAATTTAATATCTTAGTCCTTAAATCTCGAGGAACGTCGGCCAAGCTGCCTTGGATGGGCTATATTATTGGTGGAATCTTATGAGTAAAGGAGCTCAGTACGAATGACCATGTATTATGTATTATGTATGAATGACGAATGCGATTATTGTTGATCCATCAGAATCACCGCTCTCATATTTCCTCATCAATATCGGCAGGCATGAGTCCATCTATATCGGCATCTTATTCGTTGTCGGAAAAGACATAGTCAGGGGCAGAAACAAAAGACATAGTCTTGGATTTACAAAATGAGATGAGAAGAAAATAAATTAAGTGATTAATGTCATTAATGTCAATGTAAACAATAACAAAGACGCAGAGAATATAATTTAGGTTAAACCTAAAAGCGACGTAACGCTGATTAACTTCAAATACAATGAAACAAATAGATTACTAATGTGGAAAAGTAATAACAGTAAAAACCGTATTTTTTATGTAATGAAATAACTCGGTGAGGTTTTTTCTAATTGCAATATAAATTACTCAAAAATTTGTCATGTATTTTACTCACATATCACAGCACAACTGATGAAAACTGGTTGAAAGTAATGGATAAACACTGACTGCACTAGAACATTGACTTGGAGAGAGGGTTGAAGAAAAACAACAGAGGGCGTTGATTCCCCGGGGGTGGATAAATTACCGTCCGTTGTTATTGAGTTACGTAATCACTTCAGTGTTTCTTTTTCTGTTTCAAATGAGTTTCACGAGCAGTTGCTGAAGTTTAGGGGTTCAATCTCCGTTAAATGACCCTTGGAAATACTTGATTCCAGAACCATGGCACCAATTTCCTAATGGATCTCGCTTAACGGATCCAAAAAAGGATGGGTCATCTAAATATTATTTTTTCGCTCGTCTAAAAAGGGTATAATTATTCTCATTCGAACATTCGATGCGAATTTGTGCGGTGTTGGCTTCCAAAAAATGCAAAATTAATCATATAATTATAGCCTTTGATCAAATTAAGGGTCTGTCTGATTTCAAAAATATGGATTAGTAATTCAAAATTACTCCTTTCATTTACAAGGGATCTCTTTATTTGTATTTTCATGAGATTATGAAAAAACCCGAGGGCAATTTGATGAATAAATGTAAAATTTAATTTTTTATTTACATACGATACATCATAGACTCTTTTCTATCTTCTATATTATAAAATCCAAAACGGTTGACTGACTAAATGACTTACTCACTCACTCACTGATCACATTTTATCAAAAACTATAAGGTTTTGGACCAGGAAACATTTCACAAGCATTTTTATAGACTTTAAATGCTTACTAAGAAAGGATTTAAAAATATTCTCTCTCAAAAGGCTAAACGAGGGCAGATTACAACTTGTAAAATGGGGGCCATTATTCAATTGCAAAAGGTTATGAAGGTTTCAAGCTGCCAATTTTGATAGAAACACGTTAGCGACCTCCAACCTCCACCATTCGCCATTTTTAAAGCTCTTTAAAATAAGGGATCACTCAAAAGGAGTTTACTCTCGAAAATTTTGAGTTGTCCCCAAAATCCTCTATTTTTTCGAGACACACAAAATTTAAAATATCACCAAAACAGACTACTTTTCCATTTAACACAATTTTTCTAGGGGTTGTTTCATTTTTAAGTCACCAAAGATGAAAGTAAAACTACAAAAGTCTTAGACGCCAGGTTTCAAGGCGTGTGTTATATTTAAAACTTTGACAAGCCGCCAGTTTAGATAGAAACACGTTAGAGACCTCAAACCTCCACCATTCAAAAATTTTTTGAAATCTCTAAAAAAGGAGTCACTCTAAAGAGGTTTGCACTTAAAAGTTCTGAGTTGCCCTCAAACTCCCCCATTTTTGGGGGACACTTAAAATTTTTGGTCCAAACAATTATTTACGTCAAAACATTATTTGGGTTAAGTTTGTGTAGTTCCCCAAAGGTGAATTGTTTGTCTTAACAAACAGAAAAATTAAAGAGGGGGGCGGACTTTTACTACACACTGTATAATAATAAGGATAACATGTAAAAATATTAATAACAAAGGATAACTTGAAACAATGAATGGCTAGTAAAACTTCAACAAGTTATTACTGGAATAGTTGGTACAGCAAGTAATATTACAACTTTTTTTATCCACGCTGGAAAGGAGGAACAAATAGCCCCTATCCACATTAATGAATACATGTAATACCCCGCCAGGGACGGATTATAGCTTGTTTTCGTTACTCGTGAAGTTAGCTTTTGTTTTTGCACTAAATGTCAATAATTTAAGCTAAAGATAATTATTGATCAGTATTAGAAATGGATGGGCAATAAAACAAATATAAAATGACTACGAATAAGAATGAATAGAAAATTACAAATGTAATTCATATAGCTAGTAGCCTAATGAAAGGAATATTATTTTCAGTTTTAAGTAATAAGTTTTTTCATACCTATGTCTTCAGGCCAAATTCCAGAAGTTCTTTTGGTTAAATTCTTCAATTTCAGTTCTTTAAACACCATGTTTGCAAAGTCATCTGCTTGGTTGTCAAAATCGAGAAAAGTTGTTTTGGTATTCAAAACTGTATCTGGCTATAATTTGTTATCCAACAAACTAGGAAAGTAGGAGTTATTTTGGAGTTTCTACCTAGAATTGAGCATTGAATTGGGAATAGGGACGTCTCTAAACGGTCAAACCAGTCAATATTACTGTTGTGGTCCTGAGGCATTTATATGACTTTACAAAATACAAGGAATATGTGGATTTAATGGACCTAGAAATAGTTATATGATAAAGTTGTTTTGAGAATTAAAAAAATTAGATTATTATACTTTAGCACATAATTTCTGTTCTTGGATTTAAGGTTCAACTTGACCGTCGCATCCAAATTTCTCTCAAAACTATATCAAGCAATATCAGTTTATACAATGTCTCTGCCTCAAAGATAACGTAGAAAAATGTATAAACAAGCCACAAGCCACAATTTTCGTTTTGCTGCAACTCTGGCGTTACCTTGCCTTTAGGGAGTACTCTGGCAACTGCAATGTTATTTTTATGTTTTGCGAAATAATGGTTGATTATCGCAAAAAATGAATAAAACCTACTCTGCCACCTTTGCTAACAATATAATCGGAAATTCGCTAAAAAGCTAGCAATAAAACCAACTGTTTTATGTCCTGATGAAATTATAAATATCGACTTTATTAAAACCTTGGCGGCTTCGAAAACGTTGTTGTCTTTGTCAAAATTAAAATTACTACTCCGAATAATAGTGTGCAATAGTATAAATAAGCGTGTTTAAATTATAGCGAAATGGTTGCAATTTTAGTGGCTATGAGAGCGTTAATGCAAACCTTGTTAAGCCGCTTATAAACAAAGTTTTAACACTAAGAAGATTATTTAACACTCTCGCACGTCTAAATCCCTGTAATTATGGAAAAAATGGCCCCGATAGTAACTTTATACACAGTGATCGACTTTCCACAAGGCCATACGTTGGCTCTAAATACACCTCCTTCCCTCAACTTAATTCTGCATTTTTATAATATCATTTCCAGACCAAACTTAAAGATTATTGAATAGTAAGTAGATCTTTTTCAGTTGTACATTTCTACAGCTGTGTTGGATACTATACCGGGTATCCCATAATAGTCCCCCCCAACCTTTTCCTATATTTTTTCAAATATCAATTCCACACCACCCCCAAACATTGTTGGCTAGTTACTACTTCATTTTGAGTGGGTACCCAGTTTTGGCCGCCATCTTGGATCCAAAATATTTATTTTCAAATGTAAAAGTGGTGTTGTGGCCCATCGTTTCAAGCTACATTGTTTCACTGATTACAATGCCGCAACTCATTTTTTAATATCTCGATTGGTTCTCAAAATATGAGTACTTTAAATTTATTTATTTTCAACCAATTTAAACATTACCAATTGATAAAATAGGGCCATTACTACACAATAACGCTAGATAGTGACGAATCACCTCCAGTCATTGTTGGGTTATTTCAACTTAACTTTCAACAGTGTAAATTGTTTGGCCGCCATCTTGGATCCGCCATTTTGAAATGATGTGTCGTAATGCCATCTCCAGATTTGAAATAACTTACCTCTTTTCAAAATGGTGGATCCAAGGTAATGGCCAAAAAATTTACATTGGTGAATATTAAGTAGAAATAACTCAACAGTGACTGGCGGTTGTTATTCGTCACCATCTAGCATTTATTTGTAGTAATAGGCCTATTTTTTATTTGTAATGTTTAAAGTGGTTGAAAATAAATAAAATAAAAGCACTCGTATCTTGAGAACTAATCGAGATATTAAAAAACGAATTTCGGCATTGTAATCAGTGAAAAGATTTGGCTTAAAATGATGGGTCACAACACCAATTATTTTACATTTGAAAAATATATTTTGGATCCAAGATGGCGGCCAAAATTGGGTACCCACTCAAAATGAAGTAGTAAACTACCCAACAATGTTTGGGGGTGGTGCGGGATTTATATTTAAAAGAATATAGAAGGTTTGGGGGGGACTATATAGGGGACACCCGCACTGAGAAAAATATCTTAGCGGAAAAGCAGAGTTTTTCCGATAGCTTTACATTAAATTGAACGTTTTTACCAGTTTTTAGTTATTTTTTTTTGTTTTGAGCTATCTGCATATCTATCCATTAAACAAATTCCTTAAGAAATTTCTTGTGTATAGCAAAACTCCTTTATTTACCAACTTATTTTGATCATTGAAGTGTTAAACTAAAGTAAATTGTTTGTAGAAGTCATGGAATAATTTTTAGTTCCCAAAATTTAATGTTCTTTTCCCCACTCAAACGGAAGTATGGCACACCAGAATTATTTTTATTTAAGAAAAACAGCAGTCTTGAAAAAACCCATAACTTCCACCTTCGGTGCTTTATTATTTATTTACACTTTTTAGTTATTTTTTTATCAGATCACAGTTTACGGAATCATAAATATAATGGTGAATGTTTTGACTAACATGGAAGTTTAAATATATTTTATAATATTTATTTACAGTTTCTGGTAATTTTTTTCATTTTAAAGTTTATAAAATCATGAATATCTTGATGGATTTTTAATGTTCAATATCAATATTAATCCTATTATATAAAATAAATCTGTTGGATTAAATCATTTCATTAAGTGGAGATAAAACTAATGAAGTAAACCAATACATTTCACCAACGCCAACACTTATTCACTTCAAGCAAGCTGTCTAATACTGCAAGAAAATAGTGGAAAATATATAAATTATATATATATATATAAATTATATATATATATATATATCTATATATATATATATCTGTGTCACTCTTGTGTCACACAAGAGTGACACAGAACAGCCAAACCTCCAATGACTTCATCTGCACTAATCTAGATGAAAAAGACATCAGTTTTAACATCATTACAACAGGGCTGTCAGATCAAACAGCACAAGTTTGCAGCACTACCATAACCAAGAAAATAACTCCGGCCCCGTCATCAAGACAACGACGGATTAATGACAGAACTCTTGAACAATTAAGAATATTACTGGCGGACCAAGATTGGACAAAAGTAATCAACAAAAGAGGTGTTGAGGGCTCTCTTAACACCTTCCAAAATATCCTTGAGCTAGCTATGAACACTGCCTGTCCCTATTCGGTGGTGAAACAGAAAAGACATTCCACAAAGCCCTGGCAAGATGCTGAATGTCAAGAACTCAAGAACGATTACATGTCTACCTTAAACAAACAAATACTTAGAGGCCTTGCAGAAGCCAAACAAGACACGGCTGCCAAGAAAAAAACCTATGACCTCAAACTCAAGGAACTCCGCAGACAACAAAACTCAGCTTTCATATCAGACTCAGACAACAAATCAAAAGCTCTATGCACAATTATCAACCAAGAACGACAGAGAAAAAATTCAAACAATTCCATAGAAGCTGTTAAAATTAATAATCAAACTTTAACTGATCCACAGAAAATTGCTGACCACTTTAATAAGCATTTCACAACCACAGCGGAAAAAACCCTCAGGAAACACCAAATTAACTCTCTTCCATCAACTGACTATGCAATTCAACAGGAGACAGTACCTAATAAATTAAAACTAAATAAAACTGATCAACGAGAAGTTAGTGCAGTCATAGACTCGCTTAAACCCAAAATATCAGCAGGCGAAGATGAAGTGTCAGCTAACTCATTAAATTTTGTAAAAAAAACTAACTGAACCTATTGTGGCTGTAATAAACAAATCCCTAGAGGAAGGTACTTTCCCAACAGGTCTCAAAACTTCAAAGGTGTACCCAAAACATAAAGGCGGAGAAACTACGGACGTTAGCTGCTATAGGCCCATTTCACTCGTACCAACTCTCTCCAAAATTCTGGAGAAGATCGTCTAAAAACGACTGCTTGACCACCTCGAAGCTAATAGACTCCTAACTCCAAGACAGCATGGATTCCTTCAGGGAAGATCGACCACATCTGCCACTGTACAACTTGTGGAAGCAGTTCTAGATCACCTTGAAAACGGGTCCATAGCCACAACTATACTGCTGGACCTAAGCAAGGCCTTTGACTGCCTAGGACGCAGCCTGATAATGAAAAAACTACAACTTCTTGGGGTAACTGACAAAGAGGCAAAATGGTTTAAAAGTTATTTAAGCGACCGAAAACAAGTAGTTGAGCTAACTTACAAATGTAAAAACTCAAAAATCAAAGTAAAATCCCAGCCACGGGAAGTGAAAAGAGGCGTACCCCAAGGGTCAGTACTCGGACCAATCCTCTTCATACTTCTGACAAACGACCTTCCTGACTTCTTGCAGAATTTTTGCCATACAGTTCTATATGCCGATGACACAGCCCTCTTTCTTGGCAATAGAAACAAGGACCAACTTGAAATACTCAGTTTTATTGCCTTGACAAATGAACAAAGCAATACTGCGGAAATAATGACTTGGCCTTGAATGAAAATAAAACCCAACAATTAATCTTCACTGCAACTAAGGACAACTTTGACCCTCTCCCACAGCTTTCTATTACTGACTCAACTAAATACCTTGGCATAACCATTGATAATACTCTTTCTTGGACACCCCACATTGACAAATTGATCAAAAAACTCAGCAGCAGCATACATGTTATTAGGAGAATGAACCAAATAAGTGATTTTCAAACAGCAAGAACTGCCTACTATGCTCTGTTTGAATCACACTTAAGGTATGGGTTAGTGGCCTGGGGCGGAACAACAGCCCAGAATATGCAAAGAGTGATGGTTGTTGTCAGGGCACTCACGGGCCTGAACTGTCAGGAGAGCTGTAAAGAAGCCTTTAGAGAGCAGAAGATCTTGACGTAGTGTCGCTGTATATCCTTGAGACCATCATGTACGCTGTCACGTCAAATCAAACAAGACCTGCAGACCAGCACCACTACAACACTAGAAATGGGCACAATTTTCTTCTGGAACATCATCACCTTAGCCTGTATGAAAAAAAACCTTCATACAAAGGTGCAACTTTGTTTAATATGCTTCCGAACCACCTGAAGAGCCTACCAGCAAGAAGATTGAAGACAGCAATGACTAACTGGCTTCTTCAACACTCATTCTATTCCATGAGGGAATTTCACCTGAACAACAGCAACTCCATAAACCATTATCTGCCTGCATGCTCTGTATTCTGACCTGCATTGTAAAAATATGACTCTATTGCTTTTCTCTAAGAAAATGTTAATAAAGAATATGATTGATTGATTGATATATATAAAGTTTCCTACAAAAAAGCAAAACACGTTATCATTAAACAACGATTAGTTATCTAAAACCTGGTGACAAATAATTAGGCTTTGAAAAAGATTTAGTTTTAATCATTAGAATAACATCTACAAAAAAGAATAGAAGATGACCTTTATTGTTGTTATAATAAGGAATGTGCCTTGCAGAGGCCCTAATCAAAAATGTTTTAGCCATTGAAACGAGTGTACGAAATAAGTGTAGCCCTCTCAATTTAAAAATATAACAATTGTTTTGCGTTTACTTAACAATAGAAATGTAATTGCTGTATTTCTTAGAATGTATTATTTCCATTCAAAAGCTTTTAACTCATTACAGTGACATAAGACGGTCGCAGAAAGTTTTAAAAGTTTTAGTAAAGACTCAACGCGCGGCAGCCAGCTTTGGCCTTCTTGCCACCCAATGGCTTTGGAGACTGGCACGGTTTCGCCCATTGGAAGCGCGTTCCAGCTATACTTCAACCGAGGGAGGCTACTTCAGGTAATTGGCTACCAGCCTTCCAAATATTAGGTAAATTGTTTTGGTATCGCTGGTAGAACCCAAATAAAAACAAATCAAACTCGTAAAACTTTCAGATATATAATATTAGTGGGATAGGATGACATATGTTGATGACATATGTTTTTAACACATGAAAAATGTTATGTTGATGGTAAATGTAAGCTATCACAACATTTCTGAAAAAATGCAAGTTATTCGAAGAATAGCTCCTTTTCAAGATTCGTCCGGACCTTTAAGTTATAGAAGTTATAGAAACTGTTTTTAATATGTTTCTTGTTAGTAATATGAAAAACATAGTCGATAGTTTTGACGCTAATGATCAGGATGTTGTAATCTCAGTTCCTATTCAGGTTAACTCTAGTATTAGTGCATGGCGAGAAACTACACGTAATGAAATTGTATCCATAGTAAACAAGTTCAAACCATCTCATAGTCCGGACCTTTACGGAATGACAACAATTTTACTCAAGAGTATCCTAAGTGATATAGCGATACCCCTTTGTATGGTAATAAACTTGTGCCTGAAAACTGGTATATTTCCAGACTGCCTAAAGATTACGGACAGTACCTATTTTCAAAAAGGGTGACCCGATCATCATGACTACTTATCGTCCGATCTCTATCATACCTATCCCGCTAAGGTCCTTGAAACAAGTCACAGTTAGTATCATATTTTGAGCGCAACCAGTTATTTTCACACTTGCAACACGGATTAAGGCAGGGTAGATCGACTACAACTGCAGTCGCAGATCTGATTTAGAGGATTCATAGGGCGTTTGATGCCACCGACTCTATGGCATTGACCCAATGTAACCTAACGAAAGCGTTTTATTGCGTCTCGCATCAGATTCTCCTTAGTAATCTTGAACATTATGGGGTTCATGATGTAGCCCTTAGAACTTTTGCTTCATACCTTGAAAACCGACAGCAGGTCACCTCAATTGGTGGTGCTCAATCTCAAGTATTAAGGGTAGACCACGGCGTGCTGCAAGGCTTAGTATTGGGCCCGGTGCTTTTCTTAGTGGCCATAAATGACCTCAAATTAGACGGCAACGCACTTAGATTTGCTGATGATACCACAATATTAACATCTGGTAGCGACCCCGACTTAGCAAAGGTCAGATCCGACAATGCGTTTGCCGTAGCCAGTGAATGGTTTAGCCTAAACAAATTAAAGTTAAATTAAGATAAAACGCAGAAGCTTATTTGTACATTAAGACCCTCATTTTAACAAGTCATATCCAATGTTATCCTTCTTGGGTTTACAATAGTTCTAAGCTAAGCTGAGGTAATCACATAGAGACGGTTTGAAAGATAACGTTCCATGTTACGGGAGCTTACCAAACTTGTGGATAGATCCTACCTTTTAGTAGTGTACTACGCTTTATTCCACAGCCATATCACCTATGGCCTTCAGCTCTGGGGCCATGCACATGACTGCATAAAGGTCTTAAGACAACAAAAGAAAGCTGTGAGAATTCTGATAGGAATTAGTAGGCTGGAACACTGTAAGCCGTTATTCATAAGCACTGGCATTTTGACCTTGCATAGTAGTTGCATAGTAGTTGCTATACAGGGTGTCCCATAAGTAAGTACAAAAACTTTGGGAATAGGTTCTATTGGTCAAAATAAAAAGAAAATCATAAATGACATTTTTTCTAAAAACGCCTTGTTACCGAGATATCTACCATTTTGTATTCTTTTATTAAAATTCATATTTCAAAAACCATTAAAGATAACTTTATGAAACTTGGTATAGTGTTTAAGGTAGGAATAAAATAATTGCAAAAAAGTTTTCGTTAGTAATTTTTTCCGTTTCAAAATGGCGGCCATTTTAATTTTTCAAACTAAAATTACTAAAAAAACAGCTGATTTTATGGAAAAAAGTCAAGAACACTTTGTTTTAGTATTTTTAATTTTAAATGAAACGACACCAAGTGTAGAAGGATCGGACAATAAATAGCTGAGAACTAACGTTTTTTAGTTGTACTGGCCAGGCGCACCCTGACAGCTTCTCCTCATTGTCTGCGACAATCAGCTGATTAACCTGCATACATGGCTCCATTGTTCGTAACATTATGTTTTGCTATTTTGTTGGCACTTTTTGTTACTTTCGAAACAAAATCAGAAATTGAACTCTTCTTTTGAAATAAATTTTAATTTATTGTGAAATAATCATAAAAATAAATAAAATAAATGAAATAAATAAAAATAAAAATTGTGACAAAGATAGAAAAAAATAATGTTACCAACAATGGAGCCATGTAAGCAGGTTAATCAGCTGATTGTCGCAGAAAATGAGGAGAAGCTGTCAGGGTGCGCCTGGCCAGTACAAATAAAATCGTTATTTCTCTGCTATTTATTGTCCGATCCTTCTGAACTTGGTGTCGTTTGATAAAAAAATTTAAAATACTAAAAAACGTTTTCTTGTCTTTTTTTCCATAACATGAGCTGTTTTTTAGTAATTTTAGTTTGAAAAATTAAAATGGCCACCATTTTGAAGAGGAAAAAATTTTTTAACGAAAATCTTTTTTGCAATTATTTTATTTCTACCTTAAACACTATACCAAGTTTCATAAAGTTATCTTTAATGGTTTTTGAGATATGAATTTTTAATGAAAAAATACAAAATGGCGGATATCTCGGTAACAAGGCGTTTTTAGAAAAAAATGTTATTTATGATTTTCTTTTTAATTTGACCAATAGAACACATTCCCAAAGTTTTTGTACTTACTTACGGGACCCCCTGTATACACATCTGTGTGGACCATGTACATGCTAACCTACATAAATATACAACTAGAAATGCATTCGCACAATACCAGACAAAATTCAAATATTGAAATTCCCTATTGTAGGCTTAGCAAGACAAAAGATGCATTCCCGGTTATGGCTCTGAAACTCTATAATAAGCTACCGAAAAATGTTAAACAGTTGGTTAGGAATAAGTTCTCTGCTGTCATCAAGAACTGGCTCAAAGGTAAACCATTCTACTCGCTGCGGGAATTCTTTGAAGATGACTGTGTTGGCCTGGATAATGTTCGTCCACCGCTATTTGCGAAAATCAAAATTCCATCCACGGAAGTTACAAAAAGTTCTGAATATAATTTTTTCATAACAAAAAGGTTTTTTTAGTGTAATTGACGCTGCTATTCCAGTTCAATGGGCACAAGCAAAGGAGGAGGTAATAAGGTAATATAAACTATCAGGTTTCCCAAAACTGTAATATTATTGTGTTTCGATATACCACCGTTTGAATTTGTATCAGCAAAGAGTAAAGTAGGCTAACTAAACCGCTCTTTCTTGCGTATTCAGCAGTTGAGTATCAAACTATTTTTTGCGACCAGAGCATCGGTTTAACTGATGATATGCATCCTTGGAGTCGCCTCAAGAGAGTTCAACATTTTATCGACAAATTTGTGCGAGGGAAGGACAAGCGATGTCAGCGGTTTTCAAACATCCTTGTTCTTGTTCCGTTTCAGTACGCTGATATGCTTTACTGTAAATGAGTAATAAAAATAAATTAATCACAATTATCAGTGAATTTAATGGTATTGAATTCAAAGGAGTTTTGATATTTTTTGACAATTTAAAGCTATTATTATATTCACTATTTATTACGTTTCTAGCTTTTTCTTATTAGATCAATTATTTAAGAAATTATCATATCAAAAGTCATCCCTTTTCAATTATTGCAATATATTTCAGCCAACCACAGTTTTCCCCCAAATAATATAGCTTATTTATGATAAATCAATATTTTTGTATTGAAGGCAACATGACATTATCAAGATTTCCAGAAATTGCTCCACTAACGTCAGTGAAGTTTCATGGATGATGTCATAACCATCTTAGTTCCTAGGGTGTAAAGAGCGGTTTTACAGAGAGGCCTGAGTGCGCAGTACTGACAATAACAGCACAAACGACCGGCGCTGTTATTGCTCCTTACACCCTTGGTGAGTGCACAATTTTATCGCCCTCTCAACAGTTGTTATATTTATCCTCCATGGCTGACTTAATTATATGGATGAATACGAAATTTCCACAATCCACTCAAAATTCCAATGTATACAACAACACAAAAATAACCCATCATGGTCCAAATTCACAGTCTTCGTGTCACGGCGAAGCCGACTTTTTGTACATAAAGCAATTTGGGCGAACAATTTGCCGCATACGGCCATACGAGTCTGACGATGACGTTAAGACGAATCATACCGAACGCAGTAGAGAACGCCTGGAATCGCCCTGTCAACTTGAGCTACGTCAATAAGAGGAAAACGTACCACGCCGGTAAATACGGGATTTCATCGGCGAACGGCGAGTGTAGGATTTTCTTGCGAGTACATTATGGTTTGTGAATGATTTCATATTACTTGTTCTAAAACAATTTATATGAAGCTGTGTTTTGCCCCAAAATTTTCTTGTAGAATTCCCAAATTGCGACCGCAGAATTCCCCGGGTCGTATTAATATTTACTGGCTGAGTTACGTACGATACTTTGTATTGTACTACACATAAAAAATAGCATTGTTTTTAATTATTACAATATTATTTTTACATGAAACACTACGTTTTTCAATTCCTCACACCTTACCTGTAATAAACGAACATTCAACGTGGCTTTAATACACTTAGCTGTTTACTTACCAGTATTTCCAGTCAGTAGTCAACGGTAAATTTACATGAAAATCAATATAAATTTTAGGCATGACGGCTTATCGATAACGAGCTGTATAAAATGTGTTCTTGAAATGAAATGAAAATTCGTACATATTCAGGCAATGTCAGGGCCACTGGGTCCTTTCTTTCCGTTACAAAAGAGATCTATTAATTCAAAAAATATTTAAACTATATTTACAAAAGAAAATTTTAAAATAACACAAACTCAAATACACAAACTTCCAAACATCAGCTATCACGCCAAAGACATACCTCACTTTTTAAGCTGAATTGAATGCCGCAACCCGTTTTTAATTATAACGTTTCGTTTTTAAGATATTGTCATATTTCTAATAAAAATCACAAAAAATATGAATTTTTCAAAAACTAAATTTTATAGCTAAAAACGGGTTGCGGCATTGAATTCGGCGTAAAAAACTAGTTTGAAATGATGGGTCACAATACCAACATCATATTTGAAATAACTTACCTCATTTAAAAATGGCGAATCCAAGATGGCGGCCAAAAAATTTACATTGGTAAAAGTTAAGAGTAAATCGCTCAACAATGACTGATGGTGGCTATTTGTCACTATCTAGCATTATTTTGTGGTTATGGGCCTATTTTATCAATTTGTAATGTTTAAATTGGTTGAAAATAAATAAATTAAAAGTACCCAAATCTTGAGAACTAATTGAGATATTAAAAAACGGATTGCGTCATTGTAATCAGTGAAAAAATCTAATTCGAAATGATGGTTCACAACACCACTTTAACATTTGAAGAAATTATTTTGGATATAATATGTCGCATCCAAGATGGCGGCCAAAATTGGGTACCCCCTCAAAATGAAGTATTAACTACCCAATAATGTATGGGGGTGGCGTGGAATCGATGTTTGAAAAAATATAGGAAAAAGTTAGGGGGGGACTATTATGGGACACCCGGTATGTTTTAAGCATTCACTTTATTTGATATACACCACAAATCAATATTTTGTATAATACATATTTAGTTTATGTAAATTGTTAAATTACTGCTTGAAAAAAATTATGAATATGAATTGCCAGGAATTATGAATGTCAGAATCAAATTAGCAATGATTAGTTAATTACAATAATATTATACAGGTTATTTTTAAGATCTATTATTCGTAATTAAGATTTGGAGAGGAGATAACGAGTGAAACCTTTAGTTTATACCTTTATCTTTAATAAAGTAGATGGGTTCTTTGATTACCATTATAAAAATAAAAGTCAAATATTTTTACAGTCAATATTGTACAAATAATATTTTGCGTTTAATAACAGCTTGTGGTCGTAAAATCCGTCATTTACGAGAGTGGTCATCTTGTTAAGGCAACCACTGGCAATAGTCTCTAGATTTCCACTGGTCATAAGACTAATAACTAATAACACCTGCCTAAACAAATCCGATGTCATTAGTAAAGAGGCGGGGTGCTATTCAAATCTCATTTTTCCAGTTCCTCATGCTAAAGTGATAGTTAGATATTGATGCGAACACCAGGAAGAAGTGCTATTCACTTCAAAAGTAACGAAGTTGCCACATTAAGTCTTTAGGGAATAGGAAAATCTGTTTCGGCAACGCTAGTATCTGTGCCAGTTGACGAAGCTATCGTTTTATGAATACCAATACTGTTAAATAAAACATTAGCGATTTTAAAACAGGCACCATAGTTAAACCTGCACCGTAACTGAAGCCGTTAATTTTTGTTTGATTGCCTGTTAAATAATTGAATATCATTATGAAGCTATAAAAGTACCGCAATAAAAATTAAAGTAATACAATGAGGTCAGAAGCTGGAGGTACAGCCATGAAAAAACATGCAGTAAGAAATAACTTTGGCAACTTTTGTGCGAAAACAGACTTTCACTAAATTTTATTCCAATTTAAAACATGAACAAAATTGGATGATTTTAGATAAAATTCTCAAAACATCTTAAGAATTGGCTAATCGTTAACAGAAAGTGCAGGTGTCCAATAGTTAACAATTACAGCTTTGAAACACAATAACAAAAAGAAATGGATAATTATTGTCAAACGAGTTTGGTTAAATATTGTGGTATTTACTGAATAACAAAAATGAAGCACGGTAGGAGGAGCTGGAAATTGTAAAAACCTTGGCAATTAAATTACCGGGCCCAGCTGAGCTCGGAGGTAAGAGTGTCTATTGGGGATGAAATTAAGTTAGTGTTACTCTTAAGTATTGATAAAGGTATATAACGGAAGAGGTAGTAATTAAATCATTGTCTGGAATTCCATAATTTTCAAATAAAATATGTCAATTGTCGATTTCTTAGATCTGGAAAAATTTTGTATAGAATGATTACAGTATTGAAAATCAGTACCACAGAAATACTTAGATATAATTTTGGTATTGTAATATGTTTTACGCTCACTGTTCGAGTAAATAACTTAAAGTTTAATTTTAAATGACAGTTTTAATGATCATAAACAGTATGAGAATATAAAATGTCTATTTTCCGACTATTTTTCTTTATGACAAACCAACCACTATTGTATTATACTGGATCAATTTAATTTAAATAAAACTTAATGCTTATCTTTAGCAGCTTCATCTTCAAGATTAAAAGGGCCTGTTTTATCTTAGCGGCGAATACTCTACTATTAGGTAAAATATGATTTAAATTTTTTTCGAATTTAACGTAAGGATTTTATTTCCTTCCCCATGAATAAGAAGTTTATAGTTAAATTGATTCCAAGAAACATACAATCAATTGTAATAAAAGCCTAAAAGAAAGCTAAGCACGTAAATATGATAAAAAACAATTTCAAACTGGTTAATAATACGAAAACAAAAGTGTATACAAAGTGCACAAGTGGTGTACAAACGTGCACATAAGACAATCAAAGCCTATAAATAATTTAGATTTATGAATTCTTACTGAAATTATTTTTGTCAACATAAATTATGAAGCATCGTCATTTTAGTATAAAGAATATAAATATCTTAAAAGTTCTCAAAAACAATATTTTCTCAACAGGAAAATCAACAACAAGTCTTAACAATAAACTTAATAACATCAAAACACCCCCGTTGCAGCAAACCTGCATACTCAGCGAATTTCAAATGCAAACAATAATTCAATCCAACATAGGGAGATTTGAAATGTTTTTGTTATCTCCGTAAGAATAACATGGGGAATGATTATGCAGGTTTGCTGCCACACAAATAGAAATTTCTGGGATTTTAGACTAAAATACATTAGATCTCATCTAGATGAAGCCAAAAACCAAGTTTTATTAAGATATCTTGAGAAATAAGCGAGATATAGAATTTTACTTATTACCCATAAGGTTAACATTGAGCCAACGTGCTGTGCTTACCACTGTCAATATCTCGGTAACCAATGGACATAGAGCAATGATTCAAAACACTAAATTGTGAAAAACTCAAAAAATCCATTTTTGGCGGTTTATCCCCCTTAACCCCCCCCCTTCCGATGGTCCGATCGAGCTGGTTTACGAACTCGTCCAATTGATTACCACTTTACATGTCTGTACCAAATTTCATTATGATCGGACCATATTTATGTGCTCACACACACACACACACACACACACACACACACACACACACACACACACACACACATATATATATATATATAGATATAAATTCGAACGAATGGTGTTTTTTGCTTCTGGTGGCCCCAAAACAAAAAGTTATCGTGGTCTCGGGCTTAGGTCTTCCCATGAGACCTACTGTAATACCTTCTTCCCTATAGGGGAAATTCGCCAAAAGTACAAAAGGCAAGATTCAGATCAATAATAAACTTCTTGATATACATCCAAATGAACAAGGAAAGGTAAGAAAAGTAAAAGAAAACAATTAATTATCTTGAGTCACAATAATTACTATGAAAACAGATTTAAAGATAGAATGATAAGAAACGTAAAAAAGAAGTGACGTAACGCCAAAAACAGAACGAAATGTTGAAACTAATACATTTGTGTTCTTTACGAAATCGCGCTAAACATAGCTACTCAAAGAGCCTTTTTAAAGCCAACATTCAAAATAAGCTATCACACTAAAAATAACTCCTTAAATATCATAATTATAAGAAAGTTTAGAAATAATTGAAATGTTTGATAAAGGAAGCAAAATAAATTCAAAAGAAGAATTATTTATCTACTTAGAGCACAAAAAACCAGGAAAATTTTAGAACAATCGTAAACCTACAAAAAGCCCTGTATTTAAAAAAATAAGGAGGCTGAAAAGTCATATAAAAAAGAACTAGACCAAAAAACATGAAATGGTCTCCCAATCACATGATATAAACAAACATTATTCCAAATGTTTACTTGTTAGCTTTAGTTTTAGGACTTGAAAATGGTCAACATTAATGGATAGTAAGTCAAATAAACAAAAAAGTTAAACCAAGGAAAGTTCCATAGTTTTAATTATTTTCAAAGGCAAGCTAACATTTTGAACGTCATAAAACGCCTATTCAGTGAGCTATTAAGTTTTTTAAATATGAATATTTCTTTTATATAATAAGCTAATACTTTGAACTGACTTTATAACTCTACCACAGACATTTAAAAAATCATAAAATTATATACTTGGTCTAAATTATTTAACTATGGATTAAGTAAATTTAATATCAAGCTTAACTATTTTTAATATGAATAAAATATAACTAATCTCATTGAAAATTATTTGTATTGCGCCTCTTGTTTTTCTTAATCCTTAATTTTATACTGTTGGATTGAATGTAAAAAAATAAAATTTAGTTGTTTAAAATTGGTACAGTTTTCTCACTTCCATCAAAAATATTGGAACAAGCTGTTACCAACAAAACGAGTATTCTTATAAGATCTGCAAAAACACAGGTATACTCAGTATAGCCTTGGTGTATGATATAATTCATTACCGTACTATTGTCCTAGCTGTGCTGTTTACAATGTAGCCGCAGTTTAAAAATTAAAATAATATTAATGAATTCTAATTTTGCTTGGATAAAACTTTTCTCCGTATAGCTGACAAGCGTGTAAAAAACGAATTGTATTCAAGCTAACATTTAAAAATGCAGTATTTTATTGGTGAGAAAGGATAGTAAGTACTTAACTCTTTTTTTACACATTTCCACTTTAAATGTCTCGTTGGCTTAAAAACAATTATATTGGAAATCTATTTTGCGAGAAAGAGTTTCCCTCTCTGATATTATTGAATACACAACTGCGTCTGGTTTAACACAGGGATCGATGACTTTCGGCGAGCTGCCATTAATTACAGGATGACGCCGAGGTGTAATTACTGTGGTAATTAGAGGTTTTTAACCTCTCTTCTCCCACAAATAGGAATAGTTCTACCCAAAATTGCTCTTACCCAAAGGTGTTTTTATTTCCTTTGTTCCAAGTATATGTCAAGGGTGTATGGTCAAATTTTGTCTCAGTATATTTTTATGAACGTTTAGATAAGGCCAAGAATTTTTGTGGAACAATTGTGTGAAATATGAGACCTAAGTTCAAAGTGAAAAAATACCAAAAGTGCCAATGATGGTACAACCCTATACAAGAAAAACTGATTGATAAAAAGGTCCAATAATTTTGTTAGGGTTTTTATAACGTATACTATACGGCAGTAAGCAGTAGTCTAAAATATAACATAGCCTTAAAATAACCATTATTTATTTAAATGAATATGATTTTTGATATTTTTCTGCTCCATTTGAAATACCACAACTTTGAAGTAATATTGATGGTAAGGCCTTCGGTTGTAAGGCCCATTCTATGTCGCAAAATGGGTCTTTTTAGTTTCTGAAACTCTTCACTATCGAATGGTACCAAGAAAATTAAATTTACGCCAGCACAATTTTACCAGGCAGTCCGCATTACCCAAATGAATGTTAACGGCACGTCCCTACTGCACCCTCGACTTGCGGCTAAACGCCGATAAGCTGAATTTCAGGCATTTTGGTTGAATTAAATTACTTGGCCCAGGCTCTCCGCAGAACCCAATGCTAAAATTAAAAACAACAACCGTCTTACATTAAAAAATTGTTTTATTTAATGATACTGGCAACGTTTATCCAATTTTTGTATGTATACCTTTTTACATTTACCAACAGAAGCATTCCATTTTAGTCCTCTCCTTCTAAATTTCTAACGGCTGTAAATTTCAAAATTCACGATATCAAGGAAATTTGAAGTACTTTTTGGTGGTACTGTATTTTGTAATTCTCACCCTACCGTCAGAATTTACAGGGAATAATAATTTGAAATATCAAAACCATCCCAGAAAAACCGGTTTGGTATTCATAATTATAACAAAAACTGTTATTATAGAATTATGGTTAATCTACTGTAAAAGAGGATTTTCACCCATTCTAAAGTACAAGCGGTGTGGTGTTAAGTGCCACTTGAAGTATCTGTTTCCATTTATTCTCTATACGCTTAGGAAGAATGTTAGGATGGAAACCGGGTTTGCGGGATTGGTTTCCTTTGAAAAAAAACCCTTTGACATTAAGTGCTACTTAAGGAGTTGGCATCTAACGAATACAGAACCCCTAGCAACTACTTTTAGGGGTCGAAGGTGAACCCCAAAGTACCACAAAAAATACTTAAATTAATTCTTTAATTTTAATAATTTATTGTAACGTGAGTGTGAAGCTCGTTTAACGATTTATAGCGGTTCAAATTTTAGAAGAGTTAGGGGATTTTAGGATGTTAGCCGTTCAAACTTTGATTGATCTTTTATTTATCAGCTCAGACCAACTGAAATTTTGTCTGATTCACTAACATGTGCGAGTGTTACAGTATTTTAAAAGTAGAAAGCATTTTTTAAGTAAAGTATAAAAAAAACCGAATATTTTGCTTGGTTTACTCCAAACTTAAATCATGAAGATTTAGAAAAATTTAAACTTAAAAGAGCTGTGCTGCCTTCCCTTATGGTAAATAAACATTTTAAATATTTGTAAATCTTAATAAAACATATTTTTTCATACAAATATGCCGCTTTAGTTAAAAGAAAGGAAAACTGTTAGTCCTCAATTTCAGATGTAAAATATAACTCTTATCAAAATAAATTTACTTTTCCTGTTAGAAAATGTTTATGCTGAACAGTTTTGTAACTAATTTAAAACATTGTAAAACTGCATTTAAAATACTGATATCACACAATAGAAAATACATTAAAATATTTGTTGCACTTGTTAGTGATGAGTTAACGGTATGGTATTATAATAATCGAGGATGTTCAAAATGCAACTTTTGAGACGACCTGTTTATTCGATGCAGAACTGAGCACTTCTCATTATTAATAATCAATCACAGGAGTAGCTGATGAGACTGTCAGGAAGCAATGCCGCCAATTAAACACATGTCTAAACTTGACACTGCGCGGGTTCCGAGGTCGCTCCAAGTCAGCTCGTTATTACACAATATAACAATGTTAGGTTTGTTTAATACAGTGAATATTTATTGCATTAATTGGAGATTTTCAAAAATTTGTTATTATACCACTTTGTAAAGTTTTTATAAATTAACTTTAGGAACAAAGAATTGATGTACAATAAAAAGTTAACTTTATCAAACAAATTTCGTTGATTAGTTCGATAGCTTTATAAATATAAATAATAAAAAGTGCTTTATTCGGTTATAAAATATTACATACCGAATATACCCGACTAATTGCATGTAAACCAGATTCATTGTTTACGATTGGAATAGCCATTGCGGGTAAATCTATTTTATAATCGTTACAAAATCGCCTTAAATTATCAATTTTTAAATAAACTGGTAACTCAGAACACTACATTTCCAAAAATTAAAGCTAGAAAGAATTTTAGAGTAATTAATTAAAATTACATATCAACAGTTACTTAGTTTTACTTTTACAGCGCCTTTTAAATTCAATCATGAAAGGATTTTGTCCCAGTGTTAAGGTAAACTGGCCATAAGTCAGCATAAGAGATTTTTGTGAGTTGGACAAGAAGAAATAGGAATAATTATGTAAGTTACTTTTAAATTGTTCGTACAATTTAAAAGTAACTTACATAAGTAGTAAGTAGTAAGTAGTAAGTCTATCTTATTTATTTCTGTAAAGGAAGAACCTACCTACACAAACTTACAGATTGTTTCAAAAACCTACAAAAACATTTTCACTAAGAAACTCAACAATAGATGGATGCTTTAATTAAATGTTGGTTACACCTATTGTTAATTAAGTTAAACATTAATATTGTTTTTTAACTGCTCCATTGAGAATTCAACTGTTTCATAGTAATGCAAACTCCCCAGGTACACATTTGGAGTCAGTAAGTGCAATATTAGCACAACGCTGGTAATTACGGAAATCGCACAGAGCCTCTCGGTAGACTAGTAATTAGAACCGTAATGGCGCCGCATTTCGACTCTGCAGTCACTTTGTTCTAAGCTTGCTTTATGATTTTTTCTTTCGTTACCACTCAAGACTGCAATGTAATCGTGACCCCGTATGTATAATGGAATAGCCACGGGTGTTTGGAATAGTTTTGCGGTTTTAGAAACGTCAGAGTAAAATTAGCTCAATATTTCTTAAGATTTTGATGCTGTATATAAAACCAACTTTTCAACCCAATATAATTAATGTTAACATCTCAAAGCACAGATTAATTTATAAGACTAGTGTTTTTCTTGAAAATGGTTGAGCATAAACAATCCTATTATAACATACTTTTCCCCCACCTGCTATGTTTAGGTGCTTTTTACTTCTTGTAATGAGTGAATAAAATAATATTCCCCCCTGCTATTTTTAGACGCTTATTTCTCCTTGTAAGTGGTGACTAAAATAATAATTTACCTCCCAGCGGGAGCTAAGTGATTACTTTGTCTCCTGGCGGAAGACGAAGTAAACCCATAACAATAACATTGCAATCAATATTTTAAAAATTAAAGCGTCTTCAAGTTTCTACGCACACGAGCAAATATGTTGCAGCTCAACGAATGCAGGTGTTAACAGCTGGTTTAGTGGCAGGAATAATCAAATAAGATAAACATTAACAACAATCGGCTGTGCGGACGTCTAAGAATTAAGCATGTAATAACTTTACAACAATCAGCTGATTGCGTGTGCTTGCAAGGTTGCAGCTACCCGGATGCAGGCGCTATTGGCAGAACAAAACAAAGTGATATTTACCTACTAAGTTAATAAAATAAATTTGTATTTTTTTATTCTAGCTTTAGCAACCTCTTGGACCCTAGGTAATATTCTAAGGTCAAAGATTCTGTCAAAAATACCAAAGTCAAAATATATCACATTAACAGTCCTATACTACTATAAGGATCAGAGAGGATCAGGTTTTTATTTATACTGTAAAAGCAATGTAAAAAAGAAGCTCTTAGTTTTTGAAAATAAAGTACTAAAAAAACAATGGACCGATACAAGATAAATTAGGCTGGAGGATACAAACAAAAAGAAAACTCAGTGACCCATAGGCAGAAGGCAGAAGACTGAAATGGGCTGGACATGTCTGGAGGAAATCCATCCTTAATCAAAACTATAGACCAGAAAAACCAAGAAGGCAGACCATTCGGGAAGAGCTAGCTCCTAGCAAGAGATTTAAACACATTAAGAACCGACCCAGAGGCAGCCAAGGACAGAGAAAAGATAAGGTAAGGTAATGGGGGGGAAAGTGTTGTGTGCATTTTGAAAGTAAAGCAATTGTCTCCCTCGTGAGGCAATGTTGTTCTTTACTCATTCAACCAACAAATAACTAATCCTTGCGGCAAATTTAATTTATTGTTTTTAATTAATAGTCCAGACAACCAATGCTGAAAAAAAGTACAGAGGGAAATGCTTGGAACACAGTTTTTTACTTTGCAGCTATGTTTGGACTAGTCAGGAGGTGAATATAACAAAAGTCCCCGTCCGTATCCGTAGCCCTTGAGCAGGGGGAGGGAGGGGGGTCTGAAGACACAATTTTTTGTTTTTTTAGCGAATTTCCCCTATAGGGAAGAAGCTATTACCGTAGGTCTCATGGTAAGACCTAAGCCCGAGACCATGATAACTTTTCGTTTTGGGGCCCCCAGAAGCAAAAAACACTATTCATTCATTTTCATAAATATATATATATCTATATATATACATATATCTATATATATATATATATATATCTATATATATATATCTATATATATATATATGTGTCTTTAAGCACGATAACTCGCGTAAAAATGGTCCTATCTTAATGAAATTTGGCATGGATGTGTAAAGTAGTAATTATTCGGACGAGTTCGTAATCCAGCCCAATCCGACTACCGGAAGGGGGGGTAAAGGGGGGTAAACCCCCCCAAAAATGGGTTTTTTGAGTTTTTTACATAGAAAAATAAAAATAATCCGATTTTTGTTGGCACCATTGAATTCAGCTCAAAAAAACAAACAATTTAGTATTTTGAATCACTGCTCTATGTCCATTGGTTACCGAGATATTGAAAGTGGTAAACACAGTACGTTGTCCCTATGTTAACCTTATGGGAAATAAGTAAAATTCTATATCTCGCTTATTTCTCAACACATCTTGATAAAACTTGGTAAGTGGCTTCTTCTAGTTCAGATCTACTAAATATTGAATTAAAACCACCCACTTTTAATCTACCCGTAGCAGCAAACCTGCATACTCATTCCCCATGTTATTCTTATGGAGCTTTCAAAAACCTGTAAAATCTCGCTATGTTGGATTGAAATATGTTGTTTTGTACTGGAAATTCGCTGAGTATGCAGGTCTGCTGCAACGGGGGTATTTCTAAATATCTTGAAAAATATCAACTTTTAAGAATCCCTATTATATTGGAAAAGCAAAGAAAATTAAATTTCCTGAAGAAAAGTATATAATATGTCTATTTTGGTCCAAACATTTACGAGGTAAGCACTAATTTTATTAACATTTACACGAATATTCCTTCTAAAAAAATTTATGTAAATTTGTATGTAAAATACAATTTACAGAACATTCGCTTAGTGACTTATTGATTAAAAAGAATTATAGGACCTTTAGTATACACATCTTGGCTCTACCGTAAAAGCATCTGATCTTATTGAAAGTATTTTTTATTCGGACGAGTTTTTATAAACCAGCTCAATCGGACCACCGGAAGGGGGAGTAAAGGGAGATAACCCCCAATGGTTTTTTAGAAAAATAATAACTATCCAAATTTCGTTAGCGTCATTGAATTCAGCTCGAAAAAAATAAGTTGGTATTCTGAATCACTGCTCTATGTCCACTGGTTACCGATGTATTGAAAGAGGTAAACTCAGTATGTTGTCCCAATGTTAACCTTATGGTAAATAAGTTAAATTCTATTTCTTGGTTATTTTGCAACATATCTTAATGAAACCTGAGATGTGACTTCATCTTGATGAGATCTAATATATATTAGTCTAAAATCCCCTAAATTTTAATTTTTGTGACAGCTAAACTGCATACTCATTCCCTATGTTATCCTTATGGGAAACAAAAAATTCTATATCTTCCTTTTTTCTTAACATATGTTGATAAAACTTTGTATATGGCTTCTCCTAGTTCAAATATACTAAATATTGAATTAAATCCAACCAGCTTTACTATACCTGTTGCAGCGAACCGGCATTCTCATTCACCAAGTTATTCTTAAGGAACTTACAAAAATAAATCAAATCTCGCTATATTGGATTGAAATATGTTCTTTTGCATTTGATTCGCTGAGTATACAAGTCTTCTGCAACGGAGGAATTTTATGTTATAATCTCTTATATCATAAAGAGTAGGTGGTTTCTCTCTGTCTGTCAATCAGGGTGAACACAAAACTATTGAACCGATTGGGATAGTATATGGTGTACAAGGGAGATCATGAAGCCAGCCAACGCATCTGCCTAATCTTGTCCTTAAAATCACTTTCGGCTTCACCTAACTTTCATCGTATATTTTATAAAAGTCTTAGGGACCTTTGTAAATGTTATATAGTTTCTACAGGGAATATTTTTTTGGCTTATTTACATTTAATATTAAAGTTGTTGTAACAATTTTCTAGTTTACTCATAAGAAGAACGGGTACATAAGGTAATATATTGATAATTCATATACTTAGGCATGTAAAGTTATGTTAGGCCATTTACGAATGTCAGAGCAAACTGCTAATGGCTGCATCACTAGGGAATTCCCAAACCACTTACTTCGTCTTCATTGATCATATTCATCATATCATTTGCATATATTTCATCATTAAGACATTGAATAATCATTTATCATCATTAGTTTCATCATAGCTTCATGTTTGAGTTACCTCGTTTGACACCTAGAAGTATCTATCGGTCCACCCAATAATAACAATGAACAATGATAACAATCAACAATGAAAGTCTTCAACTTTAGAAAGGAAATGAAATGAAATGAAAAATAATTTATTTATACAGGCAAAGTTAGGGCCACTTGGCCCTTTCTTACACTTAACGTGATACAATAATGTTTCACAAATACTACTAATAACGAAACTTAAATTATATTTACAAAAATAAAAAATAACACAAATTTTATTCAATCACACAAACTTCCATCCATCAGCAACCACGCAGAAGACACACCCCCAAGGACATCCGCTGAAAGTAAAAATCTTTCAGTGCCACCACAAACCGACGACGACTTTCCAGAGACTTAATGGACTCTGGCAAGCAATTCCAGAGACGACAAGCAGTGACAACGAAACCCCGGTCATACAATGCTGTTCTGTGATGAGGCATCCGAAGTGTTAGGGAAGCAGAGCGTGAAATCCTTATACTACCCTGAGATACAAAATTAAAGTCATGCACAAAATAATTTGGTGAACCAGTTTTTAAAATTGAAAACACAAATGAAAGAATTTTAACTGATCTCAGATCATTTAATTTTAACCATCTTATCTCAAGGTAGTACGGTGTTATGCGCTCCACGCGTATCAGACCATAGACTTATCTCAGACGATAGTTCTGGGACCGTTGGAGCGCATCAGAAAGAGCCACAGTCATGTCATTGATCACAGAGTTGCAGTAAGTAAAGTGAGGTAAAACAAGTGATTTTACGAGTTGGAGTTTGATATGTAATGGTAAGAAATTTTGCAACTTCTTAAGTGAGGAATTCACCATGAAAGTGAAAGGAATTCACCCTGTGAAAAAAGTATAAAGATAGAAGGACATTCTCATTTTCATAAAACTGATATTTTAAAGAAGTCATTTAAAAAAACTATTATTGCCTACACTTTCCTATCCATCCGCACATTAGAACAATTAACTGGAAATGAACACTTAGGCGGCCTTGTTAACGATCTCTCAGGCTGTCAACTAACAGGATTAAATCTTTACAACATGCAGTAATAAAATCGTCAATAACAGCGTCATGACGTCGATTTTACATGATCGTCGGAGTGACCGCGGCCGCGCAGGAAGTTACTCATTTATTTAATACAGCTACAGAGACATAGCATAATACACTGTTAAACTTTTTCTAGTAAACTTTGATCAACAAATTAAACGTTTACTTTTTTTAGAAAAAGTTTAAGATTATTTGTAATTTAATTTATAACGTTTTATCTATAAATATATTTATATATATATATATATATATTTAAAATCGGTTTAACCGAATATCAGTACAATTAAAAATATGTAAAGCGTCAACAAAAAATAAAAAAAATACAGGGGTCTCATCTTTGAATATTGTTTCCTAAAAAGACGACCAACGGTTCTCTTAAGTAATTGTATTTCAATCAAAGAAATATAAGAACATAGATTTAATATAAGAAACATAGATTTAACATAAGAAACATAGATTTAACATAAGAATTGTATCTTTTTATTCGTAATAGTGTCAATTAAAAATTTAACTCGCGTTATAAACTAAATGGGATAAGTTATAGAATTCGAAACTTGTACCGTTTGCTAAAATCGTTTGTAGTTGAATATAGGAATTAAGTTAAATTTTAACAGTTTGTTCTTCTTCAGCGTTATGAAATAGAATTTTAAACCGAGAGTACGAATAGAACAAGTGATTTAGACATGGTTAAAATTGCCTCTTATTGCTTACAGTGTAAACTACTTAATCAGCCTTAAATTTAAAAATTTTGGAACTGTTACGTCTCGCTAATGTTTTTTTCTTTCTTTGGGCCTCACATCCGTTAAAAACGATAATGGGTTTTGCGAATTGGCATTATTCGTCTATAGCATTACTGGCCCATACGACCCGAGTAGACGTCTAAGCTGACTCGTGAATATTAGACTAGAGACGGCAAGTGACATAGATAAAAACAAATTACGTTGATAGATTAGAAATAAATACCAACCATTTGACATTAGCGATGTCAAGTAGGGAGACTTATATGCGGGGAGAGCAAGAGTGTTAAGATATTTTATTGATGAAGTACTCGTTATAATGTTATGTTTATTTACAATAGATTTTTGACGTCGATAGTTTTCATTTATGGCTATTACCGTATTTTACAACATACGCTTCAACGCTAACATTTCCAGTGTTCACACTGCTCAATATAACTTTATCGACATTTAATTAATATCCAATTTATATGTCCTAAAATATTTTAGTATCAATCTAATTTGGGTTCTAAAATAATTAGTGAGATTTATGAAGGATAGAGGTTGACCACCAGCAATTATGTATATGCGCAACTGTGTACTAAAACAGAATGGAACAAGTTAGCCTTAAAAGTTACGCAAATCTCTTTTTTTCACTGCACACTGGGACAGATTGTGGAAAACTAACCGTAAACTATCCTAATATAAATTACATATTGTTACACGAAACTATTCGGGAAGATTAATTGGGGTGCTAAAAGCAGAATGCCATGTGAGTTGGAGAGGGGAGGGGGAGCCGGGAGTTTAAATGGCATTTTACTCCAGTCGCCTTGCTAATGCCGGGTATTACTCGTGCGATATGAGATGCGTTTAAAAGAGAGAGGAATGTGTTCTGACAAATGAGTTAAACATTTATCTCTACACGATAGCAGCAGTTAACGATGACGGTTTTTGTGAGTATATAATATCGTGTGAATCCAACGAAACATGAGCTGGTTTTTATGGGCGTAAGTAAAATTTTTTTCCAGATTTTTAGTTTTTGGTGGTTTTGTACGCTACGAAAATAGATACATCGATTTTCTTTAAAATGACGATCATATCATGAGTGTTTATGGCAAAAATCAGTATAGCGCTTTTTGATTTAATTTAAAAGGACGTATGTTTACATTTCATTACATTGCGTTTTGGAATTACGACTTTTTTTAAGTGCCAAAATGGTAATAAATCGAATTGATATTTTTATTTTATTTTTGTTGTAAACAGATTAATAATTGATGACTTATTATAACTGTTTTGTAAAAGTATATATTATTTAAAATACTTGTTTTTCTAGAAATTTTAATGTTTTTTTAGCTTCTTGAAACTCGATTTTTTAAAGGGTGACATTCTTACATTTATAAAGCTTTATGCTCAATAATAGATAAATATAAAAGTATAAAATTTTGAATCCGGTTGTAAATTGTGGTCCTTCACATGTTAGCATTTAAATAATTTTTGTAATCAAATCTCTTTGATATAAACAGCTTTTTATTATTCCGAAAGTTTACTTTTTGGGACTTACGCCCGTTAAATACCGATTCATATGTATTTACAATCAAAATATCTTTTATAATAAAGACGCAGGAGGATTCTTTTAAATTCTGGAAATATGTTTAATGACGTCTTCTCTTTAGGTCACATTGCCAATAAAAATCAAAAATTTTCAGGTAAAAAAATTATTTAAAAGGTTAGAGATTTTAACGTGAGACCATATGAGCTGTTACGTTGGAAACAAAATAGTAAGGAAAAAATTAAGCACAAAAATAATTTTTGATCCGCCCAGTCATCCTATACTCTTATATGAGCACTGTATGATTTCTTGCTTTTTTATGTTTATTGGCACAATTATTTACAAAACGGCTCGAAGGAGTTCCTTCAGAGTCTAGAAATAACTAATTTAACATCCCTCATAAAATCATTTTAAGCAGGTCATATAGCCAGTGAAAATATCAATACTCAAAAAAGTTAATTTAAAGCTGTAAAATATTGAGTTTAGCCCATATGATGTGTTACTAAACTGGCAACCAAATAAAAACGAAAAACAGAAGCAAATAAAACTAATACTGGACCTGTCTAATCATAATCTATATCTTATAACAGAAAAAAATAAAGAATTAAATGTAGAAAAAACGGGAGTGAGGGGAACTACCGAGAAAGGCCCGGTCCACCAGGTACAGTACTATGTTCTGTAATGACAAGAAGAGTAAAAACAATACGTTAAGAACAAATAGGAAAATTTATAAATTACTGAGCAAGGCTTGGTCTACCAGTTATTCAATAAAGCGAATAAAATTAACCACAAAATCTTGTCCCGATACATCTAGAACATTTAACGGAAAGATACTTTTATGATAATCGTATTCATTTACTTGGAAAATTAAAGTTGTAATGTCAAGCTGATAATAATACAAAAATCCTTTTGACTTCATTAAGAAGGGAGTTCGTTGACGAGTACTATCAAGCAACCCTTTCGTGATATCATAGTCTACTTTTGAATTAAAAGACACTCTTAACCGTATAACTTATCATTAATGAAAGGCAAATTTTTCACGGAGTTACTTTTAATTCAATCTATCCTTAATAAACCTTCGACTTCCACATTCATTTATTTGTAATGTTTAATATAGCATCGGTATTGATTAGAACGGCGTTTGAAAGCGGTGTTCAAGTATAATGAAAACTCCACAAACATAGGCGAAGGTCCTACTCGATAGTTAAGGTTATCCGATGGAAAAAAATATTTTTAAGAGCTTAATTGACACGGTATTATTTATGTTGGCAGTGGAGGAGCCATGCAGCGCGCACTGCCACCGCAAGGGCGGGGGGCCGGACCGCAACAAGCTGGCGGCCGCGCTGGCGCCGTGCAAGTGTCGCCGGATGTCCCGCGGCGTGACCGGCCGGCGCAGCAGCTCCATCGGCTGCCGCTCGCTGCTGCACCGCCGCTCCTCCGTCGGCCTCTGGTACATCACCTGCCAGGATCCTGTTAGGGTCAGTAAAGCCTTCCAATACTAAATTACATTATAATACTGGAATTTTTTACCCTTAGGTTTTCTGTTTGGATTTTAAATACATTCGTCTAAAATGTTTGTTGGAAATAAGGGTATATTACAACAAATACTTTCCGGAAGTCTCTATTCCCACTTTTCTGTCGTGCCTACTCTTCCAGGCACACAAACTGAAATAATGTAAAATACCGTCCGTTGGTCGGCCCCATACTACCTCTATCTATACATACTATATCCATACTACCCAAATAATATACCCTCTACCTCCTTGGAGAGCTCTCCGCGAAAGCTGGAGAATGCGAGAGCACCCGCGCACAGTCGCATCTACCGACATGTCTAACAACAAGCCATACCGTGTGGGGTATTTTAATTTTTACTCTCGTATATTAGCATATTTCTCAAGATTAGTTTCTAGCTGTGAGAAGATGATAACCACAAAAAGAAAATGAAATATCATGTAACTTAAAAGTTTGTGTACCCAAATATCTTGTAATTCGTTTTCATTAATTTAAAGCCCAATCTTCAAGGTCAGAATCGTACATTTTAAGATGTACACAGATTATTCTGAACATTAATCTGGTGTCATACTAACACCATCGCCGTAATCCTACCCAGGCTCATGTAAAAGTAATGAGTGTTTAACACCAATAAACATTAAATAATCGTTTGATATCATAATGATTCATGATATTCCCTCTTGAGGTGAAATAAATTTAGTATGTTAGAATATTGTGGTATGGTAGAAAACGGTAGAAAATCTGAATACTAAAATCTATATGATGTAATGGTGCCATTGTTTACCACTTTACTATTAATAAAATGGGTTATCAATATAGCTTAGTGAAAATAAACTCAAAGAGGTAATGTTGTAGGGGAACATCTTTGTGAGGGGTCATTGTAGTACACATCCTTTGTGAGACACAAAGACCTGGCTTGTTCACTTGAGGGGCGATGCGAGTGTGCATCTTATATTGGGTTTTACGTTTCAAAATGTATATTTCAATACTGCAACCTTGAAGTAAAATTAATGTCCAGCTAAAATTTAATGAAATATACCAAAGTATTTTATCTTCGTTAGAGATCCTATATGTTAAACGTAAAAATATAAAACAATAAAGATTAAATATTTGATTGAGCTAAAGAATGCAAAAGCTTAAAACATAAAGTGTTTTTGTTGTGCAGTTGATAAGGTCATATGGCTCGACTGAAAATTTAAACAACAATTTTTTCCTCAGGTAGATAGATTGTTTAAAATAGAAAATAGTGTTGCATTTGAGACAGGTAAGTAAACTGAAATTTTTTATTAGTAAACACTATATATACGATGCTATATTTTTTTACGATTGGATGAGAAAGCCTAAGTTTGACAAATATCCTAAAGAAAAAAATTGGATATATGCTTTTAAAAGATCATTCATGTTACTTGATAAACGACTTCATCATAATAAATACATGAGGTATCGTTTTTGTTTCATTCAAGGTTGATTTTCATTTATTCCGAATCTAATACAGGCACCAGTAAATTTTCAACGGTGCATTACAGTCTTGAGGATGACTTAAAATTGATTCAAAACTTATAAATGAAAAAAAACGGCTCATGAAGGTGAAGGCATGTAAATATAGGTAGTGAGGGATCAGATGAAGCTTGAGTTTGAAGTTTCGGTAGAGGAGGGGAGGAAATCATCGATGACGTGGAAATAAACAAAGTCATGTGATTACGCTACTAGTCTGGTAGCTAAAAATACTATACCAAAACGAAATGTAGGTTGATAACAGAACCAATGTTTTGCTCTTTGAATAACAATCAATAAACATGTGTAATGTTTTTGGTTTAGCATGTAACATATGACTGACACCTGAAATTCTTAGTTGAATCAATTGATCATTATTTGTTATTATTTATTTCCCTTCCCTTATTTCCCCTTAGGAAAAATCCTAATTCATCTGGGTTTGTTTGTAAACACCCAAGCTTCATTATGTGCCTCACTACCTCTACCGTTTTAAATTAATTACTATTAAATCAGCTGATATATTTTTTTGATTTTTTTATACTGTGTTTCTTTGCATTCAAATAAGAACATTACTCTTCAATAAGTAATAAAAACTTGATTCGCTAGCTGTATCTCCATATACTTTTCTGTGTTGGGTACGGTTATGCGTAACGCATCTACTTTAATTAGATTTATTTTACAAATACAATTTTTTTAATTCAATAAATATTTCTCATTTAACTCACTCGCAAGAGTTTTTTTTCGATCGTTGATAATTACAATTTATCATACAGCTTTAAAGCTTTGAATGATCAATAAGAAAGCCAACTAATTTGATCATGCCATATCAAAATAGAAGGCAGGAGGACCAGAGTCAACTGGAGATCAATACGACAAGGGCCCTCAGACACGTCTCGCCGGTATTCACGAATGTTTAATGAGACCTTCAGGTTTAATTCAATGGTTGGCCAATATTTTTGGTTGCAACTTGATAGTATAGTACTTGATAAATAAATTGTGACGCAGACAGATTGTCATTATTATAATAATCAAAATTGATGCCGAAGTTTCAAAGCCTTGCTTTTTTCAATATTCAACTTATATAAGAAATATGTTTGAAATTACTCATGGACTAAAACAATATATTGATATATTTTAACACATGCAGTTAGTGATAAGGTAATAAGCTTTAAGGCACGCGTACCTTTTGTTCCTTTGCACTGGCCTTACACCATTCTGTACTACTGGATTGGCTCTAATGCATCGAAATGGATCCATTTCGGGCTTGGCTTTCCGCCTTAAATACGCAAAAACAAGGATTTGCTGTATGATCTTGATGTAACGAATCTGGAGGAATTGAATGTAAGTTTTGTTAAATTAAGTGATGAGTAGCATTCAGATTTGTAAAGACTAGTACAGATTCAAGAGTATTATTGAAAATTTAAAATATTAAGATTTAATTTATATTGAGGTTCGAAATATCGGTGTAAGATTGCATACCCATGGGAATCTGCTACTAACCATTATATTCGATCGGAAAAAATTACTATTGATATAATTACTGCAGAATATTGAAGAATGAAGGGTAATGCCACACACGGCGGTTTTTCCAGCTGATGTTGAGCGGTTTTCACCCGCGGCGTGTGGCACCCTCCATTTAAATCATGTAATTCTGCTTCACGGGCGGTAAAAACCGCGCAGCAGCAGCAGCGGAAATCGCCTTGTGTGGCATTAGCCTTAGACGGATTTTATTTCGATTCTTTCAGTAAATTTTCTCTCAAAATCATATTTTATTTACAACTAAAAATTATACTGACAATTTTTTAAGATACCAAAACTTGCATGATTTTATAAATAAACTATATTAATAAACGTAATTTTAATGTATAGTTTAAATTTTGGATATTTAGAGTCTATAAATTTACAAAAGTTAGCTGTACAAACCTGTGTTTGTAGTTCTAATAAATTTATATTTTTCGTTTTGGACATATTGCTTAAATAAAAGCCATCGTAAATGTAAATCATGCGGTAACTGAATAAATGAAAGCCACATTTCATTTTGATCGTTTGAAAACGGAATACATACACCAATTAGGTTGTTAATTCTTTAAGATAAACATTTTTCCATATAGTTACAAACTATTGAAGCCAGTAAAAAAATTCTAAACGGAATTTTTTTATTGATCTAAAAGAAGGAATACATGAAAAATCGTTATATAATACTTTTTTATTGCTTCAGAGATTTTCTGCTTACTAAAACAACTTGGATGAGGACAACAGAAGTCAGTTTATTTGAATGGAAAAATATGTAGGATGTCTAGTTAAAAAGTGTTAAAAAACTTCTGTTATACCACTTGGTATTAGTGACAAATTGGTGCATATTAATGTTCCCATCCTCCTACAGTAGATAGCCAATTTAAAATGTTGCTAGGATTTATTACACTTGCTTTGATAAAGGCTTTAACTGCGATGAAATTTATTTTTGTGTGGAATTATTTTTATTTGCAGAATTCTCATGAAATATCTAAGAAGAGCAATAGAGATTCTTATAAGGTATTGTTTTGTATTTTAAGTTTTGTGCTTATCGAGAAAAATTAAATGAAGTTGAGGTCACGACTTCTATGTTTGTAGAACGTATTTGGACTATAGAATATTCCAAACACAATAAGAAAACTTCACCTTCTAATAAGCTTTAAAATCAATATCAATGGTATACTCTAGTTTATTATTACTTAATGGTGAGAATGGGTGTGAAAGTAGTGTAAGGCTACTGTAAAATAACATGAATAAAAAACATAGCGCAGTAACTATGAGGTCAAGTTCTATCGTGGGGTCGGCATCTGTAATATGATGCTTATTGTAACTTTAAAATTTTAAATTTGATGTACACTAGTTTGTCAAATTCGCATTTGCTAATCATTCGGTTTCTTTATTTTAATGTTTTATTTTTACTTAATACAAATTATAAGGCTAATTGTATGGCTATTGTATGGTGATGTATACAATATTTATAAGTAGCCTGCATGTTTGGGAAATAATTAAATCAATGTAGAGCTTTAGTATATATACTCTTTAATCCACGTTTAATTATCTCCTAGTGAGATAAGTTAAATTATTTTCATTTAAAAGTATATACCTTTTCAGCCTTTCAAAATTTTCCTCTCATATTCCTTAATAAAAATATTAATACATTGAAGATTAATACGATTTCATACACCACATCAAATCTTGAAGGTTTTGTATAATATCTGACGCATTCACTGGTCCAGTGTGACAAAACTAACACCATAAACATTTATCATTTTTATAGATAAAAATATAGAATTCAAATTCGATTCCAAAACGAAGGTTCATGAGGTTTTTAATCCTTAAAGTTCTCTAATGTTCTTATTAAACAATTTATGATGAATTATAAAAATAAAAAAATTTAAAACATAAATTTTAATATAGGTATAGTTACTTTATTCAAACAAATACCTGACTCTTTACCGGAAATTCAATTTCAGCCGTATCTTGTGAGTACAAAATTAAACATCATAATATTTAATTTTCATCGGAAAACACAAAGTTGAACTTAAATCACAATGAGAGAGTTGATTCAGATATCATACTAATAGAGTATCTCTACATTGCTCTTCCTTGAAATTGTATGCGGATTCTGTCGATAGCTATAAAACCAATACAAATATATTTTGAAGCAGGTTAAGCTACTTTATTAAAGAAAAATACAATCATTTAAAATAATCTTACTTAAGAGTATGGAAGCTCAAACGTGCACATTTTGTCTCTAATACAATGCACTTTAACTACTTTTCCAACACTCTATATATACGATAATATACATGATTAAATTATTATAACACATATATATGATTTGTATTGCCATCCAATCGTAAATGAAGCCTTAGGTTTGCCGGATTGGACCTTGGCCAACTACTTGCAGCACTGTCACACTAAGAAACGTGATTGACGCGCAGGCTGTGTCTGCTGCAGGCTCGGTCACAGTTTTATCTCAAAGGTTAATATAATTAAGCTCTGCAATGTTGTGATGATTTTAATAATATAACTTTTAATACCTAATCAGTGGACGTGTTTTTTTGCTTATTTTAAGGATTGAATACAATATAAAATTCACACTTTCTTAAAGGGAAACCTGAGGATATTTATTTTGATTTGAAATAAGTTCTTACTTCAAATTGTATATTTTTGATTGATCTTATCACTAAAATTATTACCAACAAATTACAATATTTACACTCTATGGTGACTCAATTCAGGTTCAGAAATAGTCCTCGATGGGATAGAAGCACTTTACGCTCAGGAACTTCTCTAATTTTGAATGCCGTAGGTATCTAATAATTTGAGGCATCTTATAATGAAATTTATAGGCAAAAAATTGATAACAGTCTTTGGTATTTAAAAAATCTGCATCTCGAAACATTGACATTCTTCCCAGCGCAGGTTGCAGTTGTATATGTAGGGGAGCTCAGAGCCAGCTTTTACGAGGAGGAGGCAGTCACGGACCATATTATGTTAGCCATTCACAGAGTGGCCTGCAGTGATCTCGCCTACCACTTGAAGATATAATTGTTTCTGCAATATTCTGCACAAGAAGAACCGTCATTGTGTTAGGAGCTTTTCCCCAAAGCATTAGCTAAGGTGGCAATTAATTAACCCAAAATAGGCTAGTACAGGATGTTCAGATACAACCTGTGATTTCAAACTTCCTAAGATGAAATTTCACAAGAAAAAGTTTCTGCACAGTTCTTCCGCATGAGAGTTCCAGGATAACTTATCATCAGTGATTATGCCTATAGTTTTACTGTCTTCAATCCATTATCCAACTTAGCTTCAGGGCGAGAGCTTGCTACAGAGCAGCTACTGAGTTTCCTCATTCAATTGCAGGTCATTGGGCCTGAACCATATTTAGCCTCTTCAAGGCAAATTGTGGAGGCTATATTTTTACCTGTATTGACGATGGTGGTATCATCTACATACTAAAGACCATCGTTGAAGTCATGCATCAAAATTATGAAAATCTAGGCTCAAGGGGCAGGCCCTGTGGAATTACAATTGTAATTGTATCCACATTTAATATAGCACCTTGGATCAACGCCACTTGAAGGTGACCACTGCAGTCAAGCGCAAACATTCGCTGAATAGCCCCACCTGTCCCATGGATCGTGAACCTCCTTAGTAAACAGTCGCGTGGCTCGCAGTCGAACGATTTTTTAAGCCCTACTTTTGTGACAGTCGCCATAGCAGAGATGAACAATTCTTCCAAATGCCATTCTGAGTGTTATTAAAAATACAACTATTTTCTAAGTGCGAAATTGATAACTTATTATGGTTGATAACAGTTTCAAGAACCTAAGGTAATATATAAGTAACACTGACAAGCAATAGCTACTTGAGGGATCAACATCACCCTTCTAATACATAGATACAGTTCGCGAGTTTTCAGCTGCTTAGGGGAAAACCTATTTCTAAACATAGGTTAAGAACTACATATATGGGACACATTCCACATGGGACTACAGAATATGGAAAACATTACATATCTATAAACACAAGGAGAGGCCTTAGACCTATCGTATATAACTACGATATTATCTGGGGCAATATCTTCCGTTAGATACAATCAGGTGGGCTTTCCGTAAGTACGACAATACTCAATACATAAGTACTAATTCATCCAGCTGAGGCGACGTATTTGCTACAATAAGGTTTGCTGAACTCAAAAATTATAGTTAAAAACATAAGGGCTGGCCCAACACTTTAAAGCAGGAGATTGGTTTCTGTCTGAATTTAGAATTTTCCAATCAGATTTGTAAAGATTTACTACCCGATTACTAGTCCTCACCTACCAATGACTGCAGTTAAACACAACCAAATCATAACAACTAGTCCCTATGGTTGGCTCTGGAAAAATTCAATACAGCCCAAACATCTTAAAGAGATCCTTAAAGTTAAGTTGCCTTGGTTAACGTCAAACAGTCCTCTATTAAAGCTGAACAAATTCTCGAAAATCCCATTATCTGGTCGGCAGTCAGATAAAACCACAACTGGCCTATGGTGAAAAATCCTCTAGCTCAAATACAACATAAAGTTTTGAGATCCATAGATACATTTTTAAATAATGAAAGTTAAACATAAACCTCCATACCTCCGTGAATATACAAAGTGCAACAATGCGCACTAACTAGTCCAGTCGCTCTGGTTTTTGATAATAACCTAGCTCATCTTCTGATAGACAATGTTCTGATGGACACAGTTTTTGCGGTTTATTCTGAACAAAGAACCATTTGTATCGTATTCAACTTTGTCTTAAGACATTGCTGATCGACAAAAACAGCCTTAAAAGTTGAACCTATTTCACTGGATATTACAACAGTCTTACTAGTCCCAAACATAGAATCGCTTGTTTTAGAGAAATCTAACTTGTAAAGTACCTTTGAGGGCGTTCCCACCTCCGTTTCCTTTAAAACTGTTTTTGGGAGTAAAAGATCGAAAATCATCAAATAATATTTTCAGTCCACGTATCATACTTGTTTACTTTCTCAATGACTTCTAGGTTGATCTCTATGATATAAACGCTGTATTTTGAAGATCAGCCATCGAAAGATCACCTCGCCTGAGGTTATTTGTTTCATATTCTCTGTTAAAGCATTTGTGACCGTATCGAGTTCTAGGCTTGTAACAATAGTCAAACCATCTTAGTGGCTTGTTTTATTTTTACCTTTCCGTCACTCGGTAATCTACTCACAATGAATTTATTATTATTACTATTACTCAACTCTTTTGACTTCGATTCCCCATCCGAACCATTCGATATCCATCCATCCTGGCCTGCTAGAACCACTTATCTATTCATCGTTTTTCCGATCTTATTTTTGAGATTTTCTGTACAATTAATACGTTTCTCAAGTCTATAATTAGTCCAGGCAACAAAAAGGTATAGAGGGAATTTTTTGGAACACAATTTTTGACTTTTCAGCTTGTTGGAGCTTTGTTTGCAGCTTGTTGTTGGAGCTTGTTAGGAGGTGAACATATCAAAAGTACCCGTCCGTAGCCCTTGAGCGGGGGGAGGGAGGGGGGTCTAAAGGTACATTTTTTGGTTTTTCCTAAATATCTTAAAAACTGTAAATTTTAAGTATTCCCTATTAAATTTAAATACCCCCGTTGCAGCAGACCTGCATACTCAGCGAATTTCAAATGCAAAACAACGTATTTCAATCCAACGTAGCGAGATTTAGCAGGTTTGCTGCTACGGGTATATTAAAACTGGGTGGTTTTAATTCAATATTTAGTAGATCTGAACTAGAAGAAGCCATTTACCAAGTTTTACCAAGATATGTTGAGAAATAAGCGAGATATAGAATTTTACTTATTTCTCCATAAGGTTAACATTGTGACAACGTACTGTGTTTACCAATTTCAATATCTCGGTAACCAATGGACATAGAGCAATGATTCAAAGTACTAAATTGATTGTTTTTTTCGAGCTGAATTCAATGGTGCCAAACAAAATAAGATTATTTTTATTTTTATATGTAAAAAACTCAAAAAACCCATTTTTGGGGGGTTTACCCCCCTTTACCCCCCCCCTTCCGGTAGTCTGATCGGGCTGGTTTACGAACTCGTCCGAATAATTACTACTTTACATGTCCATGCCAAATTTCATTAAGATCGGACCATTTTTACGCGAGTTATCGTGCTTAAATACACACACACACACACACACACACACACACACACACACACACATATATATATATATATATATATATATATTTATCCTACCTAACGAATAGTATTATTGGCATCTGGGAACCTCAAAAAGAAAAGTTATGATGATTTCGGGCTTAGGTCTTACCATGAGACCTACGGTAACAGCTTCTTTCCTGTAGGGGAAATTCGCTAAAATTGAAGGAAATTTAATTTCCTTCAAGAATAGTATATAATATGTCTACTTTGGTCCAACTATATACAAGGAAAGCACTAATTTTATTAATATTAAAAAAATATCCCTTCCATAAGAAATAAATATAAATTTGTGGGTAATATAGATGCCCAATTGGGCAACGCTTTTTTCACCTAAAGGAAAATGAACAGGATTCAGGAAATATTTACAACATTTCCAGTAATTTGACACCTCAATCATAATAATTGGTTCAAAATGAAGGGGTTGGCGAGCTCACAAAAAACTTTATTTTTCAATAAATTATTACAATTTTTTTGAGCTCGCCAACACCTTTATTTTAGACCAATGTTTATGATTGAGGTGTCAAATTACTGGAAATTTTGACAATATTCCCTGAATGCTGTTCATTTTCCTTTAGGTGAAAAAGCTTGTCCCATTGGGCATGTATGTTATCCAAAAATTTACACGTATTTCCAATGGAAGGGATATATTTTTTTAATATTACTAAAATTAGTACTTACCTTTTAAACGGTTGGACCAGAGTAGACATATTATATATTTTCCTTACAGGAAATTTAATTTTCTTTAATTTTCAAATTTAATAGGGGATAGTAAAAGTTGATAGTTTTCAAGAAAAACCAAAAGAATTGTACCTTTAGACCCCCCCTCCCTCCCCCCGCTCAAGGGCTAAGGACGGGAACTTTTGACATGTTCACCTCCTAACTAGTCCAAACAAAGCTGCAAAGTCAAAAATTGTGTTCCATGCAATTCCCTCTATGTCTGTTTTTGAGCATTCGTTGCCTGGACTAAATATAATTTGCTTATTTGCTCAAATTTGTTTATCATTAAATTGATGTTTATTACTAAATGTTCCCGTGTTTCTCACAGTTAGAAACGTTCAACTTGTATATATGGATCAGTCATCTTTCTAACCTCCTCTCCACAAAAAGCGCAAAACAAAAACGAATTTTTACATACATCTTAGAATTTCGCACTCTCATCGTTTTTAATACCACAGCAGTTAAGTTGATGCTATATTTCACAAACGCCTTTGCACTGCACTTCTCCAGCACGGTAAGGTTACTTTGACTGGGCACGCACTAATTATTGTTGCTCTTTCTGCTGGCCTTACTTTTTGTCCTCCCTCTCCCCTCAGAAATGGTATCGTAAATACATTTTAGCCAGCATCATATTTAGATTATTTAGTAGAGCTTGTTCAAAATTTGAAATGAGAATAGAAATAAGTGCTAAGGATTTGTATAAAATGTCTAGTAGAGCAAGTGTATAGTTTACTATTGTACTTTTTATTAATTTATTTACTTCAGCCAAATATGGAATAACTTACTTTAAAAACACGGTATTTTGTATAGAGAAAATGGGAAGATACTACATCGTTCGTAATAGAACGATGGACTTAACGTTTAGGAAGCTGAAAGGCAAGTTAGAGTTGACGAGGCTGATAAGACCCACAGCTTAAGATAAGACCTTTGTACTGGCACAATACCCCGGTTATCTGATGATCCTTCTTTAAAGGAAAAAAGACAATCTTTGTTGTTAAACCTAATTGCTATATGGCTAAACTGAAAATAAGTCTAACAGTTAAAATTTTCAACTATCCTACTAATCCTACTAATATTATAAGTGTGACGTTTATGAGTTTTTTTTTTTTTGGAGTGCCATTGTACCGAAACTACCTATTTAGTTTTGTATGAAAATAGCCTATTACGTGAAATAGGATCTAGGCAAATTTTTAAATCCATAAAACAATTGTTTTGTTTGGTTACGCAGCTTCACAAGCTAACCTAGCCGAAGAATATAATAAAATAAAAACTGAAACACATTTTTTTCACCACACTACGACGAAATCACCTGTTTTACAAACGTCAAACGCGGACCGAAACACACTGTTTGCTGCCACAGGACCGAAAACGTTTGGAACCCTAGGGTCGCTGATCGTTTATTTACTTGAAACAACGTCAGAACATCACATACGGCATTCAAAAGGTTCCAAAGACAGGATAGTTGGCGATCATTGATTTTCATAGCTGTATTTGTTTGAATCATAATAAAGAAGTTGTATCGTCACTCATAACCTTCAAGTTTTGTTTTCAAGTGAGTCAAATAATAATCCGTTATTATTATTATTTAGGGTATAATACATTGGGTAGTGTGGTGAAAAATAGCGTTCGCACCTTGGCCGAAAGGGTTTTGCTGCTCTCGATCGTTTCAAATTCTCGACTTCGTCTCGAATTTGGAACACGATCTCAAGCCTGCAAAACCTCATTTTCGGCCCTTGTTTCGAAATATATTATTTTAATTGTTAAAAAATTTAGGATTTTTTATAGAACAAAATCATTAAAGTAACCTTTGTTTACCTGAAAATATAAGAACTAAACTCAGTTCAATTAGGAGAGATTTCAACATCTCATAAGAGTTTTTCCGTCTCAAACATAATCATCTGATTTAAGTAATCTTTTTTATGGACTGTCATATTATTTGTTTACAATTTAATTTTAACATATCAAATAAGAATATTCACAAAGAAATAGAACAAAAACTGTAAGTAGCTGTTTAAATTATTGATTTTACCGACTACAAAGGGAAATGGGCCCGAAATAATAATCTACACACTTACATTTCATGTAAAATATGAATACTGTATTAAGTTTGTCCAGTCTAGTTCCTTCTGTTATAAAGTTATTTTCATTAATATCAATAGTGTACGTAAATGATTACATTCTAAAAATAGCCATTGTACAATCAGCTGATCAGCTGATCAGCTGATTGCTTATTTGATTGGCCACAAATGTAGGATATATACAATATCAAATATGCTTCCCAGCTCTGTCCCCAATATATTTTGGTTCCATGCATTGACTTGAAACTTTTATGAGACATATCTATAAGTTAAGTGTTTTCCAATAAAATATTGATTGAAGGTGATAATATTGTTTATATATGGCAGCAGTTGAGAGCCCGCCACCAAACCAAAATCATTATTGTTTTGATTTATTTTTCCAAATATCTGAGGCAAAAACAACTATATCTCAATGACACCTAATTGTAGAAATAGTATAAATAATTGTTTTCGTAAAATGTTCGTGAGGTATTTTTTTCCACTCTGTGACTACAAGACCCCAGAGTTACTCTACTCTCTTTAAATTGTGTATCTTTTCTGCATATGGAAACATCCCCCTTTAGTCTTAATAAGAAAATTACACTACATCAAATACAAATATAAATTGATGCACCACCTCAAATATGCAGGACTTCTTCCACGGTTTATTTATTTTTTTATTTCCACCTAGTGGATACTTCCTATTTCCATGAAGTGGATACTTAATAGTATCTTTGTACCACTTTGAACGGGGGCAAAACTACGGGTACCGTCTAGTTCTTGAATAAATATGTTAAAATTAAATTTTCTCCCTAAAAACCCGCTAATCTTTCTTCCGCGTTCTCTATTTTGAGAAATCCTCTTGAATTTCTTCCAATACATTCAGGTCCAGTACATAGATCAGAAAATTATTATTTATCTACGTCATTTCTTTAGTTTTCTACATCATTTTTAGTCAAAACTGTAATAAAATTGCCCTACAGAAACATTTAAAAACAACAAAATAAAACCATGTGTGAAATATTGTTCTACCACGTACCACGTAGGATCCTTTTTAACAGTAAATTATAAATAAAACGTAAAAAATGATTAAAACCCGTGAAGGAATGGTCCTATTTAACTTACGGGGCTGTTAAAAAAGTCATAAAAACCAAAAAGAAACAATAGCATATAAACCTTTGTTTAGAAAATGAGATTTTTTCATTTTGCAGCCGTAAAACCAAGTTGATATATTCGACACCACCATTTTACCCTGAGGAAAGATTGATTACATATTTAGAGGGTTTTAATTGCTGTTCTAGTCAAACTAAGTACAAAGCTCAAATTTTAGTCAACGCCTAGAATTTAAAAACCATCAAACCGTATTTGACCTACATCTCAAATTATTGCATAACAGTTTACTTCATTTCCTCTTCAGATTTATAAGGTAATATAATAGTGTTTCTCCATCAATGTATATCTACTCTTGACCGATTTGGAAGGGAATGGACACGTTTCAGGGAAACGGTTGGGAGGGTTTAGTGGTGACTGAAACTAAGAGGAAACTGTTGTCACATCAGAGTTTCTGATGCGTATAGTGCAAAGTTGTAATTCTCACTTAGAGAACACCATTTGGCATTTGGTCAGTTTAGAACTATCAGCCCTTTTGATTAAAATTAAAACAATTAAGGTACCTAAATACTCAAAACGAAATTTTAGGTTGCATTAAGAAAACTAAAATTAAAAATACACACAAAACAATATTACCATTTCAATAATATGATATGTTTTGTTATATCCACTGGATGTAAATAAAATACCCCCGTCGCAGCAGACCTACGTACTCAGCGAATTTCCATAGGATTTATTTTGTATATGTGAGCATTCAACTTATTTGATGGAAAGTATTGTTTGAATACGTTAAGTAAATAATATACTAAAAACGTATATTTAGTCATTCATGAGCTTTAAACATGAGGAAAATTAACAAGGAGACCACATTGGTTTTCATTTAATTCTTAGTCTGTTAATTGAAAAAAAGTAATATTGTTATAGTATATAAATGTCAACAAACATATAACCAATGAATTCAAAACACTCAAAACAAACAAATAACTTAATTTAATGAAAAAATAAATTCAATCATATGGTCAGTTTTATATTGAAAACACCCCTGTTATAGCAGACCTGTATCTCCAGCCAATTTCAATAAAACATATTATCAATCCTCATCATTGTAAATATACCATATATTATGCTACATTTTCAGGCAGTTTAGACCAAGACATCCCCCTTTAAATAATCATACTTTCTTTATTAAATTTGAAAATAATTTGAATTTTTTGATATAGTATATATTTTCTGCAAAATCTTGATCAATGAACTCTACCTATTCAAAATAAACACAAATAAAATATTCATCACCTGAAAATTTAATCATATGTTCAAAATTGTATTTTTTTTAAATATCTTTAATCAGGGTTACTATGCTTTTTGGAGGGAGAAATTAAAAATAACATTGGACAATGTGTGCACATCCAATATTATCCAATATCTAAGCAACGGATTGACGTAGAATAATAATTCGAAATGCTAAATTGTTTGTTTTTTTAAGCTGAATTCAATTTTGACAATTAAATTTAAAAATAATTGGTAAAAAGGTGGTAAATCTTAAGAATAAATTTTATTTTGTCAAAAAACCTTCTTAGAGTAAACCAATCTTGCTGGTTTTCGAACTCGAAGTCATGAATGACGCTTTACACGTTTGTTCCAAATTTCATCAAGATCGGACCTTTTTTACAAAAGTTATCGCGCCTACGGACAGGTATATACAGGGTGTCCCGAAGTTATGGTAAAATATTTTATTATATGATAGTACAGGTAAAAATAAGAAAAAAAGTTCATACAAACATAGGTCCAAAAGTGCTTCGTTTTCCGTCTGTGTGTCTGTTTGTGATTTTTACATATTTAATCATATCTCATGAACCTCTTAACGTATAAACTTCAAACGTGGTACATGGATGACCACTATTAAGGCCTATCTTTTTATGAAGTATCAAATTTCTACTTTGCACCATTTCAAAATGGCGACTGTTTTTTGTTTTCAAAGCTAAATATCTTAAAAACCGTAAATTTTAGAAAAATTATACAAGAGACAAAAAAGTTGTGAAATTCAATCCAATTAACGCTGATATTAATATTATGATGATCAGACTACTAATAACGGAGAAATATTAACTTTTCTGAATAAAAACATGGTCCTTTAGAACAAACTGTCAGAAATTTCCATGTTTTTATTTGGAAAAATTAAACTTTCTCCGTTATTAGTAATCCAATCACCATAATCTTAATATCAGCGTTAATTGGATTGAATTTCACAACTTTTTTGTCTCTTGTATAATTTTTCTAAAATTTACGGTTTTTAAGATATTTAGCTTTGAAAACAAAAAACAGTCGCCATTTTGAAATGGTACAAAGTAGAAATTTGATACTTCATAAAAAAATAGGTCTTAATAGTGGTCATCCATCCATGTACCAAGTTTGAAGTTTATACGTTAAGAGGTTCATGAGATATGATTAAATATGTAAAAATCACAAACAGACACACAGACGGAAAACGAAGCACTTTTGGACCTATGTTTATATGAACTTTTTTCTTATTTTTACCTGTACTATCATATACTAAAATATTTTACCATAATTTCGGGACACCCTGTATATGAAAATTAACGAATGGTGTTTTTGGGGGCTAGGGACCTCAAAATGAAAAAATAACATGGTCCCGGGCTTAAGTCTCACCGTGCCGCCTACGGTAATAGCTACTTCCCTATAGGGGAAATTCGCTAAAAGTATAATATTTTACATACAAGAATGGTAAATTTAGATAAAAGATGGTAAATCTTTCACAAAATGTCGAAAATGGCGTTCTATTTCGATCGGTCACACCAATCATCGTTACGCCCAACGAGAGATTGGCATATCCTTCATGGCGTCCGTCCTTATATACTATTGGCTGCCATTTGGTTCGTCAGAAACAGGTTCTTGAACGTCCCACAGAGTTAAAATTCACTTGCTAATTAGTTAATTTACCTCTTTTAACATTTTTATCAATTATTATAATAAATGTTACGTAGCCTTTAAGCCATACAGTTAGTAAAAATATTCAAGAACCATAAATCAGCCTGAAAAAATAAGCCGTAAAGATTTAATGTCGCCAGATGTGTTAGAAGTTGGAAATAACATACGGTATATAGCAGAGAATCTCAAGATAATGAAATAAATGTTGTAAGAAGTAAAATGTAATGAACTTATGGGAAGAATTGTACATCTTTTAAGAAAATTTCAAGATAGAGACAAAATGAGCAGTGTAAATATATTTTGAACATTACACCATTTTTTATGTATGTCCAAATTTTTTTTCAAAAATCCTGCTGCATAAGAGATATTTTTTTCGAATGTAAGAGAATTACGATGGAAATAAGAATGAATGTGAAATGTTAAATAATTCTAGTACAAATCTCAACAAACCCAATGTCTAAAAAAAGAATAACACTACATGATAAAAAATTGAATGAATCATCAAATTAAATTCATCGTAAAGGAAGTCCAAGATTCGTCCTGAATTATGGGCCACAATCAAAACACCAATTACGCATTTAAAATAAACTTGTTTCATATAAAATGGAGAATTCAAGAGTACGAAAAAACTACTGATGAAATTTAGTAATCATCTAGCTCTAATTTGAGATAATGGACTTATTATTTCAATACAGAATATTACAAAATGAAATTACAAAAAGGAAAAGTAATTTTTTGAAAGAAATTGCTTAAAGCTTCCAGCATTAAGTTGCTGTAAACATAAAGTTTTTTAGGTAATGGATCACAACACTAATATTATTTATTAAATTATTTCATATTATTTAAATTGACCGGATAGCCGAGTGGATAAAGGGCTAATCGCATAACCTGAGTGTCGCCGGTTCGATTCCCCTGACAGGATCGAAACTGGGTCCAGTTGCCATTTGTCATTGGGCTATGAATTAATGATGCTATCTAACAAAAGGTCGCCGTTAGATAGTAACAAGACCCGGGTTTGGACCGTTACCAATCAAAACTTAAAAAAAACCACTGGTGTTGAAATGTATAAGACAAAACAAAACACCACCTTTACTATTGAAAAACTAATTTTGTCAACTATAACGAACCCTATTTGGCGGCTGAAAATGGACTCATTGAAAATGGATAGCTGAATGCCCGACAATGTTCGCGGAAATCTAAAATTGAATTTTGGTAGAAAAATCAAGTTAATTTTAAATAGAAGAGCACTTAAATCCCTGAACATTAGTAATACTCCTTCACAGGACCACAATAACACATAGGCCTACTCTTACCGCAGAAAAATATGAATGAGGGAGATGTTATACACTGCTAGGCCGTTATTTAAAATATTAATTTTGAACCACCTAGAGATAATTTAATAAATATTATAAATATTTGAAATGAATTGGTCAAAGGATAAAACTAATAAAAAATGTAAAGCTGGAATATTAAATCGAAGCTAAAGACCATGCAAGTTAAAGTTGACCGATTTCAATTGAAATGACGCAAAACACCAGATGGTTTTGGACTGATTGGACCTTGAGAGGAAATTGTCGTCTCAATCGAACTTTTGATGAGTTGAGGTCTAAGTTCTGATTTCTACTTAAGAATCACCATCGGACATTCAATGGAAACAATTCTAATCAACTTGGGAGTTAGTATCTGCACAAGATTAATTTTAGTTCTGTTTAGAATGGTTCTTCAAACAAATTACATGGCTCAAAGTGTTAGAAGGACCAGCAAGGCCAAATTTATATGCTGTGACTGCTATCTTGAAGGATGCCTTTGTATACATTTTCAGTCATGTTGGTTTGTCATTTTAAGATATCACTCATATACTGTATTCTTAATTTTCCATTTTACTGTTAAGGAATATGGAAAATTCCACATCGCTGTTCCATGTGTCCTAATACTGTTCCATATTACTGTTAAGGAAAGTATACAAATCAAAATAATTGTTTATAAAAGAACTTTTACAGGGTATACAGTTAACGACGAACAATGTGGATGGATATAAGGACTGAAAATATAAGTAGGAGAAGCTCTCCTTGACAAGAAGGCACTTCATTTTGTAGAATAATAAGCAATGATAAACTCCCTCAAGGAGTTTGAGGGGTTGATTTTCGTTTACTCTATTAGCTCTGTTCCCTTTTTACTATATTTATCTGGTTGAACTGAATACATACTGTACTGAATAAATGTAGAGGGTAAACTTTGTTTGGAACGACTTTGATGAACGGATTCTATTGATAATTTTAATATAGAACAAGTCTAAATGGTTCGTTAACTCTAATTATTTTGATACACTTTCATTCGGAGAATTTATCAGCGAATTTCCCCCTATAGGGAAGTAGCTATTACCGTAGGCGGCACGGTGAGACTTAAGCGCGGGACCACCGTAACTTTTTATTTCGAGGTCCCTAGACCCCAAAAACACCGTTCGTTCATTTTCATATATATATATATATATATATATATATATATATATATATATATATAGGGATATATATCAGTCCGTAGGCGCGATAACTTTTGTAAAAAAGGTCCGATCTTGATGAAATTTGGAACAAACGTGTAAAGCGTCATTCATGACTTCGAGTTCGAAAACCAGCAAGACTGGTTTACTCTAAGAAGGTTTTTTTTGAGAAAATAAAATTTATTTTCAAGATTTAGCGCCTTTTTACTAATTATTTTTAAATTTAATTGGCAAAATTGAATTCAGCTTAAAAAAACAAAAAAATTTAGCATTTTGAATTATTATTCTACGTCAATCTGTTGCTTAGATATTGGGTAATATTGGATGTGGTAAACACAGTACGTTGTTTAATATTATTTTTAATTTTTCCCTCCAATAAGTCTAGTCACCCTGATTTAGGATATTTAAAAAATACAACTCTGAACATATGGTTAAATTTTCAGGTGATGAATATTTTATTTTTGTTTATTAGTTCATTGATCAAGATTTTGCAGAAAATATATACTATATCAAAAAATACAAATTATTTTTAAATTTAATAAAGAAAGTGTGAGCATTTGGAGGGGGGGGGGGTGTCTTGACCTAAACTGCCTGAAAATGTAACATAATGTATGGTATGTTTACAATGATGAGAATTGATAATATGTTTTATTGAAATTGGCTGGAGATGTAGGTCTGTTTCAACAGGGATGTTTTAATTACTGTAAAACTGACCATATGATTGAATTTAATTTTTTCATGAGTTTAAGTTATTTGTTTATTTTGAGTGTTTTGAATTAATTGATTATATATGTTTGTTGACATTTATATAGGTACTATAACAAGATTACAGTGATTAAAAATTATAAGACTAAGAATTATATAAAATACAAAAGTGTATGTATTACTAATGAAAACAAAAGTGGTCTCTTCGTTAATTTTCTTCATGTTCAAAGCTCATGAATGATTAAACATACGTTTTTAATTTATTATTTACTTAACGTATCATTTCAAACAATACTTTCCTTCAAATAGGTTGAATGCTCATATATACAAAGTAATTCCTATGGAAATTCGCTGAGTACGCAGGTCTGCTGCGACGGAGGTATTTTTACCATTCACGGGGTATTCTAGATGTTATCAGTTGTGTAGCCGAAGAATTCCTCTCGATACGGCAAGCTTGTATACTGATGAGAGGGGGAGTGGATGCTGATCTAAAAAGTTACCTTTGCTTAACCTAGTTAATTATATATATACCTTTGCTCAACCTAGTTCGAATTTACACTTTATAAACTTGGGACGTTCTGGCTTAATCCTATTTATATTAGTAACTCATGTAGTGAAAAGGGACAGATTAATGAAAAAGTATGTTGCAATAAGAGCACGATAATAACGTGTGAATGTTTCAAGAAAAATATCGTAAAGGAAAAAAGGAGAGGCCTCCCGGATGGTCATTCATTGATAATTGTTAACGTGGTATCATGAGGTTGCTACTGTTCAGAGACAGCCGAAAGGTCCGAAAAGCTTTGATGTTAAACGAATCTTCTACCCCTCGACCCCTGGATCACTTATGTCTAAGCACAAATTCTATGCTAAGTGTAAGGAGGACGTTCACATTTCCTAAAACTTTATCACGTATTAATAAGTAAACAAATAAAAACCAAATTTCAGTGATAAGTGAAGTTTAATAGTGCATTTAACCAAAATGTGCTCGCATTTAATCAAAATGTGACTACTAATCGGAATGAAACGATGAATATAAAATGATGCATTCGTACTGTAGTGTCAGTATGAGTATATTTGTTTACTAAAAATGTTTTTATACCAGATGTTATAAGGAAGAGACTTTTGGAAATTGAAAGAACACCATCGGATTATTGCGGTTCCGTCCCGTTGAATGTATAACATATTGCCACAAAAGGTAATATGCTGTAAACTAAAGTTATACAGGGTGTTGATAAAAAACCCTTCAGGACTTCGAGATATGGTTACTTACATCAAAACTAAGAAAAAAAGTTCCTATAAACATGGGTCCTAAAATGCTCGGTTGCCCGTTTGTCGGTCTGTATGTGTTTTTAACATGATTTTGCATAACTTTGGAACTACTAAAGATATCAACTTCAAACTTCGTACGTACATGCTGATTATTACGACCTATTTTTGTGCGGAGTATCACGTTTCTGCCTTGTACCATTTTAAAATGGCGGCCATTTTTATATTTTAAAACTTAGTATCTTAAAAACCGTAAATTTTACAAAAATCTTACAAGAGACAAAAAGTTGCGCAATTTTATTTAATTAATATATATATATTAATGAAGACCAATACTTACATGAAATGAGTTATATATTTCGATTTACATTTTCATCAGACTCAAAAAAATAAAAATACTACATTGTATAAAATAAAAATATTGTTGGTTTTATTATAAACTCTGACAAACACTCGTGTGAGCTGTGTTGTTAACCTGTGTGCTATGCAACTGAAGATGCGTCGTCATTGACGCGAAACGCGTATTGCCCAGGAATTATCTCTGACACCTTAAGGCTATCATCAAAGGTAAAAATCCATAATTAATTGATATAGGTGTCTAGGCTTAAATTTGGAATTAAATTTTAAATTTGTAGACTCGCCGTCATAAGCAATCCAGCTGATTTTAATTTAGTAAAAAGTTGTTTCGCCCCCTTGTCCTAGGTTTAATTGTAGTAAAATTAGGTAAGATCACTCAATTTTAATTGTAGTGACATTACAGTTTTATAATTTCAAAGAGATAATTAACGAAGTCTTTTACTGTGTCTATGACAAAACACTAAAAGGAATTACGGCTGAAGAAATCCGGTATTTCTTGGCAACACAATGAGGTGTGAAGTAAGCAAGCCTTTTTACCGTTCAATGGTACTGGGACTTCATGCCACTTTCATCAACTCCTCTTACCTCGCGCCAAATGAATCTTACATGTCAGCCTCTAGCATTGAAGGTACTTAAGTTTATTAATATATATATATATATATATATATATATATATATATATACCTTAGGCATGTTATATATATATATATATATATATGCATATATATATATATATATAAAGTATATACTCTAAGACATCCAAATCAAAAGAGTTATGATACTTCATATTTGCAGCATTCTATAAAGATAATTTTTCACTATTATCTTAAGCATGGATATAATTATGAGTTATAGAATGCAATAATTGAAATTGCACTTTTGATTACAGGTGTGATTACAATTATGCAACCAATAGAGCAATATAAACATTTTATTCATGTTGAAGCCTCCCGAAATTGCTTAATCAATAATAAACAGGTTTACATACCTTGACGTCACAATTCCATAAAAGTACAACTTATTATTGTTGACTATAATTTCGATTTCTTCGAAGTCGTTATCAAAACTAAGAACTTTAAAATATCATTCTTCTGAATTTCGTCTTAAGTTTTAAATCACATACACACACAGTTGTACAACACTTAAACATTAAAAACAGTTCGCCGGCCGGCACCCGTCACTGAACTGGTTGGTTCCTTAGCAGCTTAGCCCACTTCACTCCTCTTATCAGCTGTTCCTCCAGGACTGCTGCTGCCAACATAACTGTTGCCTAAACTATCTAATATTGAATTAAATAACTTGTTTGAGTAGTAATTCAATTTTTCAATTATTTTATTTAATTTCAGTTCCAATTTATTTTACGTTTTGCATGTTAAAGTTAGACCGTGTGGTTCCAATTCATGTGTCAATCTGTAATGTAAGTTTTTGTTATATTCTATAGAAACAAAACGCTTATTATTTAATAAGACTCTATTAGTTTGAGTCAATAAGTCAATAAGTAATTTATTAAGCCAAATTAACAATACTTGCATTGGCCAAGTCAAATAATACATAATTTGATAAAACTTCTTGTTTATCTTACAGTAAAAACAATTAAAATATTTACAAGTCTTAACTACAGTTTAATAAAACCATGCAGTATTTACGAGTCAAGACTACCAGTTTTCACGGGTGCTGTATACTGCCTTATTTAAAAGGATGGACTTTAATTTATTTCTAAATTTACCAACATCCTGTTCAGCCTGTAATGAGAATGGAAGGTTATTGAAGAGTTTAACTGCATTGTAGTAAAAGTGCTTTTGGAAGAATGAAGTTGAGTGACGGGGAATGGCAAGGTTGGGAGTGTTCCGGAGGGAATAAATAAATAAATAAATAAATAAATGATTTATTGCAGAAACTTCAGAGTTAAATCAGAAGCATTACAAACGTCAGGTCACTTATACTAACTTATACTAAAATGGATTAATATTCCAGAATATACGATACAATTATGTACAATATATACAGAAAAAAGTACAAAAAAATACAGAGATTGTATTTTTAAAATTCATAATTGCGAAGGATTTGTTCTTGGTATATGATAGAGTTTCCAGGATATAGATGGATGGAAAAGTTAGAATTCTGTATGATCTGAATGTTTCTTTGCATGATTGTTGTTTTGGAAGGGAAACACAATTAGAATCGCCTTCTTCTGAAGTATGAATAAGAACAGCGTCCGTTGCGTTTCGCACCCCCAAACTGGAACAGCGTAGGTCAGGTAGGGGTAAATGAGCCCATAATAGGCAGATAAGAGTACCTCAGTGGTGGCTGTTCGTCGAAACATCCGAAGCATGAAAATACCCACAGATACTTTTTTGATTACATGCTCGATATGTTGATGAAATCTGAGGTTTTAATCAAGGATTAGTCCAAGGAACTTAACCGTTTGGGAGGGACAGATTATGGTTTCATCAAGCAGTACATTTAGGTAAGCGCGAGTTTCCTGGAATCGTCTTTTGGAAATGTGAAATTGAAGAAGCTGGGTTTTCTGGGCATTCAAGGATAAACGATTCTCTTCGCACCACTGAAGTAAGCAGTTTGATTCAACAAAAGCGGTCTGTTCTAACACCTCCATACTGGGATTAGACGTAGTGAGGGAAGTGTCGTCGGCAAATAGACAGATATTTGCCTTCTTCACACTGGAAGGTAAGCTGTTAATAAGGAGAAGGAAGAGGATTGGTCCCAGGACGGACCCCTGAGGCACACCTTTCTTGACTGAAGCCTCTGAGGAGTAACAATTCTGCATGTACCCCTTTTCGTCAACAGCAGGCATGGTGACTGACTGCCTTCTCCCTTCCAGATATGAGGAGAACCAACTAAGAGCAATGTCCCTAATCCCTATATCACTCATTTTACTCAAGAGTAGCCCGTGGTCGACCATATCAAAGGCCTTCGTAAAGTCAAAAATCATGCCCACTCTAAACTGCTTTAAATCAATATCTTTTACGACTCTGTTTACAAGGCTAAGTATAGCGCTAGTAGTGAATCTGTTTCTTACAAACCCATGCTGGCCTTCGAATACTATTCCATGGGTTTCCAGGAAGTCAGGAATATCTATTCAGAACTGCCTTTTCGAACACTTTAGAGAATGTGGAAATGAGACTTATAGGCTTATGAGATTTTCTTGTTTGCTTATTTATCATTTTATCAACAATATGACTGCTGTATATCCATTTGCTGCAGCTGTGTACTTAATTGTGTTCAGTTCGTTGTGGGAATCTTCATCAGACAGAGGCATGGATGGCAAACGGTGCACCATACGAGACCCACAAAATGGCAGCTTACAACAGTATGGTGCACAGTTTGTTATCCATGCCTCTTGCCTTAATGAAAAATTGAATTACGGCTCAAACAACAATATTATATAGTTTAGGCAACAGTTATGTTGGCAGTAGCAATCCTGGAGGAACTGATAAGAGGAGTGAAGTGGGCTAAGCTGCTAAGGAACCATCCAGTTCAGTGACGGGTGCCAGACGGCGAACTGTTTTAGCGAATTTCCCCTATAGGGAAGAAGCTGTTACCGTAGGTCTCATGGTAAGACCTAAGCCTAAAACCATCATAACTTTTCTTTTTGAGGTCCTCAGATGCCAAAAACACCATTCGTTCACTTTCATAAATATATATATATATATCTATATATCTATATATCTATATATATATGTGTCTTTAAGCACGATAACTTGCGCAAAAATGGTCCAATCGGAATGAAATTTGGCATAGACGTGTAAAGTAGTAATTATTCGGACGAGTTCGTAAACCAGCCCAATCGGACCACCGGAAGGGGGGGTAAAGGGGGATAAACCCCCCCAAAAATGGGTTTTTTGAGATTTTTACATAGAAAAATAAAATTTTTCAAATTTTTATTGGCACCATTGAATTCAGCCCAAAAAAACAAACAATTTAGTATTTTGAATCATGGCTCTATGTCCATTGGTTGCCGAGATATTGAAAGTGGTAAACACAGTACGTTGTCCCAATGTTAACCTTATGGGAAATAAGTAAAATTCTATATCTCGCTTATTTCTCAACATATCTTGATAAAACTTGGTAAATGGCTTCTTCTAGTTCAGATCTACTAAATATTGAATTAAAACCACCCAGTTTTAATATACCTGTAGCAGCAAACCTTCATACTCATTCCCCATGTTATTCTTATGGAGCTTACAAAAACACGTCAAATCTCGCTATGTTGGATCGAAATATGTTGTTTTGCACTTGAAATTCGCTGAGTATGCAGGTCTGCTGCAACGGGGGTATTTAATTGTTTAAGTGTTGTACAGTTGTGTTCATGTGATTTTAAACTTAATACGAAACTCAGAAGAGTGATATTTTAAAGTTCTTAGTTTTGATAACGACTTCGAAGAAATCGAAACTATAGTCAACAATTATAAGTTATACTTTTATGGAATTGTGATTTAAGGTATGTAAACCTGTTTATTATTCAAAATATACACTAACGTTATCTGAAAAAGTATGAAGGAACATTTGAAATTCTATTAAACAATTTTTTTTATCTGGAAATATTGTTATGAGTAATAGCTATTTTAATCATTATCTGGCCAAAAACGTTAATTCATTTATTCCACTATCGTATCCTATTCCATTACATTTAAACTTATTATTGAGTTCACCTATAACAAATATTCTTAGAGCGTAGACATAGACGATCTAAAACCTTAATATTACTGATTGTAAGCAAATCAGTGATATTTGGGTACTTTGGTATTATACGGAGGCCACCCTCATACAGCGCGTTGCGGCGGCTATGACAAGTTAGGTTATCAGGACTTTCTTCATTTCCCACGATACCAAAAGAGTCACACTTTCACCCACCAAAACCCGTTGATACGCGCGCTCCGGTCAACGACCAGACCTGTGCCTACTTGGAGGGTATTTGGTGGGTGAAAGTATGATTCATCTGGTATCGTTTGATTCATAACATAACGAGGAAAGTCCTACTAACATATTAATGATAACCTAACCTAACCTAACATAACCGCTGCAGCGCGCTGTATCAGGGTGACGATCGGGTGTGAACGATAGCGGCGGTGACGACGTGAACACTCAATCCTCGCTGACATCGCTGCCTTCTGGGAGGCAGAACACAAATACCGTTCATCATAATTAAGTCAAATTTGGACAGTAAGTCTATTAAAGTACGTCCTTGCCAATGATGTAGTTTTTTGGTGACCAGCAAAACAATCTCTCTAAAAACAGTGGCCTGCCTATAATACCAAAGTAACAAAGTACCAAAGTACCAAAGTACCAAAGTACCAAAGTAGTGATATTTGGCTGAAGGTTTGGTGGACGAGTACAATGGTTTTTGGTGTGTCAGGCGAAGTGTCTCTAATACTGGACGGTTAACTATAAATACTGTAAATTTATTTTATATTTTCCGTTACATTTGCATATTAATTTTACAATGTACTTTAGAGCCCTAAACGTTTGACCTATTGGTACACAGGAATGAATATAATTTCCATTTTGGTTAAGTATACCGTCCAAATTTAAAGTTGAAACTGAAGACACAATAGAAATACCGCCAGCGCGGAGCCGATGGTTTAACACAAAGTTTTAATTCTGACTACACCATCAGCCGCCCAGTGAATTGAATTTTCTATAAAAAGCACTTTTGATTACTTTTTCTGTTTGATCGCAAACAGTTTACACTATGAATTTCGTTGTAATACTGTTTGTAATCCATTTAAGATCGTTGTTTTGTATATTTCTTATGTTTCAGACCCTATTTCTTTTGTTCAAGATTGCTTCTTTGATTACATCCCCATTCAACCCCTCCCCCCCTCAACCCAAACGAAACAGACAGAGCCTCAAATCTTCACCTACGTGGTTGCATTTTCTGCAGAAAGGAAATATTTTTAGAAAAATGTAATTTAATGTTGACAATTTTTAACATAAGTTCATATGGGTTGCCATGTTGGTTACGGAAGAAAAACAAAAATGTAATCAAAATAATCTTACAGTTGGTTATGGGTAAGCCACTTATAACTGTTAAAGCATGTTACAAGTAGAGTGGAATAGAACTGAGATCATACAATTAATTGGAAGACGTGAACAAATTAAGCACACACTCTAATACATCCAAATCCAAAGAATTATAATACTTCGCATTTGCAACATTCTTTAAAGATACGTTTACACTATTATTTTAACGATAGCCCAAGTCTCACAATTCTTTCCTATTGTGAGTACGTCCATCGTTAAAATCGAAGTTTAAAATCGATTTTTTTCGACTATATATAAAATAGCTGACAAACGCGGTTTCACCCGTGGAAAAACAGAAAAACTCCCTTAGATTCATGATTGTATGATTAGAATGCCATGACAACTTGATAAGCTTCCCTATAGTTTTACACTGAAACTTTAATATTCCTTAGGACGCTCCTAATACATCCAAATAGTGATTTTCCTAGTGGATGCCTACGCCCTGAGAGGAACGTCCATGGAAATTTGTATGGTTCTAGCTCAAGTAGTATAGGCTGTACGATTATACGTGAGTGGCATTAGAGAAATAAATATAGTAGATAATCAAATTTATCTAAAACGTATATTTTTAGTTTTTAATTTAAAACTTTGCATGAAATAAACATTGTAGATTATTGCAAAAAAGAATTTTAAATGTCGTTCAAGTAATTTTATCTCTATTTTAATTAGATAAAATGACATGCCTAGAGTATATTCATGGATTGCACAAAATTGCTTTGTTTGCTAATCCAGATTCATGAGAGATATGTAGTATTACGATGATGCTAGGAGTGAAAAGTTGTGATCAGTAATATATATATTTGGCAGTATAACCAAAGTGGGTTTTGTACTGCAAAATCACTGACAATGGATAAATGTTTCGAAAATTCCAATATGTCGTTGAGTAGAACTATGAATATAACTTATATGTTAAAATAACAATATACACAATTGCAGATAAAGCACAAATGAGCATTTCATTAGCAACAAGCGTTTCCTGGTTCATCAGTTCCAGTTTTTAGTTTTGTCTTCGATGTAATAGAAGGAAGGACATGTTTGATTCGTACTTGGTGATTTTATGCGTTAGTAGTACCGTAGGGACGCGGAAAGTGAATTGACTCAATGTTAAGAAGGTGCAGCTAAAGTTAGTGCACACATTCAGTAATTTTAATTATATTTTTGTGATTGTTAATATTTCATTTCGATTAAAACTATTAGAATTCCTTGTTTTATTTATCAAACACTCGAGCAGATAAATATCAACACTTTAAATTTATGTTTCGATTACAATCTCGAAATTTTATCTTGATTATCATAATCGCGATTATAAATATCCAACAAAATATATTTTAAACATAGATTTTAACAACGGAGACGGATTCTAATGTTTCGCCGATTGGGGCCGTCAATCAGTTTGAGAACCGTAGAATCGTCCAAGATTCGCCTGGCGGGAAAGGGATACTTAATGAGCCACTTCCAGGGTCGGAGAAATGACCAGTCTACCCGCTATGGGGGAGGGAATACAGAGAGAGAGCGAGAGAGAGAGAGAGAGAGAGAGAGAGAGAGAGACTGGATTTATTCTTCCAGTAACCGATGATGCACCTAGAGGGAGTTGCTAATAAAAATACAAAAATATATACCTTCTTGTGAAATAAGAATAAATATGATAATTGCCTTTTTTTTAGAGACGGACAAGAAATTCAGTCGAATGAGGAAAGATTCAAGGCTTTCCAGATTCCTATTTGTGCCTTTGTTACCAGTAACAAGTTCTGTTCAAAAACGTTTTTTCATGAATTAATTTTTTTAACTAACCCCCCAAGAGTTATTTGGATAGTAAGCCCGGAAAATGTTCACATGTTAAGTAATTCATCTATGTTGTCTTTGGACCGACAGGGGAAGGCGAATTTAAAAAGGTTATTGCCTAACCCCAAGATGTGCATATTTCTTAATTCGTTTCTTGCCCCCTCCCTGCGGGGGGGGGGCAATTAATTGTTATTGCTCGAATCGGGTTTATTTAATAAAATCGGATAAGAGAGCCAGTGTAACTACTACCTTAATATAAAGGAAATTTCTTATTTTAGTTCCAAAACCCTGAATCAAAAATCATTTCAATTTCTTCAACTTTTTGATCATTACTCAATACTCAAATCCCGATAGCCAATTTCTTGTTTTCCAGAATTTCACAATAGGTAATTCACTTGTTGTTTGAACAAAATTGCTAAATATGTATCAGCTTTCGGTGAGAGAGAAGGAGGACAGTCATCAGCCTTCCAGAACATTCTATCACGCGGACATATCAAGTATGATTGCCTAGACCAATCAAGCGAAACTAGGGCAATGTTGAGTGACGTATCACTACATCATTGGCTACTGGAGAGACCAACGATTTTGGCGGCCCTCGGACCCAGCGGATCGACGAGGAGTCCAAACGGCAAACGGCTCAAACAGAATCGTCCTCCAAGTACCGGCAACTCGGTAGTTTCGCTTGATTAGGTTTGGCAATCCCACGTGATATGTCCGCGTGATAGGATGTTCTGTAACGTTGTTGACTGTCCTCCTTCTCTCTCACCGAAAGCTAATGCCTATTTAGCAATTTTGTTCAAACAACAAGTGAATTGTCTACCTATTGTGAAATTCTGGAAAACAGGAAATTATACATCGGGAATTGAGTATTGAGTTACATACAAAGTTGTAACTTATGTAACTTATTACGCTTAATAGGTAATAATAAAATAAAATAAAAGTATACAGGGCATACTCCAATTATTATATTTTCAACGGATAAACATAAATATTGCTGGTTTGAATCAAAATTACGTACTTAATAAATGCTCATTTTAGCTAAGCAAAATTGTATTTAATGTTAAACTCTAAGAATCACGAAAGACAATAATATCCATCCTGAATTACCAGCCATCTCACGTGTCTCGAAAACGAAGTAAACTATTCAACCCGCGTTTTCACAATCTCTTCCTTATTCTTGTTTTAGGTATCTTCATTGTTTCTACAATGTAAAAAAACAAAGCTGCTTATGCATTAAATAGTTCAAGTTCTAAATTTATCACTCTTAAAATTCTATGGAAAATTTGAAAAATAAAGATTTATTAATAATACTGACTCTTAATATTCACTAAAATGATTTATTCAATGTATGAAAAAACGGATAAATAAATGAATACCACTCAAAATATTACAGATAAATGAATCATGAAATACTTATGTTTTAATCAATACATATTCTAATAAGTTATAATTACTATAGTATATAATATATAAGTTAAGTAAACATTTATGTGCAGGAAGTCCTTGAATGAGTTTTGTAAAAAATATGGCTTTGATTGACATCTATTAAAGAAACCTTCTTACTTTGATATTTTTCTTCATCACAGCCTTACTTTTCGTAAGCGAATTTGATTCTCAAGGCTACCGCAGTAACGAGGGCCGCCCTCCACGGCCTATTTGCACGTGTTCCAATCTCCCTGTGACACTTCTAACCGCCTGTAAGCCAATGGTCGGGCCGTCTCCAACCACACTCCTTGTTACATTCACTTCACGATTGCTAACTCGGTATGAGATCTTGAATTAATACAGAAAATTATCTCAGGGGAATCTATCAAATGGCACTTTACCGACCTTGAATACAATTTTGATCGCTAAGATAATTCTATGATATATGTTTTTATAAAGAAAAATCTTTAAATATTCAGACACAATCGAAAAATTTTTGGGGGCCCAGATGACTGAATTCTATTTGACCGAATCATAAAATGTTACATCCGACCGAAAATAGAAGTGTTACACATGATAAAATTGCCATGTGACCGAATTTTCGTTTTATTACCATTGACTGAATCTGAGATTTGTATCATTTTGATTGTAATCTTCTTCCTATTACATTTGATCTAATATATGAATTATTACATTTGACTGAATTTGTAATGTGTTACATTTGACCGAATGTACAGTTTATTACATTCGATCGAAACATTTTTTTGTTTCATTTAACCGAAATCGTTTCTTATTTAATGCATTTGACCGAAAATCTATTAGTTTATGACATTTGACTGAATTTGAGTTTATTACATTTGACCGAATTTGTGTTTGTTGAACCGAATTATTGGATTAAATAAAACTATAGTAGAGCTGATCAGGAAGTAAAATATTTAAAAATACTTGGCATATGACCGAATTTATAGAATATTACATTCGACCGAAATAAGATTTATTGAATTTGATTGAACATGTCGTTTGTTATATTTGACCTAAAATATATGAATTATTACATTAGGCCGAATTCATTGTTTGTTACATTTCACCAAATAAACGATTTATAACATTTAACTGAATCATAATTCTATTTCATTTGACCGAAATCTTTTCTATTTTATTAAATCTGACCGAATATTAGTTTGTTCCATTTGATTGAGCTCAATAATTCTTTTTCGGTCAAATGAAATATTTTTAAGATTTGGTCACGTGTAATTCGGTCAAATTTCACACAGATGCATCAGGAATGACATATGCCGACTTTTACTAGATCGAATCCTCTATATATTACATTTGACCTTTGACTATACATAATTAATGGACCTCTCATTCTTAAGGCCCAGTTGCAGCTAGATTTGGGTAACCCAGAATTTTAAGTTAACCTAGTTCGATTAATTATTAACAGAGGGAGCTTCTGTTAACCCCTTATTTTAGCTATTTACTTTAAAATTTTGTATTCCAGATTTCATAAATCAATAATGAGTTGTCTTTCGTTCATTTTATTTGTCACTAAATGATATATTACGTCCTCCTGATACCTAAATCAATAGGTTACATCAGCACACCCAATCGGTGGTTCACTATATCTAGGAGATCTTTTAATCCTGGGTCACTCAAAACCTGGTATATATTTGATACTAACATGGAAGGTCTGCTTCGCATTCAAAGTCAATGATTTGACACATAATAGAGGCGTTACAATTGACTGAATTATTGCGTGTCATATAACTGAATATGTAGTTTATTACATTTGACCGGAAATGAATATTGCTTCATTTAACCGAACTCTTCTCTTGTTTTTTACATTTGACCGATTATATTAATTATTGCAATTGACTGAATTGACGATTTGTTACACTTTACCGAATATACGCTTTATTACATTCGACCGAATCAGTACTTTATTTGATTAGACCGCATACTTTTTATTTTGTCACATCTGACTGAATATTAGCTTATTACATTTTGACCGGATTTGTATTTGTTAAATTTGACCGAATCACTGTATTAAATAATATTATAGAAGAGCTGAGCAGGAAATTAAATATTTAAAAAAACTTCACATGCGACAGAATTTGTAAAATATTACATTTGACGAATTTGGACTTATTACATTTGACCGAATACGTAATTTGTTTCATTAGACCGAAATCTTATCTTATTCATAAAATTTTACCGAATACATGGTTTATTACATTTGACCGAAATAGGATTTATTACACTTGATTAAATACTTGGTTTTTGGTACATTTGACCAAATAAGTGATATGTTTCATTTGCCCGAGATCTTCTCTAGTTTATTACATCTGGCCGAATTATAGATTATTACATTGGACCGAATAAATTTTTTGTTACATTTAACCAAATATACGCTCCATAACATTTAACCGAATCAGTATTTTATTTTATTTCACCGAAATAATTTCTACTTTTTTTACATCTGGCCGAATATTAGTTTATTCCATTTGACTGAGTTTAAGAATTCCTTTTAAGTCAAATGTAATATTTTAAGGCTTTGGTCAAATATAATTCAGTCAAATTTCACACAGAGGCATGAAGAATAACATATGACTGAATTTTATAAGACGAATCTTCTAAACATTACATTTAATCGAAAATAGAAGCGTTAAAAATGAACAAATTATTATATGATTGAATTTTTAATTTATTAGATTTGCCCGAAAATGTAACGTATATTGTTTCATTTGGCCGAAATCTTCTCCAGTTTAAGAAATTTGACCGAATTGACGGTTATATGACCAATGATAAACACACATTGATCATATGAATTATTACAATTGACCGAATTGACGATTTGTTACACTTGACTGAATATATGCTTTATTACACTCGACAAATCAGTACTTTATTTGATTAGACTGAATGTTTTATTTATTTTGTAACATCTGACCGAATATTAGATATTACATTTGACCAAATTTGGATTAATTAACTTTGACGATTATGTAACGTGTTACATTAGACCGAATTTTTATATGTTAAATTTGACCAAATTACTGTAGTAAATAACATTATAGAAGAGCTGAGCAGGAAATTAAAAATTAAAAACTTCACATACAACAGAATTTGTAAGTACAGGATTTGTACAGGGTTTATTAGATTTAACCGAATACGTAATTTGTTACATTTGACCGAATATTTGATTTGTTTCATAAGATGCAATAAGGCAAATAATACAATAATACAATAAGACCGAAATCTTATTTATGAAATTTGACCGAACACATGGTTTATTACATTTTACCGAAATATGATTTATTACATTTATTAAAAACGTGGTTTGTTAGATTTGACAAAATAAGTGATACCTTTCATTTGACCAATATCTTCACTAGATCATTACAATTGACCAAAGATATAAAATACATTAGACCAAATTTATGATTCGTTCCATTTAACCGAATATACGCATTATTTAATTTGACCAAATCAGTGCTTTATTCGATTTGACCGGCATATTTTCTACTTTATTACATTTGACCGAATTTAATAATACATTTTCGTTCAAACGTAATTTTGATGATTTCGTTAAATGACATAGAGGCATCAGGGATGACATTTGACCGAATTATTTTAGATCGAATCCACTAAATATTACATTTGACCAAATATTTAAGTGTTGCAAATGTTCGAATCTTTCCGAGTGTGTATGACCGAAGTCTTTTTTATTTATTACTTTTGCCGAAATATGTTATTTGTTACATTTGATATTAAACACCTCTGGTTTATTAATTTTTTCCGAATCTGTTATTTGTACCATTTGACCGAATATACGGTTTATTACATTAACTGAATCAGTATTTTGTTTCATTAGAGTGAAATATTTTCTTATTTTACTACATGTGACTAGATATATAAGTTTATTGCATTTGACCGAATATGGATTGATTGTATTTTACCGAATATGTAAACTATTACATTAGATCGAATTTTTACTTTTTAAATTTGACAGGATATACGGTTTATTACTTTAGGTTGAATTATTTTTTCGTTTGGCCAAAATCTTTTCTTATTTTTTTTTATTTCACCGAAATTGGATTTATTACAATTGACCAAATATATATCCCGATATAATTGACCGAATTCGTATTAGATACATTTGATGGAATCACTGTATCAAAATATTTTATAGAAGGGCTAATCAAGAAACCAAATAATGAAAAATACTACACATAGGAACGAATTAGTAAAATATTACCGAAATTGTATTTATTACTTTTGACCAATGTGGTTTGCTACATTTGACTTGGTTTATCATTTGTTTCATTTGACCGAATTATCTTCCAGTTTATTACTTTAGACCGAATATATAGATATTATAGACGATATAGAATGAATTAATGATCTGTTACATTTGACCGAAGATACGGTTTATTTTATATGACCGAGTATGAATTTTATTTAATATGACCGAAACCTTGTCTACGTATTTTGCTACATTTGACCAAATATTTGTTTATTACATTTTTGACCGAATTAAAATATCGCTTTTCAGTCAAATGTAACTTTCTAAGGATTTAGTCAAATTATAATTTGGCCAAATGGGGCCCCACACAAAAGAGTATGTGACTTTATCGGGTAGTAATAGTTATAAACAGTTTTTGATTTTGCTCCAGGTGTACACAATCGTAACTTATCGATGAACCGGACTTCCAACTATTAAGAAACATATCTTTACAAATTATTCAAGCTCTTTTGAACTAGAGCCATAAAAAGCCGTATTTTATTGAAGTAAGACTCATCAAATAAGAAACTTCAGTTTTAAACATATAAAACTCTTTTTTTACATATTTTAGCGAATTTCTCCTATAGAGAAGAAGCTATTACCGTAGGTCTCATGGTAAGACCTAAGCCCGATACTACGATAACTTTTCGTTTTGAGGCCTCCAGAAGCAAAACACATATATATGTGTGTGTGTGTGTGTGTGTGTGTGTGTGTGTGTGTGTGTGTGTGTGTGTGTGTGTGTGTGTGTGTGCGTGTGCGTGTGTTTGTGTGTCTGTGAGCAAGATAGCGGCCGTAAAAATGGTCCGATCTGAATGAAATTTGGTACAGACGTGTCAAGTGGCAATCCCTCGGACGAGTTCGTAAACCAGCCCGATCGGCCCACTGTGAGGGGAAGGTAAAGGGGGGTAAACCCCCCAAAAATGGGTTCTTTGAGCTTTTTACATAGAAAAATAAAAATAATCCAATTTCTATATTTTGATTAGGATTTTTGCGGACATTTGCCATCACTGATTAGTAAAAAACAAGTTTCACGACGTTTCGGGATCTGGAATCTGATCCCGTCTTCAGGTGGAAGAAAACCTAGAACATAACAAGATTAGTAACACATTGCCAGGAAAACCTGGACAAAAAACACAGCTAAAACAGAGAACTGTAAAAGCAGTCACGAAAACACTAAGCTGAAAAGAAAAACAAAAACACAAAATAACACAGGAATCACAAGTATCAGAATCACCATCCAATTCTTGTTACCACCATTGAAAGAATCCAATTTTTGTTACCACCATTGAATTCAGCTCAAAAAAACAAACGATTTACTATTTTGAATCACTGCTCTATGTCCATTGGTTACCGAGATATTGAAACTGGTAAACACAGTACGTTGTCCCAGTGTTAACCTTATGGGAAATAAGTAAAATTCTATATCTCGATTATTTATCAACATATCTTGATAAAACTTGGTAAATAGCTTCTTCTAGTTCAGATCTACCAAATACTAAATTAAAACCACCCAGTTTCAATATACCTGTAGCAGCAAACCTGCATACTCATTCCCCATGTTATTCTTAAGGAGTTTACCATAACATGTCAAATCTCGCTATGTTTGATTGAAATACATTATTTTGAATTTGAAATTCGCTGGTATGCAGGTCTGCTGCAACGAGGGTTTTTCTGTATTAACTAATAAAAGCTCAAATAAATAGATAAATAACAATGTAACTAGCATTCCATTAGCTATTAGATATCAAATCTATTATTAGTTTTGTGCTAATTTATCACTTACACTCTACTTATTTAATGCAGATTCAATTTAAGGTTTATTTTTAATGAAAGTCAATTACATACTAAAATTAGTCATATTAAAAAGTTACGGAACTATCTGATAATAGTTCAATCCGTAAACTTGTAGTAAATTATTACAAAAATTATAATTTTGATAACCTTAAGGCGATTTGACTTACTTTTCTTTTTTATATCGAACCCATACGTTTAAGAACCATATATTGTGTTTAAACGATACGTTCAAAACTTATCGGAGTAATTATTACATTGCTTGGACCCCTTTTGATCTTAATACTTATTAAAATCATTGAAAATATTTCTTGGAATTTTACCTCGACCGAAGTCAAACCATGCACCAGCATGTTATTTTTAGAGTCAACCAGACTTGCCAAATTGGAAACGCAGGAAAACCGCAACGCGCCGTTTACAACACAGCTCAAGATGATTGTATTTGATAGAATTACAAACACAAGAATGTAATCTATGAACAAACATATCCAAGGTGTGGTGGATGTTTTAATATTCAAAATAAGGTTAACGTCTTTAACATAATTTTTCCTGAACATTTAATAGTGGTAGTTATTTAACTATGTCGGCTTCCATTCTTGGTCTTGGATTGTATAGTTCAAGCAAAACTACATTCGTATATTTTGAATCGTTACCTGTTCCTATTTCAGTAATATTGCTGGCTTTTGTTGAAGCTATTTTAACGGAACATTTTGATTTCTAATAGTATTATCATTGAAATACATGATGATTGTTAAAAGAAAAGGGTAGTCAAAACTGAATAATTTGATTGTTTTTGAACATTTTGAAAACGAGTGAATTGGATCAATCAGCAAGAATGCTATCCCACCGTTTGGACCGCAAAGCCAGTATCCACCAGACTGATAAACTGATGATTGCATACGCCACTAAGTTCAATCCTCGTTGATTGGCAGAGGTCCGTTTGACTTCAATCCCTGTTTAAACTTGTTTGCCGATCCTGTAAAATCTGCAGAGCTTTACTCTGAACTGTAAGAGACTGATTGTGTATGACCTTACTGACTGTAAATATGTAGCGTTTTGTGAATTTCTTGGAGCGGACTTTTCGTTAAAAATGAGGACCTCTAATGAAATTTATGTCATAGGAATCTGTAGGATTACTATTAGTTCAATTGAAAGTAATGGAAGCGGTGTGAACTATTCATTGTCATGTCATCGTGAAGCAACATTTCTTTAAAATCCTTTAAAAGAACTAGACCATTTTTTTTTTAGATTTGACTCAAGTATTAGTTTGATCTACAACTTGGAAAACTTTTAATCAAAATCAAATAATCAGTTGGGTCTATTGTGTTTAGAATTAGAAAATGTCTTGGCAAATTATCCATATTAACAAAATTGTGTCACAATATAATTCTGATTCTGAAATTATGATAATTCCCTGATAAAATTCCTTGATAGAAGTAAATAAACAAAACAAAATGAGAACATTTTCATTGGGTATTAAAATATAACACTCTTATCATTTATTTGTTCTTTTATGGGCTTTGTTATTATCCAATATTTTCTAAATATTTGATATACATATTTCAAATTAATATTTGTTTATATCAAATCATAAGTTCATGATTAGAGATGTTATAATTGTCACTACAGATTGCATACTTGTTCAAATAACTTTGAAGGCCAGTGGGACAAAGCTCGGAGGTAGGATTAAACTTGTCCTGACAACGACGAACGCGGGAAATAATTATACAATTTGGTACACGCATTCAAAGGTTATTAATTTACCGAGGGAAATAGGGATTGATTTGTATTTTGTATAGATTATCATCTAATTTAATACAATATTTGACAAAGGCCACATACTTATATTATGAAACTTATATACATAATTCTCACATACTTACATAAGAAATTAATTACTTCCCGTAGTTCGTTAAGGTAAGATAAGTTTATTGTTTGCGTAATGAAGGTAACTCCTGTTCAAGGGTTGAAGTGAACTGAGCGGCTTCGTTGGGGGAAAAATGAGGTCTTATCTGCGGGCGATCTTATGTGGTCGTTACTTTGCACCTTGACTGTTCCTTTCCAATCCTTAAACTTGAAAATATTTTTTATTTATATTTATATACTGTTATAAGCATTATTTCACTGGTTGTACCTAAATTAAATGTTTATTGTGACAACTCGTTAGAAGGATTTAATTTTGTACTTACACAGAAAATACTAGATAATTTTACTTATTTTTATGGTTCCTTAATTTTGAATAAATAACTAAAACCAATCAACCAAAACGTTTTATTAATACCAAAGTCTTTGAAGTGTTATGGTCTTAAAATTGTCTTGGTAGAATGTAATGTAATCCGAGTTTCATTGTAAACTTGCAATTTTGATAGCAAATATTATGCCCGTACCTAAACTATGAATGTGATCGTGCTCAAACGCGGTAAAGGGGGTTGATGTATCAGCTTAACTCTCTAACGACGAATGGAGTAACTTAAAACCGCAAAAGAGGAAAGCAAAGTTTTCCCCTGTTTGGGAATTCTTATTGACCTTAGTATAAGAAGCTTGTACTGGTAATGCTAACATATTGAGAGGTGAAATGCGAACATTTGTCATTACTGATAAGAAAAAAATCTTAATGTTAGTTTTTTGTTTAATTACGTATTTACGTGCAATAATTTTTAAAATATGAAAAATAAGCAACGATAAAATATAAGAATATCGTAGAGTAAACGGCTAAAAAATGAAATATATAAAAGTAGTAAAAAACACAAAAAGTCATTGCAGTACATCTATCAGGATTTTAATTTAGTACATGTTTTTATACATTTTGTGTGTTTGTTAACTTTTGATTTTTAATTAAAAATGTTATAGTTATAAATTAGAGGCAATTAAAAACCTCGAGACTCATTGGAAAGTTTTATTATGTGTTGAGGGTTCACTTTTCAGGACCATACAGTAATGAACAGTCTGCAATAGCTTTGGCCCATCTCGAGTAAGAGTTCATTAGGGTTGGTTATTTAGCTAAATGAAGTGCCATTACATCGTGCTGTTGAGCGGGTTGTACAACCGAGCCTTAAATTCTCAAAGATAGCATTTTTAAATTATGAAGCGTTTAATATGTCAGTTATATGTTTGTCTTCATTATACATAAATATAAACAAACCACCTGTAAAGATTTAGCAATATATATTTGTAGGATCAGGTGAAATAAATAAATATTGTACAAGTGAGTACGTTACAAGCTGAAGTATTTATAACTAGCTGACGAACCATTTCTTATATTAGAAAGGCTGAGGAAAGTACTGATAAATAGTGCAAACAATATATTTTTAGGCAGCAAGTAAACAAAATATAAACATGTAAATACGTGTGGCTGATATGGAAATAATTAATTTATGTAGTGTAAACATTAATTTGATTGTGTTGATGTGTACATTGTTTTGTTATGACAACGTCCTTAAGAATTAAGTACGAATTAATGCTATCTCAATAAAAATATACTGTAAACCCCCGTATCTCAACTGATGCAGAAGTACAAACTTATAATTTCAAATTTCATTGGATATAGTTCGATTTTGGTCACAGTGGCAACAGTGTGTGCGTAACCTACACGTTTATTTAGCAAAAATCATTACAAGAGTCACAAGAATATGATGAAGACTTATGAATACTGACTTTTGTATCCTACCATAAAGTGTAATGCACCTTTTATTTAAATGCGAGGCTTTGTAAAGCTTTTCAGTAAACCTCGCTCACAACAATATCTTCACTACATTATAATATAAAGTATGGGTTTCGTCCAACCCTCCTTCTTCTAGGAAGGAACGTTAGGTGGCGTATTACAAATATATTTTAAGTCAAAGCCAATCTACCTAAAATTAAAGCTCATTTACGAAGTAGCTGAAAGATTTTTCTATCTTTACTGGATTGAACTGAACCAAGAATCATAACAACTAAATTTAAATTAAATTTTCATTTCATTGCTACAAGAAATAAATATTGCCTTGAATCATTTGCGGAAATAATAACCATTGATGCCAGATGCGTTTTTCCGTACATTAAGAGCAAGGAAGTGTAGTACATTTTGAAATTTGGTTGGAGGTCCCGGAATTCCGTAGCCGAAATATTTTTAAGATATTTCAAAATATTGGAATTTCTGTGAATCAGGCAATTAAATTCCTTTGCCTGTCTGCAGGTCAACAACATTTGAGGAGCTCGTTTCAAAACCGACCTAAGTGTTTAAATTATCCTAATAAAGCTGATAAAGCTGATAGCTTCATCCTATAAAGTTCCTGATAAAGCTATCCTAATAACATACTGACATAGTAAAAAAGTTAAAAAATAAATGTAAAAAAAGTCAAGTTTACGCTAATTTTTTACAATACAAAAGGAAGAACAACACAATTTGTTTATAATGGTTGTGTAACAAAAATTGCTTGAGCGAAAAATATTGCTAAAACATTATTTTTAGACCTAGGTCGATTTGGAAACGAGCTTTTCAATTGTACAGTATGACACCATTAGCTGGTTACAGAGGAATACTATATGAAAAATTAAAATAGAAACTGTGTTCCAATGAGAATTAATTTTCAGACGCCCTTAAACCTTCCTTTGGTTTGGTCTGCATTAACTCTCTGAACAAGTAATTGAAGCAGTCGCCGCCAGAGTGAAGCGCTTGACGGGCAACCAACTACTCGCCGACGCCGAGACGCCCACATTTTTCAAGTCTGAAAAGCAAATAATTAGATGCATGTTTTTTGTTCTCTTAATTTAAATTGTTAAAACTAAATGTGTATGGTAAGGCAACTTAATATTTACAACAATAACTGTTAGCAAAATTACTATTCCTTTTTAATTCAATATTATACTCTAAACACGATTATATTGATAATTTTTGACCGTTCAATGTAGTTAATATACTAAATTCATTTTAAGTTATTATTTAAGTACTTAGTTTTAAGTACAAACTAATTCAGTTATTAATTCTCTTACATCAGTTTTAGCCAATAAATAAAATAGCTTTCATCAACCGATAAATAATAACAGATAAAATTTAATAGTCATCTGTGTGTTGAGTCACAGATCAAGAACTGTACAGATTGGCAACCCAAAAACCCAACCCCAACGCATATCTGTAAAAACTCAGGTTCAAAAGGTACAGGGGTTTGAGTGTTAAAAAATTCATTTTTTCAACTATCACAAAGTCTATAACTGCTAAAAAATATACTTGCAACTAATAAATTTGTCTTAAAAAAATAGATAATCCAGTATTTTGAATTTATTGGTCTACCTCAACTTGTTGAGGAGATAATCGATATTTTAGTTTGGCGGAAAACGCAGTACGTTGTCTTATGTTATTCTTATGGCAAGTATTTAAAAAAAAGTTGCAGCAGCAGACCTGCATACTCAGCGAATTTCAAATGCAAAAGAACATATTTCAATCCAACATAGCGAGATTTGACATGTTTTGTAATCTCCATTAGAATAACATAGGGAATGAGTATGCAGGTTTGCTCCTACAGGTATGTTAAAACTGGTTGGTTCAACTTCAATATTTTTAATAGATCTTAACTAGAAGAAGCCGAACACCAAGTTTTTTAAAAATATTTTAAGAAATAAGGAAGACATAGGATTTTTTTATTTCGCATAAGGATAACATGGGGAATAAGTATATGCAGGTTTGCTGCCACAAAAATGGAAGTATCGGAGATTTTAGACAGATCTCATCTAGATGAAGCCACAAACCAAGTTTTATTAAGATATGTGTTGAGAAAAAAAGCGAGATATAGAATTTTACTTATTCCCCATAAGGTCAACATTGGGACAACGTACTGTGTTTACCACTTTCAATACCTCAGTAACCAATAGACATAGAGCAATGATTCAAAATACTAAATTGTTTGTTTTTTGAGCTGAATTTAATAGTACCAACAACAATTAGGTAATTAATATTTTGCATGTAAAAAACTCAAAAAACCCCATGTTTGGAGAGGATTAGCCCCCTTTACCCCTCCCTTTCGGTGGTCCGATCGGGCAGGTTTTCGAACTCGTCCGATTGATTACTACTTTATATGTCTGTACCAAATTTCATCAAGATCGGACCATATTTACGGCCGCTATTGTGCTTACAGACACACACACACACACACACACACACACACACACACACACACACACACACACACACACACACACACACACACACACACACACACACACACACACACACACATATATATATATATATATATATATATATATATATATATAGACATATAAAAATTTAAACGAATGGTATTTTTTTTGCTTCTGGTGGTCCCAAAACGAAAATTTATCATGGTCTCGCGCTTAGGTCTTACCATGAGACCTACGGTAACAGCTTCTTCCCTAAAGGGGAAATTCGCTAAAAACGATATCTCTGTTAATTTGCAACCGATTTTGATAACATTTGGTATGCATTTGCTGGATAATAGTACATTTATTTTATTCTATTTTAGATTATCTTACATACTTTAAGGGAGATAGTATGTGTCAGTTTTCTGGTACCATTTATTAATAATATAAAAGACAAAAATACATACCAAGTTTTATAAAGATATGTTAAGGGATAAGCGACATAGGATAACAAAGGGACATCGCACCATATTTACCCCCAAACGAAACTATCAACAAAATCCGAAACCAGTTGCCACAAATTAAAAATTCTAAACACTGGATTATTAATTTCTTAAGTAAAATATAATAGTTGCAATTAAACTATCTAAAGGTGTTTGTGAAAAAATAAGTGCATCTTTATTCATGTATTTATTTATTTAAATTAATTTTTATAAAATTTTATTTATTTTTATTCTGACAAAAATAAATTTTTAACACAAAAGTATTAATGACTTTTGAACTTGCTTTTTTACAGACATGCGGATGAATGAAATTTTAATAAAATCGTTTGAGCTGTTTTGAGAAAATATAGATTTGGATATTTGTTTGTTTTATGAGGTTTTATGACATACACACACGCACGCACGCACGCACAGACAGACAGACAGGCAGGCACAATGTCTTTGGATCTCGAGAACTGAAACAAATATTTCAAATAACAACTCAAACTCGGAAATTTTTATTAAAACAATACTTTCTCCATATACTCCCTCTAGGGGAGAGAACTCATCGGCTGGTTGACGATTTCAATGGGCAACTTTAGTGCATAAATATATTGGAATTTATCTTGATCTTCTATATTCTTACGTATTAGAGCCAATGCATGTAGTTTCTCAATGTGTTATTTAGTTCAAAACTTAGGTAAGTGTACATGATCGAGTTCATTTACATCCAATTTATATATTGGAGCTGTGTCTTGGACAAAATCAAGAGCTATCGTTCATCAAAATGTCTATTTTGGAAACTATTTAATATCAGAAAGGGTATATCTATATTTAGCTAACGTTTTAAAATAAAGACATTCAGCAACAAACCCTAATCATTATGCAAACGTTGTGGGGTCTCTTTAATGAACAAACTTGGAAACGTTATTAAAAGTTTGCTGGTTTTGTTAGATTTACACCAGCAGAATACGAAAGCGAAACAAATTTAACAGATAAACTTCAAGACTTAAAGATGGATTCAATATCAAGAGTTGTATTGGATCTATTTATGGCAGATACGCATTTTATTGTTTAGGAAAATTAAACTTTTGATGAAATACATAGAAAATTGTTCAGCCAGGCATCACAGTTGAACAGTTGAACATTTTCAACACCAGTATATATTTTTCAAGTTATAGTTTTTACCAGTTTTTACAGGTATAGTTGAATCCTTATTGAAAATATTCTAATATGATGATATATAATGCAAATTTAATACCAAAAACAACATTCAGCTAAAATGTACATTAAAAATAATTACCTATACAGGTAGAATATTTTTCGAAATATGTGTTTATGGAATGGAATGAGGTTATCTGTGCTCTTTTTGTATTGTTAATTTGTTGAGGAGTTTCAAATTCAAATCATTTAACTTTCATTAATACTGTGAATAGTAAACGGTACTAAAAATTAATAGCACCTTCCTGAAATCTATCTAATATTCTAGTCCAGTAAATGGACGCAAAACACCCTTAATCTAGATAAAATTGCAACACAAGCGTTAAGTCTGGAAAAGTATGGTTCTTATTATATCCGAAATCGGACAAAATCGGTCCATGGTAAATCCCCTAGAAACACTTTTCAAAATGGCGGTTTACAATGGGAAACATTTGAATTTATATCCCCAGGATATATAGTTTTGTAAATTTGACTTTAATTTTATAAGCTGTGTTTCATACACAAGCTCTATGCGCTTTCTCTCTATGTCAGTATAATAGATTTCATCGCCTAGATGTTTGTTTGTATATATTGTAACTCCGCTTGTTCTATGTTTGATTCTTGCAAATCCCCCGATACATTCGAAATTATCAAGTTGAGTATTTATCAGCTGGTCAATAGTTAGACCATGCTCTGTGAGTACAATTATGCTGGAATTAATGTGATTTAGTTGGTGGTTGAGTCTGTTAATTTTGCTCTTAAGGCCATCTATGTTTTGATGAGAAATTGTGAAATTTTCTGATGGATATGGGGATTTCTTCTTATGTTTGGATATGGCGTTATCCGTGTATTGATGGAAGATCCTAAAAAAGGTGTTTGGGCCTTGTCGATAGTCTTGAGAGAGCTTGTATAGAAATAGTTTGCATTAAAAATTTAGTAGTGCTCTAAGTTGTTTTCAAGAGAGTCTTCCCAGCTTTCTTCGTCCATCAGTAATTTGACTGTAATTGTTTTTTTTTTAGAGTGGTTATTTAGCATGTCACGAATCAATTGGCCATTTTGTTGGAAATCAATGCAGCTTGATTTTTACATTTTTTATTCCCCCCTATACATAGTATATGGAAATAGTATTGTTTTCGTCAAAATTTTCGAATTTCAGTTGTTGATGGATATATTCGTTTTAGTGCTCCCTGAATCCAAAAAAGTGGTTTTCGGAGTGGTGTCTGTCCGTCCGTCCGCGCGCGCGCGCGTGTGTGTGTGTAAACAAAGCTAGAGACGAAACCACTCCATCCCATATGGAAAAATTTATATTTAAAATATATTTTCAAAAATATATTATAATATATTTTAGAATAAAACGTCCTATATTTGAAATATATATTGAAATATATTTAAATATACAAATTATGGGACTCAGAAAGATATAATTATATATTTACCAAATATATATTTATATATATAATTTATATCTAAAATATATTTAAATTATATTATTGTTTGTTGTTAACAATATATTATTTTATATTTGTAATATATTTAGGTAAATATATTGTTGTTTGTAATAAGAATATACGATAAATATATTCCATTTATATTTCAAAAAATATTTCAAAATATGACTTTTTTCAATTTAATTGTCAAAACTCTTCAAAAAATTAATAAATAGATAATTAAATATTAATATTAGCCTTATATTTGATTTTCATGAACAAAAAAAGGACGACTCCGCTGGGATTCGAACTCCGGACCTTCGTTCTACCAACCGTACTCTACTCCTACACCTATCCTAATCTAACCTATGCCTACGCCTTAAACCATTCGGCCACTTCGACTCATGGAAAACGTGGCATAACTTAGGATGTAAAACTGGTTGGGAACGCTGTTACCTTTTAGAGTTGAAGTTTCAATGCTTTTGCGTTGTAGCAATAGTCTGTTTTTAATGGACACCATTCAGTAATTAAATAGTTGCTGTTGTATCAAACACTCGTTGCATACTTAAAGTTTATTATAGGAGTTGGTGAAGACTGTAAATGTTCTTTGAATCTTATATGAAAATTTATTCTAAAGTTTGTCCAAAATAGATGTTACCGTATCACAGTTCCAACATTTAAGGGGAGTCTCTACTAAAAATGGCCAAAATCTTGAAAATTTCAATTTTTTTGTTTACACTTAATTTTTACTTGTTTATTCCTGAATACAAAAAACCACATTTCATAGTTTTTATCAACTTTATTATGGCATAAAATTCATATTATACGCTGCTATGCAGAAAAACAAAATTCGCGGTTTTCGTATTCACCGCACAAAAAGGTAGGATAAAAAAATTATTTTGACACTCTTATATTGTTACTGTGTCATATTTAATATGTAACAATTATATAAATTGTAAATGTATCAATAAATATAGTTTTTTGCTTTATTTTGGAACACTTCTTAGAAAACACTTCTTATTTAGACACTTCTTTAGAAAACTCGCGATTACCGAAAGTAGCATTTTGACTGTATCTAGCATATAACTTTTGATATTCCAAAAAATCTACTGAAGCTACAGTCTTCAAATTTGTTGGGTTATCTAAGATAAATTATCTAAATAATCACGTATTTTGAATAAGTTTGGATCAGTGGATAAAAATTTAAAAATCTTAAATTTTATAAAAAAATGAAAAAAGTACAAAGTTTGAAAGAAAATTAAAAATAGTAATTTTTGGCCTACATAGCTAAAACTACGTGATTTTTAACTAGATTTTATTCCGAACAAAATGATACCTTTGAACATTGTGTAGGTCCAATACTTTTCTTGGAATAACAATTTAAAAAAACCTTGAAAAAATCAGTAAAATCGAATTTTAGGCCCTATAAAAATTTTGTTTTAATAAAAATGACATTGGGAATAGTGGTTTTAAGTCCATATGAAGTATATTACATGGTTATATACTTACAATTGCCTTTAATAATGATTTTACGATTTTTAGTAGATATCCCCTTAAGTTCATACACTCCCTTGCTTTCGTCATCTTTTTCCTTTTTTCTGTTGGTTGTGATCGCTTATAAATCGAATGAATTCTTATTATTTTTTAGTTCCACAGGCTATTTTTACTTCCGTATTTTTAAAAGTCTCATACATTAGATGCTTTGTTGATCGTACATAATCTGATTTACAGATTATACTGTATACAGATTATACTGACATAGAGAGAAAGCGCATAGAGCTTGTGTATGAAACACAGCTTATAAAATTAAAGTCAAATTTACAAAACTATATATCCTGGGGATATAAAGGCCTCAGTACGCATTAATCTTGAACCGGCCCTTGATAATCTGTCTAGCATTCTTGATGGAATTCCCACCTGCAAAAACCCGGTTATCATAATATGGAGACATAATAATGGGCAGCCTGACTGATGGGGATGACTGTAAGCTCTTGAAAGAAGTTTTCTTGAGCCATGACATCAAAAGAATGTCTTTACTACCGACAAGGATCGCCGGTCATTCTAAAACATTTATGTTGCACCAAACCTGATGCAAACAGAGATCGACGCTGCGGTGTTTCCTACAGGTTTATCAGACCACACTTGTCAGACATGCACAGTAAACCTGAAACTTGACACAGCTGTGACACTAAGTACATCTCAAAGGTACTCCAATGCTCAAAGCCTAGGAAGACTCAAAAATATTCTAGATCGAGAAATTTGGAGAACTATCACACACAGAATGTAGATCAGGCTTACACATAATTTAACAATTACGAGAATCATTAAATGCAGCCTGCCTTATAATACAATCCAAAGAAAAGAAAAGTCCACATGAACCAAGACCAAGAGCGTGAACTCATGAGGCTCAAATGAGCTTATGTAATGGAACTCAATAAATCAATCTTGATTTGGCAATGAAGAAAACAAAAAACAAACCAACGAAAAAAGATAATGATCTTCATTTGAAACATCTAAGAAAGGAAGCTTCCATAACCTATATTGCAAATGCAGGAAGTAATACTCAAGCAGTGGGTAAATAATAAATAACAACCGCTTCAAGAACAAGGCTCAAAAACTACATTAAAACGCTCAATAAAGAAGACTTAACTGTAACAGAACTCCAAGAAATAGCCGAACACTTGAACCACTTCTTTGCTATTGCCACTGAAGAAGTTCTATTTAACTCCAAACGAGAATTCTTAAAACTACGTTCAACCTACCCCGGAAGTGAGTTTAGGTCGTTTGATGAGATATTTAAAATAAAAAATAAAACAGGTGGACAAAATAATATCATCCCTAAAATCAAAACCGTCCTCTGGAATGGATGAAATATCATCAGTAGTTCTGAAAAATTGCAAAAATGAAGTACAAGTCCCAATAGTTGATGTAATAAACAAGTCTTTTCAACAGGATTTTTCCCTCACCACTTTAACACTCCATAGTCTATCCAAAACACAAGAAAGGGTCCATTTCCTGACCAGTAATAACAGACCAATTTCACACATCTCCACACTTGAAAGGTTTTTGAAAAATTAGTACTCTCGAGGTTGCTTACACACCTTGAAAAAATAATCTTCTAACGAGCCATCAGCAAGGTTTAATAAAGTCAATTAGGTTATTTAATAAATAACCGTAAAGTCAATCACCACTGCTGTAATAGACCTAGTGGAAACTGTAACTGGTGCTACTAAAGTAGGGGCCACAAAAGCAGGCATCCTCTTGACTTTAGTAAAGCTTTTACAGCCTGAGTAATACACATTTTCTGGGCAAACTACGAGCTCTAGGAACAAGAGAATAAGAGGAGCAGCGCATCAGTGGTTTCAGAGCTTCCTCAGTGGAAGGACACGAATTACTGAGATAACTCATGTAATAGACAAGACATCAAAAAAATCAGATCTTCACAAGCACAGACAGCAAGAGGAGTCCCACATGGATCTGTTCTTGGTCCTATTCTATTCATCTTGTACACTAATGACATTTTCTCCGTTTTACAGACAACTGTGGGACATTCCTCTACGTTGATGACACCGCCCTTGATGTTTCTCTCAAGAATGTTGGGGAGTTAGAAGTCAATAAATTTATTGTCAGCCAAAGTGGCCAAACAATATAGCCAAGAAAACGACCTGGCGCTGAATGAAGAGAAGACGAAGCAGCTGTTATTTGGCCAAAAGAAAAAAATGCTTTTACATTACCCGACATTTCAGTATCTCAAGATGCTGAATACCTAGGAATCACCATTAACCGTAACCTCAATTGAAAACCTTAATGTAGACCAGTTGTGCAATAAACTTAACATTGCCTTATATGTTATCAGACGACTCAAACACATTAGCAACACAGAAACTTCAAGAACAGCTTATTTTGCACGATTTGAGTAGAAAATGCGCTATGGGGATTTTGTTTGTGTTCTCATCTCAGGGAAATCTACATAGGGTACTGCTTAAAAAAACAATCATAATTATGGCCGACCTGGGTTTTCGTGTCTCTTGCCGAGGAGAATTCACAAGGCCGAAATTACAAACAGTAGCTAGCCTGTACATTGCCGAGGTAAAAATGAATGAAACAAATAAAGGACTCGCCAACTTTTCAGAGGCTCATTCGTATAACACTAGGAACAACTACAGACTTCCCACGCATCGCCTGATTGCCTACGAAAAAACCTACCTACATTGGAGCTAACTACTTTGAAGCTAACCTACCTACACTGGAGGTTTTTTTTGATGTGGAGTTAGGTGATGTGTGGGAAGTCTGTAGTTAATTTTGTTCCTAGTTTTATAAAAATGAGCCTCTGAAAAGTTGGTGAGTCCTTTGTTACATGCATTATTACTTTGGCAATGTACAGGTTAGCTACTGTGTGTCATTTTAGCCTTTTGGATACTCCCCGACAAGAGTCACGAAAACCCGGTTGGCCATATTTTGATTGTTTTTTTGTTTTTTTTAAGAAGCAATACCCCATGTAGGTTTCCCTGAGATGAGAACCCACAATTTCCAACAACCTCCCACCTAAACTGAAAAAAAACAGATAGGCAACAGGACTTTCAAAGAATCTCTACTTGACTGCTGACTGCTGCAGATGGAGTTCTACTCTGTTGAAGAATACCTGGAGCAAAGAATTCAGTCATACTGATGAAACTTAAATGACGCCATTACTGTACTCTATGTTTATGTTGATATAGATAATTTTGTCTTGTCTTGTCTTCTCTTTAACGTGAGGGATTTCGACGATGTTACAAATTAGCACGATATGATTGTAAGTTACATTGTTTCAATACAATACACTAACTGATGAATTGAAGCGTTCCTTTAGTGATATACTAAGGCTTGCATCAACTATTGCTTGTCAAATTGGCACATTCATAACTCGTTGTCTTAAACAAAATAAATTGTTAAAAATGATTAAACTAGTAGTTTAAATTTACCGTAAAAACGATAAAGCTTAAATGTCCAATGGAAGTTGGTGAACTTTTATCTTTTACCGAATAATTATAGTGTCGCTGAAAATATTATATTTACGATAATCAATAAGATCTCCTTCTATTACGACTTGAAAATTGGTTCTAGTGCTCAGTAAGCCATCCTGGATATGATTATAAAACTTATTACTAAAATAAGTTTACTACTTTAATTTTAATTTGGTTAGTACTTTTAATGAATTTAATTTCTTACTTTAATAAATGCTTATTAAGTAAAAAATTCAATTTATTTATTCTAGAGCGTTTCCCAATTTATAAACTATTGCTTTCTAGAACCAACAAAACTCAACTGCGCACTAACTTAATTCGCAATTTTATTGGAACCCCCTAGTGACATATTTATAGATTTAATTTTCATTTAACCTGATCCATCAAAGGATCCATTGATTTCTTTGCTATTACTAACATTTTTCGTTTTGAATCTTGTCGTCAACAAAAATTGAACTTGAAATTGTTTTACTGTAAGAAAATTGTTGAGACTCATAAGTTTTTAATACTAAACTGATAGTGTAGTATTTAAGTTGGGGTTTTCAGCTTTAATACTTTTTAGTACTAAATTGATAGTGTAGTATTTAAGTTGGAGTTTTCAGCTTTATTACGTATCTTTGTACAAGCGTTACGACGAATCGTTGTGATGAAGTACGCTATAAGAACAAAGCAAAATGCAAAATGGCAATGCATTGTGATTGGATATAAGGCCTAGAAAAAGCCAGTGCCAACCGTCACTGATTCCATGTTGAGTCTCAGGACATGCATATTGCATTACCTCTGATTGCTACAGACGGACAATGCCTACTGTTTTCTCTAACATTATTGACGCGCTTTAACAACTTGAACAGTATTTGATAAGAAAGGGTTAAGATACATTTATTTTACAGCATCACTCCATGATTCTGCTTATAAGAGTAACAAATTGTTTGGAATTGCTGCTGGAAGTTAAAGCGTCGTAGCGCCTTGAAAACATATGCGTACATGAAAACTTAATCTTTCTGATAATGAGTTTTAATAGAAGGAATTTAGTATTTGTATTGCTAAACTAATATGTAATGCATAATGTAAATTATACGATTTTGGTTCCTGAATAACAGTTTAAAAAATTGCAATTGAATTTCGCAGTGTTTTAGTTTAAGTTAATTAGTTAAGATTGGTTTGTGATATATATATATATGTGGACGTATGTGTAAAAGATCAATTTTATATTGTTTCACGTTCATATAATAAGTGGACTTTATATCACACTTACTAAAAACATTTAAGAAAGGTTAGTTTTTTTTAATACCTTGAACTCAATTACAATATGCATTACCATTGATTATAAAGAAACAATTATATAAAGTTAATGGTATTACCTTTCTGTTTGACCAAACAAACCCAAAATTCAAAGAATAAAATTACTATAAAATGAATATACTGGAGTGTTTTTTAATGAATAAACATGAAGACAACATGAATCGAGAGCTAGGTTCAAACTGTCAAAATCAAAGCTCCCTATTAAAAACATTTACTAAGGATCACCTTATTAATACACTTTTTTATTGATATATTCAAATTGCTATTATTATTTTATTTCATTCCTACATTATTATTATCCTAACATAACTCATTATACCCAACCCAAAGAGGGTTTGAAACGTTTAGGTTCAAATAAATAATAATAAGTCAAATATGTTGCCAGCAATTATTATGAAAATAAGTCTAATGTTATAGCTACTTGAGTATCATGATGTTAGTTTTTAAATTGAAACACAGTAGACTCCCTTTTATCTGGATCCTTCGGGACCGAAACCTGTCCGGATAACGGGTTTTCCGATTAAACCGAAGTTCCAGAGTAAATTATTAAGTCTAAGTTTAAAAGGATTAGATATTGTACGATAGTTTGTCTAATACACATTTTCTGTGGTAATCGCCGATATTGTTCCTCAATAACTAAAAAACGAACTCATTCTACTTAAATTGAAGAGAGCATAGGTTAGTATTTGAACACGTCATTACTAATCTCAAATATTTTTCTACAAGAATCGTCGACACGTTAACGTCCATTTCCTGCCGATCGCGTCCGGTTAAAACGATATTTTTATAAAAATGTTTCGTTAAAAAGGTGTGACTTCCGCCGAGAGAAGTCCGGTTAAACCGATGTCTGGTTAAAAGGTGTCCGGATATGAGGGAGTCTACTATACAATATGATTAGTTTGAGTAACCTGAAAAATATATATAAAGTTAACATTTTCAAAATATTTGAAAAAATGCCTATACAATTTTAAATATATGAAATTTTTAGATAATTTTATAAATACACAGTCATATTGAATGACACAAATTGCGGTTTTCCACGTTTCCTATGTAAATATCTTTTATCTCTCGACTCAAGTTGACTTTAATAACAAAAAAATTATAATTTTAAGGATTGTGTTTAGTTGCTTGAGTAACATGTTGACTTACTCTATAAAGTTTTAAAATTAAAATAAATGTGTTGTTAAGTGAATAAACCAATAAAAATATCTATAAAATTTAATAAAATATTTCATTAAAGAAGTTCAATGTAGACGATGTATGCATCAGACAATGTAGTGATTACTCAGTCAAGTACCAAAAATTGACATATTTTCACTTGTTTCAATACAAATGTAACAGCCAAAGTAATGATTTAGTGATGTAGACATTATGTATAATAACCGGCTATTATACTTAATGACTAAATTTGCTAGCTAAATTGATACAATTCACGATGACTAGCACATTTTAACCAAAGTAAGAAATATATAAGAATATTAATCACTTTGACCAGACATTATGAATAGTACCTCTCCAGGGTTAGTCAGTAAGATAAATCTCAGTATTTTTGCTAATACTTTAAGTTAGGTTAGGTTTATATTAAATTAGGTTAGGTTTGGTAACGTTAGGTTAGGGTTGGTTTGGTTAGTATTATTCAGGTTGTCCAGACTCAAGTAGATATTATGCATAATGGCTGGATAAATTATTCGTAATTTATTACTTTTATTACAGTTATAAAATGGCTGCCTTTCATTCATAATAGCTGGATTATTCACTTTGGTTGTAATATTAATATTCTTTTATCGCTCAAGCCTTGTCAGTAATAATTTAAATCAAATTATTATTTTAAGGATTATTTTTAAACGATATTATTCTTTTTGTAGACTGGTAAAATGTGACATATCGTCACAATAAAGTATTTAGGTGTCGGTCATTTGTAGGAAATTGTAACAAATAACGATACAAATTTTGTCATTAGGGAAAATTACAATGTATAGAGATTTAATGAGAACAATCTTGGAGGCTTTGTGTGATGTATTCACCGTTATAGAATTTCAAAACATAAAGAACCTTTTTAAACCGCCTGCACGCTTCATCCAGTTGACCTCTGCCCTCTGACTACAGAGGGGTTGGGTTTGTGTTACTTTTGAGAGGAGGAGGGGGAGGGGTGGCGAGGCGGTGGAGGTGGCAGTGTGGCACCGCGTCGCGACTACACCGGGTGCATCACGTCACGTTACGTTACGTTACCGTCACGTGACTTTACCATGCGTTACGGACACCCGTAGCTTAGACGATGTACCTCGTAAGTATTTGTGTTATCTTTTTGATAGCGGGACATGTGATCTATCTTTTTTACTAAAATAAGGAAACATTTTTATTGAATAGTCTCTAAAGTAAGTGCTGTAATACGCAAAAACACAAATATATTGAAAGTTCAACAAGCCCTATATTATGATGAGATTTTAGAATTTTATTTTAGTTTAAAGTTAGACTATTTCTCGTCTTGACGCTCTTTTCCTTATTATTATGGTTATAGTGACTAACAATTCTCTAGATGTAGGCGTTTAATTTACTATTTAATGTTTTTTTTTTGCAACAAGCTAATTTATCTAATACTAGTCAAGGCCAAAAAATAACCTAGGGCCTAGGGGTTTATGAAACCTAGGTTAATTTGATTTAAGTCAAACATTATAAATGTATCTTTAAAACTATATAAATCAGTGAAAATTATAGGACCCCTTCAGGATTAGCTTACTAAGTGGAAGTTGTTTTAATACCAGCAGTTCAAAATTTTGGGATGCGAAATCAAGGCGTAAATTAAAATCACTCGTAAGGAAGTAACTCGTAAGTTTTTCACTACATGGTTACTTAAATTTATGTTTCTTTAGAAATAACTTAAAAATTAAAATTTCTGATAAATTAACTCTACACAAATGATAGTTTTTAAGATGCCAAGCATTTGGCGTAGAAAAGCAATAATGCTAACTTGACTATATATAATTAAATGGTGGAAACCACATATTTATTACAAATACAATCTAGTTTATTCTTACATTATTTTGAAGTTGATTCCTCAAAATATTTTAAAATAAATAAATTATTATTTTAACATGTCGTACATAAGAGGAGAAGAGAACAAGTTTTTGAATGCACTGTAAGAAAAACTATTGATCTAGTTTTCATAATATATTTAAATTTTCTTAAAAATAATTTGAATGAGACTCAAATTATCTTGATTATTTTACAATGCAATACTGAATATACATCTGTAAAACGTTGAGATCAAAGTCAGTCTGGAACTTTTCATTGAATAAGACCTAATTAGCTGTGGAACTAACTTTGTTTTCCTTTCTATTTCCAGATAAAGGATTTATTTGGATTGTGGAGACAAAAAAGTTTGAGATAAAGACAAAGAATATTTGTTTGAGTTCACAGATTTACTTCTAAAACATGCTTATAACCGTCCTACTAATAATATTATAAGCTATAAAAGGGTGGGGAGATCGCTAAGAACGTGGAGTGACACATAGTCACATTAATAGTTAGTAAACCTCGGGCTGGGCCGTATCTGTCCCATGGGATTTTAAAATTTGAATTCCCCAAATTTACAAGCTCATTCTTCGTTTGAAATTCAATGTTGGTGATTGTGATTTTATGTTTTAATATTTTATTTTTGCGGACATTTGCCGTAATTGATTAGTAAAAAATAAGTTTCACGACGTTTCGGGATCTGTAATCTAATCCCGTTTTCAGGAGGAGAAGAACCTAGAATATAACAGGAGTAGTAAGACACACCAGTCAAAAAACACTAACACTGATCAATAATTTGTTCTTGTTTCGTTTTCATCATCGGTTTTTTTACTGATTTACAGTTCTCTGTTTCTAGGATCCTGTTATGTTCTAGGTTCTTTTCCACCTGGAACGGAAACTGGATCAGATTCCAGATCCCGAAACGTCAAGAAACCTGTTTTAGCGAATTTCCCTCCATAGGGAAGAAGCTGTTACCGTAGTACTCATAGTAATACTTAAGCCCGAGCCAAATTGATAGTTTTCTAGCTCATCTGATGCCGCATTGAATACTTATATATGCAGGGTGATATAGTTTTGTTAATTTTACATTTTATACAACTAATATTTCATCTGACCACATTTACCCTACATTAAGTGTCAAAAAAATCATCCATGGATATTTAAACAAAGTTGTGCTCTCTTTATCAAGTACCTGAAAACGTTTTGTAAAGTACCACTTTCAATTAATTTCTTGTATTGAATTGTTTATGTTTATTTTCAGCTGCTAGATATCCTGGGTCCTGTTTTCGTAGGTCTTACTTTTTATGTGTCGCCAAAGAAAATAATCTAGTGGGGTCAAATCCGGGGATCTTGGGGGGTTCAATCCTTTTACTGATTAAATAAAAATTTGGTTTGTGTTAAAAAACACCCTGAATAACTTTTTTTAATAAGCCAGTACTTTATTTTTCCAGTATCATCAGTTATTACAATCCAAGTTGTTTTTTATTTTCTTTATTAATAAAAGTTGACTCGCCCTTAATTATGCTAATGCACAGGTTACAGTTCGCGCACGCTCATCCCGACCAGCGCTAGAATTTTGACTCATCTGGGTATGGGGGAGGAGGGAAGTCACTCCCCTACTCAAGCACCGCCCCTTTACTACTGCTACAAGCTGTAAATAAGTAAACTAATATTCAAAACAAAAGTAATATTCTTGGTTGTCAAAATATATTTAAGGTTATGGTTTAAGGTTTTGTTTACATAAGTTTTATCTTTGTCATTTCACCTGTAAAATTGGAAATATGGATTGTATTCTCCGAATGTGTATGTAGTTGTTATTAAATAAGAGTTTAAACTTGAAATAGTTGTGTTTCCATGAGTTTTAATTAAAAAATCATTCTCCCAACAGTAAAAAAAATATTTTCTTTGATTGATGACAGTTGTCAACTCGGTCCAGGTTTAAGAGTCGTTATCTAACGGATAATAAAACTCTTCAAGAACAAAAAAAGAAAATGATCGTCCAATAGGAAACCAAACAGGTACAAAAAACCACTTTGCTACAGCCAATGACATACGCCTATTTAGGAATCGTCTATCTCTCTCTAAACATTTATTTTTCATCTCTCTCGCAACGTGCCTGAACTGTAGTCATCCCTTCTAGGATTTGGTATTTTTATCAGTCTTTTTCACATTATAATTATTTTTTATATATTTGGACTCTAAAACGAAAATTCTGAAGTTCTGAAGGCTTGTCTTAAAGCTTTAAAGCATAATATTCAACCTGCCGATTTATAGCATAAGAAAATACTATTGCACTGCACACGAGCGATACTTGACTGCAGCGACAGGTGGTCGCTGTTTACACCAACAGCTGTAAGTTCTTGAGTTTTCCACTGTTTTTGATGTAGCTGGGATCGTCGATTTGATTTGGAGTTTTGTTTGAAATAGTTTTTACTTTTGCCACGGGTTTATCACGGCGCCGGCGCGGAGAAGTCATAGTTCAGATTTTTATAAAGAGTAACCAAGTTAAATAAATGTATGTTCAAAGACTTTCAAAATGAAAATTCAAATATACTAGTTCAAAAACTAATATGAAGAATTGACCGGAATCTTGTAAAATTGAGTAAACAAAACGGTATGCACCGTAAATAATGACAAGGTTCTTACAATTAGATTTTTTTTAGAATTAGTCAGAAAATACGTCATGTTACGTAATTAAAATGAGCATGAACACATAACATAACATTTTTGTCTATTTCTAAAGGGTAAGACGTTATTTTACATGTATGAAATTCAAGTGGTTGGATGGCACTGCACCATCCTACAAAGGCATTAGAGAATGGAGGTGGGAGGGCTAGATCCTGAATTTTTACCCGCGACATCAAAGTGGAAATTGCTGTTAGAGTGAGGTTAGCGCTCGGAAAGTCTATGGTCTCGGGCTAAAATCATTGTTGTTAGTTTTTATCCATTAACATAAAAAATAACCTGGGCGGGGGTAAGCGGAAATTATCGTGGGAACCCATTAAATAGGTTTAATATACAATTTTAAATTAGGAGTTTCACTTCACGACTTCAATGTATGTAATATAATGTACAAGTAAACCAATGCCACCGTGATAAATATATACAATCACCCTTCTGAGGAAAATTAAAAGGATACAATCAAGAAGAGTTTTCCACGGATACCACAATAACTAACGCTTCCACTTATAGACAAGCCACTGCAGCACATGTAAACAAACGTGTAGCAATACTGTTTTGAACATAACACACTGTTTTTTTCCAGAGCACACTGGTTCTGGAAAACAGCCATATTTTCTTAAAAGCCGTGAGGATCTAAACTTTAAATTACATTTTGGGGCAATTTTACTAGCATAAAACATCACAATTTAATAACATCAAACAGCAAATTAATTATCACATAAGATACATAACAACCGTATAAGTAAACAAACATTCAGCTGACAAAATATCACTTCTATATAAAATGCAAACATGTAGCTCGTTTAAATAAAATATGTAAAATATTTTATATATTTTTTCAACAATCCAATTTTATGTGATTACTTGAATTTTTCTTGGTAGCGTGCATAGTTTTTATCAAACTTTCAAGTTTTGTTATATTCATTTCATTTGGTGAATCGTAATTTTTTCCTGGCTTGGTTTCATAACGTGGGTGATGAAAGACAAATCTAGTCAGAAACCGCCAAAGTTAAGCAACGTCTTGGTTTAACACCGATAATTTTTATTTTGCCAATGTCAGATAGCGAGAAATCTGGATTTTTTCCTACCAAATTTCGTTTAAGGTCATACGACGAAGTAACTTTAAAATCTTAATTAAACTTAAAAATAGCCAAATAGCTGATTTGGCTATTTAGATTTTTCTAGCTGACCCGAAAGGTGTTTTCCTGTGAGATATATAAATATCTCAAATTAATAGTAATTATCAACAATTACTTCAATTTTTTTTCGGTATAGTTTACAATTAAATTCAAATCACAGAAATATTCTCACCTAAACTAAATTTAATGAATAGTATTTATTATTATTATTGTAAAAAGTGTTGTCTGCGCTTTTTTTTATGTTGGCTTTGCATTGAAAAAGTGTCCTAATATTTTTTTGCATTTATTGTGGATTTCCAATGGTCGCAGTGATCATAGAAGTGCACCGATACGGAGAGGTTTTTTCCCTAAACAATCGCTCAACATTAGCAATGACATAATTCGTGTTGACACATTGTCTGGATACATTGAGGTCATTCCCTGCCGATTTTAATTTTGCAGAATAAAAGAACCAGCAAATCGATATGGCGTTCCGAACCATTGCTTAAAATTAGAATAATCACAATAATAATCATAATCTGAGTTCAAATTTGAATCCCAAAATCTTTATTTTACATATGCTTTCATAGCATTACTCTGCATTATATTATTTTCCTCTCTAGCATGTTCTAATTTGTGAGAAACTTCTATTATTTAAATTAAGCATTTGAATACGAGAAAAACTCTTCTTGATTGTATGTTTTTTATCTTCCTCAGATGGGTGATTGTATAAATGCTACGAAACAATAAATTACAAATATAAAAAATACCAAAACGTGCACAATTGCCATATTTATGAAATTTTCATACACATACTCTCCGAGTATGATAAATTCTCATTAACTAATAAATGAACTTAAAAAATAGTCTAACAAAAAACTATCTCTAAACAGTAAACATAATTTATTTTCCATAAACAGTATTCGGATTGAAGTAAAATTAAAAGAAAATTGTCAGAGATTTTAAGTTTAAAAAATGTGAAAACCATTTTAGAATAGCATATTCTGTAAACGGGCTATAAGCAGATAATAATAATAATATTTCTAGTTATGATGATTACAATAAATAATATAATAGTTCGATTTTATTTAAAAATACCTCTACAGCATATGAAAATTATGTCTTTTTAATAAACAGAAGGTTAAATTTGGGGATAACCAAGAGGAAACTTCAGTAGTATGTTAAGTGCAAGTGAATGGGGTTTTATAGGGGAAGTTTTAATCGGAGGAGTTCTAAAAAGTCTCATCACTGCAAAATGCAACCAACTAAGATAATATTGTGTACGATTTTTCATAATTAAACAATAATTTTTACTCACTTTGAGTGTGTGATACTTTGCCTCATATAATAAAACCCAGGTAACTGTTCCCCAGAAACATTTTATTGCAATACAATATAATATTCTCGAGATTATATGTACATTTAAGGCTATAGCGTCTAAAATAAAGCATATATACAGAATGTCCGGGATATAGTATTCCAAATCAAACTATTACAGCAATGGTATTAAAATAAATTTCTCGCAAAGCATGTTTTAGATAAAAGATAATATTATCAATATTTTGTGGAAGAAACATTTGCCACGATTAAGAGAAAACCTGAAAGTAAACGATAAGTTTAATTATTTCAATAATATAAGCAAAGTTTTTTTGTGATATAGCTATAAACTTATGTTTACAAAAAAACAAAAAAATCCACATTCTTTCAAACTTCTAGCCACTGTAAAATGGACTTTAATTCTGTACAATGGTGTCATATCCACGTCGAGCTTAACGTTGAACGAGCGAAACAGAAAACGAGCTAGATTAAAAATCTAGCTAAAAGCACTTTTAAAATTTTAGTGAATTTTCCCTACAGGAAAAAGTTGTTACCGTAAATTTCATGGTAAGACCTAATCCCGAAAACATAATTTCTGTTTTGGGGCCCTCATGTCAAAAACACCATTCGTTCGAAAATAAGTTATATGTTTATAAATATATTTATTTATTTATAACAATGCATGTTTGCAATGGCTTCGTTAATTATACAAACTTATCATTGTGGTTCAATATAACACATGAAATATTTTACGTACTTTGATATCATTAATTTGTAGACTAATATAAGTTAAGAAAAAAAAAATATATATATGTATAAGTATTCAATATGGCATCAGATGGGCTAAAAGACGAACAATTTTTTTTAATTTTTTCTCTAGGTACCTTGGTTACCTAAACCCAGTCAGTACAATTCGTTGTCCCAGTGTTACCTTACGAAAATAAATCAAATTTATATCTCACTTATTTCTTAACTTATCTTGATAAAATTAGGAATGTGGCTTCATACAGTGGAAATCTAGCGTTTATTAGTGTAATGTACAGCTGATCAAAATGACAGGTGTTGAGTGTTTATATTTTTGTTTACAGTTTTTAGATTTGTTTCTACACACATATATTCTTGAGACAAAGAAATAAAATACGCTTTACAATTGTTAAATAGTGAATTATTTTACATTTGGCGCTGCGGCCATGGCAAAAATAAATAAAAGACATGATTATGATGAGATCACTTCTACAGCAACATGACTTCTATTGAACAACATGCAACATTTAGGTTTGACCACTTCGACCCTGAGGAGGAAGAGTGGGATTACTATTTTCAACGCTTCAACATAGAAATCGTACTGCACAATATTAAATCGGAAGAATTATGTAAGAATCTTCTTCTTTCAAAAATTCGGGCCAAGCCATTCAAACTACTGGCAGACCATTTTCGACCTGAACCGGTAACTTCCAAGAGTTTCAACGAAATCACTAAGGTTCTTTCATCATATTATGAAAGCTCCTACAGCACCTTGGGGGAGCGAGTGACGTTTGGACGCCTATATAGGCTTACAGGTGAGTCTGTTAGTCAATACGTTAACAGCTTAAGAGGTCTGGCCGGCCGTTGTCATACTTTGGAGCGTCACTCGATGAACGTCACAGAGATCAACTTTTGTTGGGCATCAATAATGAGGAGTGGCAAAAAGAACTTCTGAGGCAACATACTGATGCTAGTTGTGTGTTCAAGGATGTTGAAAAAACTGCTCTCAACCTTGAACGTGCGGACAGAACTCATAGCAGGTCACATATTTTAGTACTTATGAGGGTTACCAAACTAACGCTACAAGACAATCAAAAACAGATACACAGCCGGTGACAACACTTATTAGAGGACAGCATTGTTTCCGATGTGGAGGTTTGCTACACACTGGTAATTCGCCTTGCCCTGCAAATGGGAAAATATATAACGTTTGTCACATATAACTCCAGAGCAGCATACTCTTCCAAAGTTCGAAGATATAATGACCAAACTACAAGGAGATCAAGAATACTCCAAAATAGATTTGAAAGATGCCTACCTGAAGATAGAAGTGGAAGAGAGTTCACGGAAATACCTAGTAATTTCGACTCCATTTGGGTATTTCAGATATACAAGAGTGCCATTTGGAGTCCGATGTGCACCCGGTGATTTCCAAAGAAAAATTGAACAAGTACTGTTAGGTGTGAATGGCGTAGCTCAGTTTCTTGACGATTCATTAATAACTGGCAGAACTCGAGAAGAACATTTACGAAACCTTGAAGAGGTGTTGGCAAGATTCAAAGATGCTGAAATTCGAATTCAGAAGTCAAAGTGCAAGTTTTTACAGATGTCAGTCACGTACCTAGGCCACAAGATAGACAGCACGGGAATACATCCGTCAGACAAACACCTCGCAGCAGTACGAGATTTGCCTTCAAAAATTCATTCCTCGTTTACAGTGTATTGCGTCCTGAAAAAAGGGGCATCGTGGAACTGGACTAAACAAGATGAAGAAATATTTACACGGTTGAAATCCACACTGACATCTTCGGACACACTAGTTCACTACGATGAGACCCTACCGTTGATAGTGGATTCTGATGCAAGTAACGCTGGTCTTGGAGCGGTACTGAGCCACCAGTTTCCTGATGGTACCATTAGACCTATCGCGTTTGTGTCAAGAGTACTACAGAGCTCTGAGAAAAGTTATTCGGTCATTGATAAAGAAGCTTTGGGTATTATACTTTCCGTTACCAAGTTCCACGATTACATTTACGGCCGAAGGTTTATTCTGACTGACCATAAACCACTTGTGCACATCTTGGGACAGCATACTGAACTTCAAAAAATCATCAGCGACAGATTAACCAGATGGTCAGTGATACAAGGAGCGTACAACTTCGAAATTAAGTACAATGAAGGAAAGGCGAATGCTCCTGCAGACTTACTGTCCCGGTTACCGGTAGTTAAATCCAACGCAGACACACAAGGGGAGTTTGGAAAGCAAGTGTTGCAGTTGCACCTTGACAATCTTCACATAACACAGAGGTACCTGAAAGAACAGACTGCAAAAGATGAGTGTTTACGGCAAGTAATACAGTACCTACAAAGTGTTTAGCCTGAAAGAAGAGAACTCAGTTCGATGTGTCACATATTTTATGATAAAAGAGACGAGCTCAGCTATGAAGAAGGAGTTTTGCTTTGGAAAGGACGTGTGGTGGTTCCGAAATCTCTCCAACGAACAGCAATCCAAATTCTTCACGAGGGTCATCCCGGAATAGTTGGTATGCATTCATACGCCAGATTTCTCGTTTGGTGGCCTGGTATGAATTCGGAGATAGAAGAATATGTAAGATCTTGCAATAAATGTCAAATGACAAGAAAGAATGATCCAGAGGTTCCTCTATTTTCGTGGGTTGTTCCTCAAGGACCTTGACTTGGGTTCACATTGATTTCACTGGACCTTATCATGGATTTTACTGGCTGGTTATAGTAGATTCAACAACAAAGTGGTTGGAAGTGTTGCCGACGAAAAAAATCACTTCAGAGAAGACAATCACAATGCTTGAAGAAGTATTCACAACATTCGGATTGCCTAAAAAGATAGTCAGTGACAATGGGCTTCAATTCACATGAATTTAAGAGTTTCTGCAGCAGACGTAATATCCGGCATGTCACTACAGCGCCTTACCATCCACGTTCCAATGGGCTGGCGGAACGTTACATCCAGACTTTTAAAAAAAGATTTGAAGCGCAAAAGCTGGAAGGTCACAGCACAATGAAATCTCTTACAACTTTCCTTTTCAATCACAGGATCACTCCGAACCAAACCACCGGGAAATCCCCAGGAGAACTTATGTTTGGAAGACAACTTCGGACACCTTTAAGCTTGCTGAAACCCGACCGTTCTAAAAAGCTTTACGAATCTTAAGAAAAATAAAGAGCGAACCACGATGGAGCTGCAAAGTGGCGTGAATTCCAGCCCGGAGACGCCGTTTGGGTTAAATTAGCTATAGACAAGCACTGAAGGAAAGACCGTGTAGACGACGTACGGGACTTAGACAGCGATTTGGCTCAGCATCATGGTTCATAGTTGTTTTGAACCCTACCTACGTTAGAATTTTTTTTGCCTGGGGCAAAAGTGTAATGTACAGCTGATCAAAATGTCAGGTGTTGAGTGTTTATATTTATGTTTACAGTTTTTAGATTTGTTTCTACACACATAATGTTCTTGGGACAAAGAAATAAAATACGTTTTACAATTGTTAAAGAGTGAATTATTTAACAATTACCAGAAAACCCAAAATTTTTACATTTCCTTAACTGCAAACCTTTATACAGTTTTTTCCATGTTATCCTAATGGTAAATAAAATGCTATATCTTTCTTATTTCTTAATATATCTTGATGAAACTTGGTATTTGGATTTGTATATTTCAGCTCTGCTGGCGTTTATATTAAACCCACGCAATGTTTTAAACCCTTTGCAAGAAACCTATACTCAATAGGATCATGTTTCGCTCACGTTGGATTGAAACATATGTTCTTACACATTTAAAATTAGCTGAGTATGCAGGTTTGCTGCAACGGGGGTGTTGAGGTTGTGTCATAATTATAGTTCATTAAATGTTATGAATAATAAAATGTTACTTCATGTATTAAGAGCATAAAGAGGGTCTTTCTCGTTTGAGGTAAACACTTACCGCGAGACGCGAGCGGAGCGCCGTAATTTTAGCGAAAATGAGAAAGTCACTCTACCCGCAAAATTCATACAATATTTTCCCCACAAATACATTTTTTGGGTTCGCAAACGATAAATACAATCACTGTTACTCTCGTCCATTGTAGCTGAATGTGCTATTGTGATTTTGAAGTTATAAACAAATCGACCTCAGTCGAATAAAAAAGGAAGCGGAAGCGCCGGAGGCAACGATGTAGAGCACGTATAGTACCAATGCTGCCGAGCGGTAAACAGCTGGCGAGCGATGAAGACTTTACCGCTCGCTCCCTCAATAAACAGCTGTTTTCTGATTGGTTTTGAGAGCAAGAATTGGTAGTTTACGTGCGGTTGTGGGAAAAATGTATTGTATAGAGTGTTTGATTATTAATTTGTTTCTGATAATACTTATACAATCGCATTTAAAGGAATCGTTAGCTTGAGGGGGTTGTTTTATGATCATTACTTTTGTCATAACAGCGCGCAAAGTGCCAGTTTAAATTTTAAAACGGTAAAAAGCTACTTGATGAGAATCGATGCGAGAAAGTATTTTTGCACTTGCCAGCTAATTAACCAGCTAAACAGTACTACTTTACGCGCTTCCGCTGATTACGCTTCCATTTCGGTTTGAGTTTACAAACTGAAAAATGGCGAATTCAGCTACAAGTGACGTGATGATAACGACTTGGAATTATTCCCGCTGGATATTAAATTAACTGCAGTTGTAGGAAAAAACCATGAGTTAATATAATGTAGCTTAGCTAATTTTGGTAACTGTTTATCTCAAGCTCACTTTACGCGCTTTATATAAGATACCACTTCCTACTACTTTTATTTGCTTTTTTCGGCGTGAACATTTGATATCGCTTATAGTATTTAATTTGGAATATAAAATGTCGAAAAACATATTAAAAACAATGTTGGGGGATGTTATCGGTCAGAAAGAACTTTTTATCAATAAATCCTGCACTAAAATACTAATAAACAACAAACGATAATTATTTTGTAAACGTCTTTGTAATCCACCTATTCCAGTCTTACGTGCCATGAGATTATAAGCGACACGCATGTGCTGGCTTTATGTCCTACACCTTCCTACGTTTTTAAAAGGTTTTGTAAATTCTGGATTCTAGTCAAGGACTTAAAACTGTTATTATTTTACTCAACATTTTAAGATATTACATTTTATTTGCAATTGTAATTTGGGAATTTATTCTATAACTTCTTCTTGAATATCTGTTTATTCACCTATTGATACCTCCACTCGTCCAGCATTTCTGCTACCGACTTTAACTATATATAGACTATTTAAAAGTCCCAGTTTACTCACTAAGGTCGTTGAATAGGACCCCAAATTTAAATTATGGCTACGTAAATTTACCTTTAGACCGACGGATCAACGTCCAAGCTAACCAACGAACGATCGGAATCATTTTCTCTGTCAAATTCTTGTGCTATTTCACTAGTAAGAATTCATGACGAACTATGAATAAACACAAACAAACTCAGTCGGGATAACAAAGTAGCCACTATACCACGAAGATCAACTTCGGGTTACCAAATGAAAGGAAAAGAAAAATATCCCTTGGAGGAAGATTTCTAAAAACCCCTGCAGATATATTTAGTAAAACCCCAGTAGATCAAAAGACAATAACAAAAATCATTTACTAACCAGTACTTTGAAGTATTAGTATCTGCATCAACGATAATTGAAGTCGAGAAACTGGAAGAATCTTGTGCGTCAACTATAGTTGACGTCGCGCGGTCGGTGGAATGTATATAATCGGTGGAACGTAGTCGGTATCAAACGTGCTAAAACTTCTTTTTAAATTATTTAACATGAATTTACTTTTTAAAAGTTGTACATTAAAACTTTGGATTCCGTGAGGATAAATATAACTCTTTATCTTGAGATCTTTCAGTTGGGTTCGACAAGGGCAGTCTGACACTTCGTTAAATTAATTTTTTTTTATTTATAGGTAAGTCCAGAGTTCGAGTGGCGAAACTGAAGATGAATGTCTTATTTTATGAGGTAATCAAATCAATTTAATCAGAGTGGTAGTTTGAATTGAATTTATTAATATATTCAATAATAGAGATAATTTAGTGTATTAAGATGAACTAGGAATGTTTACTTTACTTTTAGCTTGAAATAAATCGTTTCTCTTTTATTTTACATACAAACTGATTTCTTATAATTTGACTCAAAGCCGACATCAAGAGTTTGATTTTGAGCGTCGACAACTGGTATCATTCAACATTGCCATCAGACCATTGACTTTGAAACTATATAGTCGAAGATTGCAGCTATTGAGATAAAAAAGAAGTGTTAAATAATGTCAGTAGAGGAAGCAGTGAAGGTGCGATGGCCTTGACTCTGGGGCCCTGCATTTTTCATCACTCATAATTGCTCTTCCCTGCTACACTCTCGGAATCTCTTCATACATCCTGCTCATTTTTTTATTCAAATACCTTTCAAAATATTCCGTAAAACGCTTATGTAAAAATTAGTTGCATAGTCACATGAAATAGTACATTTCGTTACTAGTCCGGAAAGTGGCTGTTACTGATACGAGATAGTGTTTCAATTGAATCCTATCAAGCACCGGTATAGCAACTTTCGGACGAGTCACGACCGGTACTTTTCATCATACCACCTATTCTTTAATATTTTTAAACTTGTTAGTACGTTAAAATATTTGAGGTTATGTTCGTGTTATCAATGGTTTCATTTCTGTTGTTCACTAACAAAACATATAATAATTCATTTGCTCTTTTTAATATAGATCCAGGCATATTTGAATCAACCATGTTTACATTTGTATGTTTGTAAACATTCCTTGACATTTTTTAGTTTTTACATTACAGTTTACACAAACCACCTGGTAACGATTAGTTTCTATCACAGCTGAGAGTATTTGAAACAGTAGTTTAACGCGATGGTATGATGAAAAATAATTGAATGCTACAGTTTGACTAGAGAAAATTTATCATGAATTTACGTAAAATGTATTTTACTACATAACACGTAGCTCGATATCGAGCAAAAGTCATATAGTTAAAGAATGAAGAATAATCAGCCTACTTATATACTTTTAAAGTTTACTCAAAGGGCTAAATTCATTAACAAAATTATGGCTTAACTAATGAAACTTTTAAAGTTAATTTGATATATCGCAGGAGTTTGCGGTAAACGTAAACGAATTTTTAGGGAACACCTTCATTACTCCATGTCCTCTTTTTTCTGAAATGTATAGTTTAGTACCAGCAAAAGATCAAGCTCTGCTTACAGCAACATGTAGCTGAACGAGAGCAAACACTGGCGCCGTGAGCAATGACTTCCTTTGTTTAGGGATGCGCCTTATTGATAATTATTGCCAAAAAAGATATTGCAGGGAACGGCTGTCTTTACAGGCAACCTTTCTTTTGTGGCAAAAACGCGTAAATGATGCATTATCTCTACCAGTGTTTTTATCCTTGAAATACAACCCCCCGCAATTAAAAAATTTTTAGTTAATTGGTCTGAGGTTGGAAGGAGCATCCAATGTTACATCGGGAGGGTGATGCCAACGGTTGCGATCGTGTCCTTTTTGACTCCTCCGACCAGTCATTTTTCGTCTTCTTCTTATCGGTGGCATTATAAATGCACCAAATCCAAAAATAGATTTGCTCAGATTAATATAACTTCAAATAAACGGTATCAGGAAACTGACACATACTTTCTTCCTTCAAGTCATTTAAAACCAGGAAACATATTTAGTGAAATAAAACAAATTAACAATTAATTATCACACAAATATATACCAAATGTTATCAAAATCGGTTAGTAAATAACGGAGATATCGGTTTTTAAATATTTGCCATAAGAATAACATTGGACAACGTACTGCGTTTACCGCCGAACTAAAATATCAATTATCTCCGCAACCATTTGACGTAAACTAATGATTCAAAATACTGGATTATTTAATTTTTCAAGTAGAATTTAATGGTGCAGTATATTTTCTTTAGAGGTCACAGATTTTGTGAAATTTGAAAAACATGAATTTTTTAACGCTTAAACCCCTATAGCTTCTGAACCTGAATTTTTACAGACATTCGGGTGGTGTCATTTTGTTTGTCATCTTAAGCACTATAAACCATGAAATTTTTATCAAAATCGTTAGAGCTGTTTTTGAGAAATTTGGACTTTTGTCATTTTTTATGGGTTTTTATGGGGTAAATACCCTTAAAAATCAAAAATTCAAAAAAATGAAAAATACGCCTGAAGATACCACGGCTTTATACCTACATGCCAAATTTCATGAAAATCGGACCACTGGTGTCGTCTCTAGCTTTGTTTACATCCACACACACATCCACACACACACAAACACACAGACAGACAGACACCACGCCAAAAACCACTTTTTTGGATTCAGGGAGCACTAAAACGAATATATCCACTAACAACTCAAATTCTAAAATTTTGACGAAAACAATACTTTCTCCATATACTATGTATAGGGGGGAGAAAGTAAAAACACTATGACATATCGTAAACTACATTGTAAACTGCAATGTTTAAGAGCTTTACAAACTTTATAACATAACCTAAATTACATTATAAGTCTTCTAAAAAAAAAAAACTGTTGAAAACAAAGCCAAACCAGCTGTAAATATAAAAACTGCTCTTTTCGAAAAATTAATTATAATTTCTGCAATCTGTGGTTTATTTCAAAGCTTGGCCATGTGTTCAGTTTGTAAACAAAGAAAACCGAGCTTGCTCAAATGTCCATGAATAGCGCTATTGTTCCGAAACTTCAGCCCTTTACTGTACTTTAGTGACGACCTTTTTAAAAATTCTGAGACTTGTTGACAAATCTACATAAAATTCCCTTTAAATTTACACCTCAAACGTTAAACTCTGCCCAGCCGTTAATTGCGGTTGGACTGTGAAAAGAAAACCGCTTGCGTATTAATATACAGGGTGTTTAGAAACTCTCTCCCGAAACTCCGTGGGCACGTTCCTTAGGTCAAAACAAACAAAAAATGTCATATAAGTATAGGGTCTATCTCGCTCCGTTTTCCGTCTGTGAGTCCGATTGTGTTTTTCAATTAAAACTCTATAACTTTGAAACGGCTTAAGATAAATTATTGAAACTTGGTACGTAAGCTATAATTAGTATGGCCAAAATTTCCTCCAATTTTCAATTTTTTATCTTTTGAAATTTCAAAATGGCGGCCTTTTAAAAAATTCATTCATTAATATCTAAAAAGGTTGACAGGTTAACACTAACCTTTTTATCATACATTTTATTTGTCATTTCATTACAAACATAACGACACTTTATTTATTAAAATCGGATTATAAATAAGCGAGATACAGCGATTTAAGTAAAGTATGTCATGGCACATTCCATCCAGAGGCTGGCCCGCGAGACCGTGGCGCCCTACGCCGGCGCCGCGCGCCGCGCTGCAACAATGACGGTCTCGCGCTAGTCGCGTGGAATATGCCATGACATGCTTTACTTTAATCGCTGTATCTCGCTCATTTATTATCAGATTTTAATAAATAAAGTGTCGTTATGTTTGTATTAAATGGCGAATAAAATTTATGATAAAAAGGTTAGTGTTAACCTGTCTTATTTTTTATATATTACTGAATTAAAATTTTTAAAAGGCCGCCAGTTTCAATAATTTATCTTAAGCCGTTTTAAAGTTATAGAGTTTTAATTGAAAAACACAAACGGACTCACAGACGGAAAACGGAGCGAAATAGATCCTATACTTACATGACATTTTTTGTTTTTTTTTTACCTAAGGAACGTGCCCAAGGAGTTTCGGGAGAGAGTTTCGAAACACCCTGTATAGATTCCTTGTTTTTTGAAGTTCTTGGAGTTATTTTTTTCCAAATGTATTGTTATTCAGTTATTGCACAATGCTTGGTTATGCTTGGTTATTACAGGGTGTTTTTTAAACGCAACCCATTTTTAAGATTCAATAATGCACATATGAATGTGTAACGATTATTGTTTTATTGATCTTAACATTTTATACAACCTATTATTTAAGTTTGATCACATTTAGCTTACATTATGTGCTCAAACAGTCCGCCATTGGCATTTGTAAGAAGTCATGCTCTCTCCATCAAATTCCCGAACACGTGTTGCAAGGTACCTCTTTAAATTTCTGCATAAATTTGTTATGTTTGTTTTGAGGTGCTGATATTCAGCACCTCAAAACAAACATAACAAATTGTGCAAGAAATTCAAAGAGGCCCTTGCAACACTTGTTCGGGAATTTGATTGAAAGAGCATAACTTTATACAAATGCCAATGGCGGACTGTTTGACCACATAATGTAAGCTAAATGTGATCAAACTTAAATAATAGGTTGTATAAAATGTTAAGATCAATAAAACAATACTCATTTCATAATTATATGTGCATTATCAAATCTTAAAAATGGGTTGAGTTTAAAAAAAAAAACACCCTGTATAATCCCCACCTCTTGGAAAGGTGGCTCACCTTGTTCTGATTTCGAAGATAAAAGGCGAACCTGGGGCACCATTATCTTTTCACCCTCTTTGAATGCTGGATACAGCAGGTAAAGTCCTTGAGAAGATGCTCCGGACACGCCTAACAGAAGCCATTGTCGCAGACGGTGACCTCTCGACCCGGCAACACGGCTTCAGGTCTGGTCATTCGACTATTGATGCTATCCAGGAAGTAGTTGAAGCAGTGCGGAGAGCTGAGAACCATAACCACTGGTCGCGTCGCGTGGTTCTCATCGTCACTCTTGACGTCAAGAACGCATTCAACTCCGCAACATCCAACTCATATGTTGCTTGAACATACGTTCCACGTTCCTGCCTACCTCCTGAGAATGATTGATTCGTATCTGAAAGACCGTGCTTTGCTGTATGACACGCTTGCCGGTTAACGAAGAATCGCAGTCACATACGGTGCAGCACAGGGATCGACTCTAGGACCCGATCTCCGGAACGTGTCTTATGACAGCCTCCTTAGGCTTGACATGCCCGATGAAACCCGTTGGTTAAACGGATGATGTCGCAGTTCTTGTCCCTGCGAGAACTATCGAGTACGCACAGCTTATGCTAGATATGGTGATGCGAAGAATCAACGGGTGGATGCAAGATCATAGATTGTCACTTGACAATTGACAGCAAGGTGAGCTTCGGCGAGCAGATTCGGCCTACTGCTGACGAAGCCGCCAAGGGGTTTGCTTCCCTTGGTATGCTTGTGGCCGTCGGCGGTCCACTTTCCAGCAAGCGTCGTCTGCTCATGGCTTCAGTCAACTCTGTCCTGAACCAGCCGTTCTAGTTATTGCGGGGGTTATTCCAATTCATCTCCTCGCGCGTGAGCGCCAAGCCATTTATCGTAGAAGAGGAGATGGTGACAGAGTAGGCATTGCCACCGAAGAGCGAGCTCGCACCCTTATCGATTGGCAAACTTCCTGGAGTGCTGAGACTAGGGGCCGATGGACTGCGTGGCTGATCGCGAACCTCCAGCCGTGGTTGGAGAGGAGGCATGGGGAGATGGGGTACTATTTGACCTAGATGTTTTCGGGCCATGGGTATTTCCGTCAGTACCTGCATAGAATGGTAAGCGACCCCCTTCGCCTGTACTGCCCGGGTGTCACTGATACCGCAGAGCACACCATCTTTGCCTGTGGGCGGGTGGCACGGCCTCCGAATCGCTTTGGAGGCCGAGTACGGGCCATTCGACCCAGACACACTACTGGCCTTGATGCGTCGAGGGGAGGACGCCTGGAACCGTGTAACTCGTTTTATCGAGGCGATCTTTAAGACGAAGAAGGTCGATCTGGACCGTGCTCAATGAAAGAGGGATATTCAAGGATTCGTGCCTCAAAGGCTATTGATTAATGGTCTAGCCTTGATAATGTGTTAAACGGTTTCAGGCTAGTTCCTCGGAGTGAGGGATGCTTAGTCGGTAGTCCGTGTGACTTATCCACTACTAAGAGGACAATTAATTGTACGACACTACTAAGAGGACAATGAGCCTCTCAGTATGCGTAAAAGTGTTACACCTCCTTAAAAAAATTACTATTAGCTTTTGGTAAAACAGGGTTTTAAGTGTATAAACGTTTACTCTTTTTATAAACGAGTATTCCTTTAATTACGTTATATACTTTGTCTTAATTTTGTAATGACATTAAAAATGGGTGATTCTAATTCCAATTTTTCGGATTTTCAAAACTATTCGGATTTTTCAAAATGTAAGTAAATATTTTCTATGCATTCAGTTCCTATAAAAGAAAGAAAACATATTTTATAATCTCTACTCCAAACACTTCTGTCTGGAAGCAAATCACGGAAAACCGTTCAAGGAAATTAAAGTTCAACAGAGACTATTGCGGATTTCTATATTGCGGTGAAGAGTTTATCTGAGGGAATTTTCAATTCAAAAGGCTTACCTGCTTTTTACTGACTACAGACAAAGTATTTATATTACATTATTTATTGCATACTGTTTAAAAATAACAAAAATTGTGTACCGATTTCTAGTTTTAAGTTCACTTCTATTATTGGAAAACTTTTCAAAAGTTTGTTATCACAAAAAATGTCGAATACATTATTTTACTCAGATGTATTAAAATCATTATACCACTTTAATTGGACAAATCTGTACTCAGTTTTCACGTTAAATCATCTTCTATCATAACTAAAATACATAAACGGTAATATCGTTTTAATATTAGTAACTGTTAATAGTGAAAACTTGATGATATTGATCAATACGTGTGGTGAATTTCCAAAGTTTGTTCAAAGCTCTTTAAGAGAATCAAAAACTCATAAAGAATGTAAGATATATACTGCTCGTTTAATGATAAAGTTATGAATCTTTCCTTACTTTCGCATTCTTGTGAGAGTTTTGGAGTTTGACTGACTCATTTCTAGGAGAAACTGTAAATGTTTGAAACTGAAAATAATGAAATAAGTCTTAAATTGTTTTGATCTATTTGGAAACGAGGTTAGGTATTTATTATTTTTAAATTTTGGCACTCAACGTGAAACTTCATATCAAAGTAGTCAACTTACTCACACAAAATATAAATATGATTTCGTGTACTAGTCTGGATTCTCTAGACTCTAGAATATATTTATTTTTCTCAAGAAAATAAACTGGAATATAAAAGATACCACTATTGTGACGTGGTTCAACCATTGACTAGCTCTCATCCCTCGAACAGGGATAAATTAATTGTCCATACACTTAAACATGTTTAGGTGTTTTTTAAACTAGGAGTGATGTCCAAAAATAATTTCTTTTGTTCATCTTCCCTAATAACGAAATAGTATATTTCATTACAAGGGTCTAAAGTGACGCTTTTCGTACGAGGTCAAGTTTTACGACTGAGCCTGTAAGCCGAGGTCGAAAAATTACCGAGTAACGAAAAGAAGCTTTAAACCCGTGTGATGAACTATATTTTCGTTATACCGCTCAATACAACACGCTAACTACTTAAGAAACCCAAAATGTTGCAACTTTTTTACCCTTAAAGATATCTCCCAAATAGGTTTTTCATATTTTTCTTGCTATGTAAAACAATTAGCTGATACAATGTTTCATTTGTGTTAGGTTAGACTGCCAGCAATGAACAAATATCAATGTATCAAACACATTGAACTACTGATTGGTGAAATGAGCAAGTTTCACAAATCGATCAAATCGACAACAATGCAATAATGAATTACAATTGATGATAATAAATGATAACCAGTATTGATGTAATCGATAGCTCACCATCGAAGCTGCCGTACACACGTTTACAGTTATAAACTAACAGCTGACGTCCCCGACATCAGCTGATTCTTTTTCTGCCCAGGGCGAAAAAGGGCTTCTTTGGACCCGAAACAGATGTAATTAAAACGGCCGTATAGCAAAAATATATTTTTCAAAGAATTTAATGTGGGAAAGTCCTGATTAATTGTTTATAAACAAGTTCATCATCAAACCCAACTCGATAGCAATTACAATGAAAAATCTATAAGCTGCATAACGAATAACACTACTAACTTTTCACATTTTAAGTATAATCAGCGTTATATAGCCTTTATTTTTTTAGTCGTCAAGGATTACATGATTAGCATTGCAGCTGTTTACAGATTTTACATTAAAAATGAAATATTATTGCTTTGTGTTAAAAACCACTGAGGGGCGATACCACTTAAGGGCAAAAACCCTATTACTAATAATACAGAAACCAGAAATATTTTAACTAAATTTTTATGAAAATTTCAAAAATTAATGATTGTGATTGAACTGCGCTAAATAAAAATTGGTCTAACTGATATTTACATGTTTAATAACTGAACTTTAAAGCTATCTTTTTAACATTTGACCACGGGACCTCATTTGCCTTCCAGATTCTCCTGAGTTAAACACGGGCGGATGTTGCATATCATGTTTTGTAATCTCTGTTTTATTTTATTTCCATCTTGAATCCTGGCTTTACCTCGTTTAAAACTCTTAGTTAAAAATGATTTTGAAAACTGACTTAAAATACTCAGAATAATTCCTTAACTGAGTTAATCTGTAAATATAATATTAAGATGATTTCAGAGCGGAATACCCCTGAAAAACAACTGTGTTAACAGTCAACAGAATATCAATCTATAAAATACGGCTTTCGTCCAGAATACTCTAGGAAAGCTACTGGGTTAACCGTGATGATGTTTATGTTTTTGGAATCCAAAATGTGTGAATGTAGCTTTTAAGTTTATCAATTACTTGCCAGAAACTCTTGTGAACACTTTAAATTACAGTTTTGGTTCATTTAAATAACATTGAGGAGCATACCACAACAAAAGTAACATAACAGCTGTAAAAAAACTACTGCCTAAATATTCATCATTTATTTAAAAGTGTTATGCTATGTGTTCATGCTCATTTTAATGAGCAGCATGACGTATTATTACCACGCAAAAATATTTTTTTATTTTGCGACAAATTAAAAAATCCAATTAATTGTAAGAACCTTGTAACTGTGGATAATTGTTCTCTCTGCAATTTATAGAATAGTTTTTTCTTATTCTATAAATCAGCAGGTTGAATATGATGTTTGAAAAGCGTACCATGTTAAGACAGGCCTACAGAAATTAGAACAAAAATCTTCATTTTAGAGTTTAATTATATAACAAATATTTATATTGTGGAAAAGACTGACTAAAAGTACCAAAGCTTAAAAGGGATGACCAACCTATGCATTACCTTAATTATGGGCGAATTTACTTGTATTAATAAAAAATTAAAAATACCGTTTTTATGTAATAAAACTGTTGTTACTGGAAAAAAAAGTTCTGACTAATTAAAAATAGTAACAAAAAGATAATAATTAGTTTATTATTAAGAAGTTAGAGTCGACTAGTTGTTTAATTCTTAATATACTGAAAACACACTTTGCCCCTTATGAAAATGATTAAATGATATTTTTATAATTTTTATGCCTTAATTAAACAACCCCAGTAAGTATTTACCCAATAAATAACTTAACGAGATTTTAAGGAACGCAGATACATAAATTTATACCCATCCTCATCAATGGTCATTATGTTAGAGCTAATAAATGACACAGCCATTCATAAAGTTTTGAAATTTTAGGGCAGTTAAATCTTTTTTGAAGGATACATTTACACATTTTCTATCATTTATTTATTTTCATACTGTGGTATAATCATTACATTAAAATTATTATCCTTGGTAACAAAATAGCCAAAGTGGCTTGAATGTTATAAGAAATATATAGAGTAGGTTCATTTTTTTCGTCTCTTGTAATGAAATGTATTTAATTTTTTTAACTATTTTATGCTTATTTTTATATTTTACCTTTCCATTTACATTTGAACAATGGTGTTATCTAGTTCTTTATCAACATAAAGCTTTAAGATTTATTATTGTTTTTGCTTGATTACTGAAAAATTGAGGTAATATGTTTAAGGTAACATCTAAAATGTGAGGTGTGACCTCGGATGAAATATTTAATCCGAGGGTGTGACACTGTAACATGAACTTTTTTGTATTGTAGCAAAATTTATCATAATCAAATATCTTATCAGTAAAACAACCATGTATTCATTGCAACGTAATTTAAATTTTAATGAAATAGAAATAAAAAACCTTATGAAGTTCTTGCATAACCTTCTGCTTAAATATTAACTTCTTTCTTTTACGTTTATTTTTGGTCGCGAAGTACGTTAACAATCGCAATTAGTTTGTAGCAGGTCGTACAACATAAAGGAGCTCCTATTGTACGCTAAAATGTCTCAGGAGTTCTCTGGTTTACTCATCAACCCTTTGACATTGGAGAAGTCAATTATCGTAATTGGAATCTTGTCATTCGATATGAATATATTATTTGTTTTCCTAATGGCGGCTTGTATAACAGAGGAATCGATTGACATCGTATCTCATCTGAATACCAACAGCGTTAAAAACGTTGGTATAAATCAAGACATAGCTGTAATTGGGCACTTCATGAAGTGCCCAACGCAGCCCAGACACTTCATGAAGTGCCCAGCGCACCTGGGCACATAGTGTAACTCGATTATTTCAGTCAAAATTACAGCATCTGCCCAACAAAACTGGACACTTCATGAAGTGCCCAACGCTCTTTGGACACATGCTGTAACTGTCGAGGCAAGTTGGGCAGTCGATTTTAAATCTTTGTTTTATAAGTCAATCTCAATGTTTACATTAAACCCCAATTTTTGTGATAAAGTAGCCAATGTGTCTGTTTGATATTAAACCTTTTAATATTTTTCAAATCTAAAAATGTTAATACTGGTTTTACTTGCATACGCATTTTGAAAATATAATTAGTCTATGTTATATTTGGATGATAAATTTATGCTGTATAAGTTGAGTTATGACTAAAATAAACAGTTAACAATAACGTAGTTATTTTTAAAAATTAAATATTGACCACTTAATATCATTTAGGATAAAACATAAACACTTACAATTGGTTTAAAGTTTAATACAAATATTGTGGTTTTCAAATTGTTATAAAATTACACAAGAGTATAAAATTATAGGTAATGCGCTATTAAAAAAACATAATGATAATTAAAAATCGAAACGCTAGAATTTTCTAGTAACCGCTTACTTTTGAATAACGTTTAACATTCATAGGTTATCTCTTTAAAAGAATCCTTCATTTAAATTTCTATATATTTGACTTAATAATAACAACTAAGATTTTTAAGTTACTGATGTCAGTAGGATTATAATAAAAGTGTTAAAGCATATTTCTGAAAAGCTGTTAAGTAAACGGGACACTCCATATACATTTTTTAATATTCTAGGCCTATTAGCAAATAAAAACAATTACAATGAAAAGGCTTGATGTAATGATGTTATGTTAATTTATTCATACTGACATAAAAGAAAATCTTAAACGTAAACTGTCGTTAATGCTGATAAAATTGTAAAAAGAATAAACGAAATAGTAAAATTTAATATAAATTAACTGCTGTCAATTTAGATATAAAAAGAAACTAAAGATTTTTTATTATCTTTTCAAGACTGTTATGGCACTCTCTGTAAATATGTTTTACCTTGCTATATTTTTATTTGATATGCGTTTTATTAAGAGTGACTAAGTAAGATATTTAATCAATTAAAACATAAAAAATAGGTTAATGTTAATGTTTATGTGTTATGTTACATATAAATGTGTTAGGTAACATGTTTCATATATATGAAGCAAAAACCTTATTTTAAATCGTTAAACATGCTTTATTTTATTAAAGCATAAAATTTAAATTACATCCAGTAAATTTAAGAATTGTCTAGTTTCCGTTTTCTGAGTTATTTTGGATACACTTCACCATTAACGTTATTATTTAAACAATGTAAAATTTTAAAAGCGTTTGTTGTTTCAATAATAATACTAAATAATTATGTGCAGCCAAAATAACTCAGAAACCATAGAAAAACCATGATAAAAACATACAGGCGAGAATTGTCTGATTTAGTGGCAGACAATCTTATTCTTATTGTTTTTTCAAAATTCTTAAAAAATGTTCATATTTTATATTATTAAAAATAATACATCAGATACTACGAACAGCAACGTAAACAGCAGTTTTATGTGTTAATATCAAGTGTCCAGCATCTAAGCTGGACACATGGCGTAAAAGAATTAATTTCAGCATGTGCCCAACAAGCGTTGGGCACTTCATAAAGTGCCCAGTTTTATTGGTCACATACTGTAATTTTATATGAAACCGTTAAATTACACTATGTGCCCAGGCGAGCTGGGCACTTCATGAAGTGCACGGTTAGCGCTGGACACTTCATGAAGTGCCCAATTACAGCATGTGACTACGACATATTGTCTATATAAAAGAAGAGTTGTTTGTTGGTATATTTCGGGCTACAGCCAAAACTACATGTCGTAGACACTTGATCTTGGTGTAAAATTAAAGCTTGGAATCTCGTGATGTGCACTATGGTGATTTGGTTTTGATATCATTAGGGGCTTAGGCCCCGGATCGTCCTAAAGGGACCTATGTCAAGTATTTTCGTAGTGCTTTGAATAGTTGCTATACAATTAGAAAAAGCTATTATGGTTACTAAGAGAATGCAGCTCTATAAAGAAACAGAAAGAACACGAGAAGAAAAAATTATCTCCCGTGCAAAGCCAGGGTTATCAGCTAGTATATAATACAAAAACATTATGATAAATCAATTTATAGCCCGGACGCCAAATAAGAATGTTAACTTGAACCTTGAATTAAGGTCCGGGGCATATTTTATGATTAATTCTTTTTCTATTTAGTATACAACTACTAGAATATGACGGATGCCAGAGTGGCCCCCTGGGAAACTTTGAAAGTCAAATTTCAAAGATCACAGGGCCGAAAACGAAGAAACAGATATTGAAAAAATGTATTCATGGTATCTAAGCAAAAATTTCCCAAGATATTTATTTAAAACCCCAGTCTATAGTTGTTGGGTGGTAAATTATTAAGTTTAAGTGGGTACTAATTTTATGCCACCATCTTGTATCCGCCATATGGGATACAAGCTAATTTTTTAAATATTAATTTTTCATCATCATATAATAAGCAAATGCTGTTCACGAACTCATCCCTGGCAAGGCTCCAAAACCTTTCAAAAAGTTCGTTGTTGAAGACAGTGATAACAGGCTGCTTGATGACCCAAAGCTTGTTTCTATATTACTGCATCTGTTACTTCTCCGAGGTCGTACTTAGAGCTGAAAGAGATAGGTCGATTTAAAAAGGGTCTTCTTTAGAGTATCTCAATAAAGGATCTAGCCTATCCTTATCTCAAACAAATGAAGAATTTGTATCAGCAAAAAAGTTGCTTAAGCTAAGTGTTTCTTCTGGATTTGACGGCGTTTCATCTGAAATCTCAAAGACATGTGCTTATAGTTTATTGTCACCTCTTGTTCACTGTATAAATTCATCTTTCTAGTGTGGACAATTTCGATCGTTGCTGAAGACTGAAATTACCAAATCCTTGCCCAAGATAAAAAATCCTCGTATTCCTGAACATATTAGGCAAATTCCAATTTTGTCAACCTTTTTCAGAGAGAACGGAAAAGGCATTTCTGAACCGTTTATCTTCATTTCTGACTGATCATGACATCCTTTTTATTGGGATGGGCACAACTTTACAATGGGTCTCTTCATTGTTGTGTTTTATGTTCTCAAAGTACCCACCCTTGTACATCACATTCTGGATATAGTTCAATTACTATTGCTATTGTCGGCAATAAGTGCCAAAGATCTAATTTTGATATTATTGCATTGGTACCTCCATTTTATAGATTGTTCGCATTCGCTAACGGCACTCTTTTGACCACATTTCCAAAACGATTCCTGAATTAAACGATTTCCTAAGCTTGAGGGTGAGTTTCCAAATTGAGTCGTGAAGTTATTATTTCTAAAAGATTAAGATCTGAAATTGTCGTCATTCTAACCAAAAAATGTGCAGGGGTAAGTACTGTTAAGTCATCTGGAGCTCCAGATAATCGACAATTAGACGCAAGTTCATCACAGCTTCTGTTTGGACCAAAGCTGTAGGAAATTCTTCGTACGATAGAATTTTGTTTCCCAAAACTCGTTTTAGGAGATTGTGATAACTTACAGATCCAACACTTGCTTCCCAGTACCCACCAAACAATAATAAATAAATATATCCGTAATTAATTATTCTACACGCATGTTACTGTATCTATGAAGTCTTATACACTATAACTGAAATATATACTGGATTACTATGCATGCTTCCCTGGAAATAATCAAGCACATTATTAAAGACTTTGAAGAATAAATTCAAATGTTAAGTATACTGTAAACTTTATAAAATATTACTTCACACCTTTCTTTACCGGAAAATATAACTGTTCCGAATTACGATGTTCTGTGAAATTGCCATTGCAATTGTACGACTTATTTAAAATTCAACATGATGTAAAATTCAACATGATGCCTCTCAATGATATATGCCATCCGGTTTCTTGGAGTAGCTCCACTGGAAAAAATATACATTCATAAATCTCAACATTTTATCTTCCCTACATGGTTTATCTGATTTTGCGTAGCTTGTTTTGAATGAAAAAAGAAACATGTAACTTGAAAAGCGTGTTTTCTCAAAAGCAAGTTGTACTAACACAACATAGATATTTGGCAAAATAGTAAATAATGATCATGTAGTTGTTTATAGAATTTAGGAATTAGTCTGCTTAATCCACATTTAATCGATCTTTACCATTTTTATTCAGGGGTAGATAATTATTCTAAAGATTGGATTCATGGTTGCATTTAAGATTTTTATTATTACAATACAGCAGCCATGGTAACTTTAGATCCTAATGACGCATCACAAAATAAGGTGATGTGATTTTTTTTGGTTTATTGTTATTTTACATATTAGGTCAAAAGGAGATGACATTTTAATAAGCAGATCGTCTATAGGTTTGAAAAAATTATAAATTCAATCCTGCATTTGATCTGGCTGAATTTATTTCCAGTTGTAGTTTTCAACAATGTTCAAACCTATAAATTCCACCATATTTGTTGAACATATGTAGTATATTGCTTGTGAAACCAAATTAATTGTTACCAATTAGTGTTTACAGGGATTAAAACATCAGCGGTCATTGTCCTTCACCCATTAATTGAACCTTTGTTATCCTTTTCGGTTTCCTCTATCAATTTTCGTGCTTTATAAACACTTAAGTTTAATAAAGGAAACCATTCAAATGCTAGGTTACATGATTAAAACGATGAAAAAACTAGTAAGGATGACCTATTGAAATTTTTGTTATAGAGAACAATTAAAGTCGTGATATATTACTAATTAAATTTCTAAATACGTTGACTTAAAAAATTCTCATAATCATTTTGAAGTTAACTACGAGCTTTAAGTTCATGGTAGGCAAATATTTTGAATTTCTAATACTGTAATATCAATCTTCAATCTACTATATATTTGTCAAATACGACTCACCTATAATCGCACAGCCCAAACTATACGACCTAGGACCTTGAAATTTTGCGTGGACGTTCCTCTTAGGGCGAAGGCATTCGCTAAGAAAGGATTTTACATGATTCGTAGTATAAAGGGGTTTTTGGTGAGGTCGAAGTTTTAAAATGTTCCCATATAAAAGTGTTATGGACGATCTTTTGTTTACATTTTCATTGTTCATTCAATCAAGCAGCTGGGAGTTAGCTTCATAAATGTACATACGCTGTTATAGCTGATTATAAATTGATTTATTTCATCACGGTTTTATTATTCTTTTGTTGATTATTTTAAGGACATAATTATGTACTATATAAAAGTTGCATTTAGTTTAGTTTTAGTACCTAATCTGTTTAAACATAAATTCAGTATATGGAACCATATTTATTTCGGCTGCGGGAGTTGCCTGTTACGATGACTTGCGTTCAACCTAATTCGACCTCTATAGTTTAAAGCCTGAAGAGCGTGCTGCCTTTTGTGGTTGAGTCTTGAAACTAATTCCTCGCAAAACTGAAAGAGGGGGATACGGCAATTTTTTAGTCACCGACAGACTGTGCAGTAATAGCCTAATCTATTCTTTGAGCTATTCATATAGAAATCCTTAAATTAAAAAATCTCTTGGTTTTAAGTTTTTTTTGGTGGAGTTAAAGATTTGAAATATGCCCGTATAAATGTAATGGATGACCTTTTGTTTACATTTCCAATTTCATCAGTCAAGCAGAGGGTAATTAGCTTCACAAACGTATACGTTGTTTCAGCCGATCAATTATTTGATTCCTTTCATCGTGGTTTTTGGTTGTTTTGTCAATTTATTTAGGTCATACGCACTATAAAAAAGTTATACTCAGTTAAGGTTTAATCCATCATCAATTTCTGTACCTTATCTGTTTAATCATAAAATGTGGCTCAATCTTTATTTAGGCGACGGGAGTTATAGTTTTTCCCTTAGGGCGTCCTTAATGTATTCATTCCCCAAGATAGTTTGGCGAATTCTTTTTTCATCTAATCCGAGAGTGTCCTGGCTTTGCACGGAAAAATAAGTCCTACAGTCTGTAGTTGACCTTTCAAAATTTATTGAAAATCGCCCATATGTTAAAATTTAAACTGACTCAAGTTTGTAACACTGTTGACGGATAGCGCCACAGTTCCGAACATTCAGCTCTTCATTGTACTAATTATTTTATACCCTATTTGACAATTTTGAGCCGTATTGGCAACTATGCATAGAAATACTTTAAAATTTACACATTTAACGTTGAAATCGGTCTTACCTTTTTTTAGCCATGACTGAGAAAAGAAAACCTACACTATCTACTGTAAAACGAGTATAACTGTTTTTAAACCTAAATTACACAACGCCATATCACGTAAACAGACCTCTACATTAAATAATCCTTGATATAACCTTTTTTCATTCAGCCCCTTCAGATTCGTCAAATCAAGGTTAGACTATACTTTTTATCGTGAGCGAAGCCGCGGGAACTGCTAGTCTACTATATATTTTGTCAAATACCTCTCACCTACCATCGCACAGCCCAAACTACTTGACCTAGAACCTTGAAACTTTCTATGAACGTTCCTCTCAAGGTATAGGCATCCACTAAGAACGGATTCTTAAAAATTCCCTCAGGGCCACGCCCTATGATACATCACAGTTTAAATGTTAAAGTGTAGGGAAGCTCATGTAGTTGTCATGGCAACCTTAACATTAAATCATGAATCCTAGGAAGTTTTTCTGTTTTCCACGGGTAAAACCGTGTTTATCAGCTAGTAGTAACCCCTTCTCCTTTATATATCTATATATATAAAGGAGAAGGTGTTTTCTAACGGACAGCAAATCTCCAAACCTGTAAGACCTAAAGAGTTGAACTTTGGCACCTGTGCTCCCCTTGGGTCTTAGATGCGCACTAAGAAATGGTTTTAAAAAATTCCCAAAGGGTTTTGCCCTATGGTACTTCAAAGTTTTAATGTTAAATTATAGGGAAGGATATAAGATTGTCATGGCAACCTTAAGAAGTATGACAAATAAAATCTTAAAAAAAGACAGGGGAAGTTTTTATATTTTTTTCACGGGTGAAACCGTGTTGATCAGCTAGTATAAGAATAAAGGAGAAAGGGTCTTCTATAGGACAGCAAATCTCCAAAAATATAAGACCTAAAGAGTTGAAATTTGGCAAATGTGCTCCTCTTGGGTCTTAGATGCACACTAAGAAACGGTTTTACAAAATTCCCAAAGGTTTTCGTCCTATGGTACTTCAAAGTTTTAATGTTAAATAAAGGGAAGGATATAAGGTTGTCATGGCAACCTTAAAAAGTAAGACAAATAAAATCCTAAAAAAGATAGGACGTTTTTATGTTTTTCCACGGGTGAAACCGTGTTGATCAGCTAGTCTACTATATATTTGTCAAATTAATACCACTGACCTATCATCGCACAGCCCAAGCCATAAGATCTAGAACCTTGAAATTTTACGTGGACGTTTCCTCTTAGGGCGTAGGCATCCGCTAAGAAAGGATTTTACAAAATTCGAAGATTCAAGGGGTTTTTGGCGAGGTCGAATTTTTCCAATTTTCCCATAAAAAAGTGTTATGGACGATCTTTTGTTTACATTTTCAAGGTTTAATCAATCAGCCAGCTGAGATAGCTTCACAAGTGTACATACGCTGTTTCAGCTGATTATAAATTGATTTCTTTCATCACGGTTTTATTATTCTTTTGTTTATTTATTTTATGGACATAATTATGTACTATATAAAAGTTACATTTAGCTTGATTTATTTTATGGACATAATTACATACTATATAAAAGTCACATTTAGTTTAGTTTTAGTACCTAATCTGTTTAATAATAAATTCAGTCTATGGCATTATCTTTATTTCGACAGCGGGAGTTGTAATTATGCCTGATACGATGATTTTGCGTTTAATATAATTTTACCTCAATAGTTTAAAGCCTGAAGAGCGTGCTGCCTTTTGTGGCTGAATCTTGAAACTGATTCCCCGCAAGATTGAAAGAGGTGGCAATGTATATAGACATTGGAGGGGAGTTCGGTATTTTTTAGTCACCTATAGACTTTGCTGTAGTAGCATAATCTAATTTTTTGATCTATTTATATAGGAATCCTTAAATTATAAAGATCTCTGGGTTTTAAGGTTTTTTGGTGGAGTCAAAGCATTGAAATGTGCCCGTATAAAAATGTAATGGATGATCTTTTGTTTACATTTCCGATTTAGTTCAGTCAAGCAGAGGGTAATTAGCTTCACAAACGTCTACGTTATTTCAGTTAATTTATAATTTGATTCTTTTCATCGTGGTTTTTGGATGTTTTGTCAATTTATTTAGGTCATACGCACTATAAAAAAGTTAAACTCAGTTAAGGCTAAATCCATCATCAATTTCTGTGCCTGATCTGTTTAATCATAAATTGTGGCTCAATCTTTATTTAGGCAACGGGGGTTTTAGTCTTTCCACAGTGCAATAGTTTAGCGAATTCCTTTTTCATCTAATCCGAGGGTGACCTGGCCTTGAACGGAAAAAATAAGTGCTGCAGTCTGTAGTTGACCTTTCAAAATATATTGAAAATAGCCCATATATTAAGTTGTAAACCAAGTGACTCAAGTTTGTAACACTGTCGACGGATTTCCGAACAATCAGCTCTTTATTGTACTAATTTTTTGATACCCTATTTGACGGTTCCAAGTCGTATTGGCAAATAGGCATAGAAATACCTTAAAATTGACACATTCCATGTTAAAATCTGCCTTTCCGTTTTTGAGTCATGACTGAAAAAAGAAAACCTAGACTATCTACTGTAATACAAGTATAACTGGTTTTTAACCTATACATAAAGCCATAGCATGTAAACATATCACTACATTAAATATTCCTTAATATAGCTTTTTTTCATTGAGCCACTTCACATTAGTCAAATCAAGGTTAGACTATAATTTGTATCGTGAGCGAAGCCACGGGAACTGTTAGTCGTTTATAATATTAAATATTTATTTAAGAGTTTACAGTGAGTTAATTAAAAAGTTTTTTCGTATGTTTAAAAAATTGCATGAAGAAGAATAAGAAATAATTCATAAACAGATGCTTCCCACCACGAAAGCTTAATCTCTCTCCCCCCTTCTGGGATAAACATATCTAGCCAGGACATGGCTAAACCTATACCTAAGTAGCATTATTTAAATAAACGTCGTTACTTACAATTTTAATTCAAATGAAAACTAGCTGGTTATTTGAGCGTAAAACTTTTGTGATAAAATTTCTCTTACTGTTGTGTTGATAAGAAACGCCCCCGCTTTAGCAGACCTGGTTTTAGCAGCTGCTACTCAACGAATTTCAAATGTTTTAAATCATATTTATATCCAACATGGCAAGATATGACATGATGTTTAAGATCCTTAAGAATATCGTGTAACTTAAGGGTTGAGTATACAGGTTTGCTGCTACATGTATATTAAAATGTAAGTATGTTAAAATTTGGTGGTTTTAATTCTATGATTAGTAGATCTAAACTAGAAAAGCCATATACCAAGTTTTATCAAGATATGTCAAGAAATAATGAAGATATAAAATTTTTTTTCCATATAGGATAGGAATGAGTATGCAGGATTGGTGCCACAAAATGGAAATATCGAGGATTTTTTACCAATATACATTAGATCTCATCTAAATGAAGCCATAAACCAAGTGTTATTGTGATATGTTAAGAACTAAATGAGATATAAAATTTTACTTACTTTCCATAAGGTTAAAATTGGGACGACGTACTGTGTTTACCACTTTCAATGTCTCGGTAACCAATGGTAAAATAGCAATGTTTCAAAATTCAAAATTGTTTGTTTTTTCTAGCTGAATTCAATGGTGTTAACAAAAGTTGTTTAAACGTTAAGTGGTATATTTATTTATCATAAGGTCTTAGCCATATATTTTATTAATAAGTTAAGCAACCTTCATATTATCTTTTACAGTACAATGTAGTCCAACTACTAATTCATTATTTATATATTTGTCCTGATATTATAGGCTAAACAAGGGATGTCAGATTTAGGTTCCGATCCTTCAGCTTCGCCTCCAAACAAGACACCTAAGTGGAACACCTGTACTTTTGTTGACCATGAACCTAAAACTCATTTTTAATTTTGATAGGCCTATATACTAGCGGCTATATTCAATAATTTTTTTCATCAACTTATGTTCTTAAATAACCAAGTTAAAAAATATTCTCCACAAAGTTTAAAGTTCAAAATATCTTTATTATAACTGGCGTCAATTCTTGGGGCCCACGCCGTCCATAAAACTAATGTTAATTTTAGCATTGGGCTTATGGACGGCGCGCGGCGTGGGCCCCAAGAATTGGCGCCAGGTATAAATAAAAAAATACATATACCAAATATACATTTCATATGCCAAATGTGGCATGAGCGAAATGAATTGTAACATCTATTTATAACATCTCATCAAAATAATTTACTGTACAAATAAGATAACTGTCAGGTTAAGGTTCCTTAAGTACCAGCTTTAGGTTCCTTGCCAAATTTGAATGAGAGCTTTAGGTACCTTATAAAGATATTACAAAAATATCGATTATATTTTCCTGCACTTTAAATGAGCCTTTTATAGAATTCGATGGTTTTTAATGTTTTTTTTAATGGGGTTTGGAAAATATTTACCGATAAAACTTTTGTCATACAATTCTTTTTTGTAGGTCAATATATTTATGAAAGGAAATACTGTTTGAAGTATCAGATCAAGGTGCCTTCACCCTATATTTTTTTATTTTGTTAAAGAAGGTATATTTTATTTTATAAAAGATATATATAAATCCGAACAAATGGTGTTTCATGCTTCTGAGGGCCCCAAAAAGAAAAGCCATCATGGTCTCAAGCTTACCCCTTACCATGAGACCTACAATAAAAGCTTCTCCCCTATCGGGAAAATTCGCTAAAACTACAAAATAAAACTGAGATGAGGCAGGGAATTCCCTAAATTCACTGGGCTTACATTTCCTATTTTGGACACAAACCTCCCGAATTCCGAGTTTTGCGCCCCTCTAAAGTAGGGATAAGGCTTTCGATTTATTCCCCCAACTATCTGCCGATTATATCAGAAAAAATAATATCTCTAAAACATTCTAGGAAAATTGGATGATGCTTGCGGGAGCAATAGAGTGAAAAATCACATAACGACAGCGTTATACGTTTAGTAAATTAAATGTTTTGCTCATTAATTATAGTTATTTTTTGCGCTACAACTATGGTAGAGGGCGTATGACTTTTGAATTTTTATTGTTTTAATATAGAAAATATATTCAGTAGGCTGCCTCTTTTCCAGACACGACGGGACCGAAACCGTCCGTATAACGGTTTCTTCGGTTAAACCGTCGATCCATAAAACAAGTAAATTATTACTCAATGCATACTGCATGAGCCAATACTATGGTTTGGACTTGTCATAACTGGTCTCTACTGACTCTCATGAGATTCATCGATGCAGTATTGTCCATTTCATGTCGATCACACCCGGTTAAACCAAGGTAAAGTTTACATTTCAAGATATGACGCAGATAGTTCAGCCCCTCTTAAAAAATATTACTACGAAATACAATTCAAATTTGACTGTGTACGTACAGTTCGCGCGTTATATCTCCGGCTATGGCAGAGTCAGATGGTTGCAAGGCGCAGAGGAGAGGGGGTACTTTTCTGAAAACGTTGTCTACAACCCCGCTGTTTGTTGAACGTTGTGTTTACCAGTATCATAAAAATAACCAGTACCAGTATTATGCTGTAGAATATTAAATTTGCATCCGAATATTTTGTCATTTTGTTATAGCAAGGTAAAACTGTATTAAATAATAAAAAGGGTGACCGGTTCGTAGTAATCTCAAGATCAGGAATTATAACCTAAGTAAGTGTTCGAAATGAACCCTTTATTTTTTAACTTTAGCAATTAGAAGAAGGGAGAATACGTCACGTTTCGTGCGATACGACGTTTGATCCGGATAAAGATATCCGAGGAACGTTTGTCATGAACTTCCATGGTTTAAGCTCAAAATCCAGTTTTGACATATTGTTGATTGGATTTATCTACCATCGTCCTTATTTACGAGGAACGTGATGGTTAAGCTTTTCTTCGACAAAACCAATCTTAGTCCTTTGAGTGTCTGTGTGGCAAAAAACCAATTTTCAAAAAATAATTCATTTTTTCAAATATAACGAGCGCTTAATTTATATTTGCAGGGTTTGGAAAAATTATGGAATATATAAAATAACTTATATATTTTGTTTACTTACTTTTTGTTAAAAAAAAGAGGGTGGCCACCTCTTTTTCCCTTGCCTTTGCCCCGCCCACATACACTATTGATCTGTGCGTAGACGTTATCAAGCGAAGACAAGGACTGAGCCGGTACAGTACAAGGATGAATAGTTGAAGGCTAAAAGTTTGCGACAAGCTCGAGTCTCGAACCTGCGACGCTTCGTGGCCACAGCTCCGAGGCCGAGTGCACTACCAACTGCGCCCCTGACTCACAACTTATATTATTTTTCATAAAGTAATGGAATATTACAGTTGTGTATCTATTACAAAAAAAATATTTTGGCCTATTTTCTTAGTTTTTGCACGATGAGGCCCACGCTGGAAGTCTTTAAATTCTTAAATGTGAGCATAGCTTGAGTTATACCTCATTTTAAAGGTTTTAATTAGTAGATCATAACAGCTCGAACCGCGCCTCAAAAGGTTAATCAAAAATTTCCCAAAAAATCTAAAAGGAGCTGTAGCCAGAAGTTATGCGTATTTATGTTGACTAATAGGACCTATTTTGGTGCGGAGGAGTACCAACTTTCTAATTTGTCCCATTTAAAAATAGCAGCCATTTTTTTATTTTGAAACTTAATACCTTAAAAATCTAAAATTTTACGAAAGTTGTACCAAAGACAAAAATATTTCATTTCCTAAAAAGCTTTATAAAGATTATTAAGGTCAACCCTTATTTCTTTTCTGTGGGTCAACCCACATTTAACGGAGTTATTGAAATTGTTCTAACAAAATACATGCTTGTTATAGCAGTTACAGAAAGTTTTCGCATAAAAATTGCAATAACTCCATTAATTGTGGTTCGATCTTAATAATCTTTATTTATATGGCACAAATTACAAAATTCCAATGCTTCTACGACTAATACTGGACTAAATCAGTGTACGCTGGATAGTGGCATCAACTAACTGCGAAAGAAAATTCGCGGAGCGGCTGAAAACCAGTCGCTCCAACGAAAACGGCTCCCCGCGACAGCGACGATCGCGGAGCGTCAGTCGCATTAGTCGCTCCAACGAAAACGGTTTTTAAGACCTTTAAAATGAGGTACAAATCGAAGTATGCTTATATTTAAGAATTTAAAGACTTACAGCAAGGGGACTTTCCTTGGGCATGCGAAAAAAATAATAAAACACGTGAAATAAAATCGTTTCTTACTGGACACCAAACAGGAATACAAACTACATATGAAAAAGGCTAGTTTAGAAAATCTTTATAATCTACTATAACAGTTGATTTGTTAGATTTCATTGTAATTTGATCATACCCGGTGTTCAAACGGTCTGGAAACCCCTTAACATTTATTTTATTAATAAACGCAGAACAATGAAACTAAAGAATCATGTTTATTGTAGTTACAGTCGTTATTGCTATTTTAACTCTCTTTTATCGTTTAGGGGGAACGTCCAGTGGAGGAATTCTAAAAATCTAAAATGTAAGCAAAAGACGAATTATACCTCTTAAGACGGCGACACACTATCACACATTTCCCCGAACAAGACATCACACCACACATCAGACAGGACAAAAGAGAGGATGTGTGATGGTGTGTCAGGGGTCCGCGCATCACACAAGACAACACACAACACATCGTCGCGAGCACTCTGGAGGCGGTTTTTTGGCGAAAGATCAAAGAAATGTCTGGTACGGTGTCTAGTATGATGTGTGATAGTGTGAGGGATAGTGATAGCGGGGCAGGGTCTACTCTGCCCTGAACGTCTTTCCGTACTCCGTCGCGTTACCGCGCTCGGAGGAATGTGTGATCCGATGTGTGATCCGATGTGTTGTTCGGGGGATTATGTGGAGCGAAAAATTTGTCTCCCTGCGAGGTCTGATGTGTGGTGTGATGTCTTGTTCGGGCAAATGTGTGATAGTGTGTCACCGCCTTTAAAGGTAAATACTCCTGGACGAATATTTGACCGGAATATCACTGAAAATGTACTCATTTGCAAATGCCAGCCTCTCAAACTTTGCTTGATGTTAACGCTAATGGTATGTACAAATAATTCTTTACAGAACCAATTACTTGCTAACTCAGATTATTGATTGTCGGAACGCACGAATATTTTTGTTTAGATGAAAATATCTGATTATTTAGTTTACTTAATACCACTTCACTGGCATTAAAATAAAATACAACTTTGAAAAGCTTCCATTTCCAAAAGAAAGTTACTTTTTCAACCAGGATCACAGCGATGTATTTTTCTAGCAAAGACTTTAAAATTAGTATAATTCGACCTTTTCTTACATTTAAGGTTTCTTCCACTTACACTTACACTTCAGACTTCTTCACACAAGGACGTCCCCCAAAAGCGAAAATAGAGGGTTAAAAAAGTCCAAAACTTCAGTTACAGCGAGGACGTAATTCTAGAGTTCCATTGTTCTGCGACCACTAAAGGAATAAATATTAAGGGAATTCCAGAATGTTATCCTGTATACATTTAATATTTATTAAATTATGACATCTGCGCTCAGAGCAATTTTAGGCCTATTTCAGGTAAGCTGAAATCATCCCCGTATGTATCAAAGTCAAGGAGCTGATTGGGAGTCGACTACAATAAAACATTCATACGGCCTTCATCTCTTGTCACCTCACGAACATGATCCTTCATTCACAACTTATCTTCATAACACAACCCACGTCCCGAGTGGAGTGGAATATGTCTCCGTCCTGCATTCAAAACAAACATTTCTTGAAAAATAATAAAGTTGAGCCTTGTATTAAGATGAAAATGATATGAGACTTTTTCAGACTTGCCATATTAAATATATATTTTACACACTCCAGAGAAATTAGATGAAACTAATAAAAGAGTTATTATGACGATTAGTAAACATGTAAACACATTTTCAAAGTAACACCTCTTTTGAACGACTTTATGAAACTATATTTTCAGAAGATTATATTTTTATTACTATCGTTTATTGATATATAGTTTTAATTTTGAATTAAAATGTGTGTAAATGAGTTATACTAAAATTTTATTGTTTAAAAGGTTTGCCTTGAAATTGAAAGCATGAACAAACTTTACTTCACAGAAAAAATGCATTGGTGAAATCAACAAAACTACATTTTTGAGCGATTTTTACCAATTTATTTGCTGATACAACAAATGGTTTTGCCGGAATTACCATAATTATTTTTTAGATTTACTAATATTACTTAAAAAACACATTTGCTAGAAAGACCAATGTGCATTGTGTCTATTAAAAACACATTGGTATTTTTATAGTATTTCTAAACATAACAAAGTAACTTCGTTGCATTAACCAATGTTCTGGAGGCCTGATTAGCAGAATTTTCAGTAACTCTGTACTGAACAAATGTTTGTACTTCAAAGTGTTATTTAGTAAATCACTAAAAATTTTGAACTATTATAAAAATTATTTATTGTTTTACGTATTTTTTAATGCTGCAGAGGAAGATTATTCATTATCCAAACAAATCGCAGGTGATGTATATATTTATTAACTTGTGAGAATGAAAGACTTTAACGATTAGTATTTGTATTTATAAAAAAATCAAATACTTGAATAAGTAATAGTTACTTACATAATTTAATTGTTACAGTTAATTTAAGTACTATAATATTACTCTTACTCAACAGCTTTTATGTTTTTGTTCGTGGTTCGATGATTTATTAATGTTTATCAAAATCAGCAGTTCCTTAAAATTTCTACTTCAGTGTTTAAACTTATGAACATTTACGAAAATTCAAGGGCGTCTGGTGTTTATTTTTGTATTGTAGCAAAAAAAAACCCTATAAAAATATTTATATAGTTTTAAAGTTTAAATTTATGTAAACAAATATTGGAAGTTCTCTATCAAAAAGCGTTACATCGTCAGGCACTTTAGGCTTCTATGTTTTTAAACATGAATAAATTAAGAATTTATTTTAGGCTATGGATTTCCAAAATAACTTTGGCAAAACTATTAAAGTCCACATAGGCCTAATCCTTCTTTCTAAAAAATATTCCTATGTTTGGTTTGGGGTAAAAATGTCAACATTTTACACTGTTTAACTTTTTCTTTACCCTTTTTCCATCCAACATTATTTATAATAGATATATAAGTTAAAGCTAATTTATTGTCACAGGCAGGCAAATCAAATCATCAAATAAAAAATTGTTTATTTCGCTTTAAAGTTAACAATCATTTAAAGAATTTATTACATACGATTTTAGTTACATAGAAGTGGGCTTAGGCAAACATACTTGACAAAGTATATCACTGACAAAATATTATTTTTCACCCCATAAAAATTATTCACAGTGATTATACACCCTTACCATCAGGCAGGGAGTACAGCAAAAACGTGCAACACTTCGTATCCTCCAGCCACATTAGTTGTGTCAAAATGTGTAGATTCACCCCTTAAGTCAACAGGCGAAACAGTCGAGCGATATAAGGCGCGTGATGCTACGGAACTGAACTTCTTTGGTTTGAATCCCCGGTCCTGCCGATACTTTTTCATACGTAAAATTACAAATTAGATTGGTTATTGTAACAAATCTACATTGGTAATCGTAACGAATGATCATTGGTAAGAATAACCAATGTAGGTTGGTACTGCCAGCAAAATGTTCCATATCCTCGCTGTTACACTGATTTAGTTTTCTATTATCACCAATGTTATGGTTGCTCCTACAAATTAAATTTTCTGTAACAGCTAATGTTTTTCAACCAAATTACATTGGTAAACCGAACAAAAACATCTGCAGGTTGTATATCTGCAAATGCTTTTTGCTCGGTTTACCAATTTTTTTGTTGTTCCAACAAATCTATTTTTTTTCTGTGTTGGAATATTGTAAGACGGGTACTCGACCATGACCGCATAAATCACATTTTTAATTTTGCTTGCAGATGTATGGAATCAAGTTGGAATCATTTTTAGATTGTTAATAGAGACAATATTTCAAATGGCATTATACACCCTTTTTTGTGTTCAGTGCCAACGGTTCTTCAATCTAGTTCCGGCGCACATTGCGTCATTTATCAAGAGATACGTCAAATTGTCATCAAGCTGAAAGACTCAAAGTCGGTCGAAGTAACATCAACAGGAGATTGTCAATAAAAACGGAAAAGTGGAAACACAACACATACAGTATTAAAAACTCAAAAATGTTACACGGAAGAGGACGGTCCCAGTGGCCCTTCATGATTTTTGCTGCGGTTACCGGCTTTAGGACACTACGACTAGAGACAATATCAACTTTGTCGTTTGGCCTTGACTCGTGCGGTGGTGGGTGTTACTTATAGACTCACCGACTATTATAATTTTAAGTGATTTTACTTACACTAAACATGAGCTGTAATTAGGTTCTTATTTAGAAGCTGAGGCTTTTTTGTATTAATCCCTGATGAAGTCGCTTCGACCGACTCTTTATCTTTCAGCCTAGATAACATTTGAAGCACTTTCAGCAGGGAAGCACAAAACACCAGACCTAGTTTGAACTTTCAAGAGCAAAAATTGGAACTAGAGGTTGAAAAGTGTATCTAAAACTTTTTGTATTCGTCTTACCAGTTCGGGGCTAATGAAAAATAAATATATATCATATTACATTCATATGTTTTCACTGATTCATTTCGCCTTGCCCTCAATATTATAATGATGTCGATGGTATTAATATAGCCATACAATAGAGAAAAAAACAGATTTTTTAGTGATAAGATTAAGGAGATAAAATTGAATGTCCCCTCATATTTCAATATTAAAAGTCTTCAACAAACCTTGGTTAAAGTAGCACGTTTGTAATCCCGACCAGAATGATAATCCCTAACAAGCCTGGTGTGGATGATAGTGGATGCCATCACAACAATAGATCCATCCAACCTAGAACATACCTTCGCCCTGCCTCCACACTACAATGACAGTATTATAGTTGGCTCTCTACAATGACGTCTGGTAGTTGAAACAAGAATTCATAATAGACAACTGCAAGTAAGCCGCTGAGATCTTTGAAACTTCAATTTTGAGTGTTTCCTTTACGATAAGTTTTTATGAAATTAACATAAAAATTATTTTTAAATTTAGAATATAGCCATTACATCATAGCCTCTTAAAAAATCCTGAGAATCCAACTTTTAAAAAATCCTTGAAGTTTTCGTTATCCACACAAAAGGTTTATTTTAACCTTTTCGTGATACCCTAACAATAACAATTTTTAAGCATTGGACAAAGACTAACCGTGCATATTTATTTAACACAAATTTGATAGCAGTTTCAATCACAGAGATCGAAATCACATTAAAGTATAGATATAGAGAGGCTACATTACATTATTATTCATACTAATCATTTTGAATATCAGTTGTACTTCTTTGTAGGAATAATTGTTCTTGTTGACAAAAATGTATATGTTTATGTATGTAAATGTATATGTATATGTAAATGTATATGTTTCAGCAAATATGAATATATAAAACCAATGTTATGGTCCAACACCCGTTAACACATTTCACAGATATAATGACGTTATGACAATCCACTGAAACATGTGATCAAGTTTAGCTTTTATTTATGAGAGTTATTTATAAAGAGTACATGGCTTATTACATGTGATTTTATTTGTTGCTAATATATGATTAAAAATACCGTTTTCTGATTTTTTTTATTCTTACGCTAGTTTAATGTAACAACATCAACAATTAATATAACCTATGAACTTAAAAACAAAACCGGTTGACTGACTTACTCACTGATCTCAGTTATTCAAAAAATAAAAGCCTACGGGCCATGGCGCTTGATAAAAAGCATTCCTTATAGGCTCTAGATGCTTACAGATATAATTTGAAAATATTCTCTCTCACAATGCTAAAGTAGGGTACATGAAAAAACTGTAAATGGCTGCCATTAATTCAGTTTTCAAAGTTTATGAAGACTTCTTTGGCTATAAACCTTAGACCAAATATTCCTTATAAGCTCTAGATTGATTTATAAAGAATTTTAAAGTTTTTTTTTAAACTAAAATAGGGTCTATTATAAATTTTAAATTGTGCCCGCGGCCATTTTCAGTTTTCAAAACAATTGAAAAGGTCTATTGAATAATTTAAAGAAATGAAAAATATACAAAATTCAATTTATTAAAAGAATAAAATATACATCTATTTTTGGCGCCTTCTACGTATTTTGGAAATAAATCTTAATGCTACACACGTTTTACGGACCACCCGAAATACTCAAATTATAATTTTTTCTAAACTGCATTGAAATTTCATTTAGAATATAAACATCCACCAGAAACGGGGTTTTGAAAATTAAAGTCTTAGGAGCCTTTGCCAGAGTGAAGAAAATAAATGTTAAAAATAACTATTTATATCTTACATTGTCGCCTTTAAGTAGCTAAACGAGCAGTCGACCTTCAATGAGATTTAGAATATAAAAATAATTATGTTTACTCTAGTTTTTGCAAATATAGCATTCATTATATATTTTTCCTAACAATTTTTTGCACATTTAAGATAAATGCACTACGAGTCTAGAATTTACCCATAGTGCTATTTTGCGACTATAACGGTTTTGTATCCTGTTTTGTCTTATTGCTGTGGGTCCAATTTGCCGGCAGGATTGGATGCGAGTGCATGGCACGATTAAACTTCTAGTTGAACCTTAAACAAAAAACCTTGTTAAAATTAAACCTTTAATCAAAACAACCTCTATCAAAACCTTTTTATCAAATGAAAAACCTTTAAACCTTTACCTTTAAACCTTTTTTATCAAAATAATTATATTTTATATTCAACCATTAATCAAACAACAGGTAAACGAATACATTTATTCTTCGTTTATCTGTGCTAAACATAATTTTACAAGACCATGGATTGATAGTTAGATATATATTGAAAGACTACGTTATTGCAAAATAAAGAATGAGTTGGCGAATAGTTTTCAATTCATGCGATTTTACAGGGTGTTTTTTTTAACACAACCTAAAATTTTATTTTATCAGTGAATGATTAGCCCCCAAGATCCCCGAATTTGAGCCCATCATATTATTTTCCTTAGGGGTACATAAAAAGTTAGGGGGTTCAAAGGATATTCAGCAGCTCAAAACAAATATAACAAATTTAATACAAGAAATTCAAAGAGGTACTATGCAAAACGTGTTCATAAATTTGATGGAGAAAACACAACTGTGTATAAATTTTAATAGCAGATTGTTTAAACACATAAGTAAGCTAAATGTGATCAAACTTAAATAATAGGTTGTATAAAATGCAAAGACAACAAAAATAATACCCATGTCATCTTTATATGTGCATTATTCAATCTTAAAAATGGGTTGCGTTAAAAAAAAACATCCTATCATGTTGAGGGAAACAAAAACATTGCATATGAATCTTTATACTTCCTCATGTCAACCAGGGATGGAATTACTAGGTATATATCCAGTTCAAAGTAAAACCAGTACATTTAAATTTATGGAAATTGCACACCGGTTAGTATAATTTAATAAAAAATAGGTATCCTTTCAGCGGGCAATGCCGCGGGTATCTGCTAGTTAATGAATAATTTTTCCCCCACTTGCAGTGTTTAGACGCTTTTTTCTCCTTGTAACAGATGAGTAAAATAAAAATTTGTCTCCAAGCGGGAGTAAAGGGTTACTTTGTCTCCCGGCGAGAGACAACGTAAGCCCATAGGAATAACATTTAAATCAATAATTCAAAAATTAGAGCGCCTTTGAGTTTCCAAGCACACATGCGAATATGTTGCAGCTCAACGAATGCAGGTGCTAACAGGTGATTTAATGGGAGGAATAAACAAAAAAGATTAACAATTATTACAACAATCAGCTGTCTAAGAAATAAGAATGTCGTATGAACGTAGCATCAATCAGCTTATCGCTGGTGCATGCATGGTTGCAGCTACCGGGATGCAGGCGCTATAATCAGAACGAAACAAAATGGATATTTTTATTACTTACTCAGTCAATAAAATAAATGTTTATGGTCAGGCTATTTATAAATTGCAGATGAGGGAAAAATGTTTTGTAGATTTCGGGAGCACAGCACGTGAGACAATGTTGTACTTTACTTACTTAACACACGAAGAACTATGTTTGTGTTACAGTATAACTAATTTCTTTAGCGGTCAAGAGGTTATTCTGTTTTCTTTTCTATAGTAATACATTCACTGTCTATGGAACCTTTCAACTAGAAAAATGTAACTTCAGATCCCTAGCTCCCTGAAATTGTTTTTCAATGAAATTGCAATATTCGTAAAAATATAAATGATAACGTACAATCTATGTCAACTATGAATTTCACAAAAATAGTTATTTAAAGGTTCATTGTTCCCATTTTCTTACATCTCCAAGGATACTCTTGCTTGGTCGGACTATAAACCCTAATTATAAAATATCCAGTTTAAATGATGAGATTTTTATATTTTTATATTTGCTTTGAGGATAATTTATTTGGAAGATATACAATAACCTATCAACATAACAATTTATTTCATGAGGTAAGATAAAATATATATTTCAAAGTCAGAAGACTGTTCAGGATTCAGAGACAAGCGATATACCGGAATACAAGGAGTTTGGAGTATGAAATTAAATAATTGTACTCGTCACAAAAAATATTCATACTGTTTTTAAGCAATTTCTTATAGCAATAAAAGGTAGAATAGTAGTTTACTATTTGAGAATTTAAATAAATCATGTATCATTACTAAGTATAGATTTTAAAAATTCCGTATAACAGCTAATTTAAAAATCAATCTTCTGTTTTAAAGGCAGCCAAGAAAAAACCAGTAAACCATTGATTAAAAAAGTTTAAAAATCCAAGTTAAAAAAACATTTCTGCAGATAGTAGCTACTTAATTTACTTTTTAAGTGTTTAATTAAAAAAAATAATAAAAACTAGGTTTTTAATCTGTGAAACTGATTTGTTTTAGCGAACTCCCTCAGCACGATAGCTCGCGTAAATGGTTCGATCTTAATCATGAACGTATAAAGTGGAAATTATTCGGACGAGTAATCGGACCACCGGAAAGGGGTAAAGGAGAATAAAGTTCCGCAAAATGGATTTTCTGAGTTTTTTACACAGAAAAATAAAACAAATCCAATTGTTGTTAGCACCATTGAATTCAGCTCGAAAAAAAACAGTTTCGTATTTTGAATCACTTCTCTATGTCCATTGGTTACCGAGATCCGAGATACTGAAAACGGTGTTAACTTTATGAGTAATCAGTAAAATTCTCTATCTTGCTTATTTCTCAACATATCTTTGTAAACCTTGGTTTTTGGCTTCATATAGATGAGATATAATGAATAGTAAACTCATTCCCCATGTTATCCTTATAGGAAATAATATCTTCATTATTTCTTAACATTCTTTATTATTTCTCGACAACACCTGGCATATGGCTTATTCCAGTTCTTACCTACTTAATATTGAATCAAAACACTCAGTTTTAACATGCATGTTGCAGCAAACCTGCACACTCATTGCCATTCTTAGGGAGTTTACAAAAACATGAAAAATCTCGCTATTCACTGTCTTCTGCAACGGGGGTATTTATTGCCGTGGCAGAGCCTAAGTTGGTTGCACTGGTCGAGTGTAATAGTATAATACGTTACTAGGCTGGGAAGTACTGTTTGCCGATCGAGCTTGAAAATCCCGCACTCGCTTTCACTCGAGCGGAACTATCATGCTCATCCGGCAAAACTTCCCGGTCGTGTAACGTACGATATTTTTTATCATACTACTCAGAAAAAACATACTTTCAATCATAATGTTGTCCGTGCATAAACCAATACGTTTCTCAATCCTTCGAACATAAAAAATCGAACAAACAGAACAATAATTTACTACTGCTGCTAGTGCTGCCCCTACATCCCTCTAAAGATTAACCAATAAACAAGCATTAAACGTCGATTTGCTGCAAATCAGCTAAGGAACTATCATGCTCATCCGGTAAAACTTCCCGGCCTTGTAACGTACGATATTTCTCATCATACTACTCATAAAAAAACATACTTTCAATCATCATGTTGTCCTTGCATAAACCAATACGTTTCTCAATCCTTCAAACATAAAAAAATCGAACAAACAGAGCAAAAATTTGTTACTACTGCCAGTGCTGCCACTACATTCCTCTAAAAAGTAACTAATAAACAAACATAAAACGTCGTTTGCTGCAAATCAGCTGATTTATCCGGCCTAGGCCGGATAAACGTTTTTGCTGGCTTAGGACGGCAATGGGTAACTTACGAGCTAACAAAAAGGAACTGAAACAGATGTTTCTGTGTCATTATGATGAAAAGTTAATATAACAATAAATTTTTTCAGGTAAGTCTGCAGAACAAGCTCCCAAGCTGAAGATGAATGTCTTCATTCATGAGGTAATCCAATAACAATATATACACTTTTTAAATGGTTGTAATGAGCAAAATCACGCCTTTTACCAATTGAAAAGGAAATAACTATTATCGTGAACATTACTGCGAGGAATACACTGCTATGAAAATACGTTTATTTCCAATTTAATGTTTTATTAATTGTAGAAATTCAATAAAAATAAATAAATTAACGTATTTTAAAATTTAACAACACCGACGTAAAATGCGTTTAATTAATTATACAATGTGAGTCATCTAAGCCACCGACGACAGATTTTAGACGAATTGCTTATTAATACGTTTATTTCAATTGCAAGATTGTAATAAACTATATGTTTACATTTACGATGAGAACATACTTAAGAAGTAGTATTTAATAGATAAACAATAAGCCGTCATTTTAAATCGTGATTTATGGGGGGTTTTCGTTATTTGACATTCTGCAATCTTAGATGTGTTTATTGGTCTTGGGAACAAAAAAATCCAAACAAACACGACAGAGTTTGTTAATTTTCATGGTGTAGGTTGGTGGCTTTGTCTTTACTTAGCAGTTAACAAACGAGTTATGTTACAGTATTTGTCATTTATCATAAGTAAAACTGATCAAATGTTTACAAAAATGGATATTTTCTTGTTTTTGGTTAAATTTAATAATTATTGGTAAAATTGCAGAATATTTATTTAAACGGTTATGGTATTAAAGGTAGTCAAAAACCAAAATTATTTTCGGACTATTGAATTTTATAAAAAGATTTAATACATTTTTCAACCACACAACATCGACGCATAAATATCAGTTATAAATGTTTGAAACCGTCAATTCAACACTGAACATTATAAAAAAAATCTTATGAATTTTCCATTGCAAAAAAAGTGCAATAAGTACAATAAAAGTTTTAAAAATTAATTTTGAGCTGTTTAATGTTTTTGATTAATGCCGTGTTAATGCTGAGTTAATGTTTTTGATTAATAAAAAACATTAACTATACTTAATTGCAAATAACTCAAAAACCGTTGGATTTAGAGAAAAAATGATAGTAAAAAAATGTGTATTTTTTAATGTGCTACAATTTATATTCAAAACTTGTTTCTGTATCTCCAATAATAAAGGAGCTAAAGGCAAAAATACAGAAATTTGCTGCCATTTTCTAAGATGGCGGCCGTAGCACAGCTCCAATTTTAGGGGACTTTTAGTATGTTCAAAAGGAAGATATACCCAACATCTGTACCAAATTCCGTGCTTTTGCAATTTTTTTTTTGGGTCAAAACTTATTTTTACTGTACTAAATCTGAAATAATTTCCTTTTAGAAGGTATAATGAAATCGTGAAACACTCATCTTTCTGAAACTCAATAAATCAACCTTTAAAAAACTGCACAAGCTTAATCGGCTTTATTTTCTTGAAGGTTAAGGCCATGTAAGATATAAAATCGTGTCTAATGTATGAGTTCACACCTGAATGTGATATAACACTGATATTCGGGCTCATATATTAATTACAATAAAACCTAATATTGGTAACTCAAAGGGTATCTGGTTTACATTAAACAATTATAATAAATTACAAGGAATCAAATTTCACAACAATGAAGACGTTTAAATATACTTAAATAGTTTTTCCAGAAAAAAATATCTAGCAATCCATGAAAAATTAAAGGAAAAGAGAGGAAAATTAATATTATCAATGGTTGATTTTCTACCTTTTATCCATAAGGTGCCAAATATAAATGAAAAAAATACTTTTAGCCTATGTTACATTTTGTTTAAAAGCTTAAATTCTCTAAGATATTAATTTAGGGTCTCTGAACATCTTAGGACCCACAAGCCTAAATTTTTATTAAACTACCTAAATAAACTATTGTATGAATTTTGATTAAGCAATGCTCTTCATCATACGTAGGCCATGTAAGACGAATACCATTGCTTAATCAAATACAAAGAACAACAAATCATTTTATAAGAAAAACTACATAACCCATTAACAGAATCAACGAACCCGTTAATAATGATCCTTTAAATAATATTAAAAGTAAATTGTGAATGCGATTGTCTAAGAATCCTCCTGTTATTTCAAGAAGAAAGAGCTGGAAACATTTACCTAAAAAGGTTCTTTGTATTTTCATTCAAACCTCTAGTCTTGGGTGTGAAATGTTAGCTTATGATAAAATAATCATTGTTCTCTCAACCTGGGAAGTCATTCAAACATTAAATTGGTATATCACAAATTCCTGACAAAAGATCCTTCGGTTTGGCTATTCTTAGTTTCATTTCTTACCTGCTATACATTAATAGTAATTTTAAACGTTAGTTTAAAAGTTTCAAGTTTGTTATAAGAAACTTTTTCCTTCGGGAATATTATTCTATTACCGAATGATACATTCATCTTTTTTTTAAGTGACCAATTGTTTCACTCCCAATATTAGTTGTATTACTTTAATTAAACTGCTTACAATCATTTCTGACTCGAAAAATACATCTTATTGATAAAAAAAGTAAAGTATTTTGAAAACTATATTCCTAATACCTAGTCATTTGAAAACATCCTTTCGATTTTATTTCATTCTTCAATATGATTTGGCATTCTTGCGGATTATTTTTATTTTAACAAACCCTTCAAAGCGTGGTATTTCGATGGGAGTTTGTATTTGAAAATTTAGGCCAACCCCCCAAAAATCACAATATATGGGCAAGGGGCAAATATGAAATTCAGAGCAGAAAGTAGTGGGTTTGGTCGCAACTCGTGGAAAAAATATCGCTCATGCACAAAAAAAACGTCACAAGTCAAAAATATCAAATTTTACAGGAGAGCGTTTCAAAGTTTACAATAAGTTTAGTAGCTTGCAGGATGCTTATTACTTTGTCAAACTCGTTGAATCTTCGGTAATGCATTTGTTTATAGTCAGGGAATAATTAGTTGTAATTAAAACTCATTAACATTTATAGGTAGTATCAGTGTTTGTATAAATTTGGAGCTATGACGTTTTTCTAGATTATATTTAATGTTTTTTTTTTAGTTGAGTCAGTTATGTGCAAATAATCAAAATTACTAAAAATAATGAAAAATATTTTTTGGGGAAATCTTGCACAAAATTAATTGATCCTTTCATAAAATTCGATATGATGGGTTCTCCATTTTTTTCCTGTGATACACAAAACATAGGTTGACAAACTTGCAGCAATATTAAATTCAAATATTTTTATTCTCAGGAATCTTGTAGCTCTTAACAACTTAGCTCTTTGTAAATTAGTTTATTTTGGTTTAATTGAAAGCTACTTACGATATTCAATAGTGCTTTGGGGTCTTTCCAGTAAAAAGAATTTAAATAGAATTTTTGTAATAAAAAAAGGCCATTAGATGTATCTCTAGGCTTAGGCCTAGGGATTCTTGCAGAGATAAATTTAAAGAATTACAAATTTTAACATTTCCGTCTCTTTTTGTATATGAAGCGGTAATTTATGTAAAGGAAAATAATCTAATACAGTCTCATCAACATCCATATCTCAAAAGAAATAGAAATTTAAGTCTATCATAATCTGAGACTCTTTGAAACTAAATCCAGTTACATAGGCACAAAATATTTCTCATTATTACCTTTAGAATTAAGACAAGTAGACAACATAAAGAGATTTAAGAAGGCCCTAGTGTCACATTTGATTGAACAGTGTTACCTGCCTAATTTTTCCTAGATCCAATTCTATCCACCACACTGCCATTTTCCAACCCAAACCTGATTGACAAAGTCGAACGACTGCTGGTAGAAAATAGAGGAATAGCATAGTTAGAAGAATAAGATGAGGGTCTCATGCCAGTATGGTCTACGGGACGCATTTCGGAGGTAAGGAGGAGGTAGGAGTACGGTAATTTTTTAAGTCTAACCGTAACCTTTTTTCCTCTCTTTTAACGGCATTTTATAATATTTACCTTATTAGTAATGGTTTTCTTTGATTGGGATAACCAATCTGAAGTCTAATAATTATGTTGAGGGCTTCTTTTTGTCAGCTATTTTAATAATAATTTCATTGGTACATGCACATTTTTATCCAAGTCAATCCCGATTCTTAAAGCTTTTATCATAAAGATGGTTTATTGAACAAGTAGAAATATTTCATTTTTTGCCTTTTTCAGTTAAATACATTAAAAACTTAACAACTACTCTTTTCCCATATTCATTTCTGCCTTAAATGAGTTAAATAATCATTGAAAAAGGTTTTCAAGCATTGTTACTCATACAGATATTTTGGGCGCACAATATTTTCCTTGCTATTTAAATGAAAGGTACAGGAATGCCCGGCAGATTGATTCAAACAAGAGTTAAGTTTTTTATTAAATTTATATATACGAACTATAAAATATTTTTGAAACCTATTTTTTCGGTCTGGGACTTTTCTTTGGGACACACGTAATATTCTCTAAATTATTTGATATTTAAATAACGCTACCAGAAACGTTTTGAACTAAAAGTATGGCCTTTTAAGGAAGGGACCATTTATAGCTAATACTATTTTATATATATATATATATATATATATATATATATATATATATATATATATATACAATTATTTATTTATTAAGTTATAGAATAAAAACAAAAACAAAATGTAATAATTTTGCTTGTAAATATTTTGTTTAATAAAGACATTTTATTCATTCTTTCATATTAGCTACTCAAAGGGTAACAGTTTAACCGTTTCAATAAATTACAACAAATCAAATTGTAAGATAAACATAGTAAAAATATGATTTTTGGTCCCAACTCATGTGAAAATATACATGAATGACATCATTTGGTTTTAAACTATATAACTGGTCCGGGACTTTTGTTTGGGACATATGGTACATTATTGTAATTTTATACTTAAATAACGCTTACAGGAAACTTGTAAACGAAAAGTATGGCTTTGTAAGGGGGAGGGGGGGGGGGTTTGAGACACACTCAAAAATAAATCCTTCCCTGTACATTCCTTATGGGCGTTCCAAATTAAACTTTTTTTTCTTATATCTCCGGTTCTAATCGCAATGTTTTAATTGCTTTAATTTAAACTATATATAGTCTAAATACGACAAGTCAGAGATTAGTTATAAAGCCGCATTCAGCAGGAAATGAACTTTTTCACAGTCCTTGCATATTTACTTAAAGATTCAATATCTTAGGTTGTAAATATTTCCGAATATTACATAGCCATGATACACTCAAATGATCTTTGGCTTTCAATTGAGCCGTTATACTTAAATTAATACAAATATGAAGCGCGAGAGGGAGAGATATTTATGAGCTTTTCCTTCGCCAGCGGAAGGCTAACCCCTCGAAGGCAGACGCAAACGCACGAGGAGCTCCGAAATATCCGAAAATTCCAAAGTCTAAGTGTTAATATCTAGCGGACAATCAATAAACTTTTAGGGCAACATATAAACAACGACAAATCAAAAGATTCATCATCCAATAGGAAACGAATCGGCAAGTACCTATGACTAATCAACGTCAGTTGAAAAAAAAAGATAATGATGATCAAATCATAAATTTCGAAATGGTGGCAATTTAAAATTTTTAAATGAAAATACCGAAAAAACAGTATGTTTTACAAAAATGTATAAAGAATAGAAATGACTTGTAAATTTGATTTTTCAATCTAATGACACTAAAATTATGAAAATCGGTCAATGAACATCTGAGCTCAATTTCAGCGCGTGGCTCAGCACAACAATGGTCTTTTTTCTCCAAATTAAGCTGCCTCGTTAGCTAAATTCGTCCATAGCACAGTTGTTATTGACCAATTTTCATAACTTTGTCATTCGATTAGAAATAAAATTTGCTAAAACTTGCTATTCCTTATAATTTTTCTTAAAACGTGCTGTGTTTTTGGTATTTTAATTTAAAGATTTTAAATGGCCGCCATTTTGGATTGACCATTCAATTATGTTTATTATTTTTTCATAAACTGAATATGAGTATTTGTACAAACCAAGTTTCAAAAACATCGGTTAAAAAACCTTTTTAACGTTAGATGGAATTACTACAGCAGACTTTTAGCGTCTCAAAATATTTTTGACATCCTACATGTTGGCAACATCAATACACTAGTGGTTTAATCACAAGCCATTTAATATAGCGACAGTAATTTCAAAAATCGGTTTGTAGGGTTTTGCGTGTAAATTAGGATGTATATATAGTTTGGCAGTATTTTATTGGCTTATCATTATCAATTCAAAATCGTATTCAAGAGTCCAACGAAAAGAAATTAAGAAACAAACAGACTGGCTTTCAGTTAGTAAGAGGACATATAAAACTTTGCGCGTTAAAAATTCAAAAAAAATGAAGAACATGCCTAGAGATATTATGGCTTTATAACTACATGCCAAATTTCATGAAAATCGGACTATTGGTGTCGTCTCTAGCTTTATTTACATCCACAAACAGACACCACTCCGAAAACCACTTTTTTGGATTCAGGGAGCACTAAATAGAATATATACACTGACAACTCAAATTCTAAAATGTTGACGAGAATAATAATTTCTCCATATACTATGTATAGGGGAGGGGGGAGAAAGTAAACATGACCGAGTAACGAAAAGCAGCTTTAGGCCCGTGTGATGATTTTTCATTTAACCGCTTAATACAATACGCTAACTTCTTAAGAAACCCGAAATTTTACAACTTGTTTATCTTTAAAGAAACCTCCCAAAGAGGCTTTCATCTTGTTTATGCTACTAAAACAATCAGCTGATTGTCTGTTTCATTTGTGTTAGGTTAGATTGACAACAATGAACAACTAACTATCAATAATTTATCGAACGCATTGTTTAATGAATTCAAAACTACAGGTCACAACCTGCCCCCCTTAACCTTTAACCCCCCCCTTTAACCTTTTTTAAGGTATAAAAATTAGCATATTAAAAGTAAGAAAACATATAGGTCACAGAAGCAAAAATTGATTTTAATTCTAAGAAAATTAAAACTTCCAATAATCAGATAAAATAAATGTGGAATATTAATAATAAAAAACCAAGAGTCAATCAAAAAGGTTTGAATGAAGTAGGATTAGACCCACAGATAGTCAATTTACATTTTTTTTTAATAATGTTGATCTGTTTATAAGTAGTTTACCTGCCCCCAATAACTGTTCTAAAAGCAACTGTGATATAATTAGAGACAGTATATGAACTCAGGATATAACTTTTAGGATTTCTCCGTTGAACAGGTTTATGAGAAGATTTTCAAGCTAAGTAATAGTAAATGTTTAGATATTTACGGTATAAATTCAGACATTTTGAAAATGGCAGCACTATATATAGTTGAAGTTGTTACTTATTTTAATCTATGTGTTATTGAAGGAAAATATCCTGATTGTTTAACATAAAAAAGGTGCTAGATTTAAGTAGCTAAAGACCAATCAGTATTATTCCTGTTGTAAGTTAAGTTTTAGAGAGCCTAGCCAAGGATCAAATTGTTTCTTTTTTTGAAGATGATTACCTTTTTAATCATAGTCAAATTGGATTCAGAGCAAAGAGAGGAACAAATAATGCTGCTCAAGAATTAGTCTATTTTTCCCTAAAATAACTTTAAAATCAAAATAATGTGTTTTTGAAATTTTATGATATGAAAAAAGCATTTGACACTGTTTCTCATGATATATTAATACAAAAATTTGTACAGTATCAAGTTTGATCAAAACTCGGAAAGTTTTTTTGAATCATATTTGGAAAAAAATTACCAGAGTGTTTATTTTAATGGTACAATGTCTGACTTTAAACAATGAAGACATGGTGTACCTCGAGGCTCAATATTGGGGCCAGTCTGCTTTATTATACATATTAATGAGCTACCAAAAATTATTTAAAGTAATAATGTCAAACCTTATTTATTTGCAGTGATTTAGAGGTACAAATTTAATGTAAAGATTCATTATCCTCAACAATAATCAAATAAACTAATAGTTTTATTAAAGCATTGGTGCTCAAGTAATAATTTGTTTTTAAATATTGAAAAAACCCAAGATTTAAAAAGTAACTTAAACAAGCTAGAAAAGAACTCAGTCAAGCTTTCAGGAATTTTTATTGAGTCAAACGTTAAGAGGAAAGTTCATATTGACTTTGTAGCAAAGAAATTAGGTAAAGGTTTTTTTTTATTAAATAGGTTAAGGAACAGCTTAGATTTTAACTCTTAAAAATGTGTTTATTTTTCTCATGGTCACTACCATCTTAATTATTGTATAATATTATGGGGAAGAAGTAACTACAAGCATAAACTATTTGTTTTTCAGGAAAGAGCAGTTATGATTATGTTTAATTTAAATATTAGAACTCACTGTAAACCATTATTTATTGAAGCTAATATTTTAAGTTTTCAAGCTATGTATCTTAGTTTCGATCCTAGTTTTAGATCCTAGTTTTTCAAAATCTCTGACGATGCCATGCTTGTAAACCTTGTAACGGCAATAAACTATTCCTATTCTTGAAATGAGCGTGTTTCAAAAATCGATTAAACTGACAAAAATGCGACAAAAAATTACTATTGATAATAATAACCGATAACTTAACAACCATCGATAGCTCGCCATCGAGGTTGACGTACACACGTTTGCAGCTTTAGTACATTATGAGCGAACAGCTGACGTCCTCACACTTTCTCTCCCTAGAGTGAAAAATAACTTCTTTAGCCTTGCAACACATGTAATGAAAACTGCCGTTACCGCAACGGTATAACAAAAAAAATTTAGACCGGTATTTCAAATACAACATTTTTTGGACATCGATCAACAAATTGTGTCAAGGATTAACAAAAAAATATCAATTTTATTAATGTAACATATTCCTTATTACCTTTTTATCAATGCATAATAATAAAAGATCAGCTTCACTGGTTTTCCCAAAGGTCTCATTTGCCTCTCAGATTCTCTCGTCTATTAAACACCAGCGGATATTGCATACCATGTTTACCAAACTCGGACCGTCTCGCCCTTCTGACTAGGTGCCTTATGTTTTGAGATTGTTTTACAAAAGGGTTTTGTTTTGTATACTTTAAATACTTTATAACATCACAAAATCATTTGTAACCCTTGTACATTGAAAAAAAATTAGGTCTATTATATTGAGGTTTTATTAGAAAAGATTATTCACGTTTTAACAACACTAAAAGTCTGCAACGAAGAAAGCTTGTTCAGTTTTAATATGAAACGAATAACAAAATCTTTAGAGTTTACAGAATAGTTTGACAGGTTTATCCAATATCAATAAAGGGTTATTCAAAAATAAGTATATAATTTAAAAAATCAACAAATGAGTTGTTTTACGGGTAGCTAAAACTGAAACTTTTCAACCCCCCAATTACCATTAGGTCTCTAGGAATTATGGCACCACATGACAGGAGCTGTATAACTGCCGATGTCAATACCCTTTCAAAAGTTTGACCAGAATTTTATACTACAGAACTGATGTCTGCCGTGTGACCGTGTGGGGCACATATAGAGCATACTTAGCTTGTTGAAAAAACCTTTGGAATGTTTTCTTCCTACAGGTAACATTTTCTTATTTCTGTTCATTAAACCCGGTTTAATGTATTAATTAAAAAGCGCATATTTATTTTTGAATAACCCTCTATATAACCCTTTTTTATAAAAGCCAAAAACCATTGACTGACTGACTAACTGACTAACTGATCACAGTTTCTCAAAAACTATAAGCCATGAAACTTGGCAAAAATAATCTTTACTGGCTCTACATGCGTACTAAGAAAGGATTTTGCAATCTTTTCTCTCAAAAGCTCTAAATATGACATATTAAAAAATTCAAAATGGCGGCTATGTTTAGTTTTCAAATCTTACTATCTCAAAAACTACAACACTTTGGGCTATGAAACTTGGCAAAATTAATCTTTATAGGCTTTAGATACCAAAAAAGAAAGGTTTTAAAAATGTTTTTCTCAGACGGCTAAAATAGAGTATTTACAAAATCAAAATGGCGGCCATTTTAGTTTTCAAAACTATGAATGGGAGTACTGTAGAATATTTTCAGGGGATATGAATGGTACGAGATCTAATCTACTAAAAGAATAAAATGTAAACATTTATTAAAAGAAATTTTTTGGGAAAGTAGGTTTTTGGCCAAGACATTTACCGTCTACTTGTTCTTACATTTTTCGTTTCATTTTGAAATACATGCTGAATTCAGATTGATATTGAGTCGAAAATCCATCCTTAGCGTCTTTTTTCTTTTAGTTTTGGGTTATCCACGTTCTCTGTGTATAGGGAAAAAGGGGGGAAGCTAATTAATGCCATTTGTTAATCATGAGGGAAACATTTTCAAAGGAAACGTTACACCTTCTCATTTGCATCTAGGGTTGAATTAACAGCTGCACTCTAAGGGCGTATGCAAGCCCATGGCCCAAATAAATCAATAAGTCTGTTAATTATTCCTAAAAATTGCACATTGGAATCATGGGATAGTATGATTTAATTAAAATTAGTTATCCCTTCAGCGGGAGAAGCTGCGGGTATATCTGTTAGTTTTCTATATACTCGTACTTCAACCGGATGTCTTAAAGTCCCAACCCCCAGATAATGTTTTTATGATAAAGTTAAATCACTTCCTGCAACATTTACATGAAGAAAGGAGGAGGTTTTTAGTGTCAAAATGTGCAACCCCACCCCCAAAATGGGGTAGGTTGGGAGTAAGTAAAAATTGTCAAGACGTTATCACTACTTTGTGACTCGTCCTTATAAAGGCATTAACAAAATAAGAATGACACAAACTAGAGGTCCCTAGGTTGATTCTAAGTTATGGCATTTCAAAGATAGAATTTTCAGGCTCACCAGGGCTCATTCTTAAATCATGTTTGCCAAACTTTCTTTGGTTTAAAATTTTTGGCCGCCATCTTGGATACAACTAATATGTTTCCCAAGAAAAGGTAGTGTTGTGACTAATCATTTCCAACTGATATTTCATAGTTAATTCCGCAATCCGTTTTATCAAAATATTATGCATTCTTAAGATAAAGCAATTTTAATAATATTAGGACAGTTCTTGACATCTATATATAGAACGGAAAAAGATTTCCATTCCGGGGAAGCAGAATTGTAATCAGCATGAAAAACCAGTTGGAAAAGGTGGGTCACAGCACCACCTTTACAATTGAACAATATTATTTGTATTTAATATTGCAGACTCAAGATGGTAGCGGAGATTTAAATCAAAGACAAATAGACTCCTGATGGATCACTGCCATGTACTGGCAAAATCAGAATAATAAGGACTTATCTTGATAATGTGCGTTAAAACCTTACGTGGAAATTCAAGCTTTGAGGTGCCGAAACTTTGCTTAAAATTAACCTAGAGACCTCTAGTTTACACCATTATTCTTATATCTTAAGGCTTTTAAAATAAAGTGTCAGAAGGTAGGCACTTTATTTTGACAATAATTTTCACTTACTATAAAACTACTCCATGGTGGGGGGAGGGAGTGACCCTTTTGACACATGAAAACTTCCTCTATTGTTCATGTAATTGCTGCTGGACGTTCATCTTTTTATTTAACCTTATTAATACCAAATTAAACTTGGGAAAGTGGGAGATTTGAGACACCCGGTATCCAACCATTACCATCATTGAAAATTCCCAGAAACTATGAAAGGTAAAACATTCATGGTGGTTTCAGGAAATCAACTTGTTTGTTCTCCCTTCACATTCTGTGAAAGTTGACAGATATTTTCCGTTATGTGTCAGCAATCCTAAAATATTTTCTATAACGTCGTAATAAAAACAAATACCTCATACTTTTATTCTGGAGGCCATTAGGCGATATTCAACAATATCACTGATAATTTGTTGAAATAGGTTAGGTTAGGTTAAGTTAGGTTATGTTAGGTTAGGTTTGGTTAGGATAAACAGCACTAAACACACTTAACACGATTAAACTGGACAACAATACACGCACGGGCAACAGTAGGAACTGAGTGAACCGGTACCATGTCACGCCGCCTCGTTATCTCGTCCAGACGGGCAAAGTCCAACCGGTAATAACTAATGTCGGCTGTTTGTATCATCTAAAAATTCTGATTCGACCATTGCAAAGTGAATTCCGCTCTCTTTTGCGTCATGGTAAACTAATATAAACTATTTTAGGATTGCTAACACATAACGGAAAAGATCCAAGATGACCTAGTCTAAAGCGGTTTGGACATTACTTTGACCTAGCCTACTGGGTCGCGGATTGTGAAAAACTTTCACAGAGGTTAAAAACTACAAAATAATTTTGCTAATGTTTTCCCGTCATAAAATAAAGCTTTAAGTAAATATTCTCTGTAAGAAATTGTGGCAGAGTAACTTTAAATCTCCTGGCCCCATAAAAGGGGGGCCTGGAGAAAGTTTGGCCTCTCCTCAACATTTGCAGATCTAGAACGGACTCTGCTTTATTGATCTACCGAGACCTTAAGCCTATAAGGCTTAGACCTGTTACAAAGAGTTGGATCACAATCAAGGAGAAGTTGTTACATGGAAAACGGGAATCAATTCGCTGTATCATGTTATGTCTTTGCCTTTTTAGTGTTATAACATATCAATAAAAACATATTAGTGTGGCTACTTATGTTCAACAAATAATAATGAAAAGTTAAAGGTACATTAATGAAGTTGACGCAGTGGTTCAAAGGGTTGCATCTCAAAAATGCTTATCATAAACATTTCACAAGCGATTAAACTAAGCCGAATAACGTATACTTATTACGAAAACATTAGAAAAGCAACAAACAGCACGAACATATTTCTTTTTTAAAGCTATTTTTTACTGTAAATCCAAATTTTACCTTTAAGTAAAAAAGGAAAAATACTAAGCTATAACCAACACAGGTAACAGGTAATAACCAACATTCAACAGATTTTGACCTTCAGGGATCAGTCTGCTCATTAAATCGTGATAATTTTGTGTCATCACGTGTAATCTTTGTTTCTTGGACATCTCAAAAAGAGTTTTTGACGTCATACTGTTAATATAGGATATACAATACATTTGGGGAACGTACCTTATGTTCGAATTTTCTTTATGAGATACAATTAGTTGAAGTTCCAGTACGAAATCAATTGAAACTGTACATTTAATATCGACTGCAATTCAAATTTGTAATCAGGCATTTTTTAAGGTAGGATAGGATATATTTTGAAAATATTTATGAATGTGCACAAATTTTCCTACTTCTATGGATTTCTGTTAAGTTATCTTGAGTATTTCTTCGTCCGTTGCGTGTTAGTTATAAAGGTAAATAATGAATCAAAGAATTATTTCAAACTTTTATTTTCATACACACTCAAAGAGGCTAATCCGTTCATAATATAAAAATAAAAGCGTGCTAAATATCTAATGTCCAACTTTTGAAGTAACACAAGTTGAACACTTGTATCAAATCTTCGAGGTTGGAAAAATGGTAAAGATACCAAAATATTCGTAGAGACAGTTTGGTTATAAAGCATTCATATAAAAACATTCATATTTGTGGGTAAAGAACAAAATCCCCTCTCATATCCAAGATAAGACTGTCAGCCCAGGATATCGGTGATCCCATACTCAGAAATTCTATTATTGTTGTCTTATTTTTTGCTTCGTATTACCTGTCGTATTTAATACGAATCTTCCAATAGTTGGAACAGAAATGAGTTAGAAGGATGATCTCATTTAAGTAAAACGTAAAAAGAACAGTGCGAGTATCACTTTTTTATGTAGTGTTAGAATTTAACATCATCCAGAAAAAAATCATCATAACATGTTAATTTATTGCTTATCTTAAATACAACTTACAACTTAAACACTAAAAAATGATAAGCTCAGAATGAAATACAGGTTAAAAATTGTAAAATATAATATTTTTAGCCAGTAAAGTTCGTAAGTATTCACTCTATAGAATTTTTTGAATGACACGTTTCTAAAAATTAAATTAGAACCTATTTGATAACTAAAGTAGGGGCTGATTAACTATTGATAAGTGGAATGATCATATCGACAGTGTTTGTAGGAAGGTCTCTTCAGGAATATTACTGCTCAGAAGGCTTTCTGGACACTGTCCCAAGGAGTTTTTGCCTAATTCAAAACACTACTTATTAGTAACTTTTTAAACCAGCTAACATATAAGTTTTGGCCCCCCATAGTTGTTAACCTTAAACGATAAGAAAAATGTTTAAGTTACAGATACTACTGTATTGGCATGCTAATTCTATACATTTACTATATTTGATAATTTTCCTTTTGTTTTGAGCGAATTTCTAAATTGACATTGGTGTCAACATTTGCTTGTTAAAACGCTTATCTTTATCTTGTTAGTCAAGGGTCCATTATTATTTTTCAAACTCATACAAGTCAACATAATTTTGTTTAATTGCTAGAATAGGTCCATCAAATTAAGAAATACAGTTATACTTTTGAGGTACCATAGTTTTAAATTGATTTGAGGGACCGTTTGAAGTTTGAAATTATTCTATGGAAGCGAATAAAGTAAAAGAACAATAATGAATGAAACATTATAAAGGTAAGCAATTAAGATAAAACTGTAGACCGTTTATAGGATAGTCAAACTATCTATAGTTTTAATTTATAAAATACATACTTTAATAAAAGTATGTTAAGGAGAAGTAACTTTACTAAAACTATATTTATTTCAACTGTACTTTTACTTAGAATCACTATATAAGTTTTAAAATAACACAAAATCTCGAAGGCAAAAATAAGTTGTGGTAACATCAAGTGGATCCCCATTTGGTAAGGAACTTGGTTAATTTATGAGCTACTAAAACTGAATATGATTGATGGCGTAACTTTCGCTAACTTTTTTTTATGTTTCGCTAACTAACAACACACGCTTGCTTTTTTGCAGTGTTAGTGGTTGGTATCTTACAACCATACTTTCGTACTCAGACTTGCCTTAGACTAAATAAGTATTTATAGTTTAAACCCTGAAGTCGAATATTTTTTAGCGTTGTTTAATGTATTGATATTCATGTCACTCCAAATTTGGAATAATATATTATTAAACGTTCATCCTCCTCGTCTTGCTCTGTAGAAATACTAGAAATTGACAGGATAGATGGCTTATATAAAAAGGGCTTGGTAAAATTGAGCCCAATTTTAACAGCTTTTTGTTTCCAATGGGTTCAACTTTGTCCAGTAGTAAAAATAGTATTGTTACCTACATATACACAAATTTTTAAAACCTTACTATTATAGTTATCAATCTGTCAGTTAAAAAATTCTCTCTTTGGGCCTGATGATGATTGGTGTGACCAATCGAAATCGATCGCCATTTTCCACCATTTATGTATATTTACCATCTTGTATGTAAATAAAGTATAAGTGTAAATACAGGGTGTTTTTTTTAACGCAACCCATTTTTAAGATTGAATATTACAAATATAAATATGAAATGAGTAATGTTTTATTGATCTTGACATTTTATACAACCTACTTTTTAGGTTTAATCACATTTAGTTCACATTATGTGCTCAAGCAGTCCGCTATTTGCATGTGTATAAAGTTATGCTCTTTCCATCAAATTCCCGGACACGTGTTGCAAGGTACCTCTTTGAATTTCTTGCATTAAATTCGTTATGTTTGTTTTGAGGTGCTGAATATCCTGTGAATTGTTTTCGTAGGCCTTACTCCTTATGTATTCGCAAATAAAATAATATATTGTGGTCAAATCTGGGTTTGGGGGAAATCATCCTTCATCGATAAAATAAAGTTTCGGGTTGCGTTCTTAATGTGTGTCTCTTTAAGCACGATAACTCGCTTGAAAATGGTCCGATCTAAATGAAATTTGCCACAGACATGTAAAGTAGTAATTATCCTACGAAAAAAATCACAAGATATTCAGCACCTCAAAACAAACATAACAAATTTAATGCAATACATTTTAAGAGGTACCTTGCAACACGCGTGTTCGGGAATTTGATGGAGAGAGCATAACTTTATACAAATGCCAATGGCGGACTGTTTGAGCACATAATGTAAACTAAATGTGATCAAACTTAAATAATAGGTTGTGTAAAATGTTAAGATCGATAAAATAATACTCACTACAAATTTGTAGGTGCATTATTTAATCTTAAAAATGGGTTGCGTTAAAAAAACATCCTGTATATTCAGTGTTGTAAGACGTTTTTAATTTACATCCAGAAAATATTAAACTATTTATAGGTCTCAACCAGACAAGACAAAGAAGGAAACATAAATAAATCTAAAATAATCAGTCAGAAACAGGAAATATAATTCATGTGTTTAAAGTAATTAAATAACGCCTTACCTACAAAAGAGATACATTTCGCTACAAACCGCATGCACGTCAATGATGTAATGTTTGCCTTTGAGTCTGAGGTTCGTGTACTGCCAGCTCAATACCTGGTCTGAAGCTCAAAGGTTACCTCTGGATATGGCATAGTCATCAAAGTGTATTATAGGCTGTAAAGTAAGTTCAGCGTAAACCATGTGGATAGGTTTTTGATGAATAGTGGCTATTGAGTTAAGTTATAGTTATTATATTATTTATTAGTTACGTAATAAAAATGTCATTAATATTATGGCACTATAATAGTATAATTATTGCATGTAGCCTCAAAAATTTAAAGTTTAAATTGTCGATCGTTGAAAAGAGAGTTAAATAAATAGTTCTTGCAATCTACAGTTTATTTTATTTCCTACGTTTTCCTAAAGATCACATTACCAGCAGTTACCCGTGGCTTGGCTTATGAAAAAAATTATATAGTATCTCTTTATATACTCGCACGTATGATATAAGGAATCTGAAAAAAATAAACAAAAATATTTTATTTCAAGAAATATGTAATATCGAAGTCTAATTATGTGTTATTGTTGAGTCTAGGTTTTTTTAATGTGTTATATCGAGGGATTTGCTACAGCGAGGTTCTTCATAAAAAAGGTTATACTGAAACACCTAAACCTTATTCATAGTTCCTAGTTCATAGTTCATTTTTATAACCTAATAGGTAGACTAATTATTTGTTATTCGGAACATTTGGCAGTAAAATTTGTGCAGTACTACGCTTTTTTTTAGTTTTTCATATTTTAAGAAATCATTTTCGCCCTCGTAATAATATTAGGTAGGTTACAACTATGCAGATTCCCATGGCATTTTCTACTACAAACTCCTGTAGTAAAATCGCAAATTGTTAACCTCCCACATTGCTTATCAATGGTGATAAATTGCTCTATGTCGTTTACCAGGTACTATAAATTAACCTAAAAGGTGTCTTTATGATGGCGTTTTCATTACCGCCATCATAAAGATAAAAACTAGTATTCAATCTTTGCTCAATCTATTATTAATTATACGCATCTCATATTCTATATTAATTTTCGTTCTTAAACGTTAATGGAAAAATTAATTCTAATGTTTAAATAAGTAGTCCCGAATATCCCTACCGTGTTTTGAGAATATACAGTGTATTCATTTTTTTTTGTGCACACCATCGGGATGTTATAAACTATAAGAGATAGAAGTAAGGTTAAATTAACAAAGTAATGCGTGATAATAAGACAAGTCTTCAATGGTGGTGAGCAATTAAAAGTATGCAACCAAACTCGTTTACTACGCTCAAAAAGCAATCTTTGCCCAAAAACTAAAATTGCTCATAACTCCCTTATTTTTTTTAAAATACAAGACTGTAAGTGGGATCAAATTTACATATAACTTTACATATAAATTAAATATCCAGTCAAAAATGTGATAGGGTGTCTCACTTAAGGTGTCTCAAATGGATTGCGGACAAACCAGTAGTCCTACATAGATGAAACAAAATCATTCGCCACTAAATCGACCCCAAGAAACAATACAAAAATATTTTTAAGCTTTTTAAAATACAGGATGTTCCAAAAACCGGGGGTCATGAGTTCGAATTGCAGAATTTTTAAAAGTAAACATATGTCTTGTTATGCATTATTTTAAAGCTCTAAACAAGACGAACAAATTGTTGGTAACAGAATTAATTTATTCATTTCAAAGTGGTGGCCCTTTTCGTGAAAAAGTTGGTATTTACGGAATACTCTGCATCTCGAGAATCATAAAACATTCTTTTGTTCTGTTTAAAAATGTAATAATCCTCGTAAACTCAGCTTTAATTTGATATACGACATGCCTAAATGTAAAAGATAAATGTTTTTGACAGAAAATTTTATTTTATTTTAATGTTGGTAGCCCTGAAAATTTAAAACTTTTAGTGGCAGCATATGTCAAATAGCACATCATTTTATAGGTCTTGCAAAGACCAACAACTTTTCATCTTAAACTTACCTCCTATCTTTAGTGGTTTTCTAGTTATATGTAAAAAACTTTATTTTACCATACAAAGCCCATGTTAAATACATTCTTCAAGGCGTTTAAATTTACATCCATTAAATCTAAGTACTGCACATTTAACATGGGATCTATATGGTAAAAAGAGTTTTTTGCTTATAACTACAAAACCAATAGGAGGTATGGCTGTCGCCCACCAAAGACTGTCGAGTGAATTGAACACTCTCTCTACTAATAATCCTGAATTAAATTTCGAAAACGTTTCTACACAAATCACCAATTTACTGGGTTTAATTGACAAAACAAACAATGCTTACAAGGACAAAGTGTGTGAACTCCAAAGTTTAGGGGAAGTTTAGGGGGGTCTTGGAGGCGAAACTCGATTTAGAGAGGGGCTATCGTCAAGAAGAAATTAAATCGTCCTTTAAATTCAAGACCAAACTATGGTGGATATCATTTTGCTTAATGAGCGCATCGAAAATCTACAAGCTACACTGCGGCAGCGAGACCAGGACATCGTCTGAGTCGTTGCGGAGAAAGAATCTGTTAAAAATAAGCTTAATGTCATGTCTAATGAACTTAGAAACCTAAGCATAGAAAACGAAAACAATAAGAAAATAATAGATAATCTCAATGTTAAAGGTGATCTGTTAAAAAAGGAGATTTTAAATCTTTTAAAAATGACAAAAGGTCAATGGTTGGAAGATGATTTATTAATGATTACTTTAAATCCATGCAAACTTTAGAAAACAGTAAAGGTCAATGTTTGTTTCTTAGTCCTGCCGCCTCACACCAGGTTAAAAGTGGTAACAGTGAGATAACATCAGATATTAAAATCCCCTTCATTTCAGTCTTGTAAGTATGTATTTGCTGCTGTAAGTAATAAGAATAGTAAAGTAAGTGGGTGACGGTACACACTGGTCCCTTGTATTTATTGACAAAACTGAAAACTATGCTTATCACCTCGACTCTGTTTTGAATTTGAATACTTTGCATGCCTTAAAATTAGTTACAACTTTAAACGTAACCAGCAGAAAATGTTATCTCTGTTAACTACTTTCAACAAAACAATGGTTACGAGTGTGGCATAAATGTGATTGTTCATACTAAATTCATATTTAACTACTTTTGTTGTTGTCCTGTAAAGCAATGTTTTCTTGAATGGTTTCAGAATAGTACAAGCTTAGTTCCAGTTTATAAGGGTATTGTAAATAGTGAATATGTTACATCGGGGTCTGAAAGCACTAATGAACATGCCATTAACAAAGTTAGTCCAATTAAAATCAGGAAATCTTCTGACGAGGACTGGAAGCTAATTAAATCAAAACATGCAAAACCTAAAAATAATAAAACAAAACAGGCTGTTGAGCTGGCACCTGCTTTACAATGTAAAAAAAGGTTTCATAGTTTATGTCAACAGGAACCTCTTGATTGTGAGCCCGTATCTTATAATAGAAATGTATCTGGTTTATGGAAAAAAAAGTCAAAACATATAGTCCAGGGGCATGTGTAATTTCGTGGGATTTTGAAGGAAGCAATTGTACGATTGGTGGCGATAGATAGGTAATGGCATGTAGAATCGTGTAATACCGGGTGTTTTGCCTGAAAGTGTGGCCGAGCTGGTGTATGACGTAATACTTCCAAAATGGCCGCCAACGGTGACATTGATACCTTTATAGCGCTGTAACTTTTTTACGGTTAATTTTTAGAAAATTTTTTACAGGACACTTTTTATTAATAATAAGATAAGGAACAAAAAAGGTTCATACAAAAAATTTTGATATCTCTTACCAATGATTAGATATAAGTTGATAAAACAAAGTATACCGGGTATCCTATAATAGTCCTCCCCCTAACTTTTTCCTATATTTTTCCAAATCTCAATTCCACACCACCCCCAAACATTATTGGGTAGTTAATACTTCATTTTGAGGGGTTACCTAATTTTGGCCGCCATCTTGGATCCGCCATATTGGATCAAAAATATTTTTCTAGCATAAAAGTGGTGTTGCGACCCATTATTTTGAACTAAATTTTTTTACTTATTACAATGCCGCAATCCGTTTTTCAATATCTCAATTGGTTCTCATGATATGAGGACGTTTAATTCATTTATTTTCAACCAATTTAAACTTTATAAATTGATAAAATAGGCCCATAGCCACAAATTAATGCTAGATAGTGACGAATAACCACCATCAGTCATTGCTGAGCGATTTACACTTAAATTTCACCAATTTAAATTTTTGGCCGCCATCTTGGAACCGCCATTTTGAAATGAGGTTAAGTTATTTTAAATATAAAGTTGGTATTGTGACCCATCATTTCAAACTAGTTTTTTACGCCGAATTCAATGCCGCAACCCGTTTTTCATTATAGTGTTTAGTTTTCAAGATATTGACATGTTTCTAATAAAATTCTCAAAAATATGAATTTTTTAAAAACTAAATTTCATAGCTAAAAACGGTTTGCGGCATTGAATTCGGCGTAAAAACCTAGTTTGAAATAATGGGTCATAATACCAACTTTAAATTTGAAATAACTTAACCTCATTTCAAAATGGCGGTTCCAAGATGGCGGCCAAAAGTTTAAATTGGTGAAATTTAAGTGTAAATCGCTCAGAAATGACTGATGGTGGTTATTCGTCATTATCTAGCATTATTTTGTGGCTATGGGCCTATTTTATCAATTTATAATGTTTAAATTGGTTGAAAATAAATTAATTAAAAGTGCTCATATCACGAGAACCAATTGAGATATTGAAAAACGGATTGCGGCAATGTAATAAGTAAAAAATTTTGTTCGAAATAATGGGTCGCAACACCACTTTTAAGCTAGAAAAATATTTTTGATCCAATATGGCGGATCCAAGATGGCGGCCAAAATTGGGTATCCCCTCAAAATGAGGTATTAACTACCCAATAATGTTTGGGGGTGGTGTGGAATTGAGATTTGAAAAAATATAAGAAAATGTTAGGGGGGGGACTATTATGCGATACCTGGTATACTATGTTTCATCAACTTATATCTAAACATTGGTAAGAGATATCAACATTTTTGTAAGAACCTTTTTGTTCCTTATCTTGTTATTAATAAAAAAGCCTTATTTAAAGAATTTTCATAAAATCAACCATAAAAATGTTATAGCGCTAGAAAGGCATCAATGTCACCGTTGGCGGCCATTTTGGAAGTATGACGTCATACACCAGCTCGGCCACACTTTCTGGCAAAACACCCGATATTACACGATTCTACATGTTATTACCTATCCATCGCCACCAATCATACAATTGCTTCCTTTAAAATCCCACGGACTTTCCTATATTTACAAATGTCCCTACATTAATAACAGAAAAGTGTAAAAGTAATGTAAGTGGGAGGGACTCAAAGCAACACAAAAAGCTCAGGTTAAGTTTGTGAAAAATCACACATTGATCCCTAGTAACAATCTGGAAATTTCACAAGAGAACACTAACATATCTGATGAGGACTTAGTAAATAATGTGCGTAGCGAATCTATGTATAGTGAAAATGTTTTACTAATAGGTGACTCCATCATTCGCTTTGCAAGTGAAATGATTTCAAAGAGAGGGGCCACGGTGGAACTCTGTCCGGGGCAAAAATTCAGGATGTTAAAAGTAGATTGTTGAAGTAAACAGATAATCAGTTTTCTATTATATACTTTCATGTTGGAGCTAACAACCTCAAAAAAATGGTACAAGGGAGGAGCGGGCTACAATGGCGGTCACGGTAAACGGGAGGCTCTTCATGACTTGGCTGACCTTCTGTTTACCGCTAGAACTCACTTCCCTAATGCTACGGTTTTTGTAAATAGTATATTGGTGAGGTCGGATTTGACATATAGGGCTCTCTTTGACTTTAATGATCAGCTAGAGTTAATGTGTAACAATTTCAATGTTGTCTTTGTTGAAGCGATTTGTTGGGTGAAGAGGAATCATCTTGCCAGGGACGGTAGACACCTGAGCAGAGGAGGCAGTTTCCTTCTAGGGAAACTTTTTTCAACTGTTTTCGATGCTTTCTTACATCCTGTTCATGAAATTCTCAGTGTATCTTTTGCGGTTGCAGCTGAAGAAACCGAGGAAATAATACCAGATTTCTCTCAAACTCCTGAATCGCCGAATACAGTTCATGAGATGAACTGTATTCGGCGATTCAGGAGTTTGAGATGAACAGTTCTTTTTTAGAAGTACAGTCCCAGAAAGAATCATTGATGATCCTCCATCCTCCTCAGATCCTTCTATTAAGCTCGTCCATCAGAATGTACAGGGTCTTCGATCAAAGTTTGAAGGTTTTCAAAATTTTCTTGATTCTGAGGACCGGGACATTGTTTTTGTATCGGAACATAATTTGAAGGATTTTGAATTTGAAGTAACAGGTTTACATGGTTACACAGGGGTCACATCGTACTGTCGCAAAACTTTGCAAAAGGGTGGGGTCTGTATTTTCAGCAAATCTTCAATAAAACACGAGGTATTAGATGTTTTCAAGTTTTGTCTAGAAGGTAGGAGTGAACTTGCTGCGGCTAGGTTTTATTTCAACCGTGACTCATTTTTATTAGTGTCAGCGTATAAACCACAGCCATTTTCATCTTCAATAGAGGAACATGAGATATTTTATAATTGTTTGGCGGACTGTCTTGAGCGAATTATGTACCCTGAGGTAAGAACTGTATTCGTAGGCGATTTCAATGTCGATTTATCAGTTGCTGGCAATAAAGTTGACAGCTTGTTATATATGATGGCTTCTTATGATTTGAGAAATAAGATATCATCATACACCAGGGAATTCAAGAATTCCAAGTCGTTGATTGATCATGTATGTACTGATCTTCCGGACGATTTATTCAGTTGCTCAGTTCTAATTACGGACTTGTCTGACCATCATGCGCAAGTGGCAGTTGTAAAGTTGTCGAGCCCTGTAGGTTTTCATCAACCTAAATATTCATTTAAGCGACCATTTTCCGATGACAATGTCCGTGTATTCAAATATCTGCTTGGCAAAGAATCATGGTCCCATGTTTTTCAATCAGGTACACTAAATGAAAAAATGAATCTTTTTGAATCCACCTTGTGTTTTTATTTTGAACAAGCATTTCCAGAGAGGAAAATCAGGCTTCGTAAACGTGTTCCACACTCTAAAGTGATTTTGAGTAATGGTCAATTGAGACTCAAAGATATGGTTTTTCAGTGGTACTGTTTTACAAAAGATATGGATGCTTCTGATGCGAGGAGACAACATTATTTGTCTTTGAAGAGGGAATACAGAGATAGTATTAGAGCCGCAAAATCATCTTAAGTGCTCAACATTATTGAAAACTCTTCGAATAAAGTTAACAGTGTGTGGGATATTGTATATGAGAATCGAGGGATGAATCGGGGAATCGAAACATTCCTTTGAACTTTCCTGAATCGATCAAGGATGAGAAGGGTGCTGATGTTAGTGATCCGAAACTTGTTTATAACATCTTCAATAACTTCTTTATTAGTGTATCTAATAGCGGCTTGCCTGCATGCATTAGTCTTCCCGCTTGCCGGCAAGGTAGCTGTAGGTCATCTTTGTTTTTAACTCCTCTTTCTGATGAAGAAGTAACTGACATTATCAGGTCTCTAAAACCCAAGACATCTTCAGGCTACGACAATGTATCATCTAAACTACTTAAAATGTGCAGTCAACATTTCATCAAGCCACTTGTTCATTTAATCAATCATTCGTTTGAAAGTGGAGTGTTTCCTGATTATTTAAGGTTATAAGTTGTAAAACCATTACACAAAAAGGGTAGAGTTGACATTCTGGATAACTTTAGACCAATTTCAATCGCATCAACATTCTCTAAGATTTTTGAAAAGGCGGTCTCAATGAGACTGTGGTCTTTCATAGACTCCAGCGTTTTGTTTGACAACCAGTTTGGGTTTGTGACGGGGAAGCTCTACTGTCAATGAAATGTTTATGCCCTTGGATAAAGTGGTGAACGCTCTTGATCGTGGTGGGTCCGCATCTGGTGTTTCCTTTGACATCCGCAAGGCTTTCGATGTGATTTCACATAGCCTTCTGTTGGAGAAACTTGAAAGCATTTGTGTTCGAGGTGTGGTTAATCAATGGTTTTCATCCTACCTATCTAATCGTAGACAGGTTGTTGAAATACCAAACAGAGATGGAAATATGTTTAAATGGTTCTTGTCTGATATTTAGAATGTTAAGGCGGGTGTACCGCAAGGCTCCATATTAGGGCCACTTTTGTTCATTTTGTTTATCCATGATTTGAAGAGTTGTATCAAAAGTGCTCATATGTGCTTATTTGCTGACGACACGTCAATTGTCATTGATGATCGATGTCGGGAAGACATGGAGGTGAAGACCTTTATGGAGTCAAATTCTGTAGTTTAGTGGTTTCGAGAGAACGGTCTTTTTGTCGACGACATTGCTTAATTTCTCAATCACATCAAAGCACTCTGAAGATCTTAGTATTATGATTGATGATGCTGAGGTCTCTTCTGAAAACGTAGTGAAGATTTTGGGGCTGCATGTTGACCGCAATCTCAATTTCTCCATCCACATTCAAAATGTTGCAAGAAAGATATGTTCCGGCATTTTTGTACTACATAGACTGGCAACCTTTACAGATGCAGCAGTTCTTCTTTCGGCGTACTATGCTTTAGTTTCCCCCTATCTTTCATATTCTGTTTCGATCTGGGGATCAGAAACATCAAAAACAAAACACATTTTTGTCCTTCAAAAAAAGACCGTCAGAATTATTGCTGGCATTCGTCAAAGAGAGTCTTGCAAACCTTATTTTAAGAACTTCAATATTCTCACTTTTCCTGGTATTTAGATTTTTCAAACATTGATATTTTTAAAACAAAACCATAGCATTTTCCGACCTCCTGTCCCACAGTCTACATATTTCCTCAGAAATACCTTTAAACTAAATATTCCCCGCCATGGTACTTCCTTTTTCAAGCACCATACCTTCTATAATGCCATTGCACTTTTCAACGCCCTCACTGATTTTCTCATGTATGAAGCTGACTCCGTTATTTTTAAAAGAAAACTGAAGGTATTTTTCAATGAAAAATGCTTTTACTCTGTAAAAGAATTTATTGAGGGTAGTTATTAAGCAAGTAGTATCATTTGTTGTATTTATTATTTTAGTTTTGACGCAAGCCAATGCATGTTTTATGTTTTATGGCAATAAAGGATATTTGACTTTGACTTTGACTTTATTTGACATATGCTGCCACTTCAATTTTTTGATTTTCAGAGCTACCAATATTAAAACGAAACTAAATTTTGTGTCAACAACTTTTATCTTTTAGATGTTGGCATGTCGTATAACAAATTAAAGCTGAGTTTACGAGGATTAATAATTTTTAAACGGAACAAAAATATGTTCTATGATTCTCAATATGCAGGGTATTCCTTAAATACCAACTTTTTCACGAAAATGGCCGCCATTTTGAAATGAATAAAGATGAATGAAACAATTCTGTTTCCAACATATTGTTCATATTGCTTAGAGCTTTAAAATAATGCATAACACTACACATGTTTACATTTGAAAATTCTGAGATTCGAACCCATGACTCCCGATTTTTGGAACATGTATTTTAAAAAGCTTAAAAACATTTTATGTTGTTCCTTGGGGTTGATTTATTGGCGAATGATTTTGTTTCATCTATGCATGACTCCGCAATCCGTTTGAGACACCTTAGGTGAGACACCCTGTAAATGGTTTCCTGAGAATAATGCTCAAGTCCAAAATTTAAATGCCAACATGTACAATTTTATTTTTCTTTGGAAAGATATTTTTCTCCTGATTACAAAAATACCACACTTGTGATATTTTCCTCATCAAATGTGTTTTTTATCAGAGAAAACATGCACTGGATTTATCATAAAAATTACAACTATGAAAACAGCTGATTATTACTATACAGCTGATTGAGTGGAAACAGCTGTTTGGCAACATAAAGTAGTTTTACGGACAAATACGTATCTTTATTTAAAACAGCCAATTTTTTTTGTGAAATAACATTTTCTAATAATCAGCTGTTTGGAAAACCTTCAACATTTCATCATTACAAATTAACGGTTTATTTTGTCTAAAAAGTATAAATGACAAAATTGTTAGCACAAATAAATAGATTTTGTTAAAAAATAAATTTCGAAATTGGAATAATAGTTCCAGATATATGGTTGGTTTTCTAAAACTCTAAATCTACCATTTTGGATTGGCCGCCATTTTTATTAGGTACCACTCATCGATGTAAATAAGTATACTGGATTGGTAACTCAGGACCCGCATCGCGAGCCGCCGGCAGTGGTTGCGTTTAAGATTTTGCAGAGGCGATTGGGGAACGCATCTTTTGCCGACCAACTTGTACTGACCGTCTAGTTAAATAAATATTAATTGTAATTGCTTAATACTTATAGCAATACAACTATTATAGCAATCTTTACCCGTAAAACTGCTCCCAAATCCGTGCGGTTTCAATACGGTTAACAATACAGTTTCGTGCATTTCCCCCAACGCCCCTTCAATTCGGCCTGGCTGTAACCTCAACACACAGCTGTGTTGGCTCGGAAATCACTACACGAGCCTTACGGGGAGCGCGCTATCCAGTTGTATTTATTTACATCGATGGTACCACTTTGAAATGGCAGTCATTATTGTTTTGACATCCCGGCCAACAAATCTGTCTGGTTCCCCATAGAAGGAAAATTAGTACTTCCAAATCATACCATCATGTTGGTTGGCCCATGGAACAGTAAACACAAGACTGTAATGTACAGGTATATAGGAACATTTCAAAACTTCGACCCTGCCCAAAACCCCTTAATAATTCGAAATTCGAAAACCCCGTTCTTAGCTGATTACTACGCCCTAAAAGGAACGTATAGGGAACGTTTCAAGTTTCTAGGTAAAGTATGCTGTGTCAGCTATATACGCTCAGCTTAAATTATTAGTCTGTGCGATGATAGATACGTAAATGATGAAATTTGACATACAAATAGCAGAAGATTACAATCGAACCCAACACAATGTGCCTTTTAATAATAAAATTGTTTGAAATAGATTTACCATCTCGTAAACGTTCTAAAACAATTTAGGTTAAAACAAATATTAAATCAGAACTAAAAAGCAAAACGTCAAGATAAAAAGTTTAAACCTCATTTTATAGGCAGTAGGTGGAACTTTAGTACAAGAGATGATCGTAGAAGCAATACACACCATAAAACATAACGACGAAAACCATTCTTCCCATTCGCAGACATTCTTAACTGCCGTTTCTAGACCCTTATTTCATAAGGATCTATTGAACTGTAAACTATAACCTAACATTATAAATGTGGTAACTGGATTAATAAAGATATAATATACAAAATTAAAATGTACAAGTTATTGCTTGGAAACTCAATGGAATTTCAGCTAGCAGGCCGATGTCAAACGGTCAGTAGGAAATTCATCTTTTACTAAAATCTACTACAGTTCTCATGCATTTACTGAATCTGACTCCTAAGTTCATTTATAATAAAATGTTAAGTGATGCATAAACTACAGGTTAACATTCATGTAAACGATTTCATCGCTTCCAGATATCGATCTGTCAGAGTTGAAATGTTGTAATAAAACACGGTTAACTGAAAATCGTTTATTTTAAAAATTACTTGGAATTAAGGACCATTGGTGTGCATACCTTATTGGTGTTAAATTGTTTGATTCCTTTTCATTTGAGTGCATGATGAAACAGTTTATGCACTCCACTCTCTCCATAATAGGGCAAACAGCAAAGTTTATTCGATGAATATTATTTTCAATTTGATAATTTCATTTAAAAACTTTCCTAGGATTAGGTGACAGCAGTTGTGTTAAACCTGATCAACAATTCAGATCTGTATGGGTCTATTTGGCTTCTCCGCTACCGCATATTGAACACATATTTATTTTTTCTTTTGTTAATGTGTACCTCTAACGAATTAGATATATGATCAGAAGATGTCGTTAGTGAACATCATATTTATCATACTGTATCTTTGCCAATTTTTAATAACAGGTCAATCGAAGAACCTACGATTAAATTCCATAAAATTGTTTAACTCTTTCAAAACAAATATATTTTTACTATGTTTTTCACATACTGCACATAACAACCTACTGAGTGTGAGATCAGAACTGATTTCCCCTATATTTTGAATTTTAGAGCGAGTTAGTGCTGTTTGGGTCAACGTAGTAAAACTACTAAGACTTCTCAAATATCGGGGATTTTAGATAAAAATACATTAGATGTCATCTATAGGAGGCCATAAACCAAGTTTTATTATAATATTTTGAGAAATTACCAAGATATAGAATTTTACATATTTCCCGTAAGGTTAACATTGGGACAACGTGCTGCGTTTACCACTCTGAATATCTCGGTAACCATTTGACAAATTGTTTGCAATGTATACAGAACCCTCTAAGTAGTGACACCTTATGGAAGAATGAGTAGTTCCCGCCGCCGAAAAAAAGATGGAGCTACTATACTTTAATTTTTCAGTCCGATTGGAATGGTTGTGGGAGTTTACGGATCAAGCTGACTTTCCTAAGTTCTGCTTTCAAGCTGCTGGTTGTAATTTTGACAGTTGTATGTTATTGTTTTGTACTGTTGTGTCTTTTACCTGTTTTTGTATACAATCATTCTCATTTTTTAGCGAATTTCCCCCTATAGGGAAGTAGCTATTACCGTAGGCGGCATGGTAAGACTTAAGCACGGGACCACCGTAACTTTTCATTTTGATGTCCCCAGACCCCAAAAACACCGTTCGTTCATATATATATATATATATATATATATATATATATATATATAAGGATATATATATATATACCTGTCCGTAGGCGCGATAACTTTTGTTAAGAAGGTCCGATCACGATGAAATTTGGTACATACGTCGAGAGTGACATTTATTACTTCGAGTTCGAAAACCAGCGCGATAAGTTAACTCTAAGGAGGGTTTTTTGACAAAATAAAATATATTTTTAGGATTTAATATCTTTATATTAATTTTTTGTAAATTTAAGTGTCAAAATTGAATTCAGCTTAAAAAAATAAACAATATAGCATTTTGAATGATTACTCTACATCAATCGGTTACTGAGATATTGGATCTGCTAAATGCAGTACATTGTCCCCTGAAGGGACAAGAACTATCCAAATTCTGGTATAAATACCTACATTTTGTCATTAAATTCCCCAAAAATGGGATTAAAAAAAATTATTTTACAAACCATATGATTGAATTTAATTTGTTCATGTGATGATTGATTTGTTTTTATTCCTTGGATCTGAGTAGATTGATAACATGTTTCCTAACTTTTATGTACTATAACAAGCATACATTTATTAAAAATTATTAGAATATGAATAATTGTTGAGAAATAAGGACATGAATGATGAAATTTACTTATTTAAATTAATATTTAAACAAAATTAAATATTCAAAACAACAACTTCCCTAACTAATGTAGAATATGCCCACATATAAAAAATAAATCCTTTAAAAATTAACTGAGTATGCAAGTTTGCTGCAACAAGCTTTTTTAAATTTTAAGATGAATCATATGTTTGTATTTAATCTGTTTATATGATTATTTTATTTGTTTTGATTTTGACTGATTTTAGATATTGATTGTATGTTTGCTTACATTTTTGTACTATAACAAGAATACACTTATAAAAAAATATTAGACTAATAATTATAAGAATAACAAAAAGCGTATTATTGGAGTGGATACCGAAGTGATTCCCATTATTATTTACTTTATATCGTAAGCTCTTCAATTATTATATAATATACTTTTTGCAATAATTACATGAGGTGTCTGAAACATTTTCTCTTACATAAATTAAATAAGCTCCCATATAAAAAATAATTCTTTAGAAATTCGCTGAGTACGCAGGTTTGCTGCGACGGGGGTATTTGACATTTTGGATAGTGAGTAGAAGCGCTGACAATGCGGAGCCAGCTTGAACTACTCCATGCATCAGCGCTAATTTCTCCTCTGCTTTTCGGCGGCGGAACTAAACAAATTAACACTGGATGTCCCTACTTGGAGGTTCTGTATACATTTGTTGTTAGTAATGGTGCTAACGATAATTGGATATTATTATGAGCGAATTTACCCTTTAGGGAAGAAGCTATTACCGAGGTCTCATGGTAAGACCTTAGCCCTAGACCAAGATAACTTTTCATTTTGCGACCTCCAGAAGTGAAAAACGCCAATTTTTTATCTATATATTATATATATATATATGTATATTTTGTGTGTGTGTGTGTGTGTGTGTGTGTGTGTGTGTGTGTGTGTGTGTGTGTGTGTGTGTGTGTTTGTCTGTTAGTGCGATAGCGGCCGTAAAAATGGTCCGATCTTTATGAAATTTGGTACAGATATGTAAGTAAAGTGGTAATCAATTGGACGAGTTCGTAAACCAGCCCGATCAGACCATCGAAAGGGGGGGGGGGGGGGTAAAGGGTCATAAACTCCCCCCAAAAATGTGTTTTTGGGTTTTTCACATAGAAAAATAAAAATAATCTAATTTTCATTAGCACCATTGAATTCTGCTCGAAAAAAAAACAATTTAATATTTTTAATCACTGCTTTACGTCCCTGTACATTTCCACTGGTTACCGAGATATTGAAACCGGTAAACACAGTACGTTGTCCCAATTTTAACCTTAATAATTAAAATTCGATATGTCGTTTATTTCTCTACAAGTCTTAATAAAACTTGGTTTGTGGCTTTGTCATGATGATCTCTAATGTACATCGGTCGAAAACCTCCAATAATTACATTTTTATGGCAACAAACCTGCATACGGTACTCATTTCCCATGACATCCTTATGGAAAATAAAAATCTATATCTTCCTTATTTAATAGAATATGTAGATTAAACTTGGTAAACTTGGTAACGTTTTCTGGTTCAGATCTACTAAACATTGCATTAAAACCACCCAGTTTTAACATACCTGTTGCAGCAAACCTGCAAACTCATTCCCTATATTATTCTCTTAGAGATTACAAAAAATGTCACATCTCCCTATCTATGTTGGATTGAAATGTGTTTTTTCATTTGAAATTCGCTGAGTATGCAGGTCTGCTGCAACGGGGTTATTGTCTATGTAACGAAACCCATTTTTAAGGGGTTTAGCCCCCTTTACCCCCCTTCCGGTGGTCCAATTGGGCTGGTTTACGAACTCGTCTCAGTGATTACCACTTTACATAAATCTATAACAAATGTCATTACGATCGGAACATATTTACGGGCGCTATCGTGTTAACGTGTATATATATACATAATTTCCTACTAGATGCAGATGTTTGGGTTTCTGTTAAAATTAATTATTATTGAAAGTTCTTAGTTGATTTTATATATTAAATTATTCGTCCCTTTTACGTTATTTTTATAATAGAGATAATGGAGATTTATGTTGTACCAAAACCATTGGCATATATCATCAATTAAATGTTTGCGAAAACTTTCTACCACGAATAATTGATAAAATCAAGTTTCATGACGTTATATGAACAGATCTGATCCCGTTTTTCAGACAGGAAAGAACCCAGAAATATATATCTTTTAGGACCAGGTTCGCCTGCCTTTTTCATAATTATTGTTTACTAGATTACTTCTTTAATGTAGACGGGATCAGATTCCAGAGCCTAGGATGTCTTGAAACTTGGTTTCATCAATCAGTGGTGAAAAACGACCGCAAACACTCAATTAATAAAACTCGCCATCACCAATATAGAATTACAAACCATTGGTGTAGCAACACCGTTGGATTGGTAGATATAACGCTGCAATATAGCGAGCATACAATATATTCACTCTTATTAGAGTACAGTATTAGGCACTCCAACAGTCTGGTTACGGTCTATGTTTATATCCTGATTTAGCTAAATGCTGTTTGAAAGTGTATAACCGACATGAGACACTTTCCCATCAAGCCACATTAAATCCAACTATAGTAGTTAAAGGGTCAAAGCGCCCAAAGACTTGCTCAACTAGTTAGAAAGCCGCAAACCGCTGAGGGTTGGCGTAGTTTAACGTGGTAATTCATTTTATCCGCTATTTTTAATTTAAGAATAAACATCCTTCGATGAAGTTTTGTTTTGATGTGTTTTAAACTACCCTGATCTATATTGCTCATTTTTCAAAAAAATCCACTCCAACCACAAGGTATCCTCGAATTAGAGTAGATAGGGTATTTTGATCTCATTTCATTATTTATTTGATTAGAACCCAAAGTATTAAGTAAGGAATACTTGTATAAAAGTTTGATATAGGATGTTGGTGCGCTCCTTTACGTGTGCCCCGTCCACATAGACTATTGAACTGTGCGTGTTGCGTTACCAGGAAAGCAAGGAGATAGCCTGTTCAACACTGGAATGAACATAAATACTTCATTGGTGGCCACGCGGGGACCCGGACTCACGACATCATGCACTGCATGCCTCCAATTCTGGTGCGCTACCGGCACTATATTGTGTTTGGTAATTTTATAAAATGTATATACTTTATTGAAAGTATAAGAGTTCAAATAAGTGCGTTTTCACTTTTTAATGGAATTCTTAATTTATGATGTAACAATTCGTTGTTTTTAAAACAAGTGATGCGCCTCGTACAACTAGTGAAATTTGAAAGTACCATACGTATGCTCCACAAAGTCAATGAGTAAGTGCAGACAATTTTGATTGACTTAAATAGCAGAAATATGTTGCTAAACCTTTGATCGATATAAATTAATATCTACGTAATGTTGATAAAACAGTCATTCTCTATTTAAGAAATACAATTTTTTCAGCTCTCATAGCGGCCGAGAATTCACATTTCCAATGAGCTCTGAAATGTTTTTGATCTTAGTATAAGTTTGAAAAATTAACTCCTAGGCAATAATCATAACTTTTATCGAAATCCATACATTAAATAGATGCATTGTCATTGATGCATTTAAAAATTGAGTTTATTAAAAATCGATAAGCTACCCTTAAAGACTTGAATATATTTCTCTTTCTAAGTACAAAATCCAGGTCCTAAATTTAAAATGTGATTGAAACCTTAAATTCTTTAAAAATAGATCTTCAACTAATATTGATATTCTAAAATTCTTAGCGTTGAAATCATCGTCATTTTTACAAAAGAAATACAGTAAATTAAGATCGTTATTGGTCTTTGTTCAAATATGAGATGTTCTTCCTCATGACGAGAATACATTATTTTCTGTTGTCTTATAAAAACGTCTTTATTTCATAAAATTAAAATCTTAATGTGAATGAATATTAACTGTCTTTTGCTAGCCCTGCATTCTGTGATACAACTATTTAATTTTTTTATCTTTACCACCTGTTTTGTTATAAAAAAATGTCAAATGGAAAAAGTTTACAGGTTTTACAACAGATAGTAGCACTTTCGCCGGAATTCCAAAAGCCTCCTGTGCGAAGGTTTTTCATGGGATACTTCCCAAACCCCAAAAGGCACATCTAGAAGCTTTAATTTGATATCAAATAAGATAAATAGATTTATAAAGGTCGATATGCTCTGGACGAAATCTCAGAAATTCTTTTAATAATATAGATGTATTTTTACCCCATAGTGTGGATACACATAGATTAATTGATATATATAATTCTGGGCAGTCATAATTGTTTATGGCAAAAATGGAAAGTTCCCAGGTCGTATGTAAAATTCCCGTTTGAATTGAACTGTCAAAATATGATTTATGATTTTTAAGCCCACGAAAAACAACGGAATGCGTAGTACAATATAATGCTGGAAGTTCTTTTGTTTAATAATACGAAATGAAGTACAGTATTGAGTATCACCAGAGGTGATACTCAATTATTGTAAGCCCTTGTATTGTAAGCCCTTTATCAGAGTAGCGGAAGCTGTGTAGAAATTTTTTCCATGATATTACGTGAAATTTGAATAAATATTATGGTGTAAAAAGTTTCTTTGGTTACTTCATTGTTTTTAGAAGATCGACTTAGTCTTGCTGCTTTTAAAACACAATTGCGCAATTGCAATTATACCCCCGTCGCAGCAGACCTGCGTACTCAGCGAATTTCCATAGGATTTATTTTGTATATGTGAGCATTCAACTTGTTTGACGGAAGTATCATTTGAATACATTAAGTAAATAATATACTAAAAACGCGTATTTAATCATTCATGAGCTTTTAACATGAGAAAAATTAACAAAGAGACCATATTGGTTTTCATTAGTAATACATACACTTTTGTATTTTATATAATTCTTAGTCTTTTAATTTTCGATAACTGTAATCTTGTTATAGAATATAAATGTCAACAAACATATAACCAATGAACTCGAAACAAACAAATAATTTAATCTCATGAAAAAATTAAATTCAATCATATGGGCAGTTTTATAGTAATCAAAACATCCCTGTTGCAACAGACCTACATCTGCAGCCAATTTCAATAAAACTTATTATCAATCCTCAAAATTGTAAACATACCATATATTAAGCTACATTTTCAGCCAGTTTAGACCAAGACATCCCCCCTCTAAATGCTCTTACTTTCTTTATTAAATTTAAAAATAATTTGTATTTTTTATATAGTATATATTTTCTGCAAAATCTTGATCAATGAACTCTCAACTATTCAAAATAAACACAAATAAAATATTCAACACCTGCAAATTCAATCATATGTTCAGAACTGTATTTTTTTTTAATCTCAAATCAGGGTGACTATACTTTTTGGAGGGAAAAATTAAAAACAATATTGGACAACGTACTGTGTTTAGCACATCCAATATTATACAAAATCTAAGCAACGGATTGACATTGAATAATAATTCAAAATGCTAAATTGTTTTTTTTAAGCTGAATTCAAACCTTCTTAGAGTAAATCAATCTTGCTGGTTTTCGAACTCGAAGTCATGAATGATGCTTTATACGTTTGTTCCAAATTTCATCAAGATCGGACCTTTTTTACAAAATTTATCGCGCCTACGGACAGGTATATATATATATATATATATATATATATATATGAAAATGAACGAACGGTGTTTTTGGGGTCTGGGGACCTCAAAATGAAAAAATAACATGGTCCCGGGCTTAAGTCTCACCGTGCTGCCTACGGTAATAGCTACTTCCCTATAGGGGAAATTCGCTAAAAACTAGCATTTCAGGCTATCACGTCAATCTAGAGGATTCCATTAAAGAAATTTATTTATTCAAAACCTAAAAACAAAACATTATACACAATCTAAAATTTTAAAAATCCAATAATAAAATTATTTTATTGTATAGGTTAAATCTTACAATATTTTTAAGTAAAACATATTTGATCAAATCTATGGTAATTGATTCTTTTGGCTTATTGAATTACAAAGGTAAAAAAGTTCACGAAAATACAAAAGTGAGCAATATAAATGTTTCAGAGGCCAGAGAGACGCAGCGGCGCGGCGTCAGAGTTTTGTTTTTCGTTTGCATACCCCTGGCCCCTGGTCGAAGCGTTAAATTTCTAATTGTGGTTTCAACCAACGGACACTCGACTCATTTCGGATTCCGCTGGATAAAAAATACGAGTTTTGCTCCAAGTAAATAGATTAATGTTTTAAAATAATAACCTTGCTCAATAGCACTAAATGAAAAAGCAAATACGTAAACAAATAGCTTTGAGATTTTAAATGAATTGAAACATGACCAAATGACACTTTCGATTAAGTGTTGTTTTGCTCTATAAACTTAACGCGAGATTTAAGAAAGAGTAATTTTGAGTTATATTAAGTTTATATTTTAAATATTTCACAAAAAACTATGAGCAATACGATTAATATTTGTTTGAAAATAATTGCTCGTTGTAAATACATGAGTAGAAGCTTTATGACTTGATTATGATTAAGCCTCCGAATCACTGATCAAAACGTGTTCTGGTTTAAATATCGTTGTCAAGTGATCCAAAAATCCTTAGAAAGGCGACCGGTTTCGACCTTAAAAGGTCATCTTCAGGTGAACGTCTTCATTTCGTTCTTATGAAATATCGACGAAAATATCGACGTGTTCGTAAGAACGATTTGAAGACGTTCGCCTGAAGATGACCTTTTAAGGTCGAAACCGGTCGCCTTTCTAAGGATTTTTTGATCACTTGACAACAGGTATTTAAACCAGAACACGTTTATAACTTGAGTTATTGTCCACTTACAATGATTATATTTGTTTGTATTATAACTATGTACGTTATGCCACCATATAAATGCCATGATTTACACATTCGAATATATTAATTAGAGATGTGAGTTGTTTCTGACAGTTGATTTAGTGATTTTAAACGGGCCGTTTTAGTGATTTTAAAACTAAATGAACTTAAGGACAATGAAAACAAAGCGTATCAATAATTGTGTCTAACTTTAAGATGTAAGACAGAAATACAACAGGTTTTCCGGTAAGAATAAATTCGTTTCAAAAATATACTAGAAATTTAGAACTCTCACTGTTTCAAGAGCTTATTTCCTTCCCTCCTTCTGTATTATTTTTTTTCATTTTATTTTATCTGTTTGTCACCTTGTTCATCAGACCCTAACGGTATTCTATAGACAGTAACGTATAGGTAGAGTCAAATAACGTAGCCCAGGCCGTCCGTAAGCCCAATGCTAAAATTAACATTAGCCTTATGGGCGGATTGGGCCGCGACAGATGACTCGACCTGTACCGCGCTGGCATTGTTCCTTGATTGAGCCACGACAGATGACTCGACCTGTACCGCGCTGGCATTGTTCCTTGATTGAGCCGCGACAGATGACTCGACCTGTACCGCGCTGGCATTGTTCCTTGATTGAGCCACGACAGATGACTCGACCTGTACTGTGCTGGCATTGTTCCTTGATTGAGCCACGACAGATGACTCGACCTGTACTGTGCTGGCATTGTACCTTGATTGAGCCACGACAGATGACTCGATCTGTACCGCCCTGGCATTGTACCTTGATTGTGCCACGACAGATGACTCGACCTGTACTGTGCTGGCATTGTACCTTGATTGAGCCACGACAGACGATTCGATCTGTACCGCCCTGGCATTGTACCTTGATTGTGCCACGACAGATGACTCGACCTGTACTGCGCTCGCATTGTACCTTGATTGAGCCACGACAGACAACTCGACCTGTACCGCGCTAGCATTGTACCTTGATTGTGCCACGACAGATGACTCGACCTGTACCGCGCTCGCATTGTACCTTGATTGAGCTACGACGGATGACTCGACCTGTATCATCCTGGACCTGTACATTATTCATTGATTGCAAAAAAAAGGAAATAGCCACATCTGCCTCACTGAGCTGGCGCTCACCTTTGAGATTTTACGTCTGGAAGCTTAACCCCCGTATGTTGCCCGGCAACATCAGTGAGCACATAAAAAAGGTAAAACAATTTTTTTTACAAACGAGTACTGCCGAAACCGCCAACCTTACGCCTGACAGCCTGAAATCCTAGATCTGTGCGCTTAATACACAGTAAGACTCAACGGACATAAACAAAGATTTTATTGAAGGGTTTCGTTAAAATTTTACATACTTGTAGTGTACATTCTGTAGATAATGGTAGTAGTAATTTATAATTATAATAAAGTTCACTCCCGAGTATCCGAGGTCTTCGGGACCAAGGCTACCTCGGATAACATGAACCTCGGATAATACGGAGTTCACGCGTGTTTTGAGGTTGGGCTGTAATAAGACCACTTAAAAATGTTTTATTTGATATAGTATTACCAATAAACACGACAGTGAAAGTCCTTTCGAGTTGCAAATAACAGAATTTGTAATAAACATATACGAGTATGTATAAGCTTAGAGGTGCCTCAAATAACCCGGAGTCTCGGATAACCGGGGCTCGGATAATCGAGAGTGTACTGTAAATGCAAGTTAGAAACTAATTAGTATTTTATTACACATTTGTAGAGTAGTTTTTCTAAACCAGTTAAAAAAAATTGTGTGATATGGAAATTTTTATTTATTGTTGGGAGACATATTGTCAACGTTAAAGATGAAAATAAATAAAAAAAATAACTAAACAGTTTACTATATTTTCTTTTGCATTTGGTTTTCTTGGTAATCGACGTATGTTTGGCGAAGTATTATCGGCGAAGTATCATCGACGTATTGTCGGCGACACGCATAATCAATCGCCCACTATCAGTGCGACGCGCTGGCCAGGTGGTATAGCATTACATTTCCCGTTAATCTGTTTTTTATTACAAATTTACTGCCTATAACGGATCAGACGAACACGTTGTTAAATACTGATCGCTTAACACACCTTTCCGGTAGCGCTTAATAATGACTTGTCTGTTTGCGTATATTTTGTTGTATTAAAAAGTAACTGGATTCTGCACATTGAAACAATTACTACTAATACTGTAAATAAATTAATTTTTACCATTCTCTAAGTTCCATCGATGATAATTTTGGGGAAAAATCATTTCAAATATTTAAAGAGATTTATTCATATAATAGCAGGACCCGTAGCTTCGCCCACGGTAAAAATAAAACATACGGTATCACTCTTCAATAATAAAGTTTTTTTTATACATTCTTCTTGTCTTAAAAACGTATTTCTTTATACATGTCATGTTCTTTCATGAAAAAGAAAAATGTTCTTAGAAATTCGCTTAGTACTCAGGTCTGCTACAACGGGAGTATCCTATCCCTGTCTAAAGGGCCTGTCTTTACCGACAAAGGCCCCAAGGGTGTCGCTGCCCTCGGTAGGCTCATGCCCATTATCGGCGTCCTTCCTCTTGCAAGAGCTGTTTGTGACGGCTGCCCACGTGCCCAGTCGGTCTTGCTAAGAAGTGGGGAGGATTGCGCTCACACACTTGAGAAGCGAGATTACCTAGACTGGCTTACCCAATGTCAAACGCCGAGAAGCATTTATGGTCATTTATGCTTACTGCACGACCTGAGCTTGCACTGATGATGATCATGGGGCACGACTTAAGGAGCGGCACTATTGGCTTTTTCGGCGGAGCGTGAAAACTGCTCGCATCTATAGTATAGAGTGGCCCTTAGGTGGGACTAATATTAATTATCCCCATCGCAACAGACTTGCGCACTCAGCGAATTCTAAAAACCTCTTTTTCTGCTTCATGAGGGTATATGTGTGGGTAAACCCATAAAACATTTCTAGAAATTGTATTCATTGTCAAAATTTAATTTTGTTAAGTTTTTAGGGTCTACCTTTGATAAATAAAAATAACAAATGCCGTCCCAGCAATTTTTGAAAATGCTGACTAAATGTTTTAGGGTCTATATTGAACAAAAAGTGGAAAAACCGTCTTGACAATTTTGAAAATGTCAAAAACATTTTATATTTTTTATAGATAAAACAAATAGTTTACAGTTGCAAACTCCACCTCTTTCAACAACAGCTGTTATAAAGAAGACAGGATAGGTCCTTCAAGTATCTCTACCATAGTAATTTATTTTATGTTATATTAAAACATAAAGTAAAATGTAACATTTTTCTACTTACCAGCATTTTATATAGTGAGTGTATTGCATTTAAAATATATGAAAAAGTCTAATTCATTAACCATCTGGCACCAAGAAACAAATCTTCAAATAATCAAATACAATTAAAACGCAGAACGAATTAATTTACATCATCTTTTTTAAATTTTACTTTCATATGTTCTGTTGGTAAACAAATCTAACTAAAATTCTTTCAAAATCTCTGACATGAATACCTTTAAGACGGTCCCAGGGCTAAGCCCTGAAAGTTATCAAGAAATTGATGGTGTATAAACCTACTCCATGAAATTCTACATGTATGTACCAAGTTTCGTGGCCATCGGTCCAGCGGTGTCTGAGATTATCACTGCCAACTATATAAATATACAAACCAACATCCTCTTTTATACTTATAGTTTTACCAATAAAGAAGAGAATCAGCATGGCCATCTCTAGAGAAGGGCATAGGTACAGTCTTATTTAAATGTGGAATAACATAAAAGTCACTCGCCTTCGACTCGTTGGGGACACCACCCACAGGCCCTAATTGATGTGTTCAAGAATTTTGTTATAAAAAAATCCATAAACTAAATCGTATCAAAATAATTCACCACAAGACACGTTTGGTATTGGATGGGGTGGAGGGTAGTAATGGGGTGAGAGAAATGGTTGGATGGTAGGAGGGGTGATGGGGCAAGGTGGGGTGGCAGGGAAGAAAGGTAGGTGTAGAGGGGGTACGGTAGGCCTGCAAGTGTTTATTTAAATATAAAATCAAACGGTCGATTTATTGGTTGAAAATGGTGAATTCCGACTGCCACAAATAAATGGTGATATGGACAAATTCCAAGTCGAAAGTTAAGCATTAAAGTTAAAGAAATTGGACATAAATGAAAAATACGAAGAAAATTTAAAATTGATATCCATCTTTGGAACACTTTTTGAGGGGTTAAGATGGAAGAGCCTAATGGCCCCCTGATTATATCTGCGTAAAATTAAGTCTCTCTGCAAAAAAAATTTAAATTATTAAAGCTGAAAATTCAATAAAAGGAGGACCCTTCAAACGAGTTTAAATTGGCAAATGCCCTCTCATAAACCTGAAAGATGAATTTCCGTGAAAAAAATTAAGCCTCCCTATTACAAAAATAATTTGTGAAAAAAATAAAACCACGAGAAAAATTGGGAATTCAATGAAAGTCAAACCTTAGAGGACTTTTTTAGAAGTTGAAACGGGTTGAAATTGGCATATGACCTTGGATAAACATTGAGTTAAATTATCTATTTCCGTGTTAAAAATTTGTCTCAGTCTGAAATTAAATTAGCGATAAAAAAGAAGCAAAAGAAAAAATGCTATTTCAATGAAAGTTCAAATCTTGTTAACTTTTCATTGGTTGATTTTTTTTTAAATACCTGTTAATCCTGAAGAGTCATGCTGATATCCTCGAACAAACATTACGGTCTCTAAATTCACCTACTATGCCTAAACGAGCCGTACAAATCGTATAGGTCTCGTATACTTTCTTGTACGATTTACAGCTTATTTACAAAGAATATGCCTATATAAGCAATGTGCATACCACAGCTTAGTCAACAGAATAAACAGCAAACGTTGGAAAACTAAGGTTAATATGTTAATTTAACCTTATATGTTAATTCAAGGTTTGTTGTCAATATATTAAAAAAAACTAAACTTTTAAGACCCCTCCCGGAGTTATAACACCGGAAATACTGAATAATTAATGAAAACAAGAAATTATAAACGCAGTACGTTATCTTTTTCTTTAGGGGATTTTGTACTCTAATGGTCGGAATTAGTTTGGTGAATAAATCAAAATGCCTTTGTCCCCATTTGGGGGGGGGGGGCTTGAAGCCCAAAATTATGGGGTTTTGGGTCGAAAATTGGCCCTGAAATCGAAATTCACTCCCTTATGTCTGCGCTCCGCGTGAGTACCCGCTCGGAGTACCTATTACCTGAATTACTTTAGTCAGATAGCATTAGTGTAGTGTTTAACCATATATGTTTAAACAAGGTGGAGGTTGGGGGTTAATGTAGCACAATAAATATTTAATTTTAAACGCTGAGTGCCTATTAAACTTTTAAAAGATGTATAAATCTTAACAATGATAAATCTATGGGCGCAAACGAGTCCAACCTGTATGAAGGAAAGGTCTTTGCTTCAATTTTCAGCAATTTATCTCCTCCCTGAAATTAACAAACGCTTTGAAATCAAATTAAATTTTTTCAAACTGACTATACTGTACACAAATAGTAATATTGTTGCAAAAATATTACAGACATTCTTATTGAGTGATGAAACTTGGTGAAAACTTTTCTCGAAAGTTGAGAGAAGATTCTTTTGAAACTATATGAAGCTTGCGGCAATTCCTGACACAACAAGCCCCGAACACTTTCTCTCTTCACGACAAACTTGGGTAAAGTTCAAACTAAAGCGATCATCAGAAGCGTTGGTCAACCAAATGGTTATTGGAGCGTCATAAAACTGTATGGTATAAATCCATGCTTCCCTATATCATTTGCTAATCTCGATCAACAAACGATAATTAATCTCTAAACGTGTTGCGATCGGCGGTTGCGATGTCTCTAAACGTGTCATAGAGTTTTTCGTCCTGATCCAATCTTTTTTTTGTTCCTAAAGCTGGATTTTCTTAAAGGTTTATGTTTGCTACTGCAATCAACATAAATAAAATTACTGTCTAAAGCAGTGTTTCCCAACCTTTTGGTGCTCGCGTACCACCTACAACATTTTTAATATTTTGGCGTACCATCGCAAGGACCCCCCTCCTCCCACCAATAAGGGATCCCCTCCAAAGTTGCTTATAGTTATCCTTTGATGGTTTTGTTTAAGACTCTAAAATTTATTTTATTTTACTTGTCAATGTACATTGATAGATCGTATTTTGATTAGAAGGACATTTCCACAAATTATATGTTCATCTCAGCTCTGCTTAGTAATTTTGGAGTCAATTTGGTGAAAACCCCGTATGAATTTGAATATGAATTTCGTAATGTGAAAAAATATCTAGGTACACGAAGAAAAATAATCTCTGTCTGATATTTGGAACTTAACATATTTCTCATATTTTATATTTAAAATTAACATATATAAACAATTCAAAGTCATTAAAAGTATACTGTATTTTCACCAATGATCTTATAATTAAGTACATTACAAAAAACTTATACAACAGCCGACATAATTAGTGTGTTCAAAATAGAAAATACAATTGGTTAGTAAATTGAACTAAAAACTGTAGTAGTACCACCGAATTAACACTGTCAATCTGTTAGTACTTATTTTAATAGATAGAACATTTTAATGCCAAAATGTTTTATAAAAAAGACTTAATTACTCAAAAAATGAAAGAGTAACAATAGTTCCTAAAATATCCTTAAGAAATTGGCATATTATGACTAAAACAGGTACTTAAAAAGTTAATAAAGTAGGGCATGAAGTGCGACTTTACTGCTTGACGGGACAGCGTTCGTTCGTAAACCTAGCATTTTACTTTATACTACTTCTTCAATTTCTTTCGTACCACCTGAAAGGCCTTCGCGTACCACCAGTGGTACGCGTACCAGAGGTTGAGAAACACTGGTCTAAAGAGTCAGCTGAATGTCATTAACAATGCTTGACTTCCTTTGATCACTTTTCGCTCATAATCGCCTTTAAATAAATACATTAAACAGATGATTGACTTCTTAAATAATGATTAGTGATAACTTATGTTGAAATTGTTATTAAGATTGATCAAGACCTCAATTTGCACTGCTTGGTTTTCTAAGTAAGTCACCAGGCGCATTTTGCGATGGTTGATTTGAATGATTAGACGCGCGGGGTGGTAACGATAATTTGTGTCAGTGTTCTCGCAATAATGATTAATTTATGGATCAGCGACGAGAATACTGAATTCAAGTGTGCATTTAACTGTGTGACAACTTGTGGTAACATATAGAAGTGGGTAGAACTGTGATACAATTTACATTGGATTTTATGGTTTAATAGAAATTGATCTTCATAATTTTTGTACATGGCCAGTAAACTATTTATAGTGCGCAGCAATAAAAATTTACTCAAATACTTTTCAACCTGCGAAAATGGGTGAAAAATATAACGCTACTGTGCGTTGAATTGCTTGGTGTATTGTAAAACAGTACATAGTTTTTAAATTCACTAAACAAACTAGGTGATGCAAAATAACTAGAGATTCAAGAAATATCAAAAATGTAAATCATGCTTTAGTGCCTGTTTGCATTTACATGTTATGTTAATAGGAAGATAGTCGTACAATTTTATTAGTTGTAGCGAATTTCCCCTATAGGGTAGAAGCTATGATGATAACTTTTATTTTTGGCCCCCCAGGAGCAAAAACACAGAAAAACCATTTGTTTGAATTTTGAGATATATATATATATATGTATGTGTGTGTGTGTGTGTGTGTGTGTGCGTGCGCGCGCGCGCGCGTGCGTGTGTCTGTTAGCATGATAGCGGCCGTAAAAATGATTCGATCTTTATAAAATTTGATACAGAAATGTCATGTGGTCATCAATTGGATGAGTTTGTAAACCAACCCGATTGGACCACCGGAATGGGAGGTAATGAGGGATAAACCCCCAAAAAACTTTTTTTGGGTTTTTCACATAAAAATATAAATAATCCAATGTTGGTTAGCACCATTGAATTCAGCTCGAAAAACAAACAAATTATTATTTTTAATCATTGCTCTATGTCCATTGGTTACCGAGATATTGAAAGTGGTAAACACAGTACGTTGTCTCTATGTTAACCTCATGGGAAATAAGTAAAATTCCATACATCCCTTATACTTCTTAACATATGAATCATGTACGTCTATCAAGTATATTACGTGTATGAACTTGATATTGTGTACTTGATACGTATCGTGTATCAAGATCGTGATAAAACTTGGTTTGTGGCTTTACCTAGATGAAAGCTGATGTATTTTAGTCTAAAATCCCCGAAATATCCATTTTCGTGACAGCAAACCTGCATACTCATTCCCCATGTTTTCCTTACGCGAAATAAAAAAAATCTTGATCTTCATTATTTCTAGACATATTGTTGGACATATTTCTTATTTTATGATTATTTTTCCAATATTGTAATTTTCCACACTCAATTTCAAATAATAATCCATAGCCCAAGTCATATTTCTTCTATACAGTTGCCCCTTGCGATAAGGTATGTAAGCGACCTTTGTACTCACAGCTGATGTCCATGCAAACGACACAGTCCACTGCCGAGTGTCACCGCAAATCATCCCGCTTCTTACCGCTCCGCAATTTGGTATCCGCAAATAACAGCAAATAAAATGCCGTTTCTTAAATTTAATTAATCAGTCATTGTAAATAGTAATCAGAAATGTTTAATTTCAATTTTGTACGAGGAGAAGTTTATTTGAACTATTATCGGTCGCGCTCACGAACAATGTTAAAGTGTAGTGCAAGATTCAACAAAATGGACAGACATCTACATCGCTTCGGGATCCACGATCTGCTCAGGTGGGGTACCCCAGACTACTGCTTCACGTCATCCAAGGTCTGTGACAACACTTCATTTTGAACGTTCATTAATACAGTGCTAAAAGTCGTTTAAATTCGAGTAGCATAATGACTGATTAATTTTTAACGTCCATTTTTCAATCTGAGCTATTTTCATAATTACTTATGCCACACATATCTTGATAAAACTTGGTATATGGCTTGGTGTATGGCTTGGTATGGCGGTTAAAACTACCCAGTTTTAACCGCTGTTGCAGCAAACCTGCATACTCATTCCCCACGTTCTTATAGAGATTTAAAAAAACATGTCATATCTCGTCATGTTGGATGGGAAAATCTATTTTTGCATTTTAAATTCGCTGTGTGCAGGTCTGCTGCAAAGGGGGCATTTTTATTTTATTTTGCTCTGTCAGTAAAGCTAGACGTGTGCCAGTCTCATTTTTAGTGCATGGTTTGGTTTAATTTCCGTAGTCTGTGAGAGAGACTAGGCGGATGCAAACATTGTGTAGCCTAAAGGTTGATGGTTTTGGCTGTTATAGAATGCTGTATGAAGCCAACAAACAAGTTTGTAGCTATGCTAGAGTGGTTATGTTGCTTATTAAATTTAAAAACCTTCATAAGCATAACAAAGGAGTTATCGGATCAAAAGACGTTTTGTTTCCATTTGTATTCACACCAGAAGCACTTAATGCAGAGTTTGCAGGGGGTATACTTTAAGAGAAAACTGTACATACCCCGAGAGGGTACCCTGGAAACTGGAGTGGGTTTAAGAGTTCACGACTAGCAAAATTATATTACGTTTTTATCGTTGGTTTGTATTCTGGTTTTTTACGAATTGACAGTTTTATATAGCTTGTTTATACAAAAATATAGTATATTATTAGAGAAAAGCAATATATTAAATTGTTATTTTATGTCTCTGTATTGCAATTATTAACGTGATGTATATATTATAGTTTTATGAGATAATTTCCTGCTAACAACCGTCTGTTAAATGCAGCTGTATAGATATTTGGACTTATTCCAGCTGAATTATACTATGGTTTTGAAAAAATATAGCCTGCACACAATTTTATTTTTATTTTATTGGGCTTTATGAACCTTCAGGTAATTGACGTTCTCGAATTTCGCGGTGACTGTTGATATGGATCGAACATCTGGGCAACACTTTAAAACGAAAAAAAAACACTCTCAAAAGACACATAATACCCAAAAAACATATACCCAATGTTTCGAAAAACACGAAAAAAATGGTTTTCGTTTTTGGAGTCCTCGAGAAAAACTGTTTATTTACATTGGTCACGCGAATGAATGCGAGCCGCCTACCGTGGCAGTCTGGATAATGATGCCGGACTTGGTTTCAAACTTAACGAATTATTAAGAGCTATATTCCAAAACAAGTTAAAAATCATATTTAATGAAATAAACCTCTTGAATTTTATTTTAAAAATTTTGTTAAACGCATCAGGTTTGGGTTTATACGATGATTACGAATCGCAATAATGATTTAATTATTTCTCAGTATAAGTTGTTTTGACCCAGTTGAGTCTTGTGAATAAGGAAACACTGCAATTCCTCATAAGAAAGTTCCTTAAAAACAAGTACAAATTATAATGTTATCGTTTTGACTTAGTACTTGGCGTTCTCAGTTTGAAGTATGAATCAAGACGATCGATGTTTCGCATTAATTTGCAGTGAACATAATACAAGATATTAGTTTTTACTTTAACAATAACTTTAACCTCTGCCACCGAAGGTATTGACAGCGGATATAGATTCGGTTGCAAAACAATGCAGAATAGTAATACATCTTCGGTGGCGTAAAAACAAGGCGATTACGTTGGTAATTGAATACGTCCCGAGGTGTATAAACAATATCACGTGACCGTGCGGCGCCGGCGCGTGCGCGGGAGGACACGCCGACCTCCGCCGGCTCAGAGCCGCGCGGCCCCCCGTCCTCACGTGACGTCAGACCTGGTGTTGCGTCCTGTGTTTAAGTTAATTTCTCAACGTTTCACTAGTGTGTACTTTCAATCAAACAAAATTGCGTTTTTTTTATAATTCAAAAAAATGTAAGACTAGTATTTTTAATTGAGGTTTTTGTAACATAAATGGGTGAATTATGAACAATATAATAGGTTATAACATAATTTCACTCTTTATATAAACTGTGTGTTAAAATGTTTAAATTATTGAAAATAATTTTTTTTAATTATGTCTAATACCAAAGTTATATAGACTCTCATTGCAATGAAACCTATATTTTCAAGAAACTTCTTGAGTTTAAACAACAAAAGTAATAAGATTGTTTTATGTTTTCATGTGAATTAGAGTGATGTGATTTACCGATGGCATCGTTGCACCTTCTTCATCATCATCATGACGAACCAAAACTCACGAGCACGGTGAGGAGAAAAGTTATCATGTTAATAATACTATGTTATTTTTTTGGTTTGCCTGTTTTAGTTTGAGTTGTAACATCAAGGTGAAATTTTGTCAAGCTGGTTAAATGATTACTAGAAGCAAAAAATCTTAGAAAACAAGTTCTAGGGGCATCTCAAAAAGAGATGTATTAGTATAAATCAAGCAATCTTGGAAATATCTCAAAGAGGAATACGAAAACGCATTAAAATGTAAACAACCTGGAATTTGTATAAAAAATACTTCCAAGACTTCATTTTATCCACTACGAGCGATATAATAGGGTAAGATGTCTATACTTTTCGCCCATTTTTTCTACTGCAAGGAAAATCGATCTAGCCAAACCCCTGTCAATCTTTAGTAGCCCTATCTATTGATATACCAAGCAGAACTTCTTTCATTCTCGTAATACTAATAATTCATAATAATAATAATACATTCAAATAATATTTGTTTTCGAGTCTATAATATATTAACAGAATTAAAGTTGCAGTCTAAATTATAGCCAGTTTGGGGTACTTTCCATAACACTGAAAGGGGATCCTTTATTGTATTAATAACCAGAAAAATGTTCATCACGAGTTTTTATTAGTTATTTTGTGAGGGGTTTATTCCTTCTTTCAAAATGGATTTAGATACAACCTAAAACATTAGATACATCTATAAAATGTATTTAATGGTTTATGAGTCCATTTGTTAATTAATCCTAAAATTTGCACATGGGAATCATGGGATGATATGGTTTGATTAAAATTAGTTATCCTTTCAGCGGGCGAAACTGCGGGTATATCTTCTAGTAATAATATAATATATTCAGTAAGATATTGTGTCAACGAAATAAATGCCGTTTACTAATATCGAGTATCATTTTAGCCCAAATTCTGTCATGATAACATTTTATCGTGCTTACAATCTAATACGAAATCCTTCCATAGAGTTCCACAAATGCTGAAAAAAAGAAGAGAAAAGAAGAAAAATGTATTTTTGTACAAACATATTTTTGTATTCTTGAACAGAACCTGGAACGCGCAAAAAAATAGTTTCGAAAACCGTCTGTTTTGAATGGCAGGTTACATGCAAATATGGCAAGTATTCATGAAAAAATAAGCAGAAAAAATCACAAAGAGTTTTCTTTTTTTTAATATGGGTAAACTAGATATCGAACTAAAAATAATAGATAAATAACAGAAAATAGGAAAATTTACATCTAAAATTATAACATACGTTTAAAATTACAGGCAGAAAAAGATTTATTACTGAATGTATCAAAGCGTGAATAGCTGTTTAATGATTCCTGTATAAACTTAATTTATTACAAAATGAAAACTTGAGAGGGTGTAGGGTTAAAAGGATATGGTTTTTCCTCATAACATTTTCATATTTTAGTATTATTAGGATGTGCTTGGAAGTACTTCCAAATAAATCAAACGTAACGACTTAATTTAATAATACCTCTATATACGCGTTAACGTGCAAGTAGCAAAAATATTTACGGGTACAAGAAAAAAGCAATAAATAAATTTTATAAACTAATTAGGATATAAATGCAATGAATAAAAAATCATGATAAGTATTAACCGAGGTGACATTGATTTATATTTAACGACCACGGCATTACATCTAGGTTGCGTGCAGCAGCGTTAAAAGTCTCGTGGGACAATATTTTTTCTTATCAGCTGAACAGATTTGGTGTACATTAAGAGATATTGCCCCAGTAATATATATCCCTCCATGAAATAAAATACTTTGCTGGTATATGCGATTAGTTCCTGTGTTTTGATATATTATATTTAGCTATCCATATGAGTTTTCTAAAATTGCGTACAATAAGATTATTTCTTATAGTTCGTTTTGCAAATTTATTATATCATAGGTAAAGTGGTATCCAATGCCAACCTCAGTAAACGTCTAAGACCTGTTTTAGAAATTTACTTTCCTGAAAAGTTAAACATGAATCATCTTTATAGCCCAGTCATTATAGATTTTGAAAAACAAAAAATTCTTATAGTTCTTAAAATTGTTTTAAAACGTCCTACTAGGAGTATAGTTTAACTTACCACAAAACCCTAATGCTGGGTGGTTAGCAAGTGGCGGCAAGTGGCCGCCATCTTGAACTATAGGCGATTCAGGTTTTCCTAAATATAAAAAGAACCATCAACCTTTAAAATACTCTTATAAATAGGGAAATAATTGAAAGTTAAACTTCCTGCGAGAAAAGTTTATAGTTAGTTAATTTTGGTCCAACCATTTAAAAGATAAAAACTAATTTTACAAATAGTTTAAGATATACTCCTTCCATAAGGCAATAATGTAACTTTGTGTGTAACGTAAATGCCCGACGCCCGGTGCCGAGTGTGTAATACACCTACTCACCTAAAAGGAGGATAAAACCCTGCATGAAGTCCTGATTTAATTTCCAGTAATTTGACATCTCAATAATAAAAACTAGCAGCCCGCGTCACTTCGTGACTTAAAAACAACTTGGTAAAGTAGGCTTTAGTTTCATGTTGATTATGTATGGAGTTTTGCAGCGCAAAATACGTTTCAAAGAGGAAGTGTGTGAATTTTTGTGATTTTTTAATTTTCTAGACCGATTCCTTGTGTCATAGCACTGAAATAATGTTGCCAGTAATTGAATTTCTCGTTGGGACAAACTTTAAAATAAAAAATAACTAATTACCTTAGACTTAAAACTTCAATATGGGTAAGAAATTCTTCACAGAATTTGTGAACTTCATTAATTTTATATGCTTTAAAAGTGTTTATGTATAAGTTCTACTCTTTAAAATTTCAATAATGCAACAACGTTCATTTTGCACAAAAAGGGGGTTAGTTTACATGGATGCATCTTCATGTCTGTTTTAGAGTTTTCTTGAGTATTGAATCTTTATGTTAATTCTACACAACAACAACGCGTCAGTTTCTTACAATCATCTTTGTTAGGTCTTAACAACAAATGGTAAGAAGATGGACAAACTGATCTACCAATGAACTGATCTCTAAATAACATTTATAAAATAGCCATTCGCTGTAAAAACAAAATTAATCAACGCTCAAAACGGCCAATGAATTAAATTTTCAAATTGGTCCGCTTCTTTGTTTCACATCTTAAATTTGTTTCACATCTTTCTTTGTTTGGCAAATTTGTACCTAGGCCTAAGCAAATAATATACTTTCAATGAAACGCCTTCATTAAATAGGCATGTTGTTATTGGTACATTTAAAAATCAAACCAAATACACAGGCTAACCGTTAACACTTCAATATCGCATTCCATGTGCATTTACAAAATACACGTTTTAGCGTTTTAAAACTTTATTTTTTAATATTGCTATTTAAAACTCTAAACGTTGAACATTCATCAATGTGTTGAAACATTACATGTATCAATGTGTATTCACTGTCAATAGTTTGTTAGAAAATTCCATCTCCAGAGCACCTCCTGAGTTACTTGTGTTCCTTTTTAAGTTCCCTTTTGAGAAAATAAATACAGTAAATTTAGATGATTACAGACTGATGGTCTTAGTTTCAATAGGGCAATTACTCTTCCTTATTTTCTGTAGTCTTAAAAAACATCAACATTTGAAGAAATAAAAATCATAATGTGAATGAATGTTGACTGACTTTTGTTTGAAAACAGTTTCTGGGGGATATCTCTGGAACTATTTGAAATCTTGATCATCTGTTTTGTTACAAACAAATGTGAATTGGGAAAAGTTCACAGGTTCTAACACAGATAGTAGCACTTTCGCAGGAATTTCAAAAGCCTCCTGTGCAAAGGCTTTTCATGGGATGTTTTCCAAACCCGCAAAAGGAACATCTAGAGAGTAATAGCTTTAATTAGATACCATATATGTGTAGACAAATTAATTTCTAGAGGTCGATTTGCTCTGTACAAAATCCCAGAAATTCTTTTAATAATAAAGAAGATTGTTCCAAAATGAAGGCCTTGATTAGCTAAAAAAATTATCCTAAAAATAATTCTAGTTTAAAATGTGGGTCCTAAAAATGTTTCGTGAGCTTACCTAAACCTTGATTTTGAACCAATGTTTCATGTCTGAGGTGTCAAATTACTGGACATTTTGCCAACATTTCATTAACGTTGTTTATTTTCCTTTAAGTGAATGGCAATGCCCCATTGGGCATGTATGCTGCAACACAGATTTACTTAAGTCATAAGACATAAGTCATTTATTTGCCAGAATAATTAACAAAAATACAATTTGCATTGGCAAAGTCATGACGTTTAATTACAAAAAACCTTAAACTAAAGGTCGAATAAATAAAAACACTTGTATCAATATACAATGAAACTTAACTCTTGATATTGTAATGTATACAAACTCTTTACTTTTATCCGTCAGCCAAAAATTCTCGGACGCTGAAGTATGCTTTCTCAATTAATTTCGATTTCAGGTTCTTTCTATTTTTTTGGAGTCGGTCTCTAGTTTCAGCTGGAGAGGAGGATGGTTAAAAAGCTTAATGGCATCGTAGCTTGATGGTGCTGAAAAAAAGATGTAGAATGCTTAGAAATTTTACAGTTTGCAGTTGCCGCAAAGAATAGATGGTGCAATATGAGTTGCCCTCGAATTTACTGAAATTTTTATACATAAAATCAAGGTATATAGAACGTACAATGAAGGCAAGGTCAGTATTGAAGCCGAGCGGAAAACGTCTTTGCACGATTAAGTCTTTTGAAGGGCAAATATCACTTGAACGGCTTTCTTCTGCAACCTAAAAAGTTGCAGAAGAAAGCCGTACAAACTTAGTAGTTTGGGTCTGTGCACCCCAAACATGTAGAGAATTGGATAAAAACGGGTAAACCAATCTTCTACTATATATTTGTCAAATACCACTCAGTGGAATCATCGTACAGCCCAAACTACTTGACCTAGAACCTTGAAACTTTGCATGGATGTTCCTTTTAGGGCGTAGGCATCCGCTAAGAACGGATTTTACTAAATTCGTAGTATAAAGGGGTTTTTGGCGAGGCCGAAGTTTTCAAATTTTCCCATTTAAAAGTATGTTGGACGATTTCTGTTTACATTTTTAACGTTCATAAAACAATCAGCTGGTAGTTAGCTTCGGAAATGTATACGTTGATACAGATGATAATAAATTGATTTCTTTGATCATGGCTTCATTGATTTTTATTGATTTGTTTCAAGGACATAATTATGTACTATATAAAGGTTACATTTAGTTTAGATAAAATCCACCATTAATTAGTTAAGTGGCACCATCTATATTTCGGTAGCGGGAGTTATCGTTTTTCCTGGAGGCGTTCGTAATAATTTTTTAATTACATCTATGCCTGTCCGATGATTTGATGTTTCGTATAATTCCACGTACGCAGTTTTAAACGTGAAGATCATACTGCATTTTGTGGCTGAGTCTTGAGACTAAATCCGGTAAGATGGAAAGAGAAAAGAACAGTGGTTTTTCAGTCACAAACAGAATGTGCTGTAATGATATGATTCTTTGATCTATTTATGTAAAAATTTATAAATTATACAAATCCCTAATTGTAAGTTATATTTATACTATCTTTTCTACTATATTTTTGTCAAATACCACTGACCTATCACTGTACAGCCAAAACTAAAACCTTGAACTTGAAAATTTGCATGGACGTTCCTTACAGAGTGATGGCATTCACCAAGAACGGGTTTTTTTAGAACGGGTTTTTTTAGAACGGGTTTTCGAGGATTTTAGAGGTTTTTGGTGGAGCTGAAGCTTTGAAAATGCCCCATGTTAATGTAATGGATGATCTTTTGTTTAAATTTCAAATTTTATTAAATCAAGCATATTAGCTTCACAAACGGATACGTTGTTACAGCTGATTTATAATTTGATTCCTTTTATCGTGGTTTTATGGTTGTTTTGATGATTTTGTTAGGTTGTTCGTACTACATAAAAGTTACATTTGGTTTAGTTTCGTACCTTATCCGTTCAATCATAAGCTCATTATGTGGTACCATCTTTTTAAGCAGCGGGAGATATAGTTATTTCCTTATGCCGGCCTTTATGTTTTTAATTACAATCATGCCAGTTACAATAATTTGGCAAAGTCTTTTTTCATCTAATTCGACGGTGTCCCGGCTTTTCACGGAAAAATAAATGCTGCAATCAGTGGTTGATCTTAATTATTACTACCCGCCCACATTTTAAGTTAAAAACTAAGTGAATCGAGTTTGAAATACTGCCCACAGATAGCACCATAACTGTTTCGAACATTCAGCCCTTTACTGTACTTAATTGATGCCCTACTAGGCAATCCATGGACGTAATAGTAAATCTACAAAGAAGTACCTTAAAATCGACACATTTGGTGTTAAAATCAGTCCGGCCGTTTTCGACTTATAACGGTGAAAAGAAAACCTTCACTATCTACTGTGGTATCTACATTTTATCCTACATTCCGCCATAAAAGAAACGTATCTATACATGACATATTCCTTGATACAGGGTGTTTTTTTTTAAACGCAACCCATTTTTAAGATTGAATAGTGCACATATGAATGTGTAATGAGGATTTTTTTATTGATCTTTACATTTTATACAACCTATTATTTAGGTTTGATCTCATTTCAGTTACATTATGTGCTCAAACAGTCCGTCATTGGCATTTGTATAAAGTTATGCTCTCTCCATCAAATTCCCGAACATGTGTTGCAAGGTACCTCTTTGAATTTCTTGCATGAAATTTGTTATGTTTGTTTTGAGGTGCTGAATAATATCGTGAATTTTTTTCGTAGAATAATACTCCTTAACATGTCTGTGGCAAATTTCATTCAGATCAGACCATTTTTACGCGAGTTATCGTGCTTAAAGACACTCACACATTAAAAACGCAACCCAAAACTTGATTTTATCGGTGAAGGATTATTTCCCCCCAATACCCCTGGTTTTACGCCACTATATTTTTATTTTATTTGGGGATACATTCAAAGTAAGGCCTAAAAAACAAGTCACAGCATATTCAGTACCCCAAAACAAACAAAACAAATGTAATGCAAAGAGGTGCCTAGCAACACGTATTCGGGAATTTGATAGAGAGAGCATAACTTGATACAAATGCCACTGGCGGATTTTTTGAGCACATAAAGTGAACTACATGTGATCAAATTAAAATAATAGAGTGTACAAAACGTAAAGAACCATAAAACAACACTTATTTCATATTTATATGTGAATTATTCAATCTTAAAAATGGGTTGCGTTTTAATAAAAACACCCTGTATAAATATTTTCTATTCAGTCCTCTAGATTCTTCATATCAAGGTTAGACTTTAATTTTTATCGTGAGCGAAGCCACGGGTTCTGCTAGTCCGTAATAAATAGAAATTAGGACTACAAAGGATACTGTTTTTGCAAGAGTACGGAGAACGAAAATCCCAACACTAACTTTACGAATCACATGTTCAGTCCATGTATTTCTTAAGGAAGGAATATTTGTTAAGATATTTATAAAATTAGCGTTTAGCTTGTAATTGGCTGGGCCAAAATAAACATGTTATATACGTTTCTTGCAGGAAATTTGATATGATAGTTTTTAAGAAATTGGGGGAAACCCTAAAAATGGTACCTAAAATTCAAGATGCCTCTTGTGACCTTTGGGGCTATTGGGTAAGACATACCAAGGAGGGTACACCCAGTTGGGTTTGTACACTTAAGGAGGTCATTTTAAAGCGATTTCCTGAACTACAAGAATGTTTTCCATCTTCCAGCATACTTTGAGTACAAAACGACTGGGCTTTTAACATAAATTCTACAGTAAAGTGTTCATTTAAAAAAATAAAATTTCAGTAAAGGTGCAATAATGATGTATTTCATTTCTACATAATTGAAATTGAAAATCATACTAACCGTTTTTCATGAAATGCAATGACGTTAAGATTTATTTATTTCAAAGTCAAAGCTGAAAATTAAAAATACAGAGTGTAATATCAGACTCTATTACAACAGACATATTAATGCAACGGTTTTTATAATTATAACTAGCTGTTGGTAACCCGCTTCGCTGGGTTGAAAAATCTTATGAAGGCATAAATAGTACCTCCAAAAGACGTAATTTTGAAGCAAGCATTATAATGTCTAATAGTATGTAAGTGTGTTGTTATACTATATTTAATATGAGAGATGATAAAAAAGACAACTTTTATACATAACCAAACCAAGAACTGTTTATTTACTTATTAACATTGTTTACAAACATTTAACATCTGGTGATAGGTATTAAAATTGAACATGTAATCATACATACACAGAGTACACTTACAACATCCTCCCCTTAAGATTGATAATTTTTGAGCCAGCAAGGTTTTGTAATGGTTCTTTTAGGTCGGGCTTGAGATGGTCCTGGCAACCATTCTACTGCTGGCTTACCACAAGTTCTTGAAGTCAGCTCTGAACTGATTTATTTTTCCAAATATGGAGCAGGTTTCAAATGGAATCGGTTCCTTCTTATCGTTCTTAGATCAGTTTCTACAACATATGACCTAGGGTTATTTAAAATCTTTACAACTTTCCCATGTCTTCTTAAGTCAATAATCCAGACCGGATCTCCTACCTTAAGAGGCTCAAGGTTTTTCACTCTGTGTCTTCGGTCGTAATTGTGTTTATACTTCTTGCGGTACCCTTCCACTCTCTCAACAAGGTCCTCCAGATTGGGAGATTCTTTGAGTAGATCTGCTGTTTGAGGCAGAGTGATTCTTAACCTCGTGTTCATCAGCAATTGAGAGGGACTGTAACCATTTTGAAGGGGAGCTGTCCGTTAGGCCAAGATTGCTAAATATGGGTCTTCCACATTTTTCTTTCATATTACTTTAGCAATTTTCACCGCCGCCTCTGCCTCACCATTACTTTGGGAAAACTTCTGACTCGTTGTCGTATGTTTAAAACCATACAATTTAGAAAATTTCCTAGACTCTGAGTCCTCAAGGATTTGAAACTGTGATCCAGAATCTGATCTTACTTCCTCAGGTATACCATGATAACAAAAGAAGGCCTTACACTTCACGATAACCTCTTGAGATGTCAGTGATTGCAGTTCCGCAATCTCAAAATATCTTGAGTAGTAGTCTGTTACTGTCAAAAACCAGACCCCCCCCCCCCAAGTTTGAACAAATCCATTGCTAAGGTTTTCCACGGTCTGTCTGGAAATTGTGTAAGAATCAACGGTTCATACTTATACGTTGAGTGTCTTATACACGTAGGGCAAGACCTAGCCATGTTCTCAATCGCTGCTAATATTCCCGGCCACCAGACTGACTCTTTAGCGCGTAGTCGACATTCAGTGATTCTAAAATGACCCTCATGAATTCTTTGAAGTGCCCAAGGCAGTAGGTTGGGTGGAATGACCATACGAACACCACGGAGAATAATACCATTATCCACACTAAGTTCATCTTTAACGGAGTAATACGGCTTCAAGTTTGTTTTCATGGATTTCTTTGATGGCCATCCGTCTGTAATCAATCGTTTCAACTCGTTCAAAGTGGGATCTTTATTCTGTTCTTCCAGAACTTTGGCGACTAAGCAGTCATTTACATCAATGCTCGACAGAACCATCTGGACAAAAGCTTATGTTTCTTCATCCAATTCGCGGTCATTTTGATCCGAAAAATGAAGAAGTGCTCTGGAAAGTGTGTCAGCAGCATGGAGTTGTTTTCCAGGAACATAGGCCATAACATAGCAAAATCGTATCTCATCAAACGAAGACGGGTTCTTTGAATTCGTGGGGACAGTTCATCTAGATGTTTGGATTTCAAGATCTGCAATAGAGGTTTGTGGTCAGTTTGTATTATTATTCTTTTATCAATAATACATTCTCTAAATTTATCGCATGCCCAAGCAACAGCAGTAGCCTCACGTTCGATGTTTGCATAGTTCTTCTCAGCAGGAAGTAAACTTCTAGATGCAAACAAAATGTAACGAATTGTTCCATCATCCTGTACTTGGGACAGTGTTGAACCTAAATCCTTGGTTTACGCATCTCAAGATATTAGTGTTTCACGCTTAGCATCATATATAGCCAAGCACAGGGATTTAGTTAAAATTAGAACTGATTTTATTTCGTCAAACGCCTTTTGTTGTTCAACACCCCAACTCCATTTAACATCTGGTAATAGGTGATTAAAATTGAACATGTGATCATACCCAGAGTACTCTTACAACAGTAAGAACTCAATATACTTTGATTTTCTCCATAGATATATTTGAGAAAATCGGGGGTGGCATATTTGGTGGTAGCAGTCTTATTGCCCTTTCAAACAGCACCTATTTGGCGTTTCCTTTCTGAATTTCTTTGCTATGCTATAACTACTCATTTTGTCCATCTTTCAAATCACTACATTCGGGTGTTAAATATAATCTATATATTTGATTGGAATAATGCATCCTTAATGGTCCAAATCATAGTTCCCTGTCCTTTTACAAACAGCTTGTAAAGTTGTTTCATTTGAATCAGCTTCTTCTGTTTGATCCCTTCTTTTGAAAGTTATCCATATCTCTGTTCTGATTATTTCTTTCATTATCTTTTGCGTATGTCTCCCTTTCTGTTCCAATGTGTTACGATAGTGTTTCTTGATGTCGCAGTGAATTTCCTCATGATACCCTTAGATGTGTTTCTTTTCCTTCCTTGTTTCATTTTTCATGCAATCTTTCATCTTTGTGATAAATTACGCAATTCCAAACATTTTCTCGTACGTTTTGGCATTTCATCATCTTATTTTTTACTACTAACATTGAATTTAAAACTAAAAAATGTAAATTTACAGTACAAATTTACTAAATAATTGAAAAAAAATAAAAAAACATTTGTGTGAAATAAAAACACATTTTCTAAATAATACTGTATCCACCTGTTATACAAAAACAGTTGTGGGTGCTGCATTCTGTTGGCAACCACTGTAACCACGGTAACCATTTCAAATTAAACCATATGTTTTGATATAAGCAAATCAAACCTAAAGTACTCACAAAATTCTTGACATAGGTCCCTTTTGGACGATCCTGTACCTAAACCCTATATGTTATCGATACCAAACCACCATAGTGCACATAACGCGATTCCATAAGCTTTAATTTGATACCAAGATCAAGGGTATACGACGTGTAGTCATTAAAATATGTTTTTGTTTACAGATTTTTTCATGTACGCGCACTGAAAGACTAAGTGTCGGACTTTCGTGTGTTGAATGTTACAAGTCTCGGGCTATTGACTAACCACCCCCTTCAACACCTGGAACTGTTTTTCATATGATTTCGATATATGCCTTATGTTTTGTGCTATTTCCTCTGGTCGAGGTCGACCTTTTTCGCCCGAAGAACGGCTAGAAAAAATGCTTAACGCAGTTCTATTAAAGAATAGCTCCAACGATGGCCTACTGAGTTACGACACCGCTAATCTCAAAGTCGAGCTAAGCCATCGGTCGCACCCAGAGAAGGTTAAAAATCTTGAGATTAAAAAACTAATTTTTTTGAAATAGTGATTAAATACTGTATTAATTACATAAATAATGTTTGATTACGAACAGATACAGTAGTAGTTGTTAGTATATCTGTCCTTAGAATGAAATATCTGAGAAGGTTTACCCTAGTCGTTGGCTTGAATATTTAGAGATGTTTTCAATGTCACAGAAAAATATTGAAAAACTGGAATAGTTCTACTATGGGTTTCAAAATGTTTAAATTTCTTTCTGTAAATACCAAAGAAATCAAAGTGCAAATTTTATATATTATTCATATTAAGTATTAATGTTTTTATTTATTTAATGTGGGACTTGTCATTCAAAGCATTAAAAATTTGGATTACTCCGTGTAAGCTCAACATTAATATTTATCTCCGTTCCCCTTTTCGAAGTCTCCAAGGGATGATTGATCAGCCATTAATGAACTGTCAATCTCATCTCTTAACTGCTCCTCATCTGACATTTTCACCCAGTGAATTACCATTTTATGACATAGCTTTGTGGTTTGAAATTTCATATTAACTACTATTAGAATACTATAAATGTTCATACTTTATGGTGATTATATACCTCATGTATACTTACTATATACTTCTTAGCGATCATTATATACCATGAATTAAAATAACTTTGACTCCTCTGAAAACTCTTTAGATTTGAGTCTGTTGCATCTTAGCACATTAAAAAAGTGAAATAGTCAAATTTTCATCTAATATAGGCCAGGCCATGTCATACAAGGTGATACACAAAATGCAAAACATTCTTTCCAGCTATAGACACATCATGTTGTGAATCTTGAATAGAGGTGAACAAAATAATTAACATAATTTAGACATACAAATAGCAGGACCAATACGTTTTAAAATAATTACTCAGGTTTAATATTTGAGAAATCAAAACTCATATACTCCTTAGTAGAATAAAAGACAATTTTCCTGGAAAACAAATTTCATAACTTTCTTGAATTGGTTGAAATTCAAAGCTCTCACACAGTCTGGTAACTGATTAAAAAATTGTATTCGTTGGTAATAGTGGCTATTGATAGATTTGTTTAATCTAATCTGTGATAAGAGCTAGCGGTGTTTATTGCTGGTATTATGTTGATGAATTGAGGCTCTGTCCAGGAAAAACTGTTTATGTTTCTTTACATATAATAAATTTGTGTATATGAACAAAGTTGGCAATGTTATGATTTTTAATTCCGTAGGGCTATCCCTACAAATTTGGAGATGGCTGAGATTATTAATTATTCGAATAGTTTTCTTTTGCCAAATGAATGCTGAGGTTGATGATGAACCACCCCCGTCCCCACGGGTAGACTCCATATGCAAGCAATTAATGGAAATGCGCATAATATGATATGAGACGCGCGGAGTGGGTTAAGCATGTTTTTAATTTCCTAGGCAAGAATCATATTTTTGATAATTTTTGCATACATTTTAAATATGAGTTTCCTAGCTCATTTTAATAACCAAATAGACTCCAATAATTTTTAAGCATTTTGTTTTAAAAATTGAGTTTTCAGATTGTTTAAGGAAAATATAATAGTTTCTGTTTTCGATTCTTTTATATTTAAACTTTTAGCATAGCACTTTCTAGCAGAGTTCAAAGACTAGCTAACAAATTACTCTTTCTTTATCTTTGTGAGAAATTAATAGACTTGTATCATCAGCATATAAAATATATATAGCCTGAACATTAAAATCTGCCATTGACATATTATATAAGGAAGAGGAAGGGGCCCCGAACCGACCCCTGCGGAACTCCGGCAATAATCGACTTTGGGTGTGATGTTATGTAATTTTGCAATTTGTTCCCTCTCTTCCTGAGAGGATTTAAAAAGATTAAATTAAATTCCCTGGAAACCATAATGTTTTAAACCATAACTTTTCATATAGTAACGTGTGTGAAATGCAGTCAAATGCTTTGCTTACACCCACAAGCGTCAGACCCGTTGCCTCTCTTTCCTCAAAACCACTTAAAATAAATGTAACTATTTCATCCAAAGCTAATGTTGTGGAATGATTGAAGCCAGTAATTGGTGTCTGCACAGTAGTTGTTGGAATGAAAGAATCTGTATATCTGTGATTAAATATATTATGACTCAAACACTTGAGTAAAAATAGGAACAAAAGCTACAGGCCTGTAGTTGGAAGGATTATCTTTATCACCTTTCTTCTAAACCGGAGTTACTCAATTGATTTTTAAACATTTAGGGAAGATACCCTGCTCCAAAATTAGGTTTTAAGGATAAATTAACGGAGCTAGTATAAAATCGATTGACTGTTTTAAAATCGTGTTTGAAATACCGTAGATATCTTCGCTGAGTGTATTTCTCAGACTAGTTACACAGTTATCGACCGTGATTGGATCCAACTTGACCCACTTAGATGTAAGATCACTGCCAAAATCATTGGGAAAGCTGTCGTTCTTAAGAGAATTAATGTGACGAGTTGAACAGGGTTTAGTTGTGAAATATCAAAATCTTTGAGGGGCTTTAATTTCTATTTGAACCGGGTTTGCGGTATCGTATTCACTTTTGGTAGTCCCTTTTTGCCCAACACTTAAAAGGGATGGTGTTTTTTTTTTTTTTTGCTTCTGGGACTTTAAATTGAATTATTCACTTGTGACGAGGTGTCCGGACTTTAGGTCTTTCATGTCACCTACGTTAATTATCTATACTTCCCTATGAAAGAAATTCGCTATTACTAAAAATTTCCAGCACAACGTTTTTTCAGGTCCGATGTGATGAACATTATTATTATCTGGACCGATTTGTAATGTATGCCCTTTTTCTATTTATAAGCTTCCCACTTTCTAGGTTTTTGCCATGATCGGGTTTTATTGTTATTTTTACCAGAACTTAATAAAAACACGGTTTTAATAATCATAATATAACAATCCACCGATAGTTAGTACGTAACGATTTGGCTTTGAATCAAAAGGGTAAAAAGCAATTGTCAATTTAAACATAAGCGCAGTTGATGTGTACTATTTGTATTAACGCAGTTAAATGCCACAATAACAATGAGGTAAGCTATTTTGAGAGACAAATTGGCTGAATTTATCCTAACAATGTACATGCATAGAATTAGATTACAACTCAGTACGTAATGATACTGCCATGATGGTTCAATTAAAAACCCATGAGACCTCTGTTTCTGGACCACCTTGTATACAAACCTCATTTTCAAATAAAAATTTTCATTAAAGTTCAGTTATATAAATTTATATCATTAATTGAGTAAGAGTTAGAGTGGGCTTTAGAATAAGTTTTTATTGTATTATTTCCTTTACATATGTAGTATTTTTTTTTAATTTTAATGTTTCGATGACCCACTCAATTCATAACTACGCGAAGGTAAGTAATTAAACGAAACTTGTAGGAGAAACCGAGATTGGAAATTTGCTAGACGCGAAATAAACAACGCTGTAAACACACCTCCTTTTACAAGCATTTTGTATTTATTTCCTAAAATATAATTGGTATTCAAGTTCGAGTTCAAATTAAATCCAATTACATTATAAACACAATAAATTACTTTGATTGAATTGTTTCTTCTTAAAAAAATATCTAAACCTCCAATCAATTTTATTTGAAGGGCTTGACAAGCCCTTTAACCTAATTGGTCATTCGAAATAGGTTTAATTTATTATATTTCACAACCCCCGTCTCAAATTTTGAATCTGTGGGAGGGTTTAATTATATCAGCGACTATATAGTAGAAGTAGATAGCTATCTTACTTGCATTACAGCAAGTGAGGCCTGGGCCGCCATATTGTCTAGGTATAGAAACATAAAACGACGCATAAAACCGCGTAATCTGACAGTGTTCATGTTTCAAATAACTCGTAGTTTATACCATTCAGCGTTAAGGCTTAAGGTTGAAATTTTGCATGTGAAGAGTCCTTTAGTTTAGAGCCATAATATTATCAATCATATTTCCAATTTTTTTTATGTTTAAAAAAATTATATAAAGCCATAACTTTATTCAAATTTAAAACATGTCATGAAAAAAGTAGCCGGCTACTACTTTTTTTTATTTTTGGTCAGGCAAAATAAAAAACGGTGGAAATTGTTGTTAAAGAGTTGAATTTTCAAAACATATTTTTTGAAAAAATTAGCTGACGTAGTTTGGTCGATAACTTAGTTCCTGCGGGAGAGTTTATCCGTGCGGCGTCTACATAAAAACAAAGTCAATCCTAAATTGTTATTTACTAAAATATAGTCGACTAAAAAATACAAATGTGGTATCAAATTAAAGGTCTGAATCTCACAATTACTATGGTACCAATTATAAATGGTTTAGAAGCAGTTTACACATCATAGGAACGTTACAGGTGTATTCCGTGGTGGCAGCTTCTTTCAAAAAATGTCAGGACAAGCTTCTAGGTTATCAGTGTTTACGATGTGTAAACTACCTGTAAGCCATTTATATTTGGTACTATAGTGATTCTGAGATTCAGACGTATAATTTGATACCATATTTGTATTTTTTTACGTACTTTGCTTTTTCCATGCATAGGGACTAGAAGCAAATTTAGGCTTCACTTCGCGGTTTCTGGTGCTCCGTCTATTGTACTATGTGGTCGATGAATTATATGAACGTTCAACCAAATGGTATTGCTTACGATAAGAATCTTCAAAGAATTTATTTTACCATTTAGTTTAATTTAGAGGTTTTGCATGGTACTATTTTGTCATGAGTATTTTTCAATACATACATTGTGAGATATTTTCGGATGATTAGAAAAAAGTTTCAGGAAAAGAATTCGAGACCGGATAGGGCAGTCCAGCGTGGTTTTTATTTTGAGAATATAATTCCAGGGGTCAGAGTTTAATTCAACCAAGTTCTAGTTAAATGCTTTATTTCAAAAAATTTAATCTACTAGATTATCTTGATCAATTTTTATGGCTCCAAATAAGATTTGATTCCAAGCTTTGGTTAACCCTTAGACTATTTTTAATCTTGAGTCGATTCAGAGTATTGATAACATCAGATGGCAGTGAACATAGGTTCTTTGAACACTCGTCGTAATCGACAAGGTTTCCAATTTCATAAATGTCGCAAATTTACACAAAGCCCCTTTGAAAAGTAAAATTTTGCCTCGCTATCCAGATAGCGTCATGTCCAGATAGGCTAGATATCAGGTCCAGATAGGCTAGCGTCAGGGCTATGAATTAGATAACGTAGGTGTTAGCTGACAACTAGCAACGAGGCTAGCGTTAGGGCTAGGAATTAGATAAGTGATAGCTGACAACTAACAACGAGGCTAGCGTCACGGCTAGGAATGAGATAGGTGATAGCTAAGTGAGTTATCCAAGATTCAAACAAATAAAAATTCTGTGTACTATAAATATAATACCCACGGGCTGACAAACACCGAAGTAAATGTACTAATAGCGGTATTACAAGTTACTAAAAGTTAGGTAGATTTGAGGTTTGGGCTGCTGAAAGGATGGGGTCTGACGAACCAACGGTTTGGCGGTGGTGGTGTCAGGGATCTAGGGATGTTAGTATAAGCTAGCAATTCAATTTACAGCATAATAAAGCAAGCCCTAACAGTTTCTATAGCGTATTCCTGAGAAAATTAGCACTATAACTCTATAGCATGAAAAAAATATCTGTCTAACTTTGGATAGGAATGAGAAAGGAAATAGTCTGACAACCAACAACTAGGCTGGCGTCAATCACAGGTAAGCATGATGGATTCAAAACTCTGTTCTAACATATAATATATTCAGATTTACACCAGGCCTAAGCAAATTTCGAGTTTGTCAGCTCTCACCGTAAATTTTCTAGGTTATTCCAGTTTAGCTTCAGCACTTTATTGTTTAAGATGAGTAGTATTTAGATTCCTCCTACAGTATCAGCATCCTAGTCCATTAGCAAGGAAATAGATAAGTCAAACTGACAACTAGCAACGAGGCTAGCGTCAGGGCTATGAATTAGATAACGTAGGTGTTAGCTGACAAATAGCAACGAGGCTAGCGTTAGGGCTAGGAATTAGATAAGTGATAGCTGACAACTAACAACGAGGCTAGCGTCACGGCTAGGAATGAGATAGGTGATAGCTAAGTGAGTTATCCAAGATTCAAACAAATAAAAATTCTGTGTACTATAAATATAATACCCACGGGCTGACAAACACCGAAGTAAATGTACTAATAGCGGTATTACAAGTTACTAAAAGTACCTGGTATAGTTAAAGTCCAGTTAAAACATATTGTGCCTTTTAATTTTTATATAAAAGTTTCAAAGTTCATTAATTTAAAATATAGGTTATCATATTTACTATTTTCTAAATACAAGGTATTAAATGAGAATTCATAAAAAGCGTAGGTATTTTCTAGCTTGGTGAAAATACACAAGCACTTCAGTTGTTATGAAAATACAGTTATTTCTACTTCAAAAATTAAATTACCAATTCAGACAATGAAATATTTCAATATATATTTTTGATAATTTTTACATTTCTTGGCAACTGTACTATTTAATATTTGTTTATAGCAATGTCAGCGCATTTGATTTTTTTTACCATATATGAATGCTTCAATTTTTTTATTTTAACTTATTTTAAATATTTATTACTATCGTGAAGCTTTTGTTACATTCTTTAGGTATTTAATATATTTGCATGTTTGTAATATTTGTTAATTTTTATCACTGATAACTAGCTGTTGGTAACCCGCTTCGCTGGGTTGAAAAATCGTATGAAGTCCTCAATAGTAGCTCCAAAAGACGTAATTTGGAAGCAAGCATTATAACGTCTAATGTTGTGTAAAATTCAATATATTTTTATGTTTCTCCATACATACATTTGAGAAAGCCGGGGGTGGCATATTTGGTGGTAGCAGTCTTATTTTCCCTTTCGAACAGCACACAATATGCGTTTCCTTTCTGAATTAATTTCTTATAACTACAAATTTTGTCAATCTTGCCAATTACTACATTTGGGTGTTCAATATAATCTATATTTGATTGGAATAATGTGTCCTTCACGGTCAAAATCATAGTTGCCTGTCCATTTGCAAACAGCTAGTAAATTGTTTAACTAAAATCAACTTCTTCTGTTTGATCCCTTTTTTAACTCGAAATCGACATTAAAGGACTAAAAGTACTGCCAATGGAATTATCATAAAATTGCAAACTGTACACTGTTTAAATTTTTATCCCGCACGCGCCAACTAGGGTGCATGGGACTTTTGTACTTTGTATTGTTTAAGTTGCCTCAAATAAAGATTTTCTGATTTCTGAAATATTTCAATCAGGAATTACGCTTTTCACCTACTTGGTGAAAAAAATACAACAGAACACACTAAGCACAAATTAGTAATTTGTGGCAAAATTCTAGAGAATAAAATGTACCAAATACCGGTAAATTATTTACAGTGTTTATTCCAGGCACTAGGTAATAATAAGTAGCTCGGGAAGTAAAAGAGAATTGCAGACTCCTACCTTACTTGGGGTGTTGTCGATGCACTTGCTCTAGAACAACTGACTGGCCGCCGCCGCCGCGGCGCCGCTAGTGACAAGACGCTACTGTGCAAGTCCGATGGCGGACAAGTCGGTGCAGGCCAAGGCGCTCGTTCGCATGACTGGCGGCTGAGCGGCCGCGGCAGGATTACTCGCCGTGGCGGGAAATTTAAAACGTTCTTGATTCACTTACTAATTTTCGTTTTTAAAGTAATAGAATAATGTACTTGCGTTTTTTTTTCAGATTTAATTACGTTGGAATTCGCCAAATAATTATTATATACCATTTTTAATAAAGATTTTACTTTGCATTTAATTAAAAATATTGCTATAAACTCTTGAATAGATTATTATTTTTTCTTGAATAATTTTATTGATTATTTTTGTATGTCTACAGCGAAATGCATTAAAGGGCTTTGATACATTTATAACATAAAAATAACATATTTCTAACATGAAAAAACAGGGGTTGACATGACATTCAACAAAAGTAGTCGTAACATGTCTGAAAATATCTTCAATCCATCATATTAAGCATAGAAGTTAAACGACACGAGATTTTTCGGACACACAGTAAAAATATTTTTCTCGTGGATAGAATATATTAATGTTTTTTTTCATCAAAATACATGGTTAATTCAATTCATGAAATAATTAACTGTCATTTTGGCAACCCAATTTTATTTTTAGTGTCACTTTTCCCCTCAGTAAATTAAACAAATTGTCAGGATTGTCAGAATGGCGATGTCTGTTGTTTTTTTTCGATACAGGTATATTAGGATGCAGTAATTCAATACAGTAATTCGTAAATGCACCTCATTTTAACATTATTTTGTCTCCGTAGTTACTTGTGTTCATTCGGCCTTTAACAGTTTGATCGATTCCTATGGTTTATTAAAGTCTGGCAATTTTTAAAAGATAGCGTTTGGCTGCGCTAACTTTAGCTTTTCTGTTTACGAAAGTTAGTTATGTTTAAAGGTGAATCCTAATTCAGCTTTGAATTTTATTTTATTTATTCTTTTATTGTAAATTTACAGTTCAAAATTATAATGAGTTTTAAATTTACAAAAGATAGATAAAACATTTTTAACGCTTTTTATACTTCGAATATAATTAAAGATATCTTTAGCAGTGACAATTTTAATACAACCTAACATTACAACAGAAAACTCCCTTTCCAATTAGTCCGCTGGAGTAAAGTTTGCACTTAAGAAACAAACGGGTACTTTGAAAGTACGTTAGGCCCGCGGCCGTCCTCGACACGACAAATCCCAGAACGCTTCCCTTCGAAACTAATTTCAAAACGTCGAAAGAACTATTCGACACGACCACAACTTAACAAATGGTAACCCGCCTAAAATTGTATCTTGAGGACAGGGGTGGACATGACACCATTCCTTTACAGGATGGACATGACACTTTTATTGTCCACTTCATTCCTCATTATAATTTAAGGGTTAGGATTAATGTGTACTGTACATTTATAAATAGACAATGCCTACAGTTGTGTTCCTGAGATAACTATAATATCTTAAGTTCAGTAGCATTGTAATTCTACATGTATAGTATAAATATTAAATTTCGTTTGAAACAACTGCAAATCATAAAAAAGGTCGTCAACCGTCCCACTTTAATTTCAACCTTTATAAGGTTGGTGCAGGGGTTGAGTGGGAATTTGTAGTTGGTAAGTATCTCCAAACAGTACTAAGAGCCGTGTGAGTAATTTTGCTCACGGCTCAGACGACAGTTGGCCGCCTGTATTGTTGCAACTGTACTACTGTGTCGTAAGGATGCTTCAAAAACTTGCCGGCGGATATATAAACGGTTACCGCCGAAGCCTCGGTCTTCTTTCGCTGTTCCCGTCTGTGTTGAACCAAGCAGAAATGTTGGCCCGAATTTATGAATTTATGAAGAGAGAAGACAACACCAGCGTCATGAAGCATTAAATAGTTAAGGCATCAAATGCCAGGTAAATTTTTTTAATTTGGGAAAAAGAATAATAATTTTAGTTTACTGTAGGAGCTAGTTCGTTGCACAGCCTGCTTTGTGTCCTCCAGCAGACCAGATTTCAGTCAATAAATAAATCAATACTTCTTGTGTGAATTTGTCTTTAAATTGTAAATAAAATGTAAATTTTTAAGTCGTCAAGTTTGTCCACAGTTAATTTTTTATCTTGGTGCTTATTTAAAGTGTTATTATATTCAAGGGTAACAATGAAACTAGGCTTGTAGCAGCATGAAAGTTCCAGGTCTTGCGGTCGCGAGGAACACATGATGCTTAAAGTATTTCAGGCTAAGATTTATGTGTTAATTACTGAGTATTTATTCACATAGTAGCTCGTTGTCTTTTAAATGGTTTTATAGTAGTATTGGGTACTTTCAGCAATCCACGGACTATAGGCCTAGCCTGACTTTAAGTGTGGCATTAAATTTTGTTTCAAGGAAATACAAGAAGGAAGAAATCCAAGAGCTATATTTTATTTATGTATTTATATGCTATTTGTGTAATTTGATGCTGTAAAGTTGATTTAGATGCCAAATTATAAAATTATGTAAAGGTTACAGCAATGGCAATTGCTGGCAACGAGGACGGAATTTCTACTAATTTTTTTCAATATTTTGGTGCTCTCGATAGGCTAATGAAAGGTTTAATTAATTTGTTTAATTCTAAGGGTTATTTTGAGAAGTGATCACTAACTGAAATCTCATGTCTTTCATAGAAAGTCAAATAATCAGTGAGGATAGGTTTCTACAAAAAACAAGCTTGATAATATTATAATTTGGTTGGGACATATTTTTAGAAGTTCTGTGCATTAATGAAAGGGTTCCTGACTTCCTGACAGACCGTTGAAAATGAAGAACCAGCCTCATCCATCCATCTTCAGTGGCTGTCACCTACGGGGCTTTCCCCGATGGCTCGTAGTTACCCGGACCGAACCAACCTAACCTCACCACCAACTACGGTTGATGCGCCTGACCGCTGCGTCCCTTGGCTGCTGCGCTGAGGCCACCTTCTGCTTCTGGTTACTCAGGTACTATCAACTCTATCATACTATTCTATTATGCTACAAGAATTACCAGCCTGGAAGATTAATAATATATAGACTGAAGGTTTTTCTAAAGTATTTCAAATTTCCATTCTAACCACTGGCCTTTGAATTTTGTCAATCTAGTGAGCTCAAGTACAGCATAAAATCAATTTATAAATCAATAGTTTTTGTCAACATTAAATTTTCAACCCCTATGAGCCATGAAATTGTGTCAGAAACTACGGCCTAATCAAATCAAATTATTTTTATTCAATCATACACAGAAAATGTACATGAATGCGTCCATCTTAATTGTATAAAGCAAGTTAGTTAATTGTAACATCCAAGTCAAAAAAACATGACAGAATTGTTTCTTTAAATACAACCAAGTTAAAAAAAACAACACAGAATTGCTCCTTCAGTAACTAAGCCTATCATGCCATATATAATTTATTTCTTTGCTAGACTATAAAAATCATTTATACAATAATTTGGGTGAGCTATTAAATAATCCTCAAGTAATTTTTTAAATTTTATAAATTCTTTTTCGTTCCTGATGCCATATGGAAGGTAGGTAATAAAGTTTGCCCCACTATAAGATGTACTTTGCTTAAACTTTTCTTTTTTATGCTTTTTTACAATAAAACGTTCTTTGTTTCTTGTGTTGTAATTATGATATTGTATACTACTGTGGAAGTAATTATTTTACTGCTACTTCCATGCATACATAGTGTGCATTGGAGTCTTAATTGTGATTTTATTTTGTGTAGAGCATGTAACTGACATTTGTATTGATGTTTGATATGGTAGGTTAAGGTTAGGGTTAAATACAGATCTTTGGTCTATAGACGTATTTCGGTATTTTGTTCTAAATTCTAATTCGGCCTACACCAGTTCTAAATTCTGTCCTAGACCATATAGATTGCCATAAATTATAAATGTTTTATTCTGTTTAAATTTGCCTTTGAAAATCAAATCAAAGAGATGTCCTATTGTTGTTTAATATGTATTGTTATTTTATTGTGAATGTATTTTTTCCATTATTTTATTTTGTCAGTATACAAATATTTCGTCTCATGCTCCCATTGATAATTTAATAATTTTTAAATGAGTTTATTTAATTTTTGTTTTAATAGGTCTTTGACATTATTTGAGCACAAAAGAAATTCCTTAAAATTCCTTGAACTAGTTTCCTTAAATTTAGCCGATCTGTATTAGTTGTTTTTATGATCAAAATGGGCTTGTATATAAGACTGATGGTGATGTATTACTATGAAGAAATATTTATATTAATAAACCTCAGTTGTTGATTGAATTGTGTGTTTATTTTGTTGCCTTCAAACCTCAACATAGAAACAGCAATACTTTTATTTTGAAGTTTCACGGTAAACTTTGGTTTTGGTAACCCAGACATGTTTCAACTGCCACCTATCAATCAAACCACCTTCAACTCTCCTCGTTTGTCTGGACCGTCCACGTCCTTGTCCATGACCTTTTCGATATGACCAAAAATTGAAAAAACTTTAATCCACTTCTAAATAATGGTTCTCTTCTGGACATCATTATTTATGAAACTTTTGACTAAATATTATTTAGTCAATCCATGTTATTTAGTCAATCCATGGGTTGACTCTGAATTTCTCATATTGCAACGTGGTATAAAAATATAAGATGTTTGATTTTTATCAGTATGCACTCTTAAAAAAGTTAAAAAGTTTAGTTTAGTTTATGTTAAAAAGTTCATTTTGTGTAAATGTCAGTGAGGCATTAGAATGCCTCATTGCGGTGTTTTATCGTGCCTACCATTTCATACTGTCTACTTGATACACTTGAAAAATAACTATGATAAAGCTTTTGGCGTTGCAATATAATTAATTACTGCTCCAATATAATTAGAGTGTCCTACTTTGTTACGACCGTCCGTATGTCTAATATTACTCATATAAAATTAAATGATTATTTTAAAAAATGGAACCACCATTTGAATTTTGGGATTGGATGCTGTAACCAGAATTTTGATAATTTTCTGGATAAAAAAATAGTTAAGCTAATAATTTTATATACCTCAACTTCCTTTTATTTTTATTAATTTTTGAATAAAAAAACTATATGGTGGATGAAATATTCGATAATATGTAGGAGCTTTTCTTGAGATTATTACACTAAACCAAAATTGCATAAACAAGATAAACTTAATTTGTCACTCAAAGTTATGGGTCGGCCATGACAAAAGTTAAGGATTTTACTTTAAAAAGTGGGGAAAAACTGTTTTAAACTAAGACAAGACAAACTTAAACTAAGAACTAAAAAATCAAAAGCTAGTTCTCACACTAAAATCTAAAACTGTCTTAAGTGGAAATATTGCGACAATTATGAAAAACTTTAAATTTACAATCTAGTGATTACAAAAATCGCAAAAGAAACATCTTAAACAGAATGTTATTCTTACAAGATAAAATATCAAATTTGAACGATAAAGAATAATTTTGACTCGGAATCCTTTGCCTAAAAGAGGAGTGAGTATACATGCAAAGCTCTGCATTTCTATGTGAAATGGGTATTCTTAGACGGTGATCGGGATTCCTTTTTTTATAGATCGTAGATTACTGTATAGTTTCGCTTGCAATGAGATTTGCGATTCAATTAAATCACATGGCTTTGCTAAAAAATTTTGTTTACTCGATTCAGTTTGAAATCTTGCTAAGAAATGCCAAACTTTAAGGGCACACAGGGCTCTTTCTTGAAGTCTGGCCTTCCCGTAAAACTTGATGCAGAGCTCTTTGCATCCACATCTAAAACATTAAATCCAGTACAGATCTGTAGAAGGAGTTTTCATCATAAAAACCCTGTCGTATTAAAAAAATAGATTAATTTTTGATGGTGGATTAAAGTTTTTTCGTATAACTATTTGACATACATAATGATTCCTGTAACAACTAATTCCCACGAAGTTTTGTAATATTTTCAAAACCAGTACTGTATTAACCAATATTAGGTTATGAATAATATTTTACAAATTCCGGTGTTAAAATATAATTGTATTACGTTATATACTTGCATTTTGTAAATAAAATTAGTAACAATTCTCACAAATAATGAGGCTTATGAAGTTTTGAGTCACGACTCAATAGCATGGCCTACAATGAAAGAGAAACCCAACTCACCTGTTATTATTAAAAATGAAAAAGAATTATTTCTTAAATGACACTTTAGCTGATTAGGGTTAACGCAACCAAACTGTTTGGGTTCATCCAAAGCAGCCACAATACCTCTATTACCTTCCAACTAACTACAGTCAGTAGACGGCGTTTTACTATCAACATTCATGCTTCAACTCACATAATCCATTTACTAAATCCCTAAACTGATCCCCATCAGATTAACTTTGTTTGACGCTTATTGAGGCACAGAATCACAGGCAAAATTGAAATATTGAAGCGGAAATATTCACAATAAGGTATTGCCTTTTTTAAGTTCCTGTTGAAGCCTTTAGGAAAGTCGCTTAATCGATCCATAAAGAGCAGACTAGCCATTGTCTGACTACAGTGAAAGTTTTTAAATAATTAGTCATCAAAATAATTAACAAAAGTTACAATTTGCATGCTTCTTGTTGTTGCTGAAATGGGAAACTATAAAATGTTATGCTAGGCTTAGATTCCATAGTTAAGATTTGACTATACTTTGCTTTTAAACTATTGTTAAGACTTCTAAACTTACTTTTCAAGTTTCAGAAATGCTGAAGCTATTTTCTTTTTACCGTGGAATAGTAATTTTTTTGTTTTTTTCAGGTAAGGAAGAGTAATCTTAGACAAGCGATAAGGTAATGTATGATGTTGATAGTACAACAACGTGCTATTATTTCAATAGTACTATTTACTGTGTATCGACTGGGACGGTGACGTGTCCTGCAATACAGCTACTTGGATGTCAGGGGTAGCGGATTTGTACCCCCCGGATTTGTACCCCCCACAAAAAACGCTACGTCATTTTGACGTCACAGGAGGCGGGGCCTAAATCGCTCGAGAAACAGCCCGCGACTGGAAATATACCCCCCAATACATTATTAAATCATCAACACCTAATTGGTTTCAAATTAAATTATTTTCCTTAAGTCTGACCCCGGAATTGTACCCCCCGGATTTGTACCCCCCGTCGCCAAATGCTAAAGTCCTACCCCGGTTTTGTACCCCCCGGATTTGTACCCCCCGTCGCCAAATGCTCAAGTCCTACCCCGGATTTGTACCCCCCGGATTTGTACCCCCCTTTGCCAAATTCTTAAGTCCTACCCCGGATTTGTACCCCCTGTACTCAAATCTATTCTGACCGACCATGGAAATACACCCTACAGTCCTTTATTGGTTGAGTTAATACGATTAATTCCTAACGGTGAGTGAAATTTCAAGTAAAATAGCTGACTGGAATAAATATTGCAAGCGAAGCTACGACATTAATCTAGTGTAATGAGTCAAATGAAAACACTCCTTTACTTGTTACAGTTTATCATTGGTTGAAATTGGATTGTATATATAAAACATTTGTTGAGCTGTTGTACAAAAATATTTTGCAAATTTTTATTTCTGATACCGTTCGTTAACACTGAAATTAACTTTTTTCCAAGATAAAAATTAATTAACACCTAATATTATCTCATTATATAACTCAAATTTAAGCTTTATTTGTTTTTTATGTTCCTCAAGATTGGGAGTTTATTGCTCTATGAATTATGATTTTTAATCTGATTTTTTTTCTTTTATAACTAGAGGATTATTGATAGGGTTAAAAAGCTTAACTTCAATCACTGGTTTCATATCATAATAATTTTGAGTTCATGTTTTACAATATTACAATTGTTATGAATGAGTTAATAGAAACTAATTACTGTCAAGACTATAGTCCTATGACACGAAACCACTCGTAAAATAAATGGTTTTTCCCTAAACAAAGTAACCGCAAACACAAAATTTAATGGCACTTAATTTTTGCATGAGATTATTTAAGACTAGGTTCTAATGTTGGCCGTCTCGGTGACATCTGAAACAATTTAGTTTCAATCAAATAATTTATCATGACGTTTTTTTAGAGAAATATGTTGCTCTAGTTCCCACTAAGACCTTGATTGTTTGTCTGCAAAATATTTATTAGAGATTGAATTAGATAAAATATTTTCCCAGCGATTCAATGTACCGAGGTCAAATTTAGAGATATAATCCCCTAAAACGAATAAAGTGTGTCAATCGTACAGAGCAAACACTTTTCTTTTATTTAAATTTAATATTTGTGATATATATATACAGTGTGTAAAAAAAGTCCGTCCCCCCCTCCTTAATTTTTTTGTTTGTTAAGACAAACAATTAACCTTTGGGGAATTATACTAACTCAACCCAAATTATTTTTTGACGTTACCAAATATTTTGAGTGTCCCCCAAAAATGGGGGGTTTTGGGGGCAACTCAAAATTTTCAAATGCAAACCCCTTTTGAGTGACCCCTCATTTTTAAGAGCTTTAAAAAAGTAGATGAATGGTGAAAATTGGAGGTCTCCATCGTGTTTCTATCCAAATTGACAGCTTGTCAAAGTTTTGAATACAACACATCCTTGAAACCTGGCGTCGAGGACATTTGGAGTTTTAATTCACCTTTGGTGACATAAAAATGAAACGAGCCTGGGAAAAATGTTGTTAAATGAAAAATTAGTTTCTTTTAGTGATATTTAAAATTTTGAGTGTCCCCCAAAAATGGGGGATTTTGGGGGAAACTCAACATTTTCAAATGCAAACCCCTTTTGAGTGACCCCTCATTTTAAAGAGCTTTAAAAAAATTGGCGATTGGTGGGTTGGTGGTCGCCAACGTGTTTCTATCAAAATTGGCAGCTTGTCAAAGTTTTGAATACGACTCCTAGAAACGTTGACAAGCTGTATTTATAAAACGGATAATTATAATAAGTTATATATAATTGAAAACAATTTAACTATTCATAAGCATCACAAATTACAAATATGCACTTTTATTAATTACTCCTTTAATGATCAGCAGCTGTTCAAATAAACATGTCATGAGTTTTGATATAAACGATATCTTTATATAAGATTAATAACCCCTTGGACTCTGGGAAGGAACCCGATTGAGCCTAGGACGAAATGGATGGCTTAAGAACCTTATCCGTGAAATTTTACATATTTATACCAAGTTTCATGGCAAACAGTCCAACGGAATATGAGTCCATAAACGTGAAACATTTATAATCAAACTAACAATTTTTTATGAATTTAGATATTCAAAACAACCTTTTATCCAATACTTTCATCGCGTATTATTGACATATTTTCTAGCCCACCTAATGATGAACAAGACTACACAATATAATATTAATAATACTAATAATAATAAGACATATTTGTAGAATAATAGGTGATAGTTAAATGATGAACAGCTGTTGATTTACGAGAACTGATTAAAAAAGTCAACAACAACTATGAATATTCACCCGGTATATTTCCATAGTCGGTCAAAATGGATTTGAGCACAGGGGGTACAAATCCGGGGGGTACAAATCCGGGGTAGGACTTGAGGATTTGGCCACGGGGAGTACAAATCCGGGGTCGGGCTTAAGAATTTGACCATGGGGGGTACAAATCCAGGGGGTACAAATCCGGGGTAGGACTTGAGGATTTGGCGACGGGGGGTACAAATCCGGGGGGTACAATTCCGGGGTCGGACTTAAGAAGCCAGGTTTAATTGGATTCATATCAATTATGCAACTGTTCAGCCAACCGTGAAGTGTCAGTTGATTAAAATACATAATAATGTATCCCTCCTAAAAGTTCGCGGCCGGAATTGTACCCCCCGTCCTGTGACGTCAAAATGACGTAGCGTTTTTTCTGGGGGGTACAAATCCGGGGGGTACAATTCCGGCGACCCGGATGTCACGTGTTGTGGGCGACAGGGGGGGGCAGGCTCTCAGGGGGCCCGGGCCGACGAAAATAAAATTTAAACATCCCAACAGTGCTTGGAATGAACGTTCTTTGTAAAATTAAAACAGATTAAGTTCGATTGCTTTACAGCTACTTTTTTTATAAACCTGCTTGTGCAGAGAATGATAAGCCTCATTCTAACCAATTATAAACACTGAGGGTGGTGTTGCAGCTGTGAGAAATTTCCAAGAACCATGGTGCCTGTGTGGGGCTTCGTTCGCTATCTCCGGGCCCGCGCCACACAGCGAGAGCAGTGACTCACCTCTCCTTCTCACCCTCCCCCCTTCCTTAACTATGACATCCTAAACAAAACAGCTTTAACGTCAGACAACTCGATAAGCCTAAGACTCTGTCAGTACTGTTTTACGTTCTTGTGAGATTGGTTTTATACAGTTATGTGTTGTTAGAGGATTAACTCTGATTTTATAAAACATACAGGTACCTAATAAAGCGAATATTTTTCGTTGTTTTCAGAAAGTAGTTTCATGAAAAACCATTTTCCTGTTGACTTGAAAGCCTAATGGTTTTTTTAGTTTATTGGTCCGACTGATTTTATTGGTCCGATGTTTTTTGACAACCGGAACTGAAATTTTTATAATTGACAATCATTTGGGCATAAAGAATTCTATGATGTCCTCAAGATGGGTTTATTCTGTTTGTGATTCTTGATTCCTAGATACTTTTGATTCTGCTGGTGGACATGCGGGTACAACATTAATTCTTACTAAAACAGGGCATTGAGTTTTATTTCAGTTTTATTTTTTAATATTTAATTTCCAGTCTACTACAAATTAAACAAACACACAACATTATCTCACTGCTGAGAAAAGGACGGAACATTTCATATCAAATTATCAAATAAAATCTCAATATAATAAATTTTTTAATTCAGCCATTCCAAGTACCATTTAGGGCATTTTGGCCATGATCACAACTAGTTTCTTGACTTTAAAAAATATTTAAACTGTTCTTACAGGATAAAATAAATATGCTTCTACTTCTGCCTCGACTTGTCAATTAATAAGTTATATGTTATGAAAACGTTGCAAACTCTTTATTTATTTATTTTTTAATAACAGCAGGCTAGTTCCGTATGAGACACCACAAAATTACAACTCATTATAGTTTGATAAAATTTTATTCTATTTGTAAAGGAGGTTTTCAAAATATACAGAGCAATAAAAGACATATTTCTTAACCATTTAACGCTAATTTTCAATTGTTATCAATAGTTACTTCGGAACTTGTCGTTCCGTATGGGACAAAAAAAAAAGGTTCCATACGGGACTCGTGTGAGTGGAGGTTTCAAATAAAGTATTTTATATGTTATAACATACGGGTATTGTTATTTCATTAGTACATACATTACATACATTAGCTGAAATGGCGACCTACCCAGGTAGGTATTTTAAGCCACGTATGAATGACAGATGAATGAAGGATGATTGTGGCGCGATCTTGTAGTCTTGTTACTGACTAAGGCCGACATATTTCTTAGACAGGACTGATAATTGATAGCCCAACAGCCAATGGCAACGAAGGGACCTACATTTTAACGTGGGATCCGAACCACGATTTCGCCTCAATTAACATATCTAATAAATAACTAATAATGAAGCTTAGTTAACTTTGGGTTTGAAATATTGCTTGCAGTGTTAACGTATAGCCAATTTGTGGTTTTGTTTTGTATTGAAGGAAAGTGAATTGTCAAGGTAAGTAGGTTGGTTGCCTGAATTTAATAGGGGCCCGGACATCTTAATGGCACAGGGGCCCGAGAATCCTGTCGCCGGGCCTGTAAGCGATCGCTTATGGGTAATTATTCCCTGGTGAGGAGTAACGTCCGCACCCGTGAATACTACGGTAACCCATAACACCATCCTCATAATTAGACAAGTTCGTAATTCATTGGTGAAATTGCCCACGTTAAACTGTAGGTCCCTTAGTTGACATTGGTTGTTGGGCCATTAATTAACAGTCCTGTTTAAGGAACATGTTGCCCTTAGTCAGTAACAAGACTACAAGATCACGATACAATCATCTTACACTCATCCATACTTGGCTTAAAATGCCTACCTGAGCAGGTTGCTATTCCAACTTAAAGTATTAAATGTATTAAAGTATTTTATGTAAAAAATATATAAGATTAGGCTTCTTTGCTGAGACCTTTTATCTTTTTGACTCACTAAACGACTAAATCATTGTCATTGTCATGTTATAGCATTAAAAATACGTTCTGAAAGCATCACTCAAACTCAGCTGCATTTAATTATGTTGGATTGTCCGCTTCCGGGCACCAGGATACAAATTATTGCACCAGGATAAATTATGGCATTTGTGTATCAATTACTCCAAAGAATCTCTGTTGTAAGGCTACCTACCTACCTCCCTACTATTGCGTTGGGTAGTAGACTAACATTGCCTCGAACCGACGTGTATACAACAAATCGTGTGTACTCTATGTATTAATACGTGAAGGATTTTCTTTTCACAGTTATGACTAATGAACAGCGGACGGATTTCAACGTTTGAGGTGTATATTTATGGGTACTTCTACGTAGATTTGCCAGTACGTCTCAGACTGTTGAGGAAGGTCATTAAAAAGTACTGTAAAGGCCTGAATTTTAAGATCATTCACGCTATCCGTCGAGAGTGGATCAAACCCACTTTGTTTAAAGCTCAAAAATGTCTTTATAAAAGATTTCAAGGTTAACCACAGGTCGCACCTCTTATTATTTCCCGCGCAAAAAAGCTAAGTTACTATCATAAAGCCTGCACCGAAAAAGATCCTTAATCATATAGAGGAATATAGATACGCTTTCTATATAAAGCGTGTGATGTAAAAGATGAACCTCAGATCAAGTGTGCATTAAAGATCGATTTAACTCTAACTACTGAGGAATAAACCTCCATCTCAGGTTTACGACAAATTTCTTAATGTGACTGTACGAGCTACCTATTCTACTACTCCATTCTAGGAACAAACTGATCTGAACTTGAATTGGCAGAAAATTAATATGTTATTTTAGCCAACTTTCATTGTATTTTGCTAAGTTTGTCCTAGTTAGTGTGGCATAAGAACAATAAACTGCTATATAATAAAACTATAGTTTAAATTGAAAGTTTGCTGCTTAGATGGATTAATCAATTAGCCTGTATGTGTAAAATGATGTTGTGTGAGAATGTGTGGGGTAGCAAAGATTCACATTTTAAAGCTTATAATTCGAAGAGGACGTTGATTCGGCTCTATGCTCGGTCATGTTACTAAAGTTTCATGATATGAAAATAAAAACTAAACACATCCTACATTAAATAGAAAGGACAGATCCCCGTTCTATCTGTATACTATAATATTTGTACGTGTCTTTATACATACTTATGTATATATATATATATATATATATATATATACACATTGTAATGTATTCCTTATCTACGCTACCAGAGGCTCAATCACATGGCAAGTAGTTGCTAACAACTGAACTACTAGGCAACAGGCATGACGTAAATGTCACGGCACAACACTTATGTGTATAACAATGAAGTAGTATGTGTTTGTGTAGTATTTTACTATGACAAAATCCTTAATAACTGAAACTGATTGAAAAAAATGATAAATAATCCCTTCCCTAAAAGAGAAATGAAGTTCCTAATACTCTAAAACCTTAAGGATCCTATCATTTAAGATGATAAAAAAAGACAAAAACTACGCTCCACCTCGGGAGTAGTAGTTGCTTTAAACACGTATGGATTCATCATCCATGACATCCTGCAGTAACAACCGTCCCGAGCACTTGTGAAGAGGCAAATCTCTCCCGATCCATTATTTAGTTGATTTCACTCAGCTGGCATCGTACAACCACGAGGAATTGCATTTGCTGCCAATGTGACAATTTTGTGCTACAATATTTAAAGACGTTACTGTCTAGCCTGATAGTTTTGTTTTTATTTGATTATTCCAAACTGTATTTTCAACTCTAATTTCTCAGTATATAACAAGTAGTTCATGGTTAAAATTCACAATCTTTTATAATAAATTGCTCGAATCGTAACATTATTGTTGTTTTTACAGAAAGAATGGTTGTTTGTACCATTAACAAACAATTTATTCAGAGATTTGTTTACAAACTCTCTAGAGACCTCTTGTGTACTTGTTCCTTGCATCGCGACAAACATAGGCCTAATATTTTACCATAAAATCAATGTTCTCAAAAGCATGGTTTTTCGTCAGTCGAACGTGTTTGTTTACTAATACAGTTTGTTTTTTAACGCAACCCTAAATTTTATTATATCAGTTAAGGATTCTAACCTCCAAGATTCCTGGATTTGACACGACAGGAATATTTTCTTTGAGCATACATAGAAATTAAGGCCTACGGAACAACTCACAGGATATTCAGCAGCTGAAAACAAACATAACAAATTGAATATACAAGAAATAGAAAAAGGTACTTTGTAAAACGTATTTAGGTATATGATGGAGAGATTATTTCTTTGTATGGATGTCAATGGCGGATTGTTTAAACTCTTAATGTATTCGAAATGTGATCAAAGTTAAATCATAAGTTGTAAAAATGTAAGGATTAACAAAACAATACTTAATTCATCTATATATTTAATCTTAAACATGGGTTGTGATTTATAGGAAACACTCAGTATTTTAATACGTTTTTTCTAATGTCGAGGTAGAAACGTCAAACTTAGCATTATAATGTATCTCGGTATAGGAAATACGCGTGCGAAATATAATTAGACCTACAATTAAGTCATTTTAAAATAGCGGCCGTTTAAACATTTTCATGCCACATCTTACGAAATTATTACAGTTTATAAAAATTCTTAAAACTAATAGAAAACGGAGAAGTTCTAGACCAGTCCAAAGAGTCTTCATCAGTGGAGTCGCGTAAAAACAACCGAGTATTGATTAAATAATAGAAAATTTTTACCTATCTCTATATTAAAACCATGGGATTTTATTGCCGTCCAACCAAAAATACAGGTAAAAATAAGGCTTGGAAACTAATTACCGTGCTAATTAATAACCGATTCAATTGATCAAGGCATCGCTGGATTTTTCTTCAAATTCTCCTATTTTAGCAAACTTCCATTATGGGGAAGAATCCATGATCGTAGATCTCATAGAATGATATAAGCCCGAAACCAAGTTAATTATGGTTTTGGGGCCCTCAGATGAAAAAACCATTCGTTCGAATTTTTAGGTACTTACATAATGATATGTTTATACAAATATAAAGCAATACATACGTATATACATATATATATAAGTTCGAGTCTCGATAATCCGAAATAATTAATTGTGACCAGAACTATTTAGGATTAAGCGGAATTATTACTAAAATAAAAATAGTTCCTAAATACAGCGTTTATTTTTATTCATGAAAATAAAAAACCACACACGATTTAAATCTACGACAGACTGCTGAGTATTCGCATCGTTACTTCCGTCATTTTTCCGCGATTGTAAATCCTTAACATTAATGAACATAATTAAAATGTATATCTTTCTTACTTCGATTAACTTTGGAATGGCTTCAACTTGATAAGATATACTAGATTATAGCCTGAAATCCCCCACTTTAACATGTCTGTAGCAGAAAACTACATTTGTACCAACGACCACATAGTACAATAGACGGAGCACTAGAAACCGCGAGGTGAAGCCTAAATTTGCTTCTAGTCCCTATATGCATTGAAAAAACAAAGTACGTAAAAAATTACAAAAATGGTATCAAATTATACGTCTGAATCTCAGAATCACTACAGTACCAAATATAAATGGCTTACAGGTAGTTTACACATCGTAAACACTGATAACCTAGAAGCTTGTCCTGACATTTTTTGAAAGAAGCTGCCTCCACGGAATACACCTTTAACGTTCATGTGATGTACAAACTGCTTCTAAACCATTTATAATTGGTACCATAGTAATTGTGAGATTCAGACCTTTAATTTTATACCAAATTTGTATTTTTTAATCGACTATATTTTTGCAAATAACAGTTTAGGATTGACTTTGTTTTTATGCAAGCGCCGCACGGATAAAATCTCCCGCAGTAACTAAGTTATCGACCAAACTACGTCAGCAAATTTTTTTCAAAAAATATGATTTGAAAAATTCAACTCTTTAGCAACAATTTCCACCGTTTTTTATTTTGCCTGACCGAAAAATAAAAAAGTAGTAGCCGGCTACTTTTTTCATGTCATGTTTTAAAGTTGAATAAAACCTTGTGATTTTATATAATTTTTTTAATGTAAAAAAATTATTTTCGAAATATGATTGATACTGTTATGGTTTCAAACTAAAGGACTCTTCACATGCAAAATTTCAACCTTAAGCCTCATCGCTAAATGGTATAAACTACGAGTTATTTGAAACATGAGCACTGTCAGATTATGCGGTTTTAAGCGCCGTTTTATGTTTCTATACCCAGACAATATGGCGGCTCAGGCCTCACTTGCTGTAATGCAAGTAAGATAGCTATGCTCCGTCTATTTCTACTATGTGGTCGCTGATTTGTACTCACTTTCCTTGTTATTCTCATAGAGAATATTTGCTTCTTATTTACGGACGTACGTTGATTTGACTTGATGTGAGGCTTCATTTGAATTGAATTGGCATTTAAAATTTTTTGGGTATGCAGGTCTGCTGTTTTGGGGTTTTTGTTGTTCATAACAATTCATAAATAGACACCATCTTAAAATTGCTTAAGATAGATTTATGATATTTTTTCACAATTAATTATTTCCTGTAAGATACACAGAGTAAGATACACAACCATGCCAAATTTTTCGGTTACTACTTTGAGTTGAATAAAGGTTAGCAAAACATAGATAAAATTAATACATACCTACATACAATACATACATACGGACTGAAAATTTGTACATACCAGATTCGCTATATAGTAAAATATGCTTGTATTGGTGCAAGGAACAAATCCAGAGAGTTTGGGAACACCCTGTATATTTAGGCAATTTTTTGTCATGAATAAACCAGAAGCCGTTTAAAATTCTTAAAAATCATTGGCCTAGGACTTGTTAGACAAATTTGAAGTTACATTACGATGTGTTCTAAGACGAAACGACGTTATAAGGTGTTATATGTTATATTTGTTACTGGATTTTTTCACAAAAAGTTTTGAAGCGAGCTCCCATACGACAAATCAGTCTAAATTGAAACACCGCACACTCTCCAGTGGAAGGCATTAATCATTTTACCATTCAGAATGCCCGGTGCGCCTGGCATAACAATAACTGCACACCGTGATATATTTGTGTAACGGCAAACCTTTCAAACTATTCACTTGAACCACATTAAATAAGGACGGTTTTGGCGGGGTGGAAAATTTTTAAAGTATTTATTAAAAAGTAAAATATTCGGCTTTTTAAGAGTTTTTAATGTATGTTCTTATAAAATAAATATTTATTCGTCCCATTTAATTTTGTCAATTCTATATTATTTTTACAATAGCCATAGCACTTTTGCTTTCGGTGATAAACAATTCTTACTCTGATTTAGGGTAGTAAGTGCCTTATAATAATACAGTAATCGTGTTCTGCAACATTAAACCCATAGAAGTTTCGTTATAAGCTATTTACGTTTCATAGTATATGAGTATTGAAATACTTTAATACTGTATTATAAAATGATGCAAAATCCGCACTTTTTACTAAAAGTATCCGTATCTGAGACGCCTTAACTTGTAACTAAAATACTCATAAAAATCAACGTATTCCACGTTAGTTCATAATTGAATAAATTAAAATAAATATTAGAAACTTTTTTTAAATAACACCTCAAAAACCGAATTCATCCAAAAACCTAAAGGATTATTCCTTTTTGATCTACCTGATAAATTATCTTGTACTAAAAGGTTTTTTTGTTACCTTTTGATTTTTTGCTAAATTGTACAGTTATTCGTTGTACCAATTGAAATAAATATGCCATATGTTCCATTAAAAAACACTTCTGATTAAGAGCAATGAAGGGACCACTTAGTTTATTATTTGAATAATATTTAGATTGGTTCCAAAAGCTAATATCTTTGTGTTTTATATGCTGGATAACCAGTAGGTATCAATTTACTTAGAGTATCATCAAAATCATGATAATAATAAATATATTTATAAAACATGTAAATATTTTGTTCTGTTTGATTCTAGTTTAGGAAACACTTAAATGGAAGTATGACCAAGTATGTCTATTCTATTTAACAAAATGATATGACTTTCAAATTGAATGTCCGCATTCAATCGTAAGCAACTAACTACTACACGGTAAACAATATTCAAGAAACACTCTGTTCCTCATGCGGTCTTCTGAAAAGATTATTTCAGTAATCAATACCTAGGTGCTTGAAAAAATGGAAAATTGAAAGTAAAATCAGTATGACCTATGTCAAAAATAGCTCCCTTTACTCCTCGTGGTACTTGTAACCAAGTTTCGATTCTTCTGAGCGTGGTGATCACGGCACCCAGCACACTGGTCAAACCTCGACCAGTACCGAGGGTACTCGTGTAGTTCTCAATTTTTTCGATCATGTTATTCAAGCTTAGGGAAAATTTCTTTGAGGAATATTATAGTTTAAGTTAAATAGTTAATTTATTAAAATCAACATATGAGCAAAGTGAATGTTTACAACACCTTAAACTTTTGTTCTATTCATTTCTAAGTTGGAAAATTCCAGTGAATAGTAATGTAGGTATGATGTTGAGATTATTGATACAGCTAAAGAAATCGGAATCGAATGTCTTCATAAAAATTGCCCTGGTTAAAAATATAAACTGAAATATTAAGGTTTAATAAAATTTGCTTATTGGTTTGATATCATCTTATTTTATTTTTAACTGTAACAGTGTATTGACCAAGTGGGAATCCGGAAATGTATACAGAAGGCTTAGTCTTTAGTCATGGTTTAAAACAAAGAAACCTGTAGGTCTAATGACTAGAAGATCTGGAAGGAAAGTTTTCGAGTTAATGAGCAGTTCCGCCACTTTCCACTCGTCCGTACTTGAGGTGTTACAGAATTAAAATACTGCAATTAGTAAACGTTCCTCTCCCTTTCCCGTCCAGTTTTCCTTTAATCAGCTAACAGTGACAAAAATTGTTTTGTAACTATATGGTCAGCAGGTTAAATTACACATATGGAGTTCGAAAGACATGATTCATAAAAAAGATCTTTATGTGTCATGTTTGAACAACTTTAGTCTTTTGGAAATTTTTATATAGAGCTTTGAACTTAAAGTTATACCATCAGTCATAATAACCTTTATTTATGTAGGCGTTAACAGAATTGCACAAATATCAACCATAAAGACACATAGATTTATTCTGCAAAATCTATTTAGAAAAGGACTATAAACAAATAACCCATAGTAGTAAACAGAAAACCGTAAAAAAACATTCTTTAGCGTAGTAATATTTTGGTTTGTAAGAAATGCGTACGACTTTAATGCATACAATTTTGATATAATTGGTTTTCATTTTTGTTTTAAATAGCATCAGCATAGTGCAAAAGAGCATTTTCAATTGATATTTATGAAGGATTGCTAGGTTTTATAAGAAGGCAAACGTTGAAAATTGTTACTCAACTCTTTCTAATTAAATATTTCTCCATAAAATCTTCCGGGTTATAATTACAGGTGGAAGCGTTGGGCAGAAAACTTTTAATTTCGTTTCACGAAAATTCTAAACCACCGACTAAGAATACTAATGTTATTTTTATGAAAAAATATTTATTTCTAAATTAAAATTAAGAAACAATGGTATAATATTCATAAATTTATAAATAGTTGATTTCTTATTGATATTGTGTCATGAATAAAACTTCAAATGAATTAAGCATCGGACATTTCGGAGAAATTTAAGTAGGTACATTATAAGCATATAAATTGTACTAAAATGTTACAGGTATTTAACGTCATAACTCGTGCTACTTGCACAGTTTTACAGAGAGAATAATTTGGAAGACTTGAAAAGAAATGATATTTTATTACAGTTCCTTGTACTATTTTACGGTGCAAATTAATATTGTGTTCATTGATCCATGCTGAAGTTTGATAAAGACTTTGTTTCAACAATCAATTTTATCTTCTCTTAGTTTACAAGTCATGTATGTTATGGAAGGGTTTTTATGGAAGAAAGTCTTAGTTTATATAACTAAAGTTACTACTTACTACTAATTACATTAATGTCTCCCTACCTGCGTCGTTAAATTAGCCTCCCAGCGTCAATAATGAATTAACAAGGCTATGTCGCATGTAACCGATGGTAAGCCTCCTTACCTTACCACTCTGTTATTACATAATTACCTCCTGCTTGCCATTATAGCTAGGATGTTGCTGCCTTACTGAAGGATATTGCATAAATGCTCACAGTTTGTTGCATAGCAATATCGAGGTTCTTTATTGCAGTTCTATCGGTAACCATTGATAAATCTGTAATTCTGTTTTGAAAGTATAAAATAGACTTGGAGAAGAATTGGATGTTTTTAATCCAGAATTTTCACCTCCCGTTAAACTATTATTAAGGTTCAACATTGAACATTACCTAGTATTTTCTACTCCTACTCTTTAGTTATTTGTTGTCTTTATTGTGAGTAGCTTGTTTCTTTATTCAAACGTAGAGTGGTCAAAAAGGAATAAATTTTTTATCATAACTGACATTTAATGTAGGGAAATCATCAAAGTTTCATTTAAATTTATCCTTAATAAGGTATTTAATGATATTTCATGGTATTTCATGAGTAAGCTCTGAGTTTATTGCATTAATCTTTAGACTGTTCAATTTATGGCTATTTCTTAGAAATTAACTATTGTATACGGGATTTTTAACTGACATAAAAGTTCAAATAAATAATGCACCTCAATTGTACTGTCAGTTAAAATTAAATGAACACGTTTCGTTTATAAACAAGTCACGTACAAATGTCTTCATGTAGGGTATTAATCACCCTTCCTTTTATACATTCTCAAACTGAACAAAGCGTTACTTTTTAATAAATTTGTAGGTCAGCAGGCTGCCGTTCAGGGAGTTCAAATTGGTTAGCGGTGCCACAGAGGGACTTAGGAGATTGATCGAGGTGTTCCCTATAACTTTTCATCCTATTCCAACTCAGATTTATCTAGTGCAATAACTAATTGTATTTGGATTTTTTTTTTATATTCCTCGTAGTTTGTTCTTATGTGTGTATACTTGCTAAATTTATTAGCTCCCAAATATCGTTAAGAGGTAGATCGTGATGATTGTCTTTTGTTAACTGCCTCAAGGTAGAAGTAGTTGTTTATAATGATGAATTTTATTGTTTGTTACATATGTTTATGTTAGGGTTAAACTATTAGGTAATTTTATTCATTATCTCAACTATCTATTCTATCTTGTATATCTCTATACTATCTTCCGTCCTTATTCAGTCTCGGTATACACAGCTTAACAGTATTCTATACAATTAACAATTTATACCCTGAAATAATAAAATGAAAATATAACAGTTTATTTTCTGTATAACAATATTATAATTTTCATTTTCTAGAAGATAACCATTCTCCTTCATGTTAAACTGTAAAAAAGGTTCAATAAAGCAAATACAAACCCCCTCTTAAGGTTTCTCTGTGTAAAATATTTTTTTAATTTTAACAATTTAAAGTTGTCTCTTAAACTTAGTTTCCATAAAATATTTATATCATCAAACGTATTAAACGATCAAGAGTATCAGTTCAACTCTCAACACTTACCCTAGAGAGCGTTTTGTTATCGATTTTTCATGCCTCAATAGACATATCCAATACTCCTGAATGTTTCATTGGATCCTTCTAGTTTATGCCGTTAAGCCTACTCGTCCAATCTAGAAGAAATATATTTCTTTGAAGCAATCAGTCAAATCTTTTCTTAATATTTGTGACAGAGGGGAATCGAGACTTTTAACCTGTAATCTTATTCATTAGGCAAAAATTCGGTATGGAACCAAAAATTAAGCCTTGAATTTTAAAGCAAGATGATATAAGACAATAAAATAAATTTTTACCATACTGAACGAAAATCAGCCACTTTTGTTCTCTAAGTCCTTCGCAAAATGTCACATTTTCGACTCATATTTTGACTCAGTTTCTCGGCTCGGCTTTTCCTCGCTTGTAAAATAGGTTGGCACACAAAAAAGGACCAATTTTTCACCCTATTAAAAAAACTACGATTTTAAGCAAAAACAAAACCCTTACAATATCCATGGCGATGCTCGATTTATTTTTAGGATTTATGTATTTTTAAAATTCATGATAGCGAAGGATTTTATATTACTGTTTAGTTATTTGGACTTTCCTGTTTTATTCTATTTCTATTTTCTATTTCTATAAACGAAATTACTTTACGGGAGGCAAGGAAACTCCTTCCGTCATCAAGTGATTCTACAAAATTACATTAATTCTACTTATTACTAATTCAACTTGAATTTTTTTGGGTTTTTCTGGACTTTTTGAAACACAAAATTATCATTCATTCATACACTTAAAAACTAGAAAATCTCATTCAAACACATTTAATTAGAGACAGAACATTAAAAACATTCAACACATTACACATGACAAACACTATGTACAAATTAAAAACAAATGTATAAATTAACAACTCCTCCAAGTAAAATTAAATGTTATGAATGACATTTTCTTGTTTTTAAATGTATAAATGAATACTAATGGTGCTTTTCAAAAAATCCAGAAAACCCCAAAAAAATTAGGTTAGATTAGTAATAAGAAGGAAGTAGGATCACTTGATGACGGGAGATGAAGTCCGGAACGTAGTGTAAATTAAAAACTAGAATCAAATTGAAAAGTCCAAATAATCAAATAGTAATTGTTACTATCAGTAAGGGCTCTTTACTTTTTTAAATTTATAAATGAATACTAATTTTGTGTTTCAAAAATCCAGGAAAGAAAATTTAGGTTAATTTAGTAATAAGTAGGATTGGTATTATATTAAGTAGGTTCACTTTATAACGGAAGAAGTCCTCTTACCTCCAGAAACGTAGTGAAATTTAAACATAAGAGGCAAATGGAAGAGTCCAAATAATCAAACAGTAATTGTTACGATCAGTTAGGGCTCTTTTCGTTCAAGCTTAATACCTAATATATCTGTAAAATAACTTCTTTTGATTTTTTGGAAGTTTAAATAACCAGAGATCTCAAAAGATTAGACTTAATGTGATCGATAAAATGCTATGAAAATTTAAAGGAAGTGATTGACTAAAGAAGGTAAGAATTTTTTCTTCTAAACAGTCCAGTTTTTTTTTTTTTTTTTTTTTTTTGAAAACCATAAAGAGACCAATACATGATGCGTTGTAGATTTATAGCAGATGGTTACTCAGTGGTAATGTCAAAGGGACCACATAGCAAACTACCACAGCATTGTAGCTTTGGACAGACATAACGACTCGTTTGTTCTTGTTTATTTGTCAAATCAAATGAGCCTATGAACGCTTGGGCAGGCTTTAGCATCACTTATTTAGGACCAATTATTTATTTATCGAATTGAGATAGCTAAAATTAATAAAAATCAAGCTAGAAAATGTTATTTTTTAGTTATTTCAGTTTAGACTAGGGAGCATTATGAACATCATTCATTTCTTCTATCTTATTCTTAGAGAGTTGTTTAACAGTGTTTTATAAATAACTTAAAACAAACTAAATAATTAGTCAGGTAGTCTAAGCTGGACAACTTAGTTTCCAACAGGAGTTAAGAGTCAAAATTATATTCCTTATCGCTAATATTTAATATTTTATTTCGAAATTAATAACTCCCCATCTAGTCCCATATGTTTGAGTTAATTCATATCTTGGTTCAAGTCTTTTATCAAAACGAGATTGATCTATTCACACTTTCCATCTCAATATACTGAGTAGAGATCCTTTGTAGACATCATCTTCTCCTGCGGCATTGATCGATCCAAACCAAGCCACCAATCCCTTCTAAACTTTCATAGCATTGAATGTATGGTGAACTGTTTTCAGTTGTGTGATCTTTAATTTACTGCGTCTATTTAATTACTTTATTTTCATGCCTCTTTCCAGTTTTTACTGTGGAGACTGTGTGATAGCTGCTGAATATTTCTTTGCAAATCTAATCAGAAGATTCAAACCTAACAAGACATGCAACATTAAGTACATGTAACACGTGCTTCCAACTTAGAAAACCAATTCTTATACGAATTGGATTTTTTATGTCTGCTGGGGACAGCCCATATTGTTTGTTGCTGTTTAGGGGCTGGTTTAAGTATATTTCTGTACCTCGGAGGTAAAGGACACTATGTCCATTTTTGGCCAAATTGAGGTTATTTTACATTTGAATATAACTTTTTTTGCTTTAAACAGAGGTATAGGGCACTACGTCCCCAACCAATCACGTGGCAAGTTACAGCCTTTTAAATGGGCACTAAGTCCATTTTTACTCAGAGTATACAGCACCATGTGGACTTGGTGTAGTTTACCTCTAAAAGGTTTTAACAGTGTTGCTCACCAGCTGGACATCAGTGTTGCTGTTACACCGATGTTTTTTGCTTTATCTCCGTTAATGTACGTTAAATCCTAAACATCCTTACATATTCTTATTCAGCTTGCAATTTCTGTTAATTAGAGTACCCACATGATATATCTTGGACAACTTTTTTTACTTTTCCGACAGTTTTCCTACGCTTTTCCGGCCGTAACTCCGTTAATATTGATCGAATCTTGATAATTCTTGCATATTCTTGTTCCGCTTGCTCTCCCGGTTAATTTGAGTACCAACATGTCCAATTTTGAAAAAATAAAGTTTTTACCGTTTTTCCGATTTTCCGGGGGTTTTCGGCCGTTTCCGACAAAAAACTATAATTTCCGGAATCAGCGCGTTATTTCAAGCATTTAAAAAAAAATTCAAATTTTGACACAAGTACTGTAAAATGCATATTTTCCATAATGCTAGTGTAATGTAGGCCCTATCCATTTACTTAGGCCCCACAGAATAAAATATACAGAGGAACAACTAGGACAAACCCAAGCGTCATTTAAATGTTTCATCAGTATATTTTGTTGTTTATTAATTTTTTTTTGTAATTTATTCTTAAGTAAATGAAACTTGGAAGTACTAAAAATGCTGGGGTATAGTGATTTTTCACACATTCCAACCATCGTTAAGGAAATTTTTTATAGTATTTTAAAAGAATCTTTAAACTGCTGTCCTGAAAAATGAGGAAAATGGACATAGTGCCCTTTACCTCTGAGGTACAGATTTTAAGATCGGAAATAACACGTCAAAAGATAAATCCCTTCAAAGATATTCGCTGTTCTACCCCCTGTCGGTATTGACGGTGTTGGATGATCAATCTTAAGACAAAAGCCTAAACTGGCCGAACATACACAACCAATTTGTTAATCAACAATGATTTCAGAGCTGAAACCCAAATATATAAGTTGAAGCTTGATATTTTTGTATGTGCTACTTAAACATGTTTATCTTTAATGGGGGACGGTATGATAAATGCTGAGGGACATATCAAATAATCAAGCATTTGAAATGTTTTAATAATTTGAGGTGAGGTCCGGTCGTATTAAATTATACGTGTCATAAATCAAAAGTAATTACAAAATAAAATTGTTCGAAAAGTAATCAATTTTAATTTTACTGTCTTCAATTTTCTAGTTTATCATTTGAGAAAGAACAAAACTTCAACAAGACTGCATAGTTTTTTTTACCAGATGATTTTGTTGAAAAGTACACTCAACTTTTTTTGCGTCTCTGTGTTAACCAGGTATTAAGGTATTGGTATTATTAATGTATTATGTATTATTATTATTATTATTATTATGAATGCACAACCTACGTAAAGTTGACTATATACACTATCATTAACGCTGATTTGTTGTAAGCTAACTTGAACAAACGTCTAAAACTAAAGTGGTGAGATATTTTGGTTGAAATATGAGTTGGAACTATGAAGTACCAAGAATGTTTCTCAGCCGGTTCAGTTCACAACTATATCGTACTGGAGATTTGCAAGTTAATTGAGTAGTATTTCGATATTCTTTGCCTTGATTGCGCCATGAAATACGTCAAAACTCATCTAGTAGCTGCTTTCGTTGCCAAATTATTGTTTAAGAAATTATTGCATTTCTCTGGTGCAACTTCCGCAGAAGGGTTACACCATTTGCTATTAGTATGTCACTTTCGTTCTCTTATAATATTTTAAAAATTTGCTCTTACAACCTTAAATACTATAAAAGTGCTAAAATTATGCGTCAGGAATTTCATTGCCTAACTTGAGTGCTGATTTAAAGTGTAGTAAAAAGGTCTGTTGCCAAATATCATCCCAATGCATAGAAACGTCATTAATGAAAATACACTGATACTAACCCTTAAAAAATTTATAAAATAAGTTTGAGGTTAGTTGAATTTGAATTATCCTGGTATGAATAACTATTATTGAATTAAAATCAGTCTTAACTAAAATGTAACTGAAATATCAACCACCTATTTTCATCTCAACATAACTTAGCTGACTATGTGGTTTCTGATCTCACTTAATTGATATTTATTTTTAAACCCTTTAAAATAGTTAAGTGGTAATGATTATCACTCAATAGTTTCCCTCCAGACATTACAGGCTCCCACTGACTTCACCAAAGATTAGGTGTAACCCTTCTGCGGAAGTATAACTATTTCTCTTTGCAAATTTATTTAATCTGTACTTATTTAAACAACTTGTATTGTTCTTTTGTATCTTACATAAATGCACTCCGTTTAATATTTGTTCTATGTAATTATTTTGCGAAAATCTAGGCATAATTGAAATAAAATCAATATTCCATCAGATATATCAACCAATCAACTGATAAAAACCACCGTTAATGAACTCCAAGGAAGTTTCTTACACAACAAAAGATAAATCTCGGTGGAAAGTGGTAGGTTGAATGGTTGAATATAGCGCTGTAATGAACCCGTCAATGGTAATAATTTAACATTTATCTGATTAGATTACAAAATATACTACCCTATTGACAAACAAGTACTTCAACATTATTCAAAGAATAAATATGTAATTGGTTTGTTCGTATGTTTATCTTATAAAGCTTTATTTGTAATCATGATTAGAAACAATACTTCACTTGTATAATATTAAATTATATAGCCAAACGGTGTGTCTTAACTTGCCTTTAAAATCTCTATTAAATATTTCTATTTCCCTCTAACGAATACATTTATTAAAACTGGTTCTAACACTGGAACAGTAGTTCAAAATTAGAATTTTCAAGCAACTTACATAGTACTTATAAGCATCAAATTAGTATACATTAATTTACAAGATCATTTAATTGTTACAAAGAATATTAATTATGATACGGTAGGATTTGTTTTCATTTTAGCGTAAGTACCCAAAATAAATTATCATTATCATTATTATTTATCATTAAGGCAGTAGAACCTTTACAACAGTTCGTTATAAAAATATATATTTGGGACTTAAATCATGGCTACTTTCATCAGACATACAACACGAACCCTTTGATGTTTCCCTCCTCTCCTATAGCGTCATATTCAACATTGTAGCCTGCTCTTTCATTGGTTACTTTAATCAAACCACAAACACACGCTTTGCCATTCATCCTGTTCGGCTAGTTTCTTCGTACAAACATTTGAGCATTTCGAATGTTCCATTCGAACTCCATGGTTTGATGGAGTTTACATTCCTGTATTGAGATATTGTTAAGTACTAAATAATATTCGTAGGTATGTGTGTATATATGCAAATTAAAAAAAACAATTAAGCTTACTCAAAATTTCACACTTTTTAAATTAATTTTAAAATGTATGTGTAAAAGAGGTTTTGATCCCTGTTATTGTCTTGCATAATTTTACTGTATATATATTGTCCTACCAATTACCTCAACTACTAATTTTTAAGCATAAATACATGTGTAAATCACTTTATCGGCAGACTCGGAAAAAAGTTAATGAAAAGAGTCAACTTATGAACCGGTAGAGAGGACCGTTAAAGTTATATAACGATTGTTATTGTTCTCTAGATGTAAGAAATGTTGAAAATGTATTTTCACACGTTAATGCTAATTCCTCACATTTTTCAACAACAAAAAATAATAAAAAACTATGCACTTTTAGTTAGGAAACGCTGTGATGTCTAGTTACGGCATTGTGTTTGTCTTCATCAGCCCTTTAAATTGAGGTATAATCCCAACTATATTTACGTTTTAGATTTTTTTACTTTATTTGCAGAAAGTGACCTAAAGTAAACCATGGCCGAAAAGGGTAGTAACTATAGTGGAGAAGAAATTCTGTATTTTCATTTATATTTACAGTGTACTCCTACAAACAAATATCGATGGGTGTCTAGAATTTTTGGCTCTTGTTATGCTCAAAATGATAGCCGAGACGGAAAACGAGTGTTCCGTTTTAAGGGTTCGTTTAAAACTATTAGAGGGAAATAAATGACACACAATTCGCAACATTTTCTTATAACCCTCCAGTGTGAAACTTAATTAAATAATCGAAAAAAATATTAATATTGGTATAATTAAAGATAACTGGTGACAACAAAACCCACTTAGTAGAAAACACTCTATATTTAAAAATATATGTATATGTTTTTAAACTAAAACAAATTTTTAGCTTTTTATGAAACTTAATAAATTTGATTGAAAGATTTGTGTTTTACAATACAATGAAAACGGAACAACTGTGCATTAAAATTTAACGAAACGCGGAGTGATAATAAATATTCAATATTCTCCCTGAAAACAATACGTCCATTGTCCTAACGTTATTAAACTTTCGTTTAGCCGTCTGACATTTTAAAATAACCTGGCGAACTCACCATCAGTTTTTGTAAATGTTTCTATTTTTATTTAAATGTCTGATGGTATTTCAAAACTAAAAGAAATTGTATTTTAATATTATTAGTATTACAAAAGTACCTTTAGCAAAAAATTCCTTGTCCATAACACTAGTCTATTTTGTCTTATTTAGAATCATGCAAATATTTCAATGATAAGAAAAACCCCATTTTACGTCGTTTCAAATATTATGCGATCAAATTATAACGTAGCCTTTCACAAACCCAATTAACTGTATAATATATATAAAAATATTAATATAATCATTTTATATATTCTATAAACTAGTCACATGTGATCCGTATCACAGCAGCCTTTTACCACTATGTAAGAGAAGTGATTACTTTAAACAACCAAGTAATCCGGTTCAGTGACTATTGGTTGTCGACGAAACTGGATAATGCTTCATATATTTTTTTTAATATCTCCAATTTAGTGTATTGGTTATATCTGCTTGAACAGCTTTCTTTCCACTTTCTTCTTTCCCCTTTCTTCCAATTAATATTTACCATCATTGTTATTATTAGAGATTATCTCATTTTCATTGCTTGGTAAAAATATTATCTTAGAAATATATGGAAATACATAGTGTCCCTAAACAAAATGGAGCCATTCTGTGCTTTTTTATACTTGCATCGAAACGCAGATTTTACAATCCTAGGCCTAGTTTTCAATCCATCAATCTGTAGGCGTATGTGTTTTTGTTACAATTTTTTTCAATCGCTGTGTGTGTACTTTGTACACAATAGTCTTAGACCATTTGTGCTGATTTTTGTATGGAGTATCAAGTATGCCTTAAGTGTTTCCGAAATTATGCACTGTATAAATTTATATACATTACGAACTGTCAGACGGAAAACTAGGCAAGAGAGACATGGTTATATGCAAATTCTGAGCGTTTCGGTGAAAACCTAACTCGCAAAAGTGGTACATTTTGTTAACTGCCATTCTTTAAAGATTCATGTATAACAATATTTAAAAAAAACCCACAAGTTTATTTCAATACTGCTCCAATTCGGTAGTAATAGTCGGTCGACTCTTAACTCAGTCATGTGGAAATTTAAAACCACTGGCCAAACATATTTACATAATTTGATATTTCTGAGGGATAAACCCTCATATCCATCCGAACGACTTTTGAACTCCTCAACTCAATATTAACCATGCAATAATATTAGCGATAATATAGCCGTAGCAACTCAATATTAGCGTTGTATGTTATATGATAAAAATTACATAAAAATGCAGGTAGCAAGCATTAAATTTATACCAACATTGTTTTATTTAGCTGATTTAATTAATATGTATTTGAAGCTCTTCATTTTTAAACGTAAATAGAGCTTAATGACTATACTGAGACTTATTCTGATATCGCTCATAAAAATATATTATTTTGTTATTATATTTGATTCGTAAATTTTACTTTTATCAAAATGTTTTAAGCAAATCAAATGGATTTTTTCTTGGCGGTTAGCTATTACAGTGTTATACTACTAATTCTCGAGATCAACTTGTCGCGAGTTGAATATGTTAACGGCTCGTCAGACTAGCGTTTCAGTTCCCGGTAACTGTGACAAGGGATTGTAATTATATCATAACACTACTAATCTGAACACTGCTTATGATATTATCATTGTCAAAGCAAGAATAATTAATCCACTAATATGGTTGGGTTAAATTAAAAAGTAAATATTGATCATGGCTTTTAGTATGTTTGCAACAGCTTTGTTTGTTGACAATACCGTCAAATGCAATCTAAGTGGAAATTATTTTGTCATCATCGGCAATAAATGTGATTTAGAAAGATATTTAAGTTTTCAATTTACTTTGAAACCCGTATTTTGAAAAAAGCTCAAGATAAAACCCCCATTAATCTTTTATTCTTAGTAAAACCTTTGAATACAAATAATGAATAGACCTCCTACTCTTATGGCCCAGCTGTCGCTAGTTTTGGGTGACCCAGAATTTAAACTTGTCATAGTTTATAAATTACTTACAGAGGGTGCTTCTCTTATCCCCTTATTTTGGCTATTTACTTTCACATTTTCTATTCTATTTTGCATAAATCAATAATTAATTGACTATTGTTTGTTTTATATGTCACTAAATGATATTTACTGATATTATTTTTTTCTGATACGTAAATTAATTGGCGAAATCAGTACACCATGTTGATGATTCGACATAACTAGGAGCTCTTATAATCCGGGGTCACTCAAAACCTGGTGCACATTTGGTAATGCGATGGGAGGTCTGCTTCAGATTCAAAGTCAATGGTAAAACTCTGTATGACCAGTCCAATATTAGCAGGCAATGCACCCCATAATTTCTTCGGTTACTGAAGAAAGGTTTTTCTTTTTTTTTCCTTTTTAAAATTATGCTGGTGGCTTTTTAAGTTGCATTTGACTCCTCACATAGGCCTGCGTGGAAATTATCAAGAAAAGCAACGAGCGAGCCAGGAAAATTCAAGGGCGAACAGTATTGCAAAACGTATGCGACAACGTGGAGGCTCGAATTTACAATATCGCGGTCAAAGATCCGAGGTCATATGCGCTACCAACTGCGCAACCGACTCACTAATACTGAAAACATAGAACTAATAGAATAAACAGAAGAATAAGAATCAATTTGTAAGAGTGTTTTAGTGTTTTTATTAACTACTACATTATACCATGTAATACGAAATTAAGTATGCAACTCTGTTAGTTTACTACAGCTCAGCTTAGACTTAACCATAAGGGTGATGCAACTTCCATATTTTGAAAAACTAAATCTTCAAGGTTTTCTTATAAATCAACCATGCTCTATTTGAGCACATTGGTGCGTAAATAAAACATTTCAAATATTAATTATATAAACAAACATTTTCTTTCTGGTCAAACTTTTCAAACAGTGAATAAATCAGTAGCCTATTTATTAGTTCAATTTAGAACTTCAATAAGACGGATATATTTTGTTTCGTTTTTCGATGATGAACATAAAGTAAAGTGTAGCTAAGTCATATCAATTTATGTCATCATGCTGCACGGTATAACATTTGTATTACTCAGAAGTAATGCTGGTGTGTAACCTATTGTTACAACTTTTGTACTCCACTATTCTAATTTATGGGTATTCAATTTGTAATAACAGCCATTATTATTCAGGCTAAGTAAAGTAAAGAACTAAATTTAATCAAGTAAAGGTAAAATCTCAATTTACATTATTAATACCAATCTGTCAAAACTTGGCCTACTCAGCGAATAAAATCTCTCTTAAGTATATAAAACAACTAAACCGTGACTCCCTGGTAGCAAAATCCACTTCTGTCGGCTACAAGGTGGATCAATAGTGTAAAAATATGTATGCCATCTAGAAGGGTAAGCGGTGATGCGATAAAGTCCGCCTGAGCGCGTTTACAGAAAAATAAAACATTTGGTGATGCATATTTTATCATTTTTTATCATTCTTTATCATTCTTTGGTGAGACAGGTACCTCATGGAGGACGTTACCCTGAATATGAGTGAAGGATGAGTGTGATGATCGTGATGATAGTGGCGCGATCTTGTAGCCTTATAAATGACTAAGGTTGGCACGTTCCTTAGACAGGACTGTTAATTAATAGCCCAACAGCCAATGGCAGCTGGCTCCAGAAACAACCCTTCAAAAAGCTACTAAATTTTCTCGGGATCGATCTGGCTACCTACAAGTTTGTAGGCGGGCACTAAAACCACTTCACCAACCAGCCTATTTTGGTACTACAAAGCGTTCATCCTATTCTCTTATACGAGCAATGTTATCTTGCATGCTTGCTTGCTTGCTTGCTTGCTTGGTTGATTGTTATGTTTGCACAATTATCTCAAAAACAGCTCCGAGGATTTCCTTCAAAGACTGGGAATAAGTAATTTATGACTCAAAAACGTATTTTATGCAGATTACTTGGCCATAGAAAATCTAATAGTGTAGTAAAACGAATTTTAAAGTTGTAACATTTTAACATTGGCCTTATGAGTTGCCAAGATAGCAACGAAAATAAACAAGGAAAATGTAAACAAATGAAGTAATCATAACAGCTGTTTGCAATCCACAGCCATCAAGAAAAAATACAGTGAGTGGTACGACGAGTTCATGGAGCAATAAAAAAGGTTTCTACTTATCAACTTTATGACATTGAAATATTTTATTGTAACTGGATGAACTGGTAAACATAAAATGACACCGAGCAAGGCTCGGTCCACCAGGTACTATTTTGTAACACGTCTAGGCAAGAGTTCGTGAGAATCAAGGTGCTCAAACTTTGACTCTATCATTATACAATACTATAAATAAATAAGATAAATGTGTTGATTTCAGCTTAAATATAAAAACATTCCCTGAAGAGTAGTGGCTACTTAAAAAAGGCTTGCCTATCCTATAAGTTATAGGCCAGGAATTCTCATCTTGACGTCTAATTTTTTTTAGTTGCTATATTTATGGAATATGCACGGTTTCTAATAAAACATTTAACAAAAAATGTTTTGATATCCGTCTCTTTTGATTAAAAATAAAATTAACTTAAGAAATAAAAATTGTAAACAATTTATTTTTATGAAAAGCTTTGCTGGAAAACTTTTGATGCTCTTTATTTTCGCATCGGATTACCTTTTTATGTATGTAGAAAAATAGGTGAAAAAATATTTATTCGTGTGTTGAGTGAGCAAAGTACAGCATTGTCTCACAGGTGATAATGTTGGCACCCGAGCTTGTAAGGGTGACAACGTGCTTTACTCTCGAAATGCACATAGCATTTTTTTCCTTTACCTGCAATAATAAATAACCTGACCATAAAACTTTTTTCCTACAACCGCGCTCAAAGTGTCAGTTTACGCACCGAAAACCAATCGTAAAACAGCTGTTTACTGAGGAGCGAGCGAGTAAGTCTTTTAAAGTCTTTGGAGCGAGCGCAAAAGTCTTTTGCGCTCGCCACCAGTGGCGTAGATAGACTTTTGTCAAAGGGGGGATATTACCGGGGGGTCTGGGGGCGCTCCCCCAGAAAATGTTTGAAAATTATAACTCTAAAACTAGCTTTTTTATGCAATCTAGAGGCATAGTGGAACTCATACAGTATTATATGGAATAAATTATGCAGACACGTGGTCGCCGCGCGCATACCGGAAGCGGGCATTGGCTCGTTCTCCAAAAGAACGAGCTGAACACAAGGGGGAGTGGTTTGTGGTTTGATGTCATAATGATCTTATATCTGCTTTATTCTTTTTTGTATAAGTTTTTACTTTATTCTCATAATTTTGTTAAGTTGTTTTCACGTAGTTTTGGTGCTTTTATTAAAAATGCCATCTGTCATTTATTTTACTTAGGCTTGAAGAAATTACTTACTTTTTATTTAATTTAAAATAAAATCACTAGATAACAAATGAATCTAGGAATCTGCATCAGTCCATTCACTCAATTCTCTGCTAGCACTGATCACCGAAGTATTATTTTAGAATTATACTGTAGGTTAATTAATGCAGGCGACGACGGTAGCGGCGGCGGCGGCAGTCCCATCCACATAGGGGCGAAGGCGGAGGCGGCGGGCTCATCTAAGCAGGGGGCGGTGGTTGTCGCACGATTCATTGCCGAAGCATAGTTTTTTCACGCCACTAGTATCACCTTCACTCTCAGTTTTTCGTTTTGGAGTGAAAACCCCCGTCAGTTTGCACTGTTTCGAAATCACAACATATTGTAGTCACATCGCGTCGCGTCGCTGCGAATTACGCAAGGTCACAGAACCGACTGACCGAGTTATAAACGCATCCTATACGTCAAAGTCAGATCAGGTGCGTTAGTTCCGGTGTTGGCCGTTAGAGGGAATATAGGTAGTGGGTCAATCTAGTATTGTTATCACTTCAGTTCCAACAAGAAATAATGTAGGCCTGTGTAGCCTACAGGTTCACTCATTTTGAAAAATATACAAATAATTGTTCAAAATAACGTCTTTCTGATACATTTGATTAAAAACATTCAGGACAAAATGAACAACATTATAATTTGACTGTAAGATATAATATTATAGGCGGTGAATTTTAATCTAATACCAATTCGACTGTGAGTTTTCAGTTGCGTTCCCAGACTGATTTATCGTCTGTCTTTCATAACAGGGTATTTGCAAATCGGGGACTATCAGCAGATTTACTAAGGAACAGAAAATGCGAAATTTTGCTTTGATTCTGTTACAGTAACAGTTCACTTTCAGTTACGCATTCGCCGCTACCACCAATATTCCAAAATACTATATTGTATTTTTAAGCCTCTTGTCATCGATCCTGCCGCGTTCGTTTGGCGCGCAAGACCTCAAAGATAACATTTGGCAGTTGTCAACTACTAAATAAATACTAACAATAATAACTTTATTTATATATTTTTACAAACATTTTTTATTTCTTAATGCGGTAAAAGAATTACTTCCTAGTTAAAAGTCGTAGCCTAACTTTAATTTTTAGAGGATAATTAATTTTTTTTACATACTATAGGGCCAAGGGGGGGATATATCCCCCTTATCCCCCCCCCGTACCTACGCCACTGCTCACCACGTGATTACTTTCACGCTCGCCAGCTGATTTTGCATTTTACTCGGCGCGCAACAGCGCTCCTTTCCGTTTCCGACTGGGCTAGACTTGTTTATAACCTAAAACTGGCGCATTCAGCTACAATGATTGTCTTAAGTGATGACGAATTCGGACTTCCTCCACCTGATACCAGTGAATTAGTGAAAGAAGTTTAATGAAACTTATTACCTCGTAAATCTAGAAACCTTTATGAAAAGAAATATGAAGAATTTATGCAATAATAATGTCTATTTTGTTTCGTTCTGCTAATGACGCATGCATCGAGGTAGCTGCCACTATGCTGCACCAGCGATCAGATGATTGTTGCAACGTTCTTACATGCTTCATTCTTAGATGTTCTCACGGCTGATGTTGTAAATGTTAATCTTATTTGATTATTTCTGCCACTAAATCAGCTGTTAGCGCCTGCATTCGTTAAGCTGCAACATATCTACATGTGTGCGTGGAAATTTGAAGGCGCTCTAATTTTTGAATTAATAATTTCAATGCTGTTCTTATAGGTTTATTTTATCTCCCGCCGGGAGACAAAGTAATCTCTTTACTCCCGCTGGGAAACAAATTATTATTTTACTCACCCATTACAAGGAATAAAAAGTGCCTAAACACAGCATGAAGGGAAAACGTGTTTTTTCTTGAATTTGAAAATTTTCCAACTAAAAAAGTTTTACAAGTTTTAATTTGTACGCTGGTGAAATTATCATTTTTAACGATATTATTAAGACATGTTGACATAAAAATCATAGAGACCCTACGATTCACCTAATTCAAAAGAAATACCGCCTGGCCTATGAATAATCGTTATGACAAATGCTTCATATTAACTATCATTTAACACAAAACACAAAATATCATGATCATCATGATCATAATGATCATTTTTAAGTTACCATTCTCAATTCAACATAATCATAATGGAGACTGTACGATTCACCTAATCCAAAACAAATACTACCTGGCCTATAAATAATTAGTTTTTTAACAAATAATTCTTATTAATGATCTACATCCACGTATCCATAAAATACAAAGCCCTGACTCACAGAGCCACTAATGGTTTTTTGAGACTCACAGTTATTTGGCTATGCCGTATTTTTCAATTAAAAAATCTAAAAGTTAAAACAAATATGAAATTTGTAAATTTTTAATTTCAATTTCAGATAAACATAAATTCATTCAAGCACTCTAACATATTCATCTAGTTATTTTAGATGTATTCTCTAGTTATTTTTAGTAACAGGACACTATATTGTACTACGTTTAGACCATTATAACAGTAACCATGATAACAGTAACATGATAATATACTTTTTAAGACTTCAAAGACAACTGTTTTTTTTTAGAAGTTGTTATTAAATTAATATGCTTTATCCGATCCCATCCCATATCCGGAGACAGGAATTTCCTTCCTTTATTTACAAAGTTCTGTCCTGCTTATGACATTGACTACTGATATTTATTAAGTTGTCAGTTATGACAGGGCCTTTTCTGCCTGCGTAGACTTGTCAGTCATGTTAAAACATGAGTGCTTTACACGGTCTTTTTTAACAGGAGATTAATGCAATTCTACTTAACTATACTTTATATAAAATTCTAACTAAATTCCACATTACGCATTGCACATAAGTCACTTATAGATCAATGCGATTTTATGTATTAATAATATATATTCTGATCCAGTTTATTCAATTAAAGATTATAAAATGCAGGATGAGGATATTTTGCACACACTTTTAGGGGTAAATACACTACTTTTTTGCTCATTTCATTTCTTCTCCTCGTCCCTTGCCTAAAATTTTAATATACATAAACCATAAGCTTAATCAACAATGTAATGCTTCATAAAATCTTGTTTCAAAGACAAGTAGTAGTATTTACAATTGCATGCAACTTATATTTCCATCAAAATGGAAAGTTACGGTGGTCCCGCGCTTGTCTTACACCATCTACGGTAATAGCTACTTCCCTATGGGGGACATTCCCTGAAAGGCACAAACAAAATACCATTTACCGGAAAAGTAATTTCTCTTACCAATAAAATAGCTGAGCTATATAAAAATTACGGTCATTTTTTGGCTCACCTTTTAAGTACTGCATGTTATTCGAAGTATCTCTTGGAACTAGCCCGAGTAGATTAGATCATATAAACCGACACTTCAAACAAAACCTGTACTCAAGTTTCTCGGCAAGACTAATCTCTCTCCAAGCACCTGTCAAGTTAACGTTTGAGCCCGTATTTGTCTTATTCCGGCTTCATTCAATCTCGATTTGTCAGAAAAACGTAAAACGATTGTCAAAGTATTGTTCTGATACAAAGCAATTCTTTCTTCGTAGATGGTGTAATTGTATGATTAATTCCATTAACTACTTATTTCTACATAATAATTTGTGCTGTTCTCTCTAACAAGTAAACATCGTAAGGAAGTTGTTCACACAAATCTTTAAACACATTGCTAAAGACAAATACTTATAATGCATAAAATTAATATATCTTTAAAAGTTATTATGTTATAAAAATTAAAATGAGTCTAAATTGTCACTCTTCTTACAAGACACAAAAGAAATCTGCAATTTCGGTCGCTTTTTAGGGAACAACCCGCGAAAGGTGAACCGTAGGCTCTCTGCGAGCAAGACGAGATAGGTAGCTGAGGTGCAAGGGGATTTATAAGATTGATAGAGGTAGCCCGTCCACCGTATATTCCTATTCCATCTCCGATTTTATCCAATGTATAACTGCATCTAAATTTTACTTTCTCTTCCTGTACATAGCATTAAGAGAAATTAATGTTATCGTCAAAATTTACGATTTTGGGTTGTAAGTGGATAAATTCAATTTAGGAATCACTGACCCAAAAAAGTTGTTTTCGGAGTGGTGTTTATCAACCCGTACGCACGCGCACGCGCGCGCGCGCGCGTATGTGTGTGTGTGTGTGTGTGTGTGTGTGTGTGTGTGTGTGTGTGTGTGTGTGTGTTCAAGTTCAAGTGAAGTTCAAAACATCTTTATTCAAGAACAAACATTTGACAATTTCACAAATTTTTCTGCCAATGCGCTAATTGCACGGGCGGGAGCGTAGTTGGTGGAGTAGTCCAATAATATGCAACGTTACACTAATACTTGCAGCACATTGCTTTGCAGACTCGTGGTCATGCACAAAAAATGATTAAATCTAATAAAAAATAAATCAATATTTATAAAATCCTATTGCTTTAAATAAGCAATTCTTGTATATATTTATAAATATATATATATACATAAATCCTATCTCGAAAACATAGATAACAAAGTGTGTGATTTATTAAACAAAGCTAGAGACAACACCAATTGTCCGAATTTAATGCAATTTGGCATGTAGGTATACAGCCATTATATCTCCAGGCACTTTCATTATTTTTTTCAAAGGTTTTCACCCTATCAAACCCCTAAAAAAGATACAAAAACTAATTTCTTAAAGACGGCTCTATCGATTTTGATGAACTTTTAGCGAATTTCCCCTATTGGGAAGAAGCTTTTACCGTAGGTCTCATGGTAAGACCTAAGCCCCAGACCATGATAACTTTTCGTTTTACGACCCCCAGAAACAAAAACATGTATGTATATATATATATATATATATATATATATATATATATATATATGAACTTAGTTTCGAAACATGTCATCTTATAAATAAAATTTTTGAAAATAAAACAGATACTTGTTATGAAACTAATCTGATATATATATGTGTGTGTGTGTGTGTGTGTGTGTGTGTGTGTGTGTGTGTGTGTGTTATCACGATAGCGACCGTAAAAATAGCCCGATCGTTATGAAATTTGGTATCGACATGATCGACATGAAAAGTGGTAATCAATTGGACAAATTCGTAAAGCCCGATCGGACCACCATGCACCACCGGAAGCTGAGGTGTGATCCCGTCTGTGATTGAACCAGAGCTGAGGTGTGATCCCGTCTGTGATTGAACCAGAGCTGAGGTGCGATCCCATCTGTGATTGAACCAGAGCTGAGGTGTGATCCCGTCTGTGATTGAACCAGAGCTGAGGTGTGATCCCGTCTGTGATTGAACCAGAGCTGAGGTGTGATCCCGTCTGTGATTGAACCAGAGCTGAGGTGCGATCCCGTCTGTGATTGAACCAGAGCTGAGGTGTGATCCCGTCTGTGATTGAACCAGAGCTGAGGTGCGATCCCGTCTGTGATTGAACCAGAGCTGAGGTGTGATCCCGTCTGTGATTGAACCAGAGCTGAGGTGTGATCCCGTCTGTGATTGAACCAGAGCTGAGGTGTGATCCCGTCTGTGATTGAACCAGAGCTGAGGTGTGATCCCGTCTGTGATTGAACCAGAGCTGAGGTGTGATCCCGTCTGTGATTGAACCAGAGCTGAGGTGTGATCCCGTCTGTGATTGAACCAGAGCTGAGGTGCGATCCCGTCTGTGATTGAACCAGAGCTGAGGTGTGATCCCGTCTGTGATTGAACCAGAGCTGAGGTGTGATCCCGTCTGTGATTGAACCAGAGCTGAGGTGCGATCCCGTCTGTGATTGAACCAGAGCTGAGGTGCGATCCCGTCTGTGATTGAACCAGAGCTGAGGTGCGATCCCGTCTGTGATTGAACCAGAGCTGAGGTGCGATCCCGTCTGTGATTGAACCAGAGCTGAGGTGTGATCCCGTCTGTGATTGAACCAGAGCTGAGGTGCGATCCCGTCTGTGATTGAACCAGAGCTGAGGTGCGATCCCGTCTGTGATTGAACCAGAGCTGAGGTGCGATCCCGTCTGTGATTGAACCAGAGCTGAGGTGCGATCCCGTCTGTGATTGAACCAGAGCTGAGGTGTGATCCCGTCTGTGATTGAACCAGAGCTGAGGTGCGATCCCGTCTGTGATTGAACCAGAGCTGAGGTGTGATCCCGTCTGTGATTGAACCAGAGCTGAGGTGTGATCCCGTCTGTGATTGAACCAGAGCTGAGGTGTGATCCCGTCTGTGATTGAACCAGAGCTGAGGTGTGATCCCGTCTGTGATTGAACCAGAGCTGAGGTGTGATCCCGTCTGTGATTGAACCAGAGCTGAGGTGTGATCCCGTCTGTGATTGAACCAGAGCTGAGGTGCGATCCCGTCTGTGATTGAACCAGAGCTGAGGTGTGATCCCGTCTGTGATTGAACCAGAGCTGAGGTGTGATCCCGTCTGTGATTGAACCAGAGCTGAGGTGCGATCCCGTCTGTGATTGAACCAGAGCTGAGGTGCGATCCCGTCTGTGATTGAACCAGAGCTGAGGTGCGATCCCGTCTGTGATTGAACCAGAGCTGAGGTGCGATCCCGTCTGTGATTGAACCAGAGCTGAGGTGTGATCCCGTCTGTGATTGAACCAGAGCTGAGGTGCGATCCCGTCTGTGATTGAACCAGAGCTGAGGTGCGATCCCGTCTGTGATTGAACCAGAGCTGAGGTGCGATCCCGTCTGTGATTGAACCAGAGCTGAGGTGTGATCCCGTCTGTGATTGAACCAGAGCTGAGGTGTGATCCCGTCTGTGATTGAACCAGAGCTGAGGTGCGATCCCGTCTGTGATTGAACCAGAGCTGAGGTGTGATCCCGTCTGTGATTGAACCAGAGCTGAGGTGTGATCCCGTCTGTGATTGAACCAGAGCTGAGGTGCGATCCCGTCTGTGATTGAACCAGAGCTGAGGTGCGATCCCGTCTGTGATTGAACCAGAGCTGAGGTGCGATCCCGTCTGTGATTGAACCAGAGCTGAGGTGCGATCCCGTCTGTGATTGAACCAGAGCTGAGGTGCGATCCCGTCTGTGATTGAACCAGAGCTGAGGTGCGATCCCGTCTGTGATTGAACCAGAGCTGAGGTGCGATCCCGTCTGTGATTGAACCAGAGCTGAGGTGCGATCCCGTCTGTGATTGAACCAGAGCTGAGGTGCGATCCCGTCTGTGATTGAACCAGAGCTGAGGTGTGATCCCGTCTGTGATTGAACCAGAGCTGAGGTGCGATCCCGTCTGTGATTGAACCAGAGCTGAGGTGCGATCCCGTCTGTGATTGAACCAGAGCTGAGGTGCGATCCCGTCTGTGATTGAACCAGAGCTGAGGTGCGATCCCGTCTGTGATTGAACCAGAGCTGAGGTGTGATCCCGTCTGTGATTGAACCAGAGCTGAGGTGTGATCCCGTCTGTGATTGAACCAGAGCTGAGGTGCGATCCCGTCTGTGATTGAACCAGAGCTGAGGTGTGATCCCGTCTGTGATTGAACCAGAGCTGAGGTGCGATCCCGTCTGTGATTGAACCAGAGCTGAGGTGTGATCCCGTCTGTGATTGAACCAGAGCTGAGGTGCGATCCCGTCTGTGATTGAACCAGAGCTGAGGTGCGATCCCGTCTGTGATTGAACCAGAGCTGAGGTGCGATCCCGTCTGTGATTGAACCAGAGCTGAGGTGCGATCCCGTCTGTGATTGAACCAGAGCTGAGGTGCGATCCCGTCTGTGATTGAACCAGAGTTGAGGTGCGATCCCGTCTGTGATTGAACCAGAGCTGAGGTGTGATCCCGTCTGTGATTGAACCAGAGCTGAGGTGCGATCCCGTCTGTGATTGAACCAGAGCTGAGGTGCGATCCCGTCTGTGATTGAACCAGAGCTGAGGTGCGATCCCGTTGCACTCCGCGGAGAAGGCCGTGTTGGAGGTGCTTCGCGTGCGCCTTGAAGTTGCCCGTAAGAGGTTAGCATACTTCGCCCGAAAGCTTTACAACGATCTGAAATCCGTGATGGGACATGGTCCAGCCGGTGTCTCTTCTTTCAAAAAACATGCATTCAATGTTTTATCTATGTAAAAAAGAGCATAGTTTTAATTATTCTTACATTGTGTTTATTTTGGAAAACTTGTATATACATGTATATTTTATCTGTAGACCTTACTTTGTATTGACCTGACTTATTGTGCAAAACAGCATGCCGCTGACAAGCGCTGCAAATAAAGACGTTATTTATTTATTTATAAATAATCGATATATGAAACTGAAGCCTATTTTTATGTTGTTTTTTAAGTCACGAACTGCCGCGGACTGCTAGTAAATATTTTATCAATTCATTAATTCATTCATCATTCATTCATTCATTCATTCATTCGTTCGTTCGTTCGTTCATTCATGTTGTTATAGGCTTTCTTGCTTTAAAAGGCTGTAAAGGCTTAATGGGCCTATAATTGAAAGTATTTGTCAGATTTCTGGTACGGTTTATAATCTAACGATTCTTTGCTCATTTCTTAGAATATACATATATTATCATGAAAATTATTACTAAGAAGGTCTTATATAATTTATAATTATTAAGTAAAATTTGTATATCTATAATATTATAGAGGAGAGGGGTTTGATTATATATTTATAAACGGTTAATTCATTTTTAGTTGTATAAATTTCTTAAAAGAGATTAGACAAATATTGTATTAAATTTAGGCGTCAAATCATATTTAATAGGAACAAGGTAACAATTCTCAAAATATTTTGTTAACTGACATTTGCTAACTAACATTAACTAATATTTTGTTAACTAACTTATCCTTATACTTTTACATTGATAGTTCTCCTGATTTTTACTTACAAATTACTTTTGGCTAGCAGTCTAATTTTTAACTAAATGTGAATATGATAAATGTAGTAAATCAGTGGTATAAGCACGATATCTTACAAATTACACTGATCAATTAACTTATATCTCCTAATTTTTTGTTACACACTGGATCTAATTTGTTTGTAATGTTTTTGATACGAAAACCAGGAATTGAAAATCCTAAAAATCAATCTATCTCTCTAAATTACTTCGGAAATCTATTACAATAAATTTATTTAACATTTAAATAGTAATATTTGACTTATTCTATATAATCAACTTTATTTATTTAATTGCATGAATGTTTATTCATTCAAACGTAGTTTGTTTTGAATTAATGTTGGTGATTTTGGAGACCGAGAGCACTAAAGGCAATGTTTTCAAAGAGGCTGGATGACAGCCGCGTGGATGATTGATTCAGACCCGTCTATCCCCTCCATACCTCCATAATCTTACTCTATCACGTCTTTGCTATCTCTGGAAAGTTTACTTTAGCACAAGCAAACGTGGTGACCTAGTCACTCTTTTAAAATTTGAATACTACCTATATTATTATTAAAGCACCTACTGCTCCAGAAAAAAAATCATCAAACTGCTATTAGATACCGCTGTGTTTTAATACATGCACTGCGGAGTAATATTTCGCCATAGCCAAAAAATTACCACCTGATGGCGAGGTCGAATTAATTATCCCATACTTTAGTTTTCTGGGCCAGACATTCCAAACCGGCACATTCGATTTTTCATTCAAACGATTAACCATGATTTAAATTGTTACTAATTAGGTATTTTAATTTGTACTAATTTGTATCAACAATTAAGAGAAGGTACCTCTTAGATAAGACAACATTAACGACTCTTCACTGGGGGTCAATAGCCTCACATCACGGAAATACTCGACAAGATTGTTTATTCTCATGTCAAAATATAGGAAATAATATTGGTGTGTAATAGTTGTTGCTAAAGAAGGAAACATTTGTACTTCAAGAATAACTGAGTTATTAGCCTAAAACACGTTTTTTTATTGGCCGGGCTTGTCTGGTACCATAGGATTTTAAAATAAACTATATGCCATGGTTTATTATTTGTATTTATTGGTATTGTCAGAAAAAAACTGGTGTAGGAATTGGTATCATCAATCCCTAAAAAAGGGACATGAGCTTCCGATTTATTTCAGGCACACGCAATCAGATCTATGCAAATAATATCTCTACCAAATTTAAAGTAAATCGAATTATATATGTGGCCGCTAAAGCAAAAAAATGCATTTTTTCCATAAATCGAGTATTTTTGATAGTATGACTTTGGGAGGGGGCTTTAAATGGTTTTATTTTTATTTTATTTAACAATATATACATATTTTATTTACATTCGGGGTTTACATTACCCTCTTTAGGCCCAAAACCCCAAATTCGGGGCATTCATCTCCCAACACTGGGGTTGAAGGTGCGCCAATTTTTTTGGCCAACGAACTTGGCCTAGATATCGTAGAGAGGCATGTTTGTACCAAATTCGAAGAAAATCCATTGCGACCGCTATAGTGCCAAAACACAGTCATTCCCCCCCCCCCCAAAAAAAATTGAAATGGAGGGAGTAAGTATTTACTCTGAAGTGCTGCACTACAGTAATCTGATGTTTAACATTATCCTGGATCTTTCAACTACCGGAGCCAGCTTACCAGAGCAATTGATTTATAATGAAAAATCTCATATCACAAGATTATTGCAATTAAGGTACAAGGTATTATTTCTAATGAGGAATACTTTTCAAATATAAGTTTGCCTTTATTTATATTGACTGATGGTGTCCCGCTTCGCTGGGAAAATTAAACAAGTAATTAATCGCAAATTTAAAAAATTAAACAGTTGTTTAGCCCTTTTCTGTACATTTGTGCCCTTACAGAAAATGTTATCAAATAACCAATTATATATCTCCTGGTATTTTCTCACCGAGAACTTTCATTCAAGTATAGAGTTGATGGGTGTCGGACTTATGGTTCTCTCAAAAGATACGGGTAATTTGGTATATATATATATATATATATATATATATATATATATATATATATATATATATATATATATTTATTTATATAAAATGTGAAAACAAAACAATAATCGCCATTTCAATTCTGTACAATGTACTAAATGAATTATTGATTGATATATGACCAATTGAAGTGAAAAAACTAATAGATAACAGATAATAACAAAAAAATGAACAAAACTATTTATTCTTGGAACTTGGAACAACTATAAGAATAGAACCTTGTGTACTATAAGAACCTTGTGTTGGACCAACTATAAGAATAGCTTGTGTTTTAACATCATAATATCTAATATTCAGCTACTATAGCAAAGAATACAACATTGCTCTATTTTAAATAGACTGGTAGAAGTCTGGTCTAGACTGGTCAATGCCGACGCCTTCGGGCAGTCTCCCGGGAAACCCCAGTTCTGCTGCTCAGAACATTAGAACACTTAATTGCCCGCTTTTTGTACTGCGTTTTGAGAAATTTAAATTAACGATTGCTAAACTTAGCGAAGAAATTATAGATTTGCAATCCAAGCCTCAAGGAAGGCTTAAAGTTGTTGAATATAAATAAGTTTTGTAACCAATAATTTCAGTAATAAACGCATGATACATATTATTTTGCCGTACAATCAGTGTTTCAGATTCACTCAATCATTCAGGTTAAAAGTGGGAAATCGCTTTGGTGCAGTGCTCGAGACTAACCTGACCCTCATAGCTTACTTGGATTTATCATGATTTTCGTACTGCATATAGCTGTATCGTTAGCGCTATGATCAGTGCTATTTAGCGGATGCGTTCCGCCGCAGTACTCAAGGTAACAGAGATTAAAATAGATTCAGACTTACGGTTTTTGTAAAATAATATATGCCCCATAATGTAATTATTTTCTTTTATCCCCCCCCCCATAATTTGTACTCCCCCCAAAAAAAATCTATGTGAATGGCGCAACTTACCCCATATGGCGGCCCTACAGGGGTCCCAAAATCAAAAGTTATAATGGCCCCATGCCTCAGCGCCACCGTACGGGTGATAACAATAGCTCACTAATTCATAGGCTATTTGCTAATAAGTACCTCGATGATAACGTAGTATTAACGGTTATATAATCGTTAATGATGGGGGTCCGTGACCTCTCTCAGCCTGCCAAGATTTAATAATTATATATATTTGCATATCGAAAGATAGAAAATAACTGGTACTTATTGGTACCAAAGGGAAAAATTTGTTTTCCAAGTACAACTTATTTGTGGCAAAAAACACGTTTTTCATGAGCCCCAACACCACGTTGACAATAAATATTTTCTATCTAATTTTGTGGATCCAAGATGCCGGCTGATAATCACCACTCAGGTAAAATGAAATCTTTACCTTCCTCCGATGTTTGGGCGTGGTTGGGATTGATGTTTGAGCATTTACAAAAAAAGCCAAAAGGAAAAACCTCACCTTGCACATTTTTTATTTGTACAGTGCGTAAATATGTTTATCTTATTATTTACGGGAATTTAAAACTGTTAGTGATTTGTACGTTTCGAATAAAATATGTGAATGTGTAAAAATTAATCTGTAAATTGTACTAAATTTCTTGTATGTAGTTTTACGTTTTATTTTATCTTTCATTATATGAATGAAAATTAATTTCAACACTTTGCCTTAGAGAAGGCTTTCATAAAATATATTTAGTTCCCATATACACAACTAGTATATTACATAAACACATTATTAAATTTATAAATATTTGAGACGATTCCGTTTATAACTTTTACGATAGATGTTTTCAGAATTAATTTTTTTCTATTGTATTACCTATATACAATATAGATACATTAGGCCTAACGCTGATTTTTAGATTTCACATAATTCATTAAATAATAAACATTTCAAAAATGTATTTCGCATTAATTTTTTATTTACTTACTAATATTTGGTAAAAAAAAGTACCTTTTCATCTAGCAAAACATTATTAGAAGTTCGAGATGAAGAGTGGCTAAACATTAATTTTTTAACTTCTGGTGGTAGCAAGAACCAGTTCAGTACTAAATCATGGTATATAATTTGTTTGAGATTACTAAAATTACTGGCTCCCATGTCACTGGCCCAACCAACAAAGAAATCGTGATTTTTGGTTATAACTCAGTTGTACTTGAAGTACCAGTTCATCCTCCTTGGTACCAGATAGTACCAATTATTTTCTATCTCTTGATATGCAAATGTATAAAATAATTAAATCTTACCGGGCTGCGAGGTCATTGCCCCCAGTTAAAAATCGTAATTACTGCGTTAGCTTTGAGATAGCTATTTTTTTATTAGAGGAAATAATTAGTTCCAATTTACAAATAGATTGCAGTATATTGTTTGGTTGAAAATTGAAAAGTACCGGGCTGGCATGTCGCTTGCCCTGAATCGTGTATTAAGGAATAATTCATTAGATAAAGTACATATTTTTTCTTTGTGATGCCCAATTAGTTACAATTTGGTACTAATCGTGGTATGATTGGTTTCCTGGAATTCCAACATGACCGGGCCAGAGACATGCACTGTCTACTTGGGCATGTATAATTGAATTCCTGCATATAACAATTGTTAAAAAGTCCCCTTTTGAGCTAGTACCATGTGTCCATTCAAACCAATATTTCATCACAATGTAAATTTGGTTATCCAGAACCTACACCCTTATCACAAAAACTCTTGCAAACGTTTTCCTGATTAGCTTGCAAAAATTATTTAGCTAAGAATAAAAGAGAATCTGAAATATCTCTTTTCTGTTTAATTAAACGTATTACAGTATTTTAGTACAAGAATAGTTTATTACGTTACTAGGCCGGGAAGTACTGTTTTGCCGGACGAGCATGATAGTTCCCGCGCGAGCGAAAGCGAGTGCGGAATTTTCATGCGAGAAAAAAACGCAGAAAAAACATACTTACATTATATCGTAGTCCTTGCATAAACATACGTTTCTCCGTTTCTCAAACCTTCAAACCTAACCCCTAACAAACAGAACAAACATTTGCTACGGATGCAGTGCTGCCACTACATTCTTCTAAAAATAAACCAATAAACTGTGCTGGTCTCTTGTTCTGTCTTTACTACAAATCATGTGATTGTATAATACCTTATGTTATATTTTGGGGTGTTTGTAAACAAGTTATTATTGTAGAGGAATGCTGTAATATATTGATACAATAAATATCTTATTAATTATCATTGTACTAATATCGGTAATAAACGAATAAATATCTTATTAATTATCATTGTATTAATATCGGTAATAAACGATGGTGTCAGAAAAGAACTATCCATGCCGAATAACAGGAGAATCAGAAAGTCACAAAGGTACCAGGCTGATGTAGAAGCTGAAATAGATGAAAATACAGGTAACCAGCAGAGTTATACAGTGACCGACAAATCTGACAAGGCTTCTCATGGCAGGTACATTTACGTACCACCACCTTTTGAACGTTTTTTTTTTTGAAAACCGGGAGTCTGATTGGACATCCTGGATAAAGAAATTCAAACGGTATAAGGTTACTTCACTTTTAAACCATGAACCTCAGGCTACTCAGATTAGTTCTTTATTACTTGCCATGGGTGATGATGCTGAGTATATTTTTGATTCATTTGGGCTGGCTAACGCCTCTTATGATGAAGTTGTACGCAATTTCAATAACTACTTTAACAAAGCCGTTAACGTTGTTTATGAAAGAGCACGGTTTAATAAGAGAAAATCAACTTGAAGGTGAATCTTTCGAATTATACTTGACAGCTCTTGACAAATTTTTAAAAAATTGTAACTTTGGGACACTTAAAGACGAGATGCTACGTGGCCGCATCGTAGTTGGGGTACGTGACAGCAAACTCTCTGAATCGTTGCAGATGAATAGAAACCTGACGTTGAATAAAGCAGTGGAAAAAGCTAATTTATGGGAATCAGTTAAAACACAGCAAGACACTGACGTTCTTTCAGCCCGATATGGTAAGTCCTCGAAGTCATCGTCCTCAGGTTCAGGTTCTAAATTCAAGGAAGTGAGAAATTTCAAATGTTTTCGTTGCGGGGACAATAACTATCACTCCAGAGAAAACTGCCCAGGAAACAAAGTACGGTGTAGGTATTGTAATATAGTGGGACATTTTGAACGATGTTGCAAAAAAAGATGAAAGAAGTTATAGAAGTTGAGGCATCTGAGGAAGGATGTTCTGGTAGTGACACAAGTGCTTTGCTAGTGGATAAGCTATGCTATGGTGGAGTGGTTCTCAGTGCATAGCTTATCCACCACTCCACCATATGAGGTATGTTTACACGTAAATGAAACTCCAGTAGTTTTTAAAATTGATACAGGAGCGGATGTTTCCTGTATACCGGAAGCCTTGTGGAAAAAGAGTTTTTCATGTTTGTCATTACAGCCTTTTAATGGATGTATCAAGTCCGCTGGCCAATATACTCTTAGCTGCCTTGGGAAATTATTATCTCCTTTAAAAATGCGCGATAGGAAGTGCGAAGAAGAACTTTATGTCATTCGTGGCCTTAAGCAACCCTTACTGGGTCGTACTGCCATTAAAGCGTTATCTCTGATTAAATACACTGAGCTTGCGAACAGCCTTGAAGGTTGCTTGAAGGTTGAAGGTTGGTACGAACAACCTTTGAAGGTTGCTCCTTAGACTTTTCTGATATATTTGCGACTTATCCGGGAATTTTAAATGGGGAGCCCTATGTCATAAAAATGAGAGCCGAAGCACAACCCTACGCTGTGGCAACGCCCAGACGCATTCCATTTCCACTTGTCGATAAAGTAAAAACAGAATTAGTTAAAATAGAAGAGTTGCGTATCACTGAAAAGGTAACTGAGGGGACTGAATGGTGTTCACCAATCGTAGTCGCTCCTAAGAAAGACGGATCGGTACGAATTTGTGTTGATTTTACTAAGCTCAACATGCATGTTGTAAGGGAACGATTGATCTTGCCCTCAACGGATGAATGTTTAGCTAAAATAAGGGGGGCGTAGTTTTTTCTAAACTGGATGCCCGGATGGGATTCTGGCAAATACCTCTAGCTAAAGAATCTCGTAGCCTGACGGCATTTCTCACGCCGTTTGGGAGATATCGTTTCACGCGCTTGCCATTCGGAATATGCTCTGCACCAGAACATTTCCAGCGACGCTTATGTGAAATTCTCAATGGAGTAGAGGAGTGCATAAACATGATGGATATACTTGTTTATGGACGTACGCTAGAAGAACATGACAAATGTTAAAATGACGTGCTAACCAGACTTCGAAAGAACAACATCACGTTGAATGAAGAGAAGTGTGAGTTTAAAAAAATGCTGTTATCTTTCTAGGGCACCAAATTAGCAGCGAGGGTATACGGCCTGATGAAAGTAAGGTAAGAGTGGTGCTGAACATGCCTCGTCCAAACAACGTCCATGAGTTGATGATTTTTTTTTTTGGTATGTATAATTATTTAACTAAGTGTATGAAAGATATTTCAAGTAAATCACAGCCTTTACGTGAACTCCTGAAAGATGATGTAAATTTTTACTGGGGGTGCACAACAACAGAAAGCCTTCGACAGTATGAAGGAAGTACTTGTATCACCACCTGTTCTCTCAATGTATGATCCCAATGCTGAAACTAGAGTGCTTGCTGATGCTAGCTCTTTCGCGTTAGGGGGATGTCTGGAGCAAAAGCACGGCGGGACATTTCGTCCTGTGATGTATATTTCCAGAGCTTTGACGCCAACTGAACAAGCGTACGCTCAGATAGATAAAAAAAGCCCTAGCAGTTACTTGGGCTTGTGAGAGACTCTATTTGTACATCTTGGGTAAAAGGTTCGAAATTTTTACAGATCACAAGCCACTGGTCTCTTTGTTGGGAAGTAAACTCTTAGAGACTCTCTCACCAAGAATATTGCGATTTCGCCTTCGGTTACTAGCTTTTGATTATGATTTGAAACGTGTGTCAGGCAAGAGGTTTCTTGTACCAGACACTCTCTCCAGAGTGGAAGGTTTAAATGTTAACGATGTAGAATTATCTGCTTGTGAACTTTTGGAAGAAGAAGTAATAAGTGTTAAGGAAAATTTACCCGTAACAGATGTTCTTCATAGAGAAATTGAAAAAAACGTCAGAGTCTGATTCGACTATAAAAATGATCAAACATGCCGTTGAAAATGGCCGGGTTTCTGATGGTAAAATAGATCCGAAATTAACTCCCTTCTACAAGTTCCGTGATTCTTTATCTTGGATCAATGGCTTACTCATGATGGCGAACAGAATAGTTATTCCTCAAGGTTTAAGACCAATGATTTTAAACAAACTTCACTCTGGCCACCTAGGAGTTTCAAAATGTCGACGTCTTGCACAAGACACCGTGTGGTGGCCTGGGATATCCAATGATATCAAACAAAAGGTTATGGATTGCTATACATGCTTGCTCCACAGGACTCAAAAAAAGAACCCTTGATTAATACTCCATTCCCTGAACTCCCATGGTCCCTAGTTGGATGTGACTTTGCCAAAGTCAAAGGTCAATTGTTTCTTGTGATACAGGATTACTACTCAAGGTATCTGGATGTGATACCAACAAAGTCGACTGCTGCAATACACACTGTCGCAATTCTCAAGAGGATCTTTTCGCAATTTGATATACCACACACACTTCGGTGTGATAACGGTCCCCCTTTTGATAGTGAAGATTTTAAGAATTTTGGAAAGGACTGGGAATTTACTATTATCACTAGTAGTCCTCATTATCCACAGTCCAATGGCCTGGCCGAGTTAGCAGTAGCAACTGCTAAGAAGATTATTCTCAAGTGCAAAGACATACATGAGGGCCTCTTGGCTTTCCGCTCGACACCTTTAGAGAATGGTTATTCTCCTTCGGAGTTACTTATGAGCAGGAAATTAAGAGGGACTGTGCCCATTGCTCCTGTTAACCTTGCCCCGAAAACACCTTTTCTATCTTTAATAAGCTATTTATGGATTTGTTTTTTGTAAAAATGTAAATATTAAACCCAGTATAAGGAATGGCCTTCTGGTATTACGGAAGTAATAACATGGGGAAAGAGAATGCAGGTCTGCTGCTTCAGTTACAACCGTGGATAGCATATTGTTGACGGACATTTAAGGGCACAACGATTTTTCAGGTTTTAACCGAGAAATAGAACACAAAAACTATTGAGAAGGAAATCTTAAGTGGAATGTCAGTCTACTCAGTGTAATGAGCTTAAATCATGACAGACAACCTGTTGCGTACTCTCGCCCGCCTGCTGCTGCTCAAACTCTATTTTGGATGAAAGGAAAGCGTTTAGGAAAGGCTAAAAACCCATATCTTGCGACGCTTCATATTGCCTTGTGACTGATGTAAAATGTATATGGGTAAAAATTGTTATACTGTTGTTTATGTTACCAATATTCAGCGTTGATACGGTACAAAGGGTCTCAACTGCCAATTTTATGTTTTTTTTTTCTTTTTATAACTAAATCAAAGCTGCATTTTCAAGATAATTCAATCCATATGAAAAGTAATCTATGGATTTGTATCCATATCCAATAAGCTATTTATGGATGTGTTTTTTATAAAGTGGGAATTATTACAGGAATTAAACGTAACTTTAACAGTAGAAACCATGTCTGTTTTTGAAATCAATCTGTGATATTTCATTTCACCCCATACATATTTTAGCGAATTCCCTTTAAGGAATAAAATATTACCGTAGGTCTCATGGTAGATCTAAGCCCGAAACCATGATTACTTTTCGTTTTGGGGCCACTAGAAGTAAAAAATACCATTCGTCCAAATTTATAACGTTTATGATTGTACCTTTATTCTCAAAGTGAAATTTTGCTATGATATAATTATTAAATGGGGTCAAAATAATTGGAGAAGATATATAAAGGATGTTTTTTTTTTTTTTTGAAAACGCAACCCATTTTTAAGACTGAATAATGCACAAATATGAAAGAATTATTTTGTTAATATTTACATTTTATACATTCTATTATTTAGGTTTGATCACATTTAGTTTACATTATGTGCTCGATCAATCCGCTATTGGCATTTGCATAAAGTTATGCTCTCTCCATCAAATTCCCGAACACTAAGTTACCTCTCAATTTCTTGCATTAAATTTGTTATGTTTGTTTTGAGGTGTTGAGGTCCTGTGAATTATTTTCGTAGGCCTTACTTCTTATATATCCCCAAAGAAAATAAAATAGTGGGGTCAAATCCGAGGATCTGGGGGGAAATAGCCCTTCACTGATAAAATTAAGTTTTGGGTTGCGTTTAAAATAAACACCCTATTTCTTTTTAATAAATAAGGAATATTTTATGAGTTTGCCTTTCTTAATTTAAGCTCAACAGTAAGTACCTTTTAATACAATTATTCTGGAAAAATACAGCTATCAAGTAAAAAGTAAAAACTATATGAATAAACAACATGGAAATGTCTTTATTGTGGTTTTGCGGACATTTTCCATGACTGATTAGTAATAGGAAATGTCCACAAAAATCAAAAATCAATACATAAACTCACCATCACCAACAATGAATTTCAAAAAAAGACCAATGGTAACCTGACCCCTTTGCCTAAACAGATTCAACAGTTTTTCTGACACTCGATTGATCTTAAGTAGTATTGCTGATAGAACATTTGAGATTGTTTTCCTTATTAAATAAAGGGAGAGATCTTTTGAAGCACTTGATTTATCATATTCCGGCTTCCTATAACTCTTGTATGTATTTTTTAAGTTATAGCAGATTTATTTGAAAAACTATACGTGAAATTCCACGATAACGTTGAACATTAAATAACTTTTTTTAGATTCTATGATGACTGATTTGTTGTGATACGGGTTTTCATCACAGTAGATGTACTTTCGACAATTTGTTAGTTTTAAAAATACAATTATTTATAAACTTAAAATCATGAACGCATTTATTACATTGATTCATACGATTCTCATCCTTTGATCATTAAATTAATATATGTTAAGTTACCAATCGTAGTCCATCGATAACTTGAAAAGAAACGTCAAAGTTGGCAATGTCATTTTTATTCAATAATAAGATTTATATTTGCGATTTGAAAGAGGAAAGAAGTAGGTTTATTTGACAAATCAAATCGTAAAGACAGACGAAAGAGTTCATGTCATTCACAGTAGAATTTAAAATAGCATGGAGGAAACCAAAAGGGACAATTAGTTTAGCAGTTTCAAAAAGCTTTTTGCTGCGAATTTTAAAAGTGGAATACACAACTTATAGTTAAATCTATAAATTAACTTCCATAAATTGATTTTCGTCATCAATGTAAAGTTTACTCTCCTTATTATAAAGCTTTATTCGGCGTAGTTAAATCGGCCTCTTGCATGACAAATAGAAATTAAAAGTAATTCATCTCCCATAATCGAGAGTAAAATAAAACTTTTTTAATTCTGTTGATTATATCTTTATATTTACTTTTCAGCTTCTCGTAATCCATTTCCAATAAATCAAAAGATTATAAGTACGACGACATAGGTAGTTAATAAATTTACATAAACTTTCGCCGAAAGAAGTAGAGGCTTTAATTAACAATGAATTTCCGATTAAGTCTAATAATATGTAGTCAATCCTTAACATTTATAAAGAAAGACGTCTTAAAAATTAATCATTATACCATAAATTTAAACCAAGATTTTCTTCCAGCTGCATAAGTAATGACAATTTTATTCTCAAACACAACCATTTAATAAACGGATGAGTGTACTGAAGATTAGATTTTGAACTTATGTCGAATTTGACTACATTACAGTTACGACTGACTCCTAGCTTTGATTTGCGTGGGCGACGGTTTCTTGCGTGCATGGCATGATTGCAGCGTGATTAATCTTTTATGGCAGTTACTGTAGTTTAAAAAGGCATGGTCGTAAACTGTTAAATGATTATTATTCCTCCCCAACGAATAAATTACTATTTTTCCTTATATTAAATAAGCTAACTCGTCAGTTTTGTCAATTAAGATTTTTACTGTTGTTTGTAACAATAAGAATCTGTTTTGAAACCCTTTTGGGGGCAATAGTATACATATAGCGATCTATATTTTTAATTTATTTTGATTGAGGGTTTTAAGGAAAGCTATTAATAATTTTATAACTGGGGTTTTCCTTGTTATTTAATGGTGATAAATACATTAGAAAGTTTTTCCCCAAAGAATGTTGGATTCTCTACATGACGTTTAACAATTTATTTCTAAAGTGTAATAGTTAACATTTTTGCATTTCAAATAAATTTAGAGAGTTTGTTTTTGTTTTTATTTTTTGTTTGGTTTAATCTTTACTTACTTGAAATCTTTAAAAAGAAGTTTATTTACTTGAAACTCAAAATATACTGCCATTTAAATTTTTTGATTTTCAGGGCTACCAACATTTAAACAAAATATATTTTACTGTCAAAACTTTTATTTTTTGAATGTTGGCATGTCGCATATCAAATTAAAGCTGAGTTTACGAGGATTAATAATTTTTAAACAGAACAAAAATATGTTTTATGGTTCTCGAGATATAATGTATTCCATGAATAACAAAAATTTTCACGAAAATGGCCGCCATTTTGAAATTAATAAAGATAAATTGATTATGTTTTATCCAAATTGTTTGTCTTGTTTAGAGCTTTAAAATGATGCATAACATGACATATGTTTACATTTAAAAATTCCGAGATTCGAACCTGTGACCCCCGGTTTTTGGAATACCCTGTATTTTAAAAAGCTTAAAAATAATTTTACGTTGTTCCTTGGGGTTGATTTTACGGGAAATGATTTTGTTTCATCCTTGTAGGACTACTAGTTTGTCCGCAATCTGTTTGAGACACTTTAGGTGAGACACCCTGTATATATATCTTTATTTTCTATTTTTATTTCTGTACATGAATATATATACCAAAATGAACGAACGTTGTTTTTGGGCTCTAGGGACCTCAAAACTAAAAAATAATCCCGGCTCATGGTCCCGGTCCCGGTCCCGGGCTTAAGTCTCACCATGCCGCCTACGGTAATAGCTACTCCTCTATAGAGGGAAATTCGCTAAAATTAAAGGACGAAAAAAGAAAGGTTTGGTGAAAGAAGAATTCAAATCGCATCATGCATTCCTGATATATATTGTAGTACTCAATTAAGTCAAAGGAAGCTAGTTTTTCCTATTATAATTTTTGTTAAACATTTATTTATTAAAAAGTGAAAGGGACAACTTGCTGATATGCAAAAACAACTTTCACGCATAGGGCAAATATTTCTCATGGTAGAATTTAACACCCCCTCCAACCCTAATCTCACCCTTAATCCTAGCTTGAAGTCTTCAATGCACAATTTATGTTCGTCAAATTAATAAAAAAAAAGTATAAACTTAATGGTCGAATTTAAATTACTGTATTTTACAAGCGCTTTTTTAACTAACAAGTTTCTTTTATATTTCAGTTCAAAGTGGCAGCAATTCTCAAACTCAAGACTCTGAAACTCTTGATGTTTTATCAGATTTTCCCTTATAGGGAAGTAGCTATTACCGTAGGCGGCATGGTGAGACTTGAGCACAGGACCATGTTATTTTTTCGTTTTTATGTCCCTTATGTCCAAAAACACCATTCATCTATTTTCATATACAGGGTGTCTCACCTAAGGTGTCTCAAACGGATTGCGGGCAGACTAGTAGTCCTACATAGATGAAACAAAATCATTCCCCACTAAATCTACCCCAAGGAACAACATAAAAATATGTTTATGCTTTTTAAAATACAGGGTATTCCAGAAACCGGGGGTCATGTGTTCGAATATCAGGATTTTCAAACGTTAACATATGTCATGTTATGCATAATTTTGAAACTCTAAACAAGACGAATAATTAGGTGAAAACAGGATTCATTTATCTTTATTCGTTTCAAAATGGCGGCCATTTTCGTGAAACGTGTTGGAGTGAAAATGTTTTATCGTGCCCTTTTAGAAAAAACATTTGCTAATTTTTTTTCTTTTTTTCAAAACGTTTTCGATAATTATTTTATCGATTGACATTTGAAGATTCATAAAGCAGCCAAGGTAACGCAAAATCTTGTGTGTATATTCAATGATACAGCATCTTTCATGAAAGAACACGAATTTTTGTCACTGACCGTAACCGACATAAAAATGAAGATTATAAATATTTAATGTGGTTTGATAAATATGTTTTGTCGTAAATAAATTTAGTTTTAGGGCAATATTGCAATAAACAGCTTTTAAGCCTTTAGTAAATTTGGTATTTCTAAAAAAAATTCAAAAAACTAAAAAAATTTAAAAAATGCAAAAAATCTCTTAAAGTTTGTCTAGCTCCAAGCAGTCGTTCCTGTCATATGAAAAACCTTTATGTCCTCATAGGGGCGTCTGTTTTGTGTGTGATTATAATTTTATATGATGATATATCAATTTTTGTATTTTTTATAACCCAAATCATGATAGATACGGTCAGGGACAAGGGGTACGGTCTGGGACAAACGAGAATCGCCGGTCGATTTACTCAATTTATTTAATGCCTTTGTTTTAAATTATCATTTAAAATTATCCTTTGGGCCGATACCCTGGTTATTTGGGAGTTGACTGTACTCTATTCCACAATCATTTAGTTCTGCTTGTAGTTATTATTAATTTTTTTTTAAATTATATTTTTCGTTCCATAATTTAAAAAATGCATCTTTTTATTTATTATTTATTTGTGGTATGAATATGACTATCTCTAGATATTTTTGCAAGGTAATTCCTCTTAGTTAAAACCAAAACTGTTTGCTTGATAAAGTGTTGAGTACTTTTTTTTAAGTAGCTGTCTATGCTATTTAATTTAATCTTTTTAATTATAGTATATTCTTTATGTTTTCATTTTTCTAGTCAAATTTATTTTCTACTTTGGTGTAAGACACTATTTTCTTTGAGATAAGAACACTCTCACGCACAGGTCTTTTATATGACCTATGTGAGATTTTTTTTCCTGTGAAGTATAAGTGTATTTTTGTTAGTATTTTCTTGGAAATAAATTTGATTTTGATTTGATTTGATTTTGATTTATAATAAAATATAAGCATTACATTCATTATTTACATGTTTCAAAAACTACAATTTTACTTTTTCATAAATCCTTCAATTATACTGTTATAAGATAAAATTGTCTTTCACTTCAACTGAATAGTGCAATTTACAACGAAATTTATAATGATTGTCACGACCGTACCCCCATACAATCGATAAGGCTATCGTGGTCGTGACAAAAATGGTTTCGGTCGTGACAAATACGGTCAGTGACATTACAATTATTTGCCCCTGTTCTGGTGGTAGCCCTGCACCTCGTGTTTGAGAAGACAAAGTGGACTTCTAGGTTACCGTAGCAATTAAAATATCATATCAACAAAAATTAACACCATGTCTACTGTAACAAACGACTATTACGGTATTGGACACATCAAAATTACCACAAACACAAACTTACCTTTATCAACCTTGATCAGTTTAAAAATAAAGAAAAATCTCTGGAGCAACGTAAAACACTCCCGTTCACATCTGTCTCTTCAAACCAACTGAATCTATCGCCACCAGGCTCGCCACTGTCGTGTTCCAAAGTTCCAAATTTTGCCGTTACGGTCGGGACGTAAAATCGAGGGACAGACTTATTTTGTCGTAATACTCAGTTCGCAATAAATGAAAAATTATGAAATACTCTTTTTTTGTAAGTTTAATAATTAGTGATGATATAAAAAAATAGCATTATTTATTTAATCACGCATAATTGTTCTAAAAATAGCATGAAAGTTTAAGAATGGACCCTAGGGACAAGTTACGGTCGTGACATTCGTGACTTTGAAAATACGGAAAAAATACCTATAACCCATTAACAACCAAATAAATATTTGCAAAATGTTGCCCCCGTCCCAAAAAATATTAAAACACATAATATGATACTAAAAAAACAGTATCTACGAAATAAGAGGCCAGGGACATCAAAGGGCACGATAAAAAATTTTCACTCGTTGGTATTTTCGGAATACCCTGTATTTTAAGAACCATTAAACAAATTTTTTTGTTCTGTTTAAAAGTTATTAATCCTAAACTCAGCTTTGATATACGACATGGTAACATTTAAGAAATGAAAGTTTTTGATAGTAAATTTTATTTTGTTTTAATGTTGGTAGCCCTGAAAATTACAAAAAAATTTAAATAGCAGCATATGTTGAATAGCACATCATTTTACAGGTCTTGCAAAGACCAACAACTTTTCAACTTAAACCTAGTTAGTTATGAGCAAAACACGCCATTTTACCATATAAAGCCCATGTTAAATGTGCAGTCTTCAGGGCATTTAAAATTTACATCCATTAAATCTACAACTATACTTACAACTATAAACGGAAAAAACCTTAAGATTAGTTTTATTTCAGTCATTCAATAATTCAGATATGAATTAAATAAATTTCAGTTTACTTGTTTTATATATCTTTGTTTGAGAATGTTTCGTTGATTGTTGACCTTTTTTAATTATAGAGTAATGGAGAAAGCGAGTAACGAATTTAATATTACAATGGATGGAGAACAGACATTTACTGTAAAAGTTACCAAACGAGTTTTGCCTTTTCGTAGATTATTAAATGCCGCTTGAATACAGTCGTTTAAGAAGACGTTCCCAGCTTGAATTGTTTCTATAATTAATTTTTATCCAAAGCGTCCTTAATTAAAAAAATACACACATATATAATTTTACATTTATATGTTAAATATTTCTATGTATATATATATATATATATATATATATATATATATATATATATATATATATATATATATATATATTTATTTGTCAATCTTAAACACGTATCCTACGTGAATGAATTGAGAAAATTGTGAAATGAATTGAATTGTTATATGAATGAATTGTTATATGAGCGTGTATTTTCTAATAGTGTGCAGCCTTGCTTTATTTTACTAAATTGAGTAATGCAGTGATGTGCATTTCATAGATAATATAGAAAGTGTGTCAAGCGAACTTTGTGTAGTAAAGGGATCGAGTACTACTTACGATGCGAAAATCTTATAGACTTTCTAGGCAGTTCAGGTTTCTGGAATTCATTTAAGATCATTTAGTTGTCGCTTTGAGGGTAGCGTATTTAGTCCTCATCTCTTCTCTCAGGAGTAAACTCAGGGAGAGAGGTTTGGGGGATATACCATTCCCTTGCCCCCCGAAAGAAGAAAAACGAAAAAACGTAAAATTACGCCCAACACACTTTGGACCTCTAGTTCATTATCATGCACGAAGTAGAATTGTAGAAAAATACACTGCTTAAAAAATTTAACTTAGTATATTTTTTACACCAATTAAATTAATTATCAATAATTTATACTAGACTGGCAACCAGCCGTTACGGTGGTGCTGACAAAAACACCATTTATAGCATGTATGGCTTGCACGCAGTTTCTGATTGCACAGATCAGCTGATTGGTGTGCAAGGGGAGGAGCGTTGGTACTTTTATAAAAGGATAAGTTACAAAACAAGCGTAACTTTACAAGCGTAATTTACGTGTACTTTTGGAGAGCAACACTTCTTTGTTTCTGATATGAAAAATCATCCAGCAGATTGTCAGCTCTCATAATTTCTGCTTTTTTACAATCAACAGTGAATAATAATTAACATTTATATTTTAGCGAATTTCCCCTATAGGGAAGAAGCTATTACCGTAGGTCTCATGGTAAGACCTAAGCTCGGGACCACTATAACTTTTCGTTTTGGGGCCCCCAGAAGCAAAAAACACTATTCGTTCGAATTTTTATATATATATATATATATATATATATATATATATATATATCTATATATATATATATCTATGTGTCTGTTAGCACGATAGCGGCCGCTAAAATGGTCCGATCTTTATGAAATTTTGTACGGACATGTAAAGTGGTAATCAATTGGACGAGTTCGTGAACCAGCCCGATCGGACCACCGGAAGGGGGGGTAAAGGGGGATAAACCCCCCCAAAAATGGGTTTTTTGAGTTTTTTACATAGAAAAATAAAATTTATAAAATTTTTGTAGGCACCATTGAATTCAGCTCAAAAAAACAAATAATTTAGTATTTTGAATCACTGCTCTATGTCCATTGGTTACCGAGATATTGAAAGTGGTAAACACAGTACGTTGTCCCAATGTTAACCTTATGGGAAATAAGTAAAATTATATATCTCGCTTATTTCTCAACATATCTTGATAAAACTTGGTAAATGGCTTCTTCTAGTTCAGATCTACTAAATATTGAATTAAAACCATCCAGTTTTAATATACCTGTAGCAGCAAACCTGCATACTCATTTCCCATGTTATTCTTATGGAGCTTAACAAAACATGTCAAATCTTGCTATGTTTGCTTGAAATACGTTGTTTTGCATTTGAAATTCGCTGAGTATGCAGGTCTGCTGCAACGGGGGTATTTACAATATGAGAAGCAACTTTCTCATGCGCATAGAATCCTTGGTATTTATTAGTCACCGCCATTTTGTTAAATAAAGTGATCTCGACCTCCGGTTTGTGCCATTTCATGTATTTTAACAAACACTTCAACTTGAGGGTTGAGGCAAAGTTGTGACGGTCATCAAAAAGTGCTTTTTAATGTTGTAGAAGTGCCATGTTGGTTTTCCTTCCTTGTTAAAAGTAAGGTGGGGCTACCAACAAAAATTTTGAAAAACCCGACATATGCCTATGAAAATGAACGGATGGGGTTTCATCCTCACCTCACTTAACCTCCTTTCAACTTAAACTGCACCTCGTGTTTGAGAAGACAAAGTGGACTTCTAGGTTACCGTAGCAATTAAAATATCATATCAACAAAAATTAACACCATGTCTACTGTAACAAACGACTATTACGGTATTGGACACATCAAAATTACCACAAACACAAACTTACCTTTATCAACCTTGATCAGTTTAAAAATAAAGAAAAATCTCTGGAGCAACGTAAAACACTCCCGTTCACATCTGTCTCTTCAAACCAACTGAATCTATCGCCACCAGGCTCGCCACTGTCGTGTTCCAAAGTTCCAAATTTTGCCGTTACGGTCGGGACGTAAAATCGAGGGACAGACTTATTTTGTCGTAATACTCAGTTCGCAATAAATGAAAAATTATGAAATACTCTTTTTTTGTAAGTTTAATAATTAGTGATGATATAAAAAAATAGCATTATTTATTTAATCACGCATAATTGTTCTAAAAATAGCATGAAAGTTTAAGAATGGACCCTAGGGACAAGTTACGGTCGTGACATTCGTGACTTTGAAAATACGGAAAAAATACCTATAACCCATTAACAACCAAATAAATATTTGCAAAATGTTGCCCCCGTCCCAAAAAATATTAAAACACATAATATGATACTAAAAAAACAGTATCTACGAAATAAGAGGCCAGGGACATCAAAGGGCACGATAAAAAATTTTCACTCGTTGGTATTTTCGGAATACCCTGTATTTTAAGAACCATTAAACAAATTTTTTTGTTCTGTTTAAAAGTTATTAATCCTAAACTCAGCTTTGATATACGACATGGTAACATTTAAGAAATGAAAGTTTTTGATAGTAAATTTTATTTTGTTTTAATGTTGGTAGCCCTGAAAATTACAAAAAAATTTAAATAGCAGCATATGTTGAATAGCACATCATTTTACAGGTCTTGCAAAGACCAACAACTTTTCAACTTAAACCTAGTTAGTTATGAGCAAAACACGCCATTTTACCATATAAAGCCCATGTTAAATGTGCAGTCTTCAGGGCATTTAAAATTTACATCCATTAAATCTACAACTATACTTACAACTATAAACGGAAAAAACCTTAAGATTAGTTTTATTTCAATCATTCAATAATTCAGATATGAATTAAATAAATTTCAGTTTACTTGTTTTATATATCTTTGTTTGAGAATGTTTCGTTGATTGTTGACCTTTTTTAATTATAGAGTAATGGAGAAAGCGAGTAACGAATTTAATATTACAATGGATGGAGAACAGACATTTACTGTAAAAGTTACCAAACGAGTTTTGCCTTTTCGTAGATTATTAAATGCCGCTTGAATACAGTCGTTTAAGAAGACGTTCCCAGCTTGAATTGTTTCTATAATTAATTTTTATCCAAAGCGTCCTTAATTAAAAAAATACACACATATATAATTTTACATTTATATGTTAAATATTTCTATGTATATATATATATATATATATATATATATATATATATATTTATTTGTCAATCTTAAACACGTATCCTACGTGAATGAATTGAGAAAATTGTGAAATGAATTGAATTGTTATATGAATGAATTGTTATATGAGCGTGTATTTTCTAATAGTGTGCAGCCTTGCTTTATTTTACTAAATTGAGTAATGCAGTGATGTGCATTTCATAGATAATATAGAAAGTGTGTCAAGCGAACTTTGTGTAGTAAAGGGATCGAGTACTACTTACGATGCGAAAATCTTATAGACTTTCTAGGCAGTTCAGGTTTCTGGAATTCATTTAAGATCATTTAGTTGTCGCTTTGAGGGTAGCGTATTTAGTCCTCATCTCTTCTCTCAGGAGTAAACTCAGGGAGAGAGGTTTGGGGGATATACCATTCCCTTGCCCCCCGAAAGAAGAAAAACGAAAAAACGTAAAATTACGCCCAACACACTTTGGACCTCTAGTTCATTATCATGCACGAAGTAGAATTGTAGAAAAATACACTGTTTAAAAAATTTAACTTAGTATATTTTTTACACCAATTAAATTAATTATCAATAATTTATACTAGACTGGCAACCAGCCGTTACGGTGGTGCTGACAAAAACACCATTTATAGCATGTATGGCTTGCACGCAGTTTCTGATTGCACAGATCAGCTGATTGGTGTGCAAGGGGAGGAGCGTTGGTACTTTTATAAAAGGATAAGTTACAAAACAAGCGTAACTTTACAAGCGTAATTTACGTGTACTTTTGGAGAGCAACACTTCTTTGTTTCTGATATGAAAAATCATCCAGCAGATTGTCAGCTCTCATAATTTCTGCTTTTTTACAATCAACAGTGAATAATAATTAACATTTATATTTTTACAATATGAGAAGCAACTTTCTCATGCGCATAGAATCCTTGGTATTTATTAGTCACCGCCATTTTGTTAAATAAAGTGATCTCGACCTCCGGTTTGTGCCATTTCATGTATTTTAACAAACACTTCAACTTGAGGGTTGAGGCAAAGTTGTGACGGTCATCAAAAAGTGCTTTTTAATGTTGTAGAAGTGCCATGTTGGTTTTCCTTCCTTGTTAAAAGTAAGGTGGGGCTACCAACAAAAATTTTGAAAAACCCGACATATGCCTATGAAAATGAACGGATGGGGTTTCATCCTCACCTCACTTAACCTCCTTTCAACTTAAACTCAAAACGATAAGTTATAATGGTCTTGGGCTTAGGTCTTCCATGAGACCTATGGTAACAGCTTTTTCCCTAAAGGGGAAATTGGCTACACATTCATTAGTGATTCTACTGCGCAGAAGTTTGATTTATGGTTTCGGTTCGGTTGCTAAAAATCACTTTATGAGATTTTTTGGCTATTTTTTAAATTGCTCTTTAAAGTGAGCCACTAATTAAAAGTTGCGGTTAAGTGGACAATGTTTTAATGTATTCCGAAATTAACCTTGCCTGCATTATGGGAGGAGCTGGTAGCAGGGCGATAGTTTTCGTGACTGGAACCGTTCTTAATTATAATCATAAAATGGTTAACCATTACATAATCATCGTCTTTCATGAATTCAAATGACAAAGTATTTGGTTGTTAATGTTAAAAAATCATCATTATATGTAAGAGTAAGTTTTACACAGTTCTGTATAAAATGTGTCATGTTAATAATATACAAAGAATTGGTAATAACTAGCAAATAAATATTCTTAAACATTAAATAATTAATTTAAAATTGGCTAATAGTCTATTATTATTGATGACTCTTGACAAATATAGATGGGTTGTACCACACTCAAAGCTAATAGGACAGTTGATGTTCAGTCTACCTCGCAGGGACGGCTGAAGGGTGTAAGTTAATTTCCTGCCACCGTGCACTAATCTCATCAGGTCCCTTCTTCATGATTAGATCATCGTATATATACCAAAATACTTTTTTCATCACACTTGCATGACTGTAAAAAAGCCATTAGAATGAAACTGAATAAACTGACAATGCCTGAACCTTACACATTGTTATTGTAACTAAGGAAATCTCAATTCGTAAAATAGCTATTTACCAAAGGAGCAGTTATATTATACTGCTAATATCGAGCGAAATTAAGCTAGTGGCCATTCATGACAACATTCTTATGATTTTTTGCTGACTGAAAGCATGTTTTTGATGTTATACAACTTATATTATTTATACACCCCCTATCAGCTCAAAAATGTATTATTAAAAGAACTCACATTAACATTAATAAATAAAATGGTATTTAATGAATAATAAGTAAGGAAATCTTGTTTAGCCTAAGTGAAGATACATGATACCACCGGAGATAACTATATTCTTTGGCATATTGTTAAATAATAACCGATTATAATTTTATATTGAGAAACACACCAATATTTTAAATAAATTTATTTAAAATATTGGTGTTTTATGCAATGCAAAATTATGTAATACCCAATATTAATAGTTTATCAACAAGAATAACCAAATAATATTCTTTAGAATTCATCGAAAACATAGTTCAAAAATATAGCCTTTAAGATTTTTCCCCCATATGGAAAGATGCCATAAGATCTTATTCAAACAAAAAATTGGATTTTCTCTGAGGAATTGAATGGGATAACTTCAAATAGCATATTCTAAGAAATACGGCTATATAGTAAAGCCATTTTGATATTCTTGTTGGTAGTCCATCAAGTTTCGGATTTCCAATTTACGATGCCTGACGTTTCCATTCACGAGTGGCGCAGGGTTTCGTTCGTCTTTCACAATGGACATTATCAATACTCACCATCGTTATTGGTCTGGGACATAGGGTAAAAGGATTATTGTAGCCCAATATGAATATATTTATTTACAGTCTGATTTTTAAATCTGTTTTAGTGTCAACGATACTGCTTTTCAAAAGGCTAACTTTTAAAGTTATGAGAGAAAAAATAGTATTCACTGTTATGATGTTTCATGTGTCATTGGTATTATAATCATACTTTGTAAAAGTGTCATTACTTTCTTTAGGAAGTTAATTTAGTAGCTAAAACGATGCGTAGTTCAATATTCAATACCAAGATTGTTATATCAGAAGATTAATTTGCCTAGATAGAACAGCTTCAACTCCTGGAACCAACGTAAAGGGCTCCTATTTTGTAATTACTTGATTTTTATTTTAAGCCCAAAATACCACATTTAATATGGTCTGTGTGATAGCATTTCAATGGATGTAAATAAAAAAACGTCTTACAACACTTAAAAATATATTTACACTTATACTGTATTTACAAACAAGATGGTATATATACAAAATTGGTGGTAATTGGCGATCGATTTCGGTTGGTCACACCAACCATCAACAGGCCCAATGAGAGATATAAGGTAAAACCCATTTATTATTAGCCATGATGTAGATTCGTGGCTAATACACTGAAGAAGGCCTACTGAAAGCGCGATTGCATGATTGCATTGCAAACATTTAGAGGATGAAGTGGAGATTTCAGCAAACATTACTTAACATTGCTGTATCATCGTTACCATTCATTAATAAAACCATAACTCATTATTTTTATTTTATAATAATGTTAAAAAAAACATGAACCTACTTTAACGTCCTCACACATATATCTATAGCAAACCCTCCAAAACACGATATATTATAACGAATGTGATCAAAAATTAAAATAAAACGTTTTATTTTAAATGTTATAAAAAACCGAAACAAAAGGATTTTCACGATGATTAGTTAATGAGATTACTTAATGACTAGTTTACAGAGAGAGTGTTAAATATTATTTTTAAAGTTAGAGTTTTATGCAATTCTTATAATAGAGCGTGAGGTTTATCAAATTGTAATGGATATTTATATACAAAAAGAACCCCTCATAAAAAAAATAGTGAAAAGTCGATTATAAAAGTTGTAAACAATTTATACAAATTGACTTGCAACTACTTTAACTACAAGGCAGGACGATTTGCAGTTTAAAACAAATAAATTCAATAAGGTATTTATCGTATCTCAGTCAGTTTCCCCTTTGTAGGTCTGTTTGTGCTTTTTACATTATTAATCGTAGGCCTACTATTTGCAATAACAAACAAATCGAATGTACAGGATGATCAACTTTTAGTGTTCCAATAGCTCACTTTGTAATTTTATGTTTAGCAGTAAACCTTCTTAGTTTCTTATGTAGCTTTTATGTATGTATTTTGATTTTGCAGTGACCCTTCATCTTTCCAATATGGGTTACAACTCAACGTTTTCTTAAAGAACGTTCTGTATTTTATTGCATCCCTGGATTCTACGCTTAATTTGAAGAACTACTTATTCTTTGAAATTTTTACTACTCGCAGTAGTTAAGGAAATGAGCAACTAAAGATGTTTGCTTTGTCAGCATTTAAAATTCATTGTGTCCGTAGGTATCAACTGTGTCATCTCGTGCACTCCTTCTGGAATACAAAAGCATTCAAAATAATTCGTTTACATGAGTAAATCTTAACTAAAACAAAATTTTTATGACTGTACCTCAACCGGTTTCTACCATGAATAGAAGAACACTATGATGTTAATTAATAAGATTATGGCCGCCACATTGGAAAAATGGCGGTAAATTTCAAACATTTAAATTAATACTTAAAAGCAACCTAAAAAATAACTTAAATTTACTATTAGACCCGGCACGAACGAGGAAGAAGTCGAAATTCCAACGAGAAGTCTAGTCTAGATTTCTTCCTTATTCGTTCAAATGAAGAGAAGATCCTTGGACGGTTTGAATATGATACCATCTTTAAACTAGGTGTGAAACTAGTTGCCACTAGCAAAAATTTAGATTACATGAAAAGAAGGTATGTAAACCACTTTTAGTAAACAGCTTCCATTTTGTTCTCCTGAACTTAGTATCTAAAAAGAACTACGAGTTAGCTTTAGTTTTAGAAGATGTAAAATTTAATTTGCTGAATGTTAAACCCCAAACAATTTTATTAAAAGCTACTAAAATAATCACTAAAAAAGTAGAAACTGAAGTTAATACTGACCCAGGACTTAACCCATTGTATTAATAATAATTTACTGACACTGAGATTGATAATTGATGTACGGTTATTCCAGTACTAAAAATATTTCCTTTGCTATTTATTTAAAGAATTGCTTTTTCAAATAAATTAAATACAAATAAATATTATGAATAGTTTTACACTTGTTGGTTTATAATACACAAAACGAAAACTCCTTAACTAAAATTTATTTGGAGATTTTAACAAATTAGCTAATAATTTTTGCTAGGGTACGATCATGAATTATGAATATTGCAATATCTACATTTAGCATACACTTAGTTTAGTCAGGTTGAGAAGCCTAACAAAAGTGAACTGTCATATTATAGTTATTAAGCTACAGCGGCAAATCATTTATAGAAACAAACCAATCAACGATATTTTATCAAAAAAATGTTCGAAAGCTATTCGATCTGATGCTGTCACAGACTAAAAAAGAGTATGTGTAATTTTTTGCCTAGTTTACTTTATGATTTTTAGAATGTAACACTTTACAACCATTATAAAACTATGTACAAAAGTGACACTCTCGCATGGGTGGGTAAGTCACAAGATAACGCCGGCCCTTAATTCAATGTATATAAAGAAGCTGGGGTTCCTGTGAACTCAGCAAAAATAAACCATTCCTCTCATTTGAAAAAATTCTTACTTTAATGCTAAGCATGATCTAATCGATGATTGACAAAGCAAAATGTCCAGCCACCTCCGATCCCCTAATACATTTTAATTTAATATACAATTTTATAAGCATACTGTATTGTTTCGATTTTAGTAAGAAATACTACAATACTACAGATAAATAACACAACGTTTAATATAGTAAACAAAACTTTTTTAATGTATGGAAAACCAATACTTTGAAATTTAAAAGAGAGGGTATTAACAGTTGAGAATCATAATGAAATTATGATACTTTTGATGATTGTTATTTCACTGCTTAAATAATATATTTAAAGTAATGAGGAAAACATCTTCTTATTTTGTATTCCGTGAACAAAATTACCTTTTCATAAATATGGAGAGATGCAATAGGGTTTTATACAGTACTATGCAATACAGTTCGATACAGTGCGATGTTCAAATAATAATCTCCTACTAATAATAATTTAACAGCAATGTATATTTTTCTTCTGATGCAACAGGTCGATAAAGTTTGTGTCGCTTGTAAAGTGGGCAACATAATATTATCGCGTGATTGCATGGTATAGTGGCTTAAAGTGTTTAGTCAGAACCAAATCTGATCAATTTTACGAGCTTAACTTACAGTAAAAACATACTTCCTGACTTTAATGACCAATCATAAACTAATGAATAATAAATCTGAAACGGTAGGATTCTTAAAAAAATTAGATAAGTTTCTAAAATGTTTGTAGATCCAGATTTATTCCATTCTCCCTTTATGTTTTCAACATATGAATTTTTTTCTATATTTTAGTCTTGTAATTTTTTTGTTTTCAGGTCAGTTTAGGTTTTAGTGGTTTTTTTATAATTATGAACTTAACTGTGATGTTTGTCAAATTTTCGAGGCGAAATATTGTTAAGAAAAATAAAAGGCCGAAATTCTGAAACGTTTACATATTTTTGCTCATAACTCATAAATCACCAATTTTATATAAACATTAAATTAAAAAAGAGAGCATATTACAATTTTTACAACACTGCTTGTTTTCATTGTTATGACAGTTCATATTGGCAGCCTGCTGAATGGACATTAGCTATAATTTTACATTTCGGCGAACTTTCCTTTAAGGAGTAAGCTATTTCCAAAAGTGAGATAGGAAGACCTTGACCCAAAGCTGGTTTCAGCCATGGACTTCAAGATCCAATACCTTTAAAATCAGTTTCACATGAAATGATCAGTTAAAATTTTACTCTTGGTGATTGGTAAATGGTAACTCATGAACAATTATAACTAAAACTTGGCTTCACTGATGGATATTAACTCTTCTTATCATAAAGCAAAAAATTATCATTTGCTAATGATACTGGTGTTTATTGAGGTTTCAGTTCATTGGTTCTCATCTGGATTTAAAAGATTTAACGAACATGATGAAATATTAACTCCAACGCCTTGACCATTATGTTTATTTAAATACAACAATGATGAGTGTTAAAAAGTATTGAATTACCTCATAAGCATATACGATTTCTAATTAGCATTATAAGGCAGGTTTATAACAACAACTAAACAATAGATCAGCCGCCTAGTTAAGCCTTGTGGTATCCCCTATTTCGCACACCGCCCACAGTGACTATACAACATTTACACAAAACACTGCCCTCTAATCGTCTGATGACTTAAACAAATGTGAAGGTGAATAAATTTCGAGGTGTTTAGTGATGAAGTATTGGCACATTCCATCGTCTGAAATCGTAAACTCCACAGGAAAAAATCTTGTTTTTGACTTGCAAAGTTTCTTTAAACTTGTAGAAAGAACGTTAGCGGGTAAGAAAATGTTTATGTCGTTTGCTAAACAAAGCGTACAATCGTGGGTTGGGTATTGAAAAATCCGATCGTTTAGGGCATCCGGATTATCTGTTTATCGTTTATCGTTTTAAATACTGACGTCATTGAAAATAAACTCATAGTACAAAAAGAATATTAATATAAGTTTCACATTGTGTTGTAGATTTATCAACTTATTCTCAGTAAAACAGGCCCTAGGCATAATTTTTTCATTTCGTCATCGTCCGAAGTCCATCCACACAGTCACTCTAGTGAGCGTGTGAACGGCTGCCGATACGTCCCAATGACGCGGCCAAGTGGAGATCAGTGGACTGGCTTAAAGGCCAACATTACCACACAGATCACCGTCATAAATGGACAACAAAGGTTTTAAATTAAATTCAAATATTTTGAAACTGTAAGTCATACCTTCTGAGTGTGCAATTTATAAAAATTTGGACGAATATTAATGCTGTTTTAATATGTGGATTTTTATTAAGCGAAGGATATTTTAGCTTTCCGCTTTCAGTTTACTCACATTATGTGAAGTGATGATCGTAGATTTCTTTATAAACTATGCAGTCAAGGAAACCCTCGATATTACCAACAGCTAGAAATAATAATAATCACAATAATCATAACATGAAGAAGAAGAAGAAGTTTCAAGGTCTTTTATTATTGGTCGAATGAATACCACCAAAAGAGAAGAAAGAATAGATTATACATTTTGTAAAATGGGTAGGTAACTGTTGGTGAGGGGGTTCTAAATACCTTAATATATATTATATATTATTGTAGTATACATTTAATTTATGGCACTACAAAAATAAATATCACTGATATCTGTTTCAAGTCGCCGATGCTATCTTTAGTCCTTGGGTTTTAAGGCAAGCATTTTATAAAGTTTAAATGCGGGATGGTTAGTGGTAGCCTCGTAAAATCAGGATTCTTTCATCCGAGTTTAATATAAGAACTAATTTAGTTACTCAAAAATCCGAACAAGATTTAATCAGTCATCAGTAAATCAGTATTGATTTAATCTTGTTCGGATTTTTGAGTAACATAAGCAGTTATTATACAGGGTTTTTTTTTTAAACGCAACCCATTTTTGAGATTGAATAATGCACTTATAAATATGACACGAGCATTGTTTTATTGATCTTTACATTTTATACAACCTATTATTTAAGTTTGATCATATTCATTTAGTTTACATTATGTGCTCAGTCCGCAATTGGCATTTGTATAAAGTTATGCTCTTTCAATAAAATTCCCGAACATGTGTTGGAAGGTGCCTCTTTGAATTTCTTGCATTAAATTTGATATGTTTGTTTTTAGGTGCTGAATATCCTGTAAATTGTTTTCGTGGGCCTTACTATCCCACGAAAACAATTTACAGGATATTCAGCACCTAAAAAATTATTTATTTATTTGGGGATCATTACGTAGTTTGTGTATCCCCAAATAAAATAATATAGTGGGGTCAAATCCGGAGATCTTGGGGGGAAATAATCCTTCATCGATGAAATCAAGTTTTGGGTTGCGTTATTAATGTGTGTGTCTTTAAGCACGATAACTCGCATAAAAATGGTCCGATCTGAATGAAATTTGCCACAGACATGTAAAGTAGTAATTATCCTACGAAAACAATTCACAAGATATTCAGCACCTCAAAAAAACATAACAAATTTAATACAAGGAATTTAAAGAGGTGCCTTGCAACACGTGTTCGGGAATTTGATGGAGAGAGTATAACTTTTTACTAATGCCAATGGCGGACTGTTTGAGCACATAATGTAAACTAAATGTGATCAAACTTAAATAATAGGTTATATAGAATTTAAAGATCCATAAAACAATACTCATAACCCATTCATATGTGCATTATTCAATCTTAAAAATGGGTTGCGTTTAAAAAAAAAACACCCTGTGTTAAGCTCGGATGAAAGAATCCTGATTTCACGACGCTATCACTAAACATCCCGCATTTATACTTTATAAAATGCTTGCGTTAAAACCCAAGGACCAGATAGCATCGGAGAATTGAAAAAGATATCAGTGCTATTTATTTTTTTAAGGTATTTTATGTTTTATGTCATGTTTTGTAACATGAATTTTATGTTTCTGAACAAAACCAAAAAAATCCAAAGAAACTCATAAGGTAGACTTAGATACAGTAAAACATGACTAAGGTTAATTGAATTATCTTTCAATCTTATGAGTCCCTTCACAACAAACTAATAATAAAACAACAAAGTAATAATACAGGGTGTCCGGGCTAGATGTATAAAGAAATAACTATCTCTCATGATTTTTAAATTTAAGTTTTATTTTAAAATAACTATGCTAACATTCTATCAATACAACCAAGATTGGTGTCTCATTCAATAATGTTCAATATGATCACCATAAGTCGCTCTCATGAGGTCCAATCGGTAATCAGTCTCCAGCCAAACAAACGTTGTTTAACATTTCTAGCGTTATCTTCTCAACTGCAGCCACAATCCTATGCCTTAGTTCCCATAAACTTTACACTCTTCCCTGGTACACAATATCTTTGATAAACCCCCATGCAAAGATATCGAGAGGGGTGAGATCTGGCGATGTTGCCGGCCATGCAATAGGCCCTCCCCTACCAATCCAGTCAAATGGAAAGACTGCATTTTCCTTAACTTGTAATTTTTAGGCATTGTATTTTAAATATAACTGTTAAACGTTGTTCACACAATTTTCGTTGTATTTATGAAATGTAGGCATAGTTGTTTTAAAATGAAAATTACATTTTAATATCATGCGAGATAGATATTTCTTGATACCTCTAGCCCGGTCACCCTGTATATTGATTTATATATTATATAAATCTATATAATATAAAATAAGTTATATATTATATTGATTTATATATTATTACTTAAAATGCATTAATATAATTATAGACAATAGACATAATGTGATATATTCGCATGCCTGTTCTTCGGAATACGTTTTCTAGAATATTTTCAAGCTAAATAAAATAATATGCTGTGATGAAATAAAATCAAAATGGGACACTAAACTTCAGTCTCTGTGTTGCGTGTGAGATTAGGTACCAAGATAAAGTTAATTATAAGGCAGAGGACTAAAAGGGAACCACTCCAGAATATTACCACCTGTTAAAATACTTAGTTGATTGAAGACAAAACTAATGTTATTTTTGTTGTGTTTGGCATCTTAAGCACTACAGACCATGAAATGTTTACCAACATCGTTAGAGGTGTTTTGAGACCTTCAGATTTTTTCGTTTTTATGGGTTTTTTGGGTAACTATCCTTCCAATAACAAATTCTAAAAAATAAAAAATAAACGCCTGAAGATATTACAATTTTATACTTACACGACAAATGTAATCAAATTTTACAACTCAAATTAGAATTGTTTTACGAAAACAAAACTTTCTTCGTACTATATACAGGGTGTCCAACTTAAGTGTGCCACCATTGGTATTTCAGAAACTATTGGATTTAGAGACAACTTTAAATGGGGGACTTCACCTACTTTTTTAAGAAATTTAAAAATATGAATTCCATTTTCTCCCAAATGGCCGCCATTTTCCAATTTGGCGGAAAACTTTGATTTTTCTTATGGAACACTCTGTATTTTATGGCGTATTTCGATTGTACGCTTAATTTTAAGAGCTTTTTACACTCTGACATTTTTTCCTAAACCCAATGGTTAAGGAGATCAATACCGGTAGGGTTTATTAAAACATACCAGAGAACAAAAGTGCTTTAAAATGTGATTTTAGATTAGATTTAATCATAGAAATAGTTTTTATAGCCGAGATTCACTCATGGAAATGAACACTTTAGAATAGACTGTGTTTAAATAACGTAACTAACATTGGTGAAAAAACCAATTGAGGCAGTCCTGATATCAGTTATCACGACCACTGCGCACTGCTTCTGAGCCGCTGCCGGTGCCAACTGCTCGGCCGTGATTGTCCCAGCCCACTAACTACCGCCCAGTTCATTATGTACATCATTTATTGTTTATATATTATTACAGTATATTATTAAAGTACATTAAGGTATATTATATATTATTCCAGCCAGCCGAGACTGGAAGCTTCACTTCCCCAGAGTGAAACTGGAGCTGGGACGTAAAAGTTTTTCTTATTTTGGCCCAAGGTATTTTAATGACCTCCCTGGGACCCTCAAGTCATGCTCTGTTTCTGTATTTAGAAAAAAATTGAAAGTTATGTATTTAAATGATATTGTATGAGTTTTGTTTGTTTGTTTTTTTATGTTCATCGTATGTTTGACTTGAGTTGTCCTGAAAAGCAGTGACTGAGGAACGCTTGTAAATAAAGGCATTTTTATTTATTTAATAGTTTTGTACTCCATTAGAATTGGATGGGATGGCACAGTTAAAATGGACACAATGCATTTCAAATGGGGGAAAATCAAACTTTAACTACTTATAACCATTGGGTTTAGAAAAGAATGTCAAAGTGTAAAAAGTTCTTAAAATTAAGCGTACAATCCAAACACGCCATAAAATACAGGGTGTTCCATAAGAAAAATAAAAGCTGTCCACCATATTGGAAAATGGCGGCCACTTAGGAGAAAATGGAATTCATACTTTTAAATTTCTTAAAAAAGTAGGTGAAGTCCCCCATTTAAGTTGTCTCTAAATCCAATAGTTTCTGAACTACCAATGGTGGCACACTTAAGTTGGGGAAGAAAGTCAATCAGTGAAATAAAATTATAATTCCTGTACTAAAAATTACGCAAAGAACGCAATGAAGAAGTTTCAAAAACTAAATTCAACGATAACTTTAGATTAAATTATATATTAGATTCTTAGTATTAGTTGAAGTGGTCAACCCATTTTAGCGAATTTCCCCTATAGGGAAGAAGCTATTACCGTAGGTCTCATGGTAAGACCTAAGCCCGAGACCATGATAACTTTTCGTTTTGGGGCCCCCAGAAGCAGAAAACACCATTCGTTCGAATTTATATATATATATATATATATATATATATATATATATATATATATATATGTGTGTGTGTGTCTGTGAGCACGATAGCGGCCGTAAAAATGGTCCGCTCTTAATGAAATTTGGTACAGACATGTAAAGTGGTAATCCCTCGTAAACCAGCCCGATCGGACGACTGGAAGGGGGGGTAAAGGGGGATAAATCCCCTAAAAATGGGTTTTTTGAGTTTTTTACATAGGAAAATAAAATTTATCTAATTTTTGTTGGCACCATTGAATTCAGCTAAAAAAAAAACAATTTAGTATTTGTAATCACTGCTCTATGTCCATTGGTTACCGAGATATTGAAGGTGGTAAACACAGTACGTTGTCCCAATGTTAACCTTATGGGAAATTAGTAAAATTCTATATCTCGCTTATTTCTCAACATATCTTGATAAAACTTGGTAAATAGCTTCTTCTAGTTCAGATCTACTAAATATTGAATTAAAACCACCCAGTTTTAATATACCTGTAGCAGCAAACCTGCATACTCATTCCCCATGTTATTCTTATGGAGCTTACCAAAACATGTAAAATCTCGCTATGTTGGATTGAAATATGTTGTTTTGCATTTGAAATTCGCTGAGTATGCAGGTCTGCTGCAACGGGGGTATTTCGTTCTATATAGTATCATCAATTGGATTTCTCTTTATGAGCGTTACGATTGTAAGGTACATAGACTTTCTTTACAAGAAACTTTATTTGTTCATTGATATATTTTATTGTTACTGTTATTGTTTCATTGATATTAAATTATATCAATCACTGGTATTACTTGAATTGTATCTTTCCCTAATAAACTGAAAACCCCGGACTGTCGGATCTTTATATACGAGTTCATTTTTAAAGAGACGTACAAATTTATAAAATACATATGAGGCAAATGCAATGCTATGTAGTTCACAAAAGAACTGTTAAGTTTTAATTGAAATTCCTGGACCGGATGAAAAAGTTTATATTTCTCTTAGAATGCAAAATATCAACGGTTATGAATATGAATACTCTGAGGATATTAGGTCTGGCAATTATGGACTCAGAAGTTTTTTTATGAACTCTCGGCTCTAATCCGGCACAGAATGTAATTAATCCTTTATATTGTACTATACCCTTCCCTCACAAATAATATAGGTACCTACTATGTATTAACATTGTTTAGGATAAGGTACCTCAAGTATTGAACTATATAGCATTCTACAGTAGAGCGCCGATTATCCGAACTAATTGGGGACATGGGCTGTTCGGATAACTAAAAATTCGGATAATCGAACATGAAAAGACAACATTTTAAAATTATATCATGCAACATAATTCTTAGTAGTAAAAAGGCTAAAAATCATTAAACAACAATTATGCAAGTAATTTTATTATGAAATCTATCAGAATACATGGATATCCTGGCGCGACGGGAGTTTCGGTTGGCGCGCGATTTTGAATTGCTTAAGAATCATGTTCAAAATATGAATTATTACGGCGTTCGGTTAACCGACGGTTCGGATGACCGACGTTCGGATAATCGGCGCTCTACTGTATTTCAAGGAGATGTAGAACAATGTTTGAAAAGTAATTTAATATTATATTTGTTAGTATAATAAAAAAGATAACCCTTACGATGATAAGGGTGATGATAAGGGTGAATGATAAGGGTTATCATTTTCTGGTCTAAGAATTGTTTGTGGGTGACCTTATTTGGCAAAACCCCCTCTAACAAAACACATTAGGCATTGAAGATATGCCTAAAAGATACGAAGATACGGTATTTTAAAACAAATCATGAGAGACTCATTAAGTAATTTTCTCCAAAAAAAATAAAAATGTTATATTAATTTGTTTGGAAAAATATTTTAGCTAACACATTGTATTTTTGACGGTAACGGTCTAGTACTTTTTTCCCTTCATTAAATTATGTACGAAATATATCAACTAGAATCTAATACATCAATGTCACATTTTGGATAGTAAAAGAAAATTTTAAAAATATATAGTTTTTAATGTCATTTATGGGGCAGAATGGTCATAAAAACAATACAGTAATTCGTTTAAAACAATCGCATGATCGTTTTTGAAATTGTAATATACGCAACATCATACATTATTAAGTTGTGTAAACCAGAAAGATGAAACATTTTTAACAGTGATGTAACGACTTCTGGAGGGAGTGGTGGCAATAATTCCCACTCTGTCATAAACATGCGGCGACGACAAGCTCTGGAATTGTTAAACAGATGACCTGGATGTTTATTATGGTCTTGAAAATAATACCAACCTACATCCAGGAAGATCAAGTCGTACAGAATTGAGAAAAAAACGTTTATAATAAAAATAGTTTTAATCGAATAATGTAATTATAAAGCTTTTAAATTAATCAAATAAAAAATCATCTATAACAGTCACATAACTAATAACAGTCATTAAAAGTATTTTAATGATGTTATTTTCCTGTTGAAAGATAAAGCATTAAGGGAGGCTATTTTAAAATATGTTTACCTATAAAATAATCTTTTATCGGTTAATTTAAATAAGTAGAGCGAAAAATGCATATTTTGAGGTAGGATGATAATCATGTAGTTTCAACTGACTTTTATCAAAACTTTTTAACTACTCATTAATAAAGGCTTTATAAAGTCAGGAGAAATTATAAATTATTCTGAATTAAGATAAATACTGATGTCTAATTACTCTAAAAATATTCGTCTGTTTCGTGTCAGTTATAATCTAGTTAAAATAAGGTAAAGGTTATTATATTCCTTAAGTAGCTCAGATTTTCTTGTTTTAAGAAAGCTTACAGCATAAATTAAAGGCGTAAAGTATGGTATAGTAAGCCAACGACAGAATATATCACCACTGACTTGTTTTATATAAATAGAGGGTTTAAATTTCGATTTATTATAAATACGTTTTACCCACACCCTCTCATATTCGTGATTAAATTAATTACTGTGGTAATGTGGAGTATGTACATTTATGACATAGTTCGTTAAATTCATATTTAACAAAAATTTATAGCATTGCCATTAAATACATTAAATTATTGCATTTATTGTATTTTTATTCGATTATTATTTTTCCAATTTTAGAAGCTTAATTTTTACCTGCTAGGTTTTAGACGTTTAATAAATGAGAGCAAGAAATGTAAAAGGACTCGATGTGCAGGCTGGCAAAAGCGGAATACCTCTTTTGGATTATTGAGGCCGTTGTGATGAGTCGTTCAAGAAGATTCTGTTTGGATATCTTCTTCTACAGACATCCAGTAGCTTCTACTGATTATTTAAAAACTTGTTACTAACTAGCATGAAGCTTGTGGCCTTAATGTATTAAAAGTATATTTATAATCTATAGCTTTAAGTACTTAGTGTACTTTTTTAAAAAAGTTAGTCTATTTTAAAAATATAAACATTAAAGAACCAAGAATATTTTTTTATTTTTTATTCATTAACTAATCTTCTTTATATTAATCCTATATCTTAGAGGTTTTTACAATGGCTGTTATATCTTTCACATAATCGGACAACATGTGAAATTATAATTTTACACTCCGTCGCAAAAATCATGCCTACTCTTCAAATTTCTAATTTTTTTATACGTATGATTAATTTTTATTTGTAAGCAAACTCTATATATATGCAAGCAAAAATATTGTATTGAATGTCTCATGCATACAATACAGTTTTAAATTAAAATTCATCATTCGTTAGCTTTAAAAATAGGGCTTATAAATTACTGTAATGAAAACATTGGTTTTAATTAAAGTAATATATACTACTGTATTATTGTTCCTAGTAATTCTTAGTTTAAATATTTTTAGTGAAACGTATTCTTGTAATAGTATTTAATTGTCAGCAGTCACATTAACAATTATCTAAATTCAATAAAATCGGAAAACTAGATAATAGTCACTTGAAAAATTAAATTAAATTATATGGTTTGTCTTATTATTTTAAAAGTTCAATTTTCAGGTAAATTTTATGAAAGATTTTGGGATAAATCCCACTATTTGGCTAATTCAACTCCCCTTCAATATTTTATTTAATACATCCGTTTCGTTAGGTCAGCAAATTCAGAAAATTTCAATCCATAAAACATATTTCCCACAAAAGCCTAATGTTTGTAATCTCAATAATAATAACATAAGGAAATAGGATGTAGGTTTTGCTGCAAGGGTTGCTGCAAGGGGTTGAATTCTCCTTTCAGTGGTCCGGCTTATGCGCTGATTGTCGGATTCATCCGAGTGATAACCACTCCACGTGTCTATATTTACAGATTTTTTTTGAGATAGGACCATTTTTACAGCCGTTATCGTGGCAACAGACATATACAGAGAATTATAGATGCTATGCTATGATGAATTATGCTATTAATTAGAACTGTCTCCGTTGTATTTATTTCTATTTCGTTCAAGTATATGTTCAAGCAAGAAGAACATTGAAATTGGCTTAAATTTCCTGTTGTATTTAGGGGAAAACTTAGATTTTAAAAGGACGCAAAACTTCAAAGAATTTAGTTTTTCCTTTTAGGGTATTTGTGTGATAAACCTAACGTTCAAACAGCACATAAGATTTTCATGAAGTTCCCAGCGCGCCTGGACACATAGTGTAACGGAAAGGTTTCATTAAAAACTAGAACATGTAACCAACAAAACTAGGCACTTCATGAAATGACCAACGCTTGCTGTAATTATTTATTTTACACCTTGAGTCCAGCTCAGATGCTGAGCACTTGTAGAGGTGTAGAATTGCGGTATACTACGTTTTAGCGAATTTTCTCTATAGGGAAGAAGCTATTACAGTATGTCTCATGGTAAGACCTAAGTGCGGGACCATCATAGCTTTTTGTTTTTTGGCCCCCAGACACCAAAAACACCGTTCGTTTAAAATTGCTAGACATATATATACCGGGTGTTCAAAAAGTCCCAGATCGGCCTCGTAATTTTTTAAATCTTAGATATTGACCTACGAAACTTAGAACATGTCTCTTAGATACAAAATACTATGTTGGCACGTATTCAGTGACCCCCTAACCTCCTCAGGGGGACGCCCACTAGAAGTCAGAAGAAAATCTTAAATGTAAGCATAGGTTGATGTGTACATCAAATCAAACCTTTTTTTGAGTAGAAAACAATGCCGCAAATCTGAGCTCAATCGGATCATCTAATCCAAAATGGCGGCCGTTTAAACTTTTTAAATATTCGATTACAGATGTAAAATTCGATTTCAGACGTTCTAAGCGTCCTTTCGAGGTTCGGTTTGTAGCATTTTGTTGAGAAATTCATGCCCTTCAAAATTATGTACAACATTACCTGTGCTGGTCATCATCATTGCAAGGTATAAGATACGTCCCTCATGGAAGTGGAAAAAGCCATAGGCTGTGCATCGGTCAATACGATATGTATATTATTTTAAAGAGGTAATAAAGCATAATTTAAATCTGTAAACCGCATCTCGAACGCTTAGAGCGCCCGAAGTCGAATTTTTAAGGTAGAAAAAGATTGCAGTTGAGAAAAGTTTAAACGGCCGCCATTTTGGAATAGGCTATCTGATTGTTCTCGGATTTGCGGCATTTTATTCTACTCAAAAATAGGTTTGATTTTATTATATAAATCTGTGTTTACATTTAAGATCTTCGTCTGACTCATAGTGGGCCGTCCCCCTGAGGAGGTAGGGGGTCACTGTGTACGTGCTTCACTAGTATTTTGTGTCAAAGAGACTTGTTATAAGTTTCGTAGGTCAATATTCGATGCTTAAAAAATACGAAGCCAATCCGGGACTTTTTGAACACCCGGTATATAGAGGGCCCTTGCGCGAATTGCCCATTTCACTTTTGCGTTTGTTTGTGAGAAACTATAATTAACCTGCAATTCGAAAAAATGTCGCTTTGCTATTCAATCTTTGTCTCTTAGCCGTATCTCACGACTTCTGTGTAAAATCTAGTTCAAAAATGGACTTGGAACTAAATTCATTAGTTTATCTGAATTCCTGCATTCAGTTCTTCTCAGAAATCAATTTGAGAACAAACAATTCGAAGTCGAAAGTCATTTTGTTTCGTCTTCGACAGCAGGAGGCTGACCTGCGACCAGTTGTCATGGTGGATGAAGACCTCCTAGAGTTAACTGATTCCATAAAGTTCCTCGGAATTATTCTCGATAGAGGTGTGACGTGGAGCGACCATGTTGACCATGTTAGCTCAAAGGACACATAGGGGATCTTTGCACTCCGCAACCTAGCCAAAGTATGTTCAAGATAATTCTAATGGCCTACTATGGCCTAACTTTCTCCTACCTGGCTTATGGCATCAGGCTATGGGGTGGTTGCGCTAAAGACACAGACTGGAAAGAGTGGTTAAATTGCAAAAAAGAGCAATCAGAATTATTTTGAATCTGCATCCAAGAGAGTCGTGCAGGGATGCCTTTAGGAAGCTTGATTTAATCACTCTGCCCTCACTTTACATCTTCGAGGTAGTACTATACTGCAGCACGAAATGTTCTCTTGTTCAGGGCAGTCAAATCCACAACTATGGCACCAGTTTCCGTGCGCAGCAGCATAGGAATGTGGCGTGTGGGCACTTACCCTCGCAGGCTGGTGTTAAGTTTATCAACAAGCTCCCAAAAGAAATCAATCAAATCCCAAATCAAAATCAATTCAAAACTCGACTTAAACGCTTTTTAGTGTCAAAAACGCTTTACTCGATTGATGAGTTCATGTTAAGGCGCTGGGGAAATAAAAATTAGAGCAAATATTTTACGCGAATGAAATCGAGCATTGGCGTGTCACTTTTTAAACGAAGTGAAAGAAGAAGAAAAATTTTACTTATAATACTTTACGTTTGCAATGCAATCTGTATTTCCTTTACTGCAATAAAATATTTGACTTGAATTGAATTGAATTGAGTTATCTGATCTTACCGAAGTTTACGCTACGCATGTTTTCACTGATCTCACTAATCTCGTATACTCTATTTTCTCTTTGGCTTCTTTTTTTCTATTTCAGGAATCATTAATCGTCTTCCATAGGCCCAACGAAAAATTTAATAATTTTCTTTTACAGTTATACATTTAATTCCTATAGCTGGGAAAAAAACTTTGAACATTCAAGAAAAACATCGTCAAATGAAAATAAAAATAATGTGAATGTTTGTTTGAAATTTTGTAGAAGACTAAAATTTATTAATTTAAAATATTTGAAACATATCGATATATATATCAGAGTGATTTAGCTACCTAATCAAAGTATCCTATCTAAAAATGACTGCTCATAAGTTGTTCTTCTCTTATTTACAGTTGCAGAATTTCTATTTTTGTTTACAATGTCACTGGTTGTCAATTCGTCTGAAGGTAATCAGCTGTTAAATTACGATTCGGATTTAGCAAGTTGGTCAGCATTGGACCGTTGAAAGCACCCTGTAAAAATAAATCAAAGGCTCGGGGGGACAGAGAAGAAATAAGCAGAGGTCGCATTCATATGGCAGTAGTGTTGCGGGTAACTGCCTAACACCAGGAAGTAAAACAATAGGGAGACAATAGACATCCGGGCGCCCCCCCTACCCCCCGCGCCCACTCACGGCACTGCTCGACACCATATTTAGCGCAACATTAGATGCGACCTCTGCCTTATTTCTTCTCTGTGTCGGGGGTCGAAATCTGAAAAGAAATGCCCTTTTTAATTGTCAGTCGCCGGTGCGCTAGATCATAAGTTTTAAAATGACACCTCAATCGTAAAAATAGGTTAAATAGGACGGGTGAAAAAGGGATATAACAGAGAAAACCCCTGTATTAAGTATATGGATATATAAGTATCTGTAGTATACCATAAGGGCCAATTGGTATAATATTTTTTTTATTTAGACAATTTTGATTCTGAACTGCTGCTATGATTTAAATGAAATGCGCTGGGTAGAAAAACCAATTTATTGTCATTAATTATGAAGATCACTCCGCATGAAGAAATATAACATAATATAACATAAAACAATCTTACTTGAATATGAGGAAGGCAGGCATACATAGGTTATATTAGGTAATATTCCTTTAATTTCAAATTTGGTTTCCTGACTTGAATTTTATTTCATTGGCAAACCCTTGACTCGAATCTCTCTTATAACCATTAACTGAATTTTTCTTATAAATCCTTGAACTGAATTTTTCTTATAAATCCTTGACTTCGAACCTCGTCTGGAAATAACAAACAACCAGACTAATTAATATAAATACATACAAATATTTCAAAATTAATTTAAAAGCAAATTTACAAATTGAGAACATGTGCAAAACTCAATGACCAAATAGAACATGAATGGGGAGACAATGATATTTGAATAATCTTGGTTTTTCAATTATTTGTACAAGTTAACATTTATAATATTGAAAATTGAATCATGGACTTTATATACAATATTTTATACAATTCAAATTTATTATTTCCTAATTATAAGTACAATAAATTTACCTTTCACGAGGAGTCAATTTAATTTACAACATAACCAGCTCCTTCCTCAATTGAATAGACCAAATACTTCCTGTTACTTGAATTAATAGCAAGAAGCCAACACGACAAACAGTATAAGTGATTTTCTTAGCATACCATTGATCATAATGTTATACATATATAAGACAGAATTATTTTTCATAATTAACCAAATGAATATTTTCTAATATAACATTTCGAAATAAATAATTACTATACATGGTATAGTAGGAACGATAGTGCTCGCAAAATCACTCCGATCGAAATGACATTTGGCACAGACATGTAAAATAGTATAACTGACGACAAATCTTAAAGCCCAGTCCGTCCGTAAAACTAATGTTAATTTTAGCATTGGGCTTATGGACGGCGTGGGCCTTAAGATTTGACACCAGCCATAATTATTTGGACGAGTTCGAAAACCAGCCCGATCAGACCATTGCAAAGGGGATAAACCCTCCAAAAATGGAGGTTTTGGACATTTTATATAGGAAAATTCAAATAATCTAATTTTGGGTTACTCTGTTGAATTCTGCTTGAAAAATAAATAATTTGGTATTCTGAATTAAAAAATAAAATAAAAATAAAATACTCCCGATACAGCAGACCTGCATACTCAGCGAATTTCAAATGCAAAACAACATTTTTCAATCCAACATAGCGAGATTTTACGTGTTTTTAAAAGCCCCATAAGAATAACATGGGGAATGAGTATGCAGGTTTGCTGCTACGGGTATATTAAAACTGGGTGGTTTTAATTCAATATTTAGTAGATCTGAACTAGAATAAGCCATTTACCAAGTTTTATTAAGATATGATGAGAAATAAGCGAGATATAGAATTTTACTTATTCCCCATAAGATTAACATTGGGACAACGTACTGTGTTTACCACTTTCAATATCTCAGTAACCAATGGACATAGAGCATTGATTCAAAATACTAAATTCTTTGTTTTTTTTAGCTGAATTCAATGGTGCTAACAAAAATTCGGTTATTTTCATTTTTCTATGTAAAAAACTCAAAAAACCCATTTTTGAGGGGGTTTACCCCCTTGACCCCCCCCCCCTTCCGGTAGTCCGATCGGGCTGGTTTTCGAACTCGTCCGAATAATTACTACTTTACATGGCTGTACCAAATTTCATACAGATTGGGCCATTTTTACGGCCGCTATCGTGCTTAAACACACACACACACACACACACACACACACACACACACACACACACACACACACACACACACACACACACACACACACATATATATATATGTATGTATGAAAATGAACGAATAGTGTTTTTTGCTTCTGGGGGCCCCAAAACGAAAAGTTATCATGGTCTCCGGCTTAGGTCTTACCATGAGTGCTACGGTAACAGCTTCTTCCCTATAGGGGAAATTTGCTAAAATCGGCAGGGGTTGACGAAATATCTCCTAAACTGCTTAGGTCAATATCTGATTTGATTGTAACACCGCTATGTCACATCCTGAATTGTTCTTTTGTCGAAGGCCAATTTCCATCTAAACTTAAGCAATCGATTATAAGGCCCATCCTAAAATCTGGAGATAAGACGTGCTGTAATAATTACAGGCCTATAAGTCTCATTTCTACATTCTCTAAAGTGTTCAAAAAGGCAGTTCTGAGTAGATTGTGGAGCTTCCTGGAAACCCATGGAATAGTATTCAAAGGCCAGCATGGGTTTGTAAGAAACAGATCCACTACCAGCGCTATACTCAGCCTTGTAAACAGAGTCGTAAAAGCAGTTTACAGTGGGCATGTTTTTTGATTTTACGAAGGCCTTTGATATGGTCAACTACGGGCAACTCTTGAGTAAAATGAGTGATACAGGGATTAGGGGCATTGCTCTTAGTTGGTTTCCCCTTATCTGGAAGGGAGAAGGCAGTCAGTCACCATACCTGCTGTTGACGCAAAGGGGTACATGCAGAATTGTTACTCCTCAGAGGCTTCAGTCAAGAAAGGTGTGCCTCAGAGGTCCGTCCTGGGACCAATCCTCTTCCTTCTCTTTATTAACAGCTTACCTTCCAGTGTGAAGAAGGCAAATATCTGTCTATTTGCCGACGACACTTCCCTCACTATTTCTAATCCCAGTATGGAGGTGTTAGAACAGACCGCTTTTGTTGAATCAAACTGCTTGCTTCAGTGGTGCGAAGAGAATCGTTTATCCTTGATTGCCCAGAAAACCCAGCTTCTTCAATTCCACATTTCCAAAAGACGATTCCAGGAGACTTGCGCTTACCTAAATGTACTGCTTGATGAAACCATAATCTGTCCCTCCCAAACGGAGAAGTTCCTTGGACTAATCCTTGATGAAAACCTCAGATTTCATCAACATATCGAGCATGTAATTAAAAAAGGTTTCTGTGGGTATTTTCACGCTTCGGATGCTTCGACGAAAGCCACCACTGAGGTACTCTTATCTGCCTATTATGGACTCATTTACCCCTATCTGACTTACGCTGTTCCAGTTTGGGGGTGCGAAACACAACGGACGCTTTTCTTATTCAGTCTTCAGAAGAAGGCGATTCGAATTGTGTTCTCCCTTCCAAAACAACAATCAAAAAAACATTCAGATCATACAGAATTCTAACTTTTCCATCCATCTATATCCTGGAAACTCTATCATATATCAAGAGCAACCTATCTTCATTCCTTACTCCAGTTAATTGTAGATATTCTCTCCGGAACACTTCCAACCTTGCCATTCCCCGTCACTCAACTTCATTCTTCCAAAAGAACTTTTACTACAATGCAGTTAAACTCTTCAATAACCTTCCATTCTCATTACAGGCTGAACAGGATGTTGGTAAATTTAGAATGAAATCAAAGTCCATCCTTTTAAATAAGGCAGTATACAGCACCCGTGAAAACTGGTAGTCTTGACTCGTAAATACTAGTTGTATTAAACTGTTGTTAAGACTTGTAAATATTTCAGTTGTTTTTACTGTAAGATAAACAATATGTTTTATCAAAGAATGTATTATTTTACTTGTCCAATGCAAGTATTTGTTAATCTGGCTTAATAAATGACTTATTGACTTATTGACCCATGGCAGCAAACCTTGATACTCATTTCCCATTTACTCTTATGGAGAAAATTGGATTATACTCATTTTGGGATTTAAGTTGATTTTACTTGATCCGAGGCTCTGTCTAAATGATTTATTTAAGCATTTGAAATTCGCTGGGTATACAGGTCTATTGCAACCAACCATGTATCTGGATCAACAGATGGAGGGGTCAAGGGGGTAAAAACCCCCACAAAAATGTTTTTTTTTTAATTTTTGCATGGAAAAATTAAACTAATTCAATTTTAGTTTACACCGTTGAATTCACAATTAGAAACAAATTATTTGGTATTTTGAATAATTGCTCTATGTCCTTCGGTTACCAAGGTATTGAGAGGGGGAAACTCAACCAATGTTTATCTCATTTTTGGTGTTGTTTTCTGAATCACGTTTTTTGACGTATTATAAAGGGTAAATTACCAGCTTGTCAGCCTCCAGATAATCTATAACCAGATTAACAGGATCACGAGGTTGACAAGCAGGTAATTTAACCTTTATAATTCGTCAATGTTAATCGTATGCGAAATAAATTAAATTCAATATCTCACATATTTCTGAATATATTATCTTAATACAACTTGGTATGTAGCCTCACCTGGTTAAGACATACTGGATTAAGGTCTAAAATCAACCATTTAAACTTGTTCAACCGTTGCAGCAAACATGCATACTCATTCCCATGTTAAAATTATGGGAAATCGAAGATGTAGTTTGCTTATATCTCAACATATCTTGATAAGGCTTGGTATGTGGCTTTAACTAGTCAAGATCTACTTTATTATGGCCTAAAATTCCCAAATCTTTAGATTCCCGAGTCAACAAACCTGTATTCTCAATTCTCTATGTTAACCTTACGGGAAATAAATGAAATTGTATAGCTTCCTTATTTCCTAACATGTCTTGATGAACCAACCCGAAAATCTCTTTATCTCACATTTCTGTGGCAAAAAACCTGCATGCATACGTCCTATGTTATTCTTACGAAGAATTTTTTTTTTTATTTATTTACGGACCTACAATGATTTTAGTTGATGCAAGGCTCCGTCAAATTTATTTATTTTAGCATTTAAATTCGCTGAGTATGCAGGTCTGCTGCAACGGGAGTATTTATAATCCCGTTATAAAAAAGATACCAATTAAAAAGGAAAGTATAAAAAAAATTTATATGAAAATAACGTTAGGATTATCTTTCACTATTTTGATCAAAATCTGTTAGTGACTAACCGAGATATGGGTTTTGTAAATATTTGCCATAAGAATAACATTAGACAACGTACTGCGTTTAACGCCAAAATAAAATATCAAGTATCTCCGTAACCAGTTAACTTAGTCTTATACTAAAAAATAAGAGGAATTTTTCAAGCCAAATTGAATGGTTGCAAGTATAATTTCTTCAGATGATACAGATTTTGTGGAACTTGAAAAATATTAATATTTTAACATTTGAACCCCTATAACTTCTGAACTTGAATTTTTAGTGATAAGGTGGTTTCATTTTGTTTCTCATCTTAAATAGCCTGCTAAATACCATGAATTTTTTATCAAAATCGTCAGAGCCCTTTTGAGGAATTTAGATTTTTGTCGTTTTTATGGGTTTTCATAACCTTAAAAATCGATAGTTAAACAAATCCACACACACACACACACACACGCACACGCTCGCGCGCGCGGACGGGCGGACAAACACCACTCCGAAAACCACTTTTAGCGAATTTCCCCCATAGGGAATAAGCTATTACCATAGGTCTCATGGTAAGATCTAAGCCCGAGACCATGATAACTATTCGTTTTGGGACCCCCAGAAGCACCCAATATATATATATATACTGTGTGTCCCAAAAGTCCCGGAACGGTTTAATATATTTTAAAGTAAGCCAGTTATCAAAACAATATTTCGCATACCTTTTAGTACTAAAAAAACTACTTTTTGATGTATGTGTCATTTCTGCCCCTGCCCCCAAAATTGGATTTTGGGGGGGTAGCCCCAAAATTTTAAATGTAAACCCCGTGCGACTGCTTATTTTAAAGGGCTTGTTAAAAGAAACACAATGCCGCAAACCAGAGGTCAATATCATACTCCAGGCCAAAATGGCAGCCATTCAAAAATTAAAAAATGCTGTCCGTCAATTAAAATTTAGTATTTTCTGTGTTCGGCAATCCACATTTAAATCGAGTAAGAACCTCCAGAACACATTTTAACTACTTAAAAGATACAAAAATAATAATTTCTTGTTGTCATCATCAAGACTCAACCCTCCAACATGGTTTTGGGAGGGTGGGGGTTTGTCCAACCAATTCCAATATCAACTCACATCGTATGACCACTCATTTTAATTTGCTGAGTAAAAAAATAAGCCAAAGCTTGTTTTAATTCAATTTCAAAAAAGTGACCTTACTTGTAATAAATAAATAAATAAATTTTGTTAGTATAAAAATTATTTAACTAACATACTAATAGTAATAGATATCCGCCTTAATGCGACCTTAGGCTCAGCGGCAAAAGTCTATACCTGCGGAGGGTCGTCTATGCGTTACCTTTTAGAAAAACCCCCATACATGAAGTACCAATTATTTGCCACAAAAATAACTATTTTTTTAATTTTCATCAAAACAAGCTTTGGCAAATTTTTTTACTCATTCAGCATATTAAAACGAGTGGTCATACGATGTGAGCTGATATTGGAATTGGTTGGAAAAGCCCCCATCCCCCAAAAACTATTTTGGAGGGTTGTGCCTTGATGATGACAAAAGGAAATTATTATTTTTGTATCTTTTAAGTAGTTCAAATGTGTTCTGGTGGTTCTTATTCGATTTAAGTGTGAATTGCCGAACTTAGAAAATATTCAATTTTAATTGACGGACAGCATTTTTTAATTTTTAAATGGCTGCCATTTTGGACTGGACATGATATCGACCTCCGGTTTGTAGCATGTTACATATGCAGTACTTAAGTTTAACTGATGCAAATTAAAATGCCCTGAAAACTACATTTTTAACATGGGCTTTATATGGTAAAATGGAGTTTTTTGCTTATAACTACAAAACCACCAAAGATAGCAGCTAGGTGTAAATTGAAAAGTTGTTGGTCTTTGCAAAAACTTAAAAATGATGTGCTACTTGACATATGCTGCCATTTAAATTTTTTGACTTCAGGGCTACCAACATTAAAACAAAATAAAATGTACTGTCAAAAACTTATATTTTTTTAATGTTAGCATGTCGTATATCAAATTAAAGCTGGGTTAACGAGGATTAATAATTTTTAAACAGACCAAAAATACGTTTTGTAGTTCTCGAGATACAGGGTATTCCGTAAATATCAATGTTTTTAACGAAAATGGCCGCCATTTTGAAATGAATAAAGATAAGTGAATTCTGTTTTCACCAAACTGTTCGTCTTGTTTAGAGCTTTAAAACGATGCATAACATGACCTATGTTTATATTTAAAAATTCTGAGATTTGAACCCATGACCCCCGGTTTTTGGAACACCCTGTATTTTTAAAAGCTTAAAAATATTTTTATGTTTTTCCTTGTGGTCGATTTAGTGGAGTACGATTTTGTTTCATCTATGTAGGACTACTAGTTCGTCCGCAATCCATTTGAGACACCTTAGGTGAGACACCCTGTATATTTTACTAGCTGACGACCCAGCCTTTGTTCGGGAGATTATGTCATTCTTATTGGTTTAGGAAATGATACATTCTGTTGGTAACCATTGGCACTATTTCAAACTATACTATATGTTTTTAAATTAACAAATTTTACCTAGAGCGTTTCCTTTCCATGATATAGGTCCGTTTGAAAAGGTCCTACGGCGAAGCCTTAAAATTAAGATCAAGATCAAGCAAGGGTCTACGACATGTAGTTTTGGCTGTAGCACGTGCTATACCGACACACAAATCTCTTCTTTGTTATAAATTCATTATTGGTGATGGTGGTTTTATGTTTTGACTTTGATTTTTGCGGACATTTGCCATCACTCATTAGTAAAAACAAGTCTCACGACGTTTCGGGATCTGGAATCTGACTCCGTCTTCAGGTGCAAAAGAACCTAGAACTGTCCCTATGTTATTCTTATTGAGATTATAAAAAAGCCATATCTTACAATTTTGGATTGAAATATGTTTTTGCATTTGAAATTCGCTGAGTATCAGGTCTGCTGCAAGGGGGGTATTTTTTTAAACTTAGGATCTTTAGCTGTATTTTTATTTGAAATATAATACTAAAAAAATGATTTTTACAGTACTTGATAAACAGTAATTGTGTTTAAAAGAATTAATGAAGCAAATTCCGTGCCCTGAAATATTGTATATAAGGTAACCAAAAAAATCTCATTTTTATGGTGATTGCCAAATCCATAGAAAATTATTTCTGGCAGAACAGAAATATCAAAGTTTTTTTTCAGACAATTGTTTGAAAGTATATCAGAGTTACTACAGTGTGGGACTAATTTAAAGCATGGATAGGCCCTACGTAGTGACTGCTATGTTAGACCTTGACTAATGTTTGAAAATATGAGATTGGATATCCGGCGTATAATGTTTAGTGGTGCAATGTAAGTTACAATTCGATCAAACCATAACTTATTTATAACCTCTATGTACCCGTTCGGCTAGTTGTTGAATACGTTGATTCTCAAGTGTAAGTGGTAGTCATATGATAAGTTCCTACGAAGCAGAAAAACCTTTTCTGCTTTTGTCATAACATTTTTATTAAATTATGATGATAACAAATCATATTCGTTTGTATTGTTAATATTAATTTTCATAAAAAAATTTACCAGCGACTTAATCGGACGAGATATCTTCAATAAAATCAAATTACGTTTTATAATATATCGTGCACCCAATTCCTAAAAAATCTCCGTAGTGCGGGTTAACATGGTTTAACGTGTTGAACAGTATTTCCAATGTGAGCCTGTTGATGAGATGGTGGATTCATAGTTTCTCAGCGATATATGAGGGAAGTCTTTGTTCCTCGCAGTGACAGCGCACGGATGTCGGAAATTGGGTGAACCTGATCCTGGTTTAATCTGGTTTATGCAACGGAACAGAGTGTTATACCTCACTGAGGTTCAGCTTTTAATCTTGATTCGCGTTGATGAAATGAAATGTCTCCTTATAAGGGGCGAATGGTTGAGACGTATGAATTCATCCGTGACGTATGAATCATTAATACGTGTGTAGTTTTTAAACAAGATTAATTTTGCGCTGAAATAGAAAAAGAAAAGGAATTAGATGTACTTTACTTCGAAAAAATCTTAGGAAACCAATATACCCTCTAAATGAATGTTTCTTTATCGTTTTGATTTGTTATCGATTTGTTTATATTACAAAATTGTAAATTTCTATTACTTTAACTGAACAATTCTTGTATATATATATACTTATAAATCCTATCTCAAAAACGGCTCTAGCGATTTTAATAAAATTGTGCTTTAAGGTGTAGTTTTTATTTTTAAGTTCACCAACGTGGTTGAATTCGCTGTAGAAACGAAAATTAAAAAAAGAAATCTGAATTTGAACATTTTAACATAGGGTCATATGAGTTACCATTTTTGCTACGGAATAGCAGTGAAAATGCAATATTATATTACGTTTCTAGAACTGTTTTACCGGACGACCATGATAGTTCCCGGGCGAGCCTGAGGCGTGCGGAATTTTCATGCAAGTAAGGTAAACCTTGCCAGGCGTGTGAAGTACGATATCTTACATCATACTACTCAGAAAAAAAACACTTTTTTATCATAACATATTCCTTGCATAAACTGTTACGTTTCTCAATTCTTCAAACCTAACCTATTGTAAACAAACATTTGCCACTGCTACCAGTGAAGCCACTACATTCCTCTGAAGTAATTAATAAAAATGCATTAAACGTTGTGGTTTGATACAATCAGCTGATTGTTTTAATGGGTTACTTCCGTTATTTCCGTTTCCTAGTGCACGGTAAATTTACTGTGCACTGCACGGTATAATAACGTGAAGTTATCGGCAAAGAGTAACTTTCTAGCAAAGAGCAAGGCACAGAAAACAGACGTTTCTGTGTAGTGTGATATAAAAATAATAATCTTCCAGCTGTTTTATGACATGTTTATACATGCCTTTTTCCTTCGAGCAGAGCTCGGTCCCCAGGTACTGCTTGTAAAGCTAGCATAGAGTCATGTAGTTCTGTAAATGGATATATTTATACGATCGCACGACCGCACTGCAGAAACTGTTGACGTTTGATGAGTTGGTTCCCGATGCTTTGTCACGACATTTTGTTTACAATTGCTATCAGCTTCAGCTTCAACATTATTCCAATGCTATTACAATAATAGGTATGTTGATAGGGAGGTTGATTTTTTTATTTATATTATTAAAATCAATAAGTGCTCTGATTAAAACAGTAAATATCATACTATCCTTTTTATTGAACTTATTTGTAATATAGAAAAAAAACAAAGCTTCAAGCTAAACCTATCTACAAAATATGTAGCTTTGCCTATGGACTTTTGATTTCTTCACGTTGATAGTAATCAGATGAACAAATATGTTAAAAACAAAACATTTAGTACAGAATTTTAGCGAATTTCCCCTATAGGGAAGAAGCTGTTACCGTAGGTCTCATGGTAAGACCTAAGCCTAAAACCATCATAACTTTTCTTTTTGAGGTCCTCAGATGCCAAAAACACCATTCGTTCACTTTCATAAATATATATATCTATATATCTATATATCTATATATCTATATATATATCTATATATATATATGTGTCTTTAAGCACGATAACTTGCGCAAAAATGGTCCAATCGGAATGAAATTTGGCATAGACGTGTAAAGTAGTAATTATTCGGACGAGTTCGTAAACCAGCCCGATCGGACCACCGGAAGGGGGGGTAAAGGGGGGTAAACCCCCCCAAAAATGGGTTTTTTGAGACTTTTACATAGAAAAATAAAATTTTTCAAATTTTTATGGGCACCATTGAATTCAGCCCAAAAAAACAAACAATTTAGTATTTTGAATCATGGCTCTATGTCCATTGGTTGCCGAGATATTGAAAGTGGTAAACACAGTACGTTGTCCCAATGTTAACCTTATGGGAAATAAGTAAAATTCTATATCTCGCTTATTTCTCAACATATCTTTATAAAACTTGGTAAATGGCTTCTTCTAGTTCAGATCTACTAAATATTGAATTAAAACCACCCAGTTTTAATATACCTGTAGCAGCAAACCTCCATACTCATTCCCCATGTTATTCTTATGGAGCTTACAAAAACATGTCAAATCTCGCTATGTTGGATCGAAATATGTTGTTTTGCACTTGAAATTCGCTGAGTATGCAGGTCTGCTGCAACGGGGGTATTATTCTATTTGTTAAGAGAACAATATTTTGTTAATTTTCATAAATAAATAAAAAATACTGTTGAGAGTAAAAATTAGGTTAGATTCCTCCAATACAAAATCAATGTTTATTAAAATTGCTTTGTAAAAGTATTGTTGTGCTTTTTGTAAAATTGGAATATCTTCTTCTAATATGTCGACCTAGCTGCTATGTAAAGGGAAGTGTTGTTTGTTGATTTTGATTGTAAATCGTATGGATGTTTTTTTATACTTAACGTTATTACGTGTTGTAACCGATGTATAACGTTCAAGATTCTCCATTCAGTTTTAGCGAATTTCCCCTATAGGGAAGAAGCTATTACCGTAGGTCTCATGGTAAGACCTAAGCCCGAGACCATGATAACTTTTCGTTTTGGGGCCACCAGAAGCAAAAAACACCATTCGTTCGAATTTATATATATATATATATATATATATATATATGTGTGTGTGTGTGTGTGTGTGTGTGTGTGTGTGTGTGTGTGTCTGTGAGCACGATAGCGGCCGTAAATATGGTCCGATCTTAATGAAATTTGGTACAGACATGTAAAGTGGTGATCGATTGGACAAGTTCGTAAACCAGCCCGATCGGACCATCGGAAGGAGGAGTAAAGGGGGAATAACCCCCCCAAAAATGGGTTTTTACATAAAAAAATGAAATTAATCAAATTTTTGTTGGCACCATTGGATTCGCCTCAAAAAAACAAACAATTTAGTATTTGAATCATTGCTCTATGTCCATTGGTTACCGAGATATTGAAAGTGGTAAACACAGTACGTTGTCCCAATGTTAACCTTATGGGGAATAAGTAAAATTCTATATCTCGCTCATTTCTCAACATATCTTAATTAAACTTGGTTTGTGGCTTCATCTAGATGAGATATAATGTATTTTAGTCAAAAATCCCCGAAATTTCAATTTTTGTGGCAGCAAACCTGCATAATCATTCCCCATGTTATCCTTATGGGAAATAAAAAAATTCTATATCTTACTTATTTTTTAACATTTCTTGACAAAACTTGGTATATGGCTTCTTCTAGTTAAGATATACTAAATAATGAATTAAAACTAACCAGTTTTAACATACCTGTTGCAGCAAACCTGCATACTCATTCTACATGCTAACCTTATGGGTAATAAAATAAGTTGTGTAGTTCGCTCATTTCTCAAAATATACTGATAAGAAATGGCATGAGGCTTCATACAGTTAATATCTACTTGATTATGGCTTAAAATATCCAAATCATCAAATTCCTGAGGCAGCAAACCTGTGTACTCTCTTTCCCAATGTTAACCTTATGAGAGGTAAATGCAATTGGATAGCTTTCTTATTCCTCAGCATATCTTGATAAAACATGTTATGTGGCTTTATATAGTTTAGATATATTGGATTGTAGCCTATAATACCACATTTTCAAATTTCTGTGGCAGCAAACCTGCATTTTTCCATACTAATCTTATGAAGAATAATTTATTTTTGAATACCAATTGTGGGCATTTGGCAAATCACAGGATGAGGGAACAGGGCTCAAATTAAATGTTTTAATGTCAGGGACTCAGGAAAAGTACTGCAATTTCTTAAAGTTTGCTAGATAACAAAAAATAACATAAAATAACTGCCATTTAAGTAGCATTGGGAAGTAGCATTGGGATCTAAAACGTCTGCTTTGTTTACATTAAAACATGTGAGCTGATGTTTGATTCAAAGCCACATGGTGGATACAGACATATGGCTTACTTAAAGGCCAGATAACTAAATATGTCAAATAAATGTACTATAGCGAATACAGATTTTTACTGATGATGTTTATGAAATTTTTTACTCAAACTTAAACAGCTGGTCATTTCCCCATACGATTAAATTGGAAAAGCCAGCTGTTTTGAAGTTTTGAACATTGCATTTTCGTGCCAAGTATAGGCTATTATTTTTTATAGCCTGTTGATCTTAAAAGCCACTAGGAGAGTATTTTTGCACGCTTTCTTTTGAATGTATATTGATTTTACTTGATGCGAGACTTCATTTAAATTATTTATTTATGCACTTGAAATTCGCTGAGTATGCAGGACTGCTGCAACGGGGGTATTTTTATTACATTTTAGAAACCGTCCATTCTATCAACAATTTTTTCGAGTCTCTAACTGCGTTTAACCAACATCGTACCACCAAGTGCCGAAATAATGGTACACCCGGGATACAACGCACCAGGAATATTGACAGCAAAGACCAGGTTGTCTTCCCTTACCTGAAGGACGTCAGTTAATTTCCGCTGGTGAGCAACACAGCTTGGTTCGTTCTCGTGTCCCGCAACCAGAGAAAAGTTCCCTTACAAAACAAACTCATTTGTGCTGCACTACATCAAACCAGAATACGTAATTATTAACAAATAAGGCTAGCAATATAAATTAAATTTTAAAATAGCTTATATGTTAGTAAATTGAGTATACGAAACTAGAACATGTATACAGTTTTCCAATTTTTCAAATCTTTAAACATCGATTAGATTGACTGTACATGTATCATTATGTTTCTGTTCAAAGATGTATTAAATCAAAAAAACATTATCTTCATACATAATTTATCAAACGTCTATAAAACCCATTTGCTGTGATATCCTAATAGTTTGTCTATTTAAGCGTTTTCACAAGAGAAAACCATTTGGGGCAAGACTCAAGAGTTCGTGTTTCTACACTACTGTTTATAACGGAGGTTGAAGAACTGCCACACACACTGCATGGACGAAAAAAGGGCTTTTGTATGGTAAAAACGTTTAAAGGAATTAACTGGATATAATATTTCATTTTTTAGTTTGAATTGGTTTATAAGCTATAGGCCTACTGTGAGTTTATCTTGTGCAGAACCTAAGTGCATGTTATGAAAATTAACGAACTGTGTTTTTGGGCTGTAGAGACCTCAAATTTAAAGTTTAAGGTGATCCTGGGCTTAATTCTTACCTTTATGCCTACGGTAATAGCTACTTCCGTCCAGGGGGTAATTCACAAAAGGTAAGAAATACCTAAAAAGCCTTCTCCGTCTGTTTCTCTCAAAGTGTTGACAATTTTTCTAATAATTTCGGCATAAAAGAGAGTAATTTTCAACAGTGTGGTTTTACAAAAGCGAATCACATATCTATACTCGATATGCGAAAGGAAGAAATGGAATGCTGAAGGAATGGTGAAATTGACGGATGTATCAGAGGAAACTGTTTGAGGAAATAGGTCCAATCTAATCCAGGTTTTGTGATTCAATCAGTTTCAGATAACATTCGCCTGAACGAGTCCTCTGAGTATCCATCTTATTTTTTAGTATTTTAAACTTGAAATATCTATTTTAACGCTAAAACAAGGATCATTTCAATAAACTGTGTTAGTGTTTACGGTATTATTTATTTAAAACTCGAATTAAAAATTGTTATCCAATGTTTGAAGTGACGGTTTCAGAAGTCGAGTACATACTTCCTCAATTTTTCCATAATTCAATTTAATTTTTTATTATAGCTTATGATCTTGAATGCTTTACAGTCATTTAGGGGTTTTCATTAATTAAGTGCCCCAATGTTTGTTTAGTATCAATTTTTATAAGAAATCTTTACATCCATTTTTTAGATATTACGACTTTTATGATTTTTAATGTGTTTTGCGGGATGAAGGGGGTAACCAACCCCTAACAATTGTTAAGAAAAATAACAAAACTATGACATTTATACAGTACTTAATACCTTCGTACCATGCTTTATCAAAAAGGCAAATATTGAAGAATTGGCCTTAGCTAAACTACGAAATGCGTTTACCGATGGCAGCAAAAATAAATTAACCGTATTCAAAAAAGTTCATAATTATAAGTTATAAAAATATACAGGGTGTCTCACCTAAGGTGTCTCAAACGGATTACGGACAAACAAGTAGTCCTACGTAGATGAAACAAAATCATTTCTCACTAAATTGACCACAAGGATCAATGTAAAAATAATCTTAACCGGGTATAACGGGTTCGGATCTCAGCACTTTCAAATGTTTGTCATTCTATACATCAATTTAAAGCTCTAAACAAGGCGAACAATTTGATGGAAACAGAATTTACTAATCTTTATTAACTTTAAAATTGCGCCCGTTTTGTGAAAAATATTAGTATTTACGGAATACCCTGTATCTCGAGAACCAATGAACATTTTTTTTTGTTTGAAAATTCTTAATCCTTGTAAACCCAGTTTCAGTTTTATACATGATATGCTAAGATTTAGGAAATCAAAGTTTTTTAAAGTACTTTTAAATTTTTTTAAAGGTGGTAGCCCTGAAAATTACAAATTTCAAATGGCAACATATGACAAATAGGATGTCATTTTAGAGGTCTTGCAAAAATCAACAACTTTCTACTTCATACCTACCTCCTACCTTTGGTGTTTTCGTAATTATATACAAAAAACTTCATTTTGCCATATAAAGGCCATATTAAATGTGCAGCACTCAAGTTTAATTAATACAGGTTTCAATGCCTCGAGGATAACCCAATATAAAAAATAAGGGCTATATAAGGGAAATTGTTTTTTGATTGCAACTAAGAAACCACCAAAGATAGATAGATGGTAGGTATAAATTGAAAAGTTGTTGGTTTTTGCAAGACCTTTAAAATGATATCCTATTTGTCATATGTTGCCAAATAAAGTTTTTTTTTCTGGGCTAACAATATTTAAAAAGAATAAAAGTACTGTAAAAAAACTTGTATTTCCTTAATCTTAGCATCTCATAGGCCTTTATCAAACTGAAGCTGAGTTTACAAGGATTAAGAATTTTCTAACAGAACAAAAAATGCTCAGTGTTTCTCGAGATACAGAGTATTTCGTCATTACCAATATTTTTCACAAAAACGGCCGCCATTTTCAAATCAATAAAGATAAGTGAATTCTGTTTCCACCAAATCATTCTCTTATTTAGAGCTTTAATTTATATATAGCATTACTACGTTTACATTCGAGAATTCTGAACCAGTGACCTCCGATTTTTTAACACCTTTTATTTTAAAAATTTAAAAATATTTTTATGTTGTTCCTTAGGCCGATTTTGTGTGGAATGATTTTGTTTCATCTATATGGGACTATTGGTTTGCCTGCAATCCGTTTGAGACACCTTAAGTAAAACACCCTGTAATTGAATTATAGAAAAAAGGTAGAAACGATGTGTAGGATTTCTGAGACCTAATAATTTTTAATGTGAGTTGTAAATAAAATTACCAACAGGGCTAGAGACGACTTCAGAGGTACGATTTTCATAAAATTTGACCTTAATAGTCCAGTAAAAATAAGTGAAAAATTCCATAAACCCAATAAAAATTAGCACAAGCAAGGAATTTGGTACAGATGTTGGGTATATCTTCCTTTTGAACATACTAAAAGTCCCCTAGAATTGGAGCTGTGCTACGGCCGCCATCTTGGAAAATGGCAGCAAATTTCTGTATTTCTGCCTTTAGCTCCTTTATTATTGGAGATACAGAAAAAAGTTTCAAATACAAATTGTAGCCCATTAAAAAATACACATTTGGTTATTATAATTTTTTCTCTAAACCTAACGGTTTTTGAGTTATTTCCGATTAAGTATAGTTAAATCGTGGCTTTTCCCATTATACAAAAATTTCAGAAAAGTCACTCAACTGCACGTTTTATCAATGTTTCTGTTCAGCCTATCGACTTTAAATCGCTACCCATTGTTGTTGGGTGATTGGTTCTTAATTTTGACACAGTTCTCATTTTTGACCGCCATCTTGGATCCGCCATATTGGATATAAATTATTTTTCTCAAAAGTAAATATGGTGTTGTGATACATCATTACAGACTAGATTTTTGGCCTAAACTGAAATCTGAAATCCATTTTTCAAAATTTGGATTCGCTAAAATGATATGCTCAAATAAAAATTCAGCCCTATACATTCTTATGGATATTCCGTACTATGAAGATTATATTTTGATTATTTGTCTTATATCTCCGGTTCTCAATAAGATATGCTGCAGGTTTTGGACCTAATATACTCAGTGATTTAACGGCTTTTGAGGGAGCTATTGATCGAAACTTGCAGGGTATCTTATTTAGAACCTGAGATTTAAGATAAATAATCCAAAATAATATTCTAAGTACGAAATATCCATAAGAAATTTATATGGCTGAATTTGTATTTGAGTATATCTTTTTAGCGAATCCAAATTTAAAAAAACGGATTTCAGCATTGAGTTTAGGGCAAAAATCTAGTCTATAATGATGTATCACAACCATAGAAATATCACAACACTATCTTTACTTTTGAGAAAAATAATTTATATCCAATATGGCGGATCCAAGATGGCGGCCAAAAATGAGAACCCTGTCAAAATTAAGAACCAATTACTCAACAATAATGGATAGCGGTTCAAAGTCAATAGCCTGAAAAAAATATTGATAAAAACTGCAGTTGAGTGGCTTTTTTCTGAAATTTTTGTATAATGGGAAAAGCCACGATTTAATTATACATAATCGCAAATAACTCATAAACCGTTGGGTTTGGAGAAAAAATGATAATAAACAAAAATGTGTATTTTTTAATGGACTACAATTTGTATTTGAAACTTTTTTCTGTATCTCCAATAATAAAGGAGCTAAAGGCAAAAATACAGAAATTTGCCGCCATTTTCCAAGATGGCGGCCGTAGCACAGCTCCAATTTTAGGGGACTTTTAGTATGTTCAAAAGGAAGATATACCCAACATCTGTACCAAATTCCTTGCTTGTGCTAATTTTTTTTGGGTCAAAACTTATTTTTACTGTACTATAAAGTATCAAACCTAAATATCGGCAGGCGTCATTAAATTTTTCTAATCTTTTTTTTAATTTCTACTATTTATCCCCTAAAACCGACAAAAATAAAAAAGGTTCTTCAAAAACCGCTGTAACAATTTGTATAACCTTCACGGTTTAAGATAACAGTCTGACCGAATGCGCATGTTTGGGAATTACATTATGTATTAGAAAATTTAGGATTTTCGTGTTAAAACATGTCTTCCAAAATTTAAAAAAATATTAACTTCAATAAAAATTTACTTCCTAAAATTAAATTTAGCTGGAAAAAATAATAAATAAGTATTCTGTATTATTAGTATACGTCATTAATTGAGCAAAATATTTGTCCTGTTTTTCATGCATATCGTTTTTCCATATGACGCTATCACAGTCTAGGTCACCGAGTATTTGAGGACCGAATTTGTGAAACTTTCCCGTTCTTAAATGAGCACCGTTTAGGTAATCCATATAAAACATCCATATTTATCACAAATTTGGAATTGTTTTCATAAAAAATGTGTTTTACGAGTTCCCCCAAGCTCGCACGGTGTGGCTGAAAAACAACTTGATGAACGGCTGACTATTATGTAGGCATTTTGATGAAGACAAAATATCTTGACATTAGGACTACCAATATCAATTTTTACTTATATTAATATGGTTATCCAAATGTTATATATCGGGGCAACCTTTAGGAGACTGAAATGGGGATGCCTAAAACAACCAATTATATGTGATGAACTATTACTTTAAATATTCTCAATCACTATTTAGTTATTATCTTCGTATCATTAAAAAATAATCGACTTAGAATGAATAGGGTACCTTATAGTATGTATATTTTCATTAATTTATTAGTTCACTGTTTCATATTCCTAATTCTTTTCAAGCCAGCACAAGATTATCAAAATACTAGATATAAGAGTTTTAGGAAATTAATTAATTAAGATCACGTCATTATTAATCAAGTTTGATGGATAGCCCTCTAACTCGCTGTTTTGAGATTAAGTTATTATTATTCATTTATCCTTGTTGGTCAAAAACGAATAGTTTTTCGTTCTCTTTAAATTTTTATAATCTTGGGATGGCAAAATAAATGTGGACCTTGGGAGCATCCCATCCATTTTATTCACATATTTATTTGCTGCTTGAATACCTCCGGGAATGGAAAAACAAATTCCATAGTGAATTTTCTATGGAATATTGAGCTATTGACAACAGCCTTGGAACCATGACAACTTTTCGTTTTGGGGTCCCAGATACCAAAAAAACCCTCAGTTATTACACGTTAGTTATTACACTTGCAACAATCAATAGATAATTTACCGTTATGATACGGTAAATTGAAATATTTCGTGCCCTTTGGCGAGCCCTTGGTTGCCAATAAGTGTGTCATCAACTATAGCTTTTTTACCTGTTTAGAAATTTCTAAATTTATTTAGCACCAAAATTTTAAATAATTAGGAATTTTAAAACAACGTATTTAGCAACCCAAATCGCCAAAATTATGAGCACACTGTTGGAGACTAAATTTAAAAAAGTCAAATTCTTCTTAGTTCATATTAAAGCGACCATAACTGCAACCTTTGTCCTACATTATGTACCTTTGCATTATTCCTCCTTATCTGAAACTCGACAGTATATATTGGACGAGAGATATACACCAGATTACTGTGAATCATGACCGATAGGCGAAACACCCAAACCACGCTGTGTGATTGCTTTGTAAACAGTGAATGATGAAGTGGCCAACCCTCCAAATATACCTTCACATTGCCTTATCGTTGCTGTCAGATAATACGCGTAATATGTATTCTACATCTCTATAAAAGCTTCCACAGCATGGCATATTTAAATGTTTCATCCATTTATTACCTTGACCAAAAAAGAATTTTGTACTCTCAAAACAAACCAAATTTGATTTATTTCTTTTACATGATGCAGTATAACAACACACTCATACGGAAGACAGGCTTTAACGCAGTGTTTCGAAACTGCCTTGACCTCAAATAAATAACATTGGGCGTGGTGGTTATTATTTATCCTCTCTGTTATAAAAATGGATAGAAATATATATCCGTAAAACGAGTCTAGTGTAATTTTTATCCTAGGTATAATGTTCTTTATACAAGAGCTTACACAGTAAAATAATGGATATGTGGTTCTTACGACATAGTTTTTATTATCAAGCCAGTTAATTTAAAATGTAAATGATGCTCCAAGAATCTTAATATACGGGTAAACAGCCGCGCCTAAAATGGTTCACAAAATCGTATCTCAGCGTAAAAGGTATAATGACTAACCCACATTTTAACTGTCATAAATAGTATATTACGCAACTAGTGCGGGAAGTAGGTGTTTACGTGCGAGCATGATAGTTCACGCGCGACGCTTGCGGAGCGCGGGAATTTCATGCGAGCAACGTAAACGCCTTCCCGGATGAGTTGCGTACGATATTTTTCGCAACACCTCCATCATCAAATATACAGGGTTAGTGAAAAATAACACGTCTATGAAAGCTTAGACTAAGATGAAAGTAAAAAGATTTAAAAAATATTAATTAAACTGTAGAGAGAAAATACGAACAAAACTATATTTATCTGTGCGGGGGGAGATGAAAAAAAGCGTTATCTCTGCTGTTCAGCGACCGAGTAAGCCTTTCTAGGAATACGTCTTATCGACACACAGACGGCAACAATTGATTAAATAATAATGCTCTTTATTAATTTATCGCTATTAACTGTGCGTAGTCGCAACCTGGGAAACCAGTTTATTTACAATTGAGATGGGGTTGTCATAGTTAAAATGTGTACGTTGTGTTTATGTATAATGTATGTAAATTGTGTGATATACTTTTTTTTTCTTGAGTTGGCAACATTGAGCATTTACCGCACTCGTGCGGTAAATACTCAATGCAAACTCTTTACCACACTCCAGCTGATTTGTTACCTCACTACAGCTGATATTTGCCGTACTCTTTTGTAAACGGCGACTTCCCACACTGAAACGGAAGCGGAAATCGGCTACTTACTAGTGTAGTGTTGCGAAAATAACTTTTTAAAACCTGAAGAAACTGAAAATACTTTTGAATTTTAACCATAATAAACCTTGGAAATTGAGTGATTTAAACCGAATAAAATACCTTGTGTCGCTGCATAAAGATGGATACTTGCCACCTTGGGGTTGAAAAATATTATTTTATTTGTAGACGCTATATGTTCAAGTATTAACTTTAAAAATTCTCTGTCTAAGACTTTAACTCATTGTGATTGAACATCATGTCTTGAAAGTGTTTAAGCCATTCTCAAGCAAAAAGGATTTGGCAAAATCATAATGCAAAACATAAAAAATTATAGGGAACGAAACAACTAACAAAAACTAAATCTAAAAAGCAGAAAAAGGGACGGAAAAGCATGCAGTGATGATTATGCTGCACAACGATGCGTTAAACGCTAGATTAACCTTGTCCCGGAGTTGGTTAATTTATGTAATTATGACGACGATGTGGCACACGCTCCGGGCCAAATTAATGAATAAAATACGAGCTGCCTAGGTAATTTTATATTTGTTTAAACATAAAATGTTTTGACTGTATTTTTAACTGTAATCAATTTTTATTAAAATTTTATCTTGGGAACTTCTTAAGTTCGGTCTCGAATTTCAATGTTTCCTGAATTTCATGTCCTGTGTTTCAACGAGGTCTTCGAATAGCGTGAATGGTTAATACCATTACTCGTTAAGTAGGATAGTTTTATGAAATATGACATCAGCAAATACAGTCATCATGAAATATGACATGAAATAAAGGTTTTATACCAGCAATTTCTACAGCTTTAGATATTCTATGGGGTCTGACAACATTTCCAAGTACAGTACTGTATTTGTGACCAAAGATAACAAAAGATAATTGTGACAAGAATAAGAATTTTAAGACCAGATACCACAATGAATTCCAGTGAGCCGCGTGCAGCGAAGCCTGCAACAGTCACCTAAATAAAAAAAATTTGTTTACCTAATAAAACATAACTAACAAAATTAAACCATGTCTGATTGATGGTTGATAGCAAAACAAAAGCTTAACTGAAACAAATTCTGACAACAAAAGAAAGAAAAACTACCTCGTTTATGATTTATTTATTAAAACACATTTAAACTACTCAGAGAGAATAACATTTTTTTCAATTGAAGAAAACTTAAAAAAATTGAGATTTTTTTACGCTAGTCGGATGTTTATTGAAGTAATTTGGCTCGCTGTAGACAAAAGACTATTTGAACCACATTTTATGGACTTTAGGTGTTCTGGCTAAAGATTCTTCGATTCATATTTCGCGAGGCATACAAAAAATCAGTAGTACCCGTGTTACCACTCCTTTTCGTAAAAAAGCTTGAAAACTTTGTAAGAATATAAATGCTGCAGATGTAAAATGTTCAATTTAATAAACTACGGAAAGGAACTATCTCGCATTCGTTTCTTAATAATAATTATCAACAAGTTATTTTGATGTACTCAAAGTTTTTTAATCAGTACTTGGACTCCACCCCTACAAACAAGTCCGTATTGATGTCTAGAGTCAACCAACGAAAAGAATTCTCAATAGATGAGGAGAAAAGACATTTTCCAAAAACAAAAACTTCCTATTTGATATTTTTAATTTTCTGTACAACAGCGATACATGTTTTTCCTTTCTTTAGCGTTACCCTAGATATTTAAAATAATTTTCCTCGCCAATTGCTTCACATTTAAGTTTAAACTTAGTGTGTCTGGAAAATGAAATTTTAGATCTGATGAGAGGTCGAAACCGTTAAAATCAAAATTGACATTTTTTTAAAACATTTATCTACATTTTATTTGTTAAACACCAACTTTTATAGTTGAAGATCGGCAACTAAAAACTGAGATAAACCTGGGATTGCTTCATGTCGGCAGAACAAAGCAACGTCATCTGCAAAGGCGCTTGGCTTACCGTTACAATTTAGATTAGAAAATGGTTAAAAAAAGATTAAAAAAGCGTCGCTGAGTTCACTGATCTTTGTGGAACACCCAGTTGTGATCAGTAAAGCTGAACCCAGACTCCCAGCTATTCGTACTCGCTGCTCACGCCCAGAGAGAAAACGACGAAAGGAGGAAGAAATAGCCCACTATCCAGACATGGAATGCAGGACTTCTACGGCGCTTCATTCCTGTGGGAAAAAGACAATCAGGGGTCTTATCCTCGTTGTGACATCCGACCGATGTCGAAGCCCTGCCGTGAGGTGGCTAGAGGGGAGGCGCCTGGGTGCCTCCCGGCTCCCCGGGCATGACTGCAAAAAAACCTCGCGTGCCGCGACCACATCCATTGCGATCAGGGATTTCTGTATCTTTTGAGATTTCTATGTTGTCGCTTTCGGGAATCTTCAGTTGATGATCAACCTCTTGCTGTCCTCGATTTTAGGGTCACTCCAGACACCAGTCTCTTCTTTTCTGACACAGTATGGACCAAACAAAATCAGCCACAGCGTTCCACCATTATCTTCCCCTCGATGTTTTCCGAAGTTAGATGGCCGCCAACAAAGGCGGTGAGGACAGTCTGTTCATCATCAAACTGTCGCCTCACAAAGAAAATGTGGTGTAAGTCGTCTTCGCCGTGTCCGCAGTACTTGCGCATGGGAGAGTAGATCTTGCCGATCTCTGCGTCTCCATCACTTCGGCACCCACTCGCATTGGGATGATTGTTGGTTTTACGCCTTTTCTCAGTTTTGGAAGGAACCAGCTGAAGACCGTTATCGCGCATCCGGCTTTCCACCAGACGTATTACCTGTCTCATCCTCATTTGAGTCAACTCCGTGTTTCGTTCAGTGGTTACTGCCACGACTTCGTCAGAATACCTCATTAGGGACGTTCTGTACGGCATCTCCGTGCAGAGCAAACTGTCATATTAGACATTCCTGAGATCCCGTCCCAGCGAACATAAACCGCCGGTCCCTTAGATAGTCTCTCACCATGGCGAGGAGGTACCAATGAGACCAGAATGTCGCACCTCCGTGCCGAGTCAACCGCGTTATTCACAACCGCGTGGCTCGCCTGATTCGCTCGTGTCGCGGTATCCTCAATCTCCGATATGTTAAATAGGTTAGTAATTTCAATATTTTTAAAGTAAAAAATGTAAACGTATTTGAATTTTTTTATTTATAGTATTTTTGTCATAAGTTTTTTTTATATCTAGGTAATACCCTACCTCATCAAAATGTAAAAACTGTTTGCAGCTCATGCATCAAATACCTATGAAATAATTCTTTACAATTCTCAGGTCAATAATTCTTTTCCAACTTTTCAAATCACAAGTACACAAGGGGCGCTGTGTTGCCAGATTGCTTGTTGATTATTTATCCCCACTCAGAGCCGTTCTGCCAACTCAGGAACTAAGCGTTAAACAAGCAATAACAATCTGCATTGCCAATTGTTATTCCGTGCAAAATTGATTATGTATAATACCTTATCACTTCGAACTTATTTCGGAAGATAGTGTAAATGAGTTTTATGTCATTAGTTAGTACATGTAGCTTTTAATAATTAATTTAATAATGTTTATACAGATTAATTACTCACATCTTGGATGAAAGTTATAGTCTCTTTGGCACACATTATTGCTCGTTCCCTCGTAATCAATCTTAAGTAAAATAGGCCCTAGGGTTTATTTTTTATATATATTATTTGTCATTTTATGAAAAATAATCTTATAGACTTTATTTTAATATTTTCTTACACAGGATTATGGTATTAAGGTTAACATTTTAAATCATTTATAAACTCTTTTGTTTTAAAACCTCTAACACTATAAACCTGTGGCTTCTAAATAACGTTTATGAAGCTTCCAAAATAATAATTATCATTGTTTATAATTATAATGTGTCAAACATTTCCCCATTTGTAGTTATGAAAGCGGAGACCATTTTTCTACTAAACTAAATCGTTTCATAAGAACATAGATTTGATCACCTTAAGTTACAAGGCCATAAGTTATTTAAGCAGCCATGTACCAAGCAGCAGGTTATTTAACTAGACTCTTTAGCCTGTTACGAGAGTTGACAACCTGAAAAGGTACCCAATTTTTAGACAAAAAATAATATTCCCTTCATTAATATTCACTTCTAAAATATATGTCGTAGCCACATGCTGTAATTGGGCACTTCATGAAGTGCCCAGCTCGCCTGGGCACATAGTGAAATTGAATGGTTTCATTAAATATTACAGTATGTGACCAACAAAACTGGGCACTTCATGAAGTGCCCAACGCTCGTTGGGCACATGCTGTAATTATTTCTTTTACACTACGTATGTGTCCAGTTCAGGTGGTTGACACTTGATGTAAACACGTAAAACTGCTGTTTACGTTGCTGTTGGAAGTATCCGATATATTATTTTCAATAATACATAATACAATTATTTTAAAATAATTTTGTAAAACATTAAGAATAATAAGATTGTCCTCCACTAAACCAGACAATAATTCTTGCCTGTATGTTTTATCGTGGTTTCTTCTGTTTTCTGGATTATTCTGGCTACACATAACTATAAATCTTATTATTATTCAAAGAACAAACGGTTGTTTAAATAATAATATTAATAGTAATGCGTAGCCAAAATAACTCAGAAAACGCAAACCAAACAATTCAGTCGATTTAAATGTTGTATGCTTTAATAAAATAAAATACATGAAACACTTTACCTATTATATTTATATGTAACACAACACATAAATATTAACATTAACCTATTTTGTCATGTTTTAATTTTTTAACTTCTTACTGAGTCACCCTTTATAAACTTATAGTAGATTAAAATATAGCATGGTAAAACAAATTTTTAAAAAGAGTAATAAGAGTTTTTGAAAAAATAATAAAAACAATTCTTTAGTTTCTTATTGTTATAGAAATTAAAAACATTTTATTCGTATCAAATTTTACTATTTCGTTTTTTTTGTAATTTTATTAACATTGACGACAATTTAGGTTTAAGTTTTTTTTTATGTCAGTATGAATGAATTAACATAATTTCATTACATCAAGCCTTTTCTATGTAATTATTTGTATTTGTTTTATACCCGTAGGGGCCAATTGGGTATAATTTTTGTGAATTTTGAAATAGTCCAATGCTCTACTAGGTATTCTATTGAAACACAACATCTAAGGTGAAATCAATGTATTCAATATATGCGATTAACTTAAAATACACTTGTTTTTGTCAATTATTTCTACCGAATCGATTCTATGCATTAGAATAACCTTACTTTCGTTGCTGGACACCAATTTGATATAATACTGGAAGTCGTCTGAAACAACCATTTACCATCTAAGGTTAGAACAATATAATATTATATTATAGATTTTTAACATAGAAATAGATAAAATTTATGTAAGGCAAAGTTAACGTTACAAATTTATTTTTCAAATCTTAACATGAATTATCCACAAAATGAGAATCGCTACACTAACATAAAATATCAAAATAATTGACAATCAGAAAATTATTAAATAAAAGGATAAAGCAGATAACAAAGATCATTTTACTCGTGAGCTAATTTTAAGTTTCAATTCATTTTATTTTTTGTAATATTCTAAAATTACACTTACAATTTCTACGAGCGTATTATCATATCAGGTGCCAGGCATAGAATGAACGTAACGAATTTGATGAACAGCAACGATTTAAATCATCAGTAAGACAACATAACAACATTAAAAAACAAACTTACCCTAACTAATATCAAACATAATACATTTCATTTCATTTTTCTTTATTAAGATAAATCAGTACAGTCTATAGAATATTAAAAAACGTGAGTCCTGTTTACTTGACAGCTTTTCAAAAATATTCGTACTGACGTCAGTAGCTTAAAAACTTAAGTTTATATTATTAACTCAAATATTTGGAAATTCATAAAAATTTGGAAAATTCTAGCGGTTCGGTTTTTAATCATTATTATTTTTTTTGATAGCGCATTTCCTATAATTTAGAATAGTATATCTGTATTTGTCTTTATTCACAAGTACATTGTGTAATGGACATCGTCTGAACAAATAGATTATATTTATATGCAATAACATAATACTATAATATACAATAATATAATACTTTATACTACTGTTTGATTTTATAACTATTTGAAACCGACAATATTTGTATTAAACTTTAAACCAATTATAAGTGTTTGTTTTATCCTAGATTAAGATTGTTAACTGTTTATTTTAGTCTGAACTCAACTCATACACCAACAAATTCATTGTCCAAATATAACGTAGACTAATTATATGTTTAAAAGGCTTATGTAACTAAAACCGATGTTAAAATATTTTGATTTGAATAAATAAATATAAATAAATAATAAATATTAAAAGGTTTAATAGCAAACAGTAACATTGGCTACTTTAACACGGACATTGGGATTTAATGTAAACATTAGGATTGGTTTTGACAAAGATTTAAAATCGTCTACCCAACATGCCTCAATAGTTACACCATGTGTCCAAGGAGCGGTGGGCACTTCATGAAGTGTCCAGTTTCGTTGGGCAGATGCTGTAATTTTGATCGAAATAATCGAGTTACACTATGTGCCCAGGCGCGCTGGGCACTTCATGAAGTGCCTGGGCTGCGTTGGGCTCTTCATGAAGTGCCCGGGCTGCGTTGGGCTCTTCATGAAGTGCCCAATTACAGCAAGTGGCTACGACATATATAACAGATTCTAAACCTTAAAATTTTCATTTATACATATCTTCTAAAGATTTTTTTTCCTAAAGTATAGCATGGTTTTATATTTTAAAGCAGCAATTTGAGAACTACTGCTATTATTATTATTATTCCCCGTGTTGGGCCGGGACAGAATGTCCAACAATATCCCCTGCTTGTCGTAAGAGCCGACTAAAAGGGGAGGGGGGCGCACTGGTCCTTTTTCGCGTCTCCTTTTCACAAGTCCATTCTCCAATTCATTTCAATAGCCCGGTAGTTTTACTAAATCATCCCGGCCCACTTGCCGGAGTGACTCTGTGTTCTTCAGCCTCCACTGCGCTGAGGGTCTAGGGCGAGCAGAGGGTACAGCTTAAAAACTGGGTTCTGCACCTCCCAGGCTGCCGGATAGTACAGGGGCCCGGGTCAGCCCAGCCAGCTGACCTGGCTGCCCTATCAGCCGGCGAAAATCCCCTTGGCCGTGGCGGTGCCGGTTGGCGACCGGGTAGGGCCCTGCTGCGGTCACGGGGGGGCTCTGCCGAAGCCACTGCTCGTCTGGGGCCGCCGGTGTTTTTGGAGGCGGTCGAGCACAGGTATAGTTGCACAGGTGATGGGTCGGTCTGACTTTCTCATTGGGGCACATTTTGGGGGGTCAAATGCCCTAGTCTTGGGGGCCAAACGAGACATGATGTCAGGAAACAATAAAAATACGTCTGAAAAGGTGCCAGACTCTCTCCGGGGTACCCTAACCCCGACAACGAAACCAACCGCTTCTCTGAGCGGGCTCACGGGTGAGGTGGCTAGCCCCTTCGAGCGAAGGTCCCGCGTCGCGAGATCGCCGCCAGGCCGCAACGTGACACCTGCCTCATCGGTGGCCAGAACATCTGAGGCCATCGAGAAGCAACCCGCTGGAAACGAAGAGCCGATGGACGCCAACCCGTCTCCCTTCGAGGCGGTCATCGCGCTCGCCAGGCAGCAGGAGGAGGAGCACATCAAAAAGTGCTTCGACACCCTCGCTGTGATGAAGGCCGCGACCACCCGGCAGAAGAACATCAGACAGGATGTGAAGGATGACATTGTCCAATTGGAGGCAAGCCTTCACCACATCATCCAGCTGAGGAGCTCGTGGCAGTCATGTGAGTCGGTGACTGCTTCGACGCAGACGAAGGCTCAGCCGGCCGGTGGGAAGCGGGCCGCTTCCAGCCCCGCCCAACCGGAGGCTGAGATGAAACCTCGAGGAAACGGTCCAGGGGAGACATCGGACCCCGAAAAATGGACCGGTGTCGTCAGGAAGAGGGGGAAGAAGAGAGACCCTCCCCAGCAGCCTGGATGCCAGCCTGGCACCCAGGACAAGAATAAGGTGCCGAGGAAGAAGTCCCGCAAGCAGCGGCCGGACGCTCTTCTCATCAAGCCGTCGGAGGGGAAATCCTACGCCGACGTGCTGAGCGAAATTCGCAGCAAAGCGAAGCCCGATGAGAAGGGCGCCGTCATCAAGGGCATGAGGAAGACCCGAGCCGGCGATCTTTTGGTCGAGCTCGGTGACGCCTCCAAAAGCAAAGCCGCCTTCAGCGAGGACTTGCAAACCATCTTGGGGGCGAACGCGACCGTCCGCGTTCTCGAACCCAAATCGACGCAGGAGGTGAGGGACCTTGACGAGTTGACGACCGAGGCAGAGGTGACCGCTGCCGTCAAATCCGCCATCGGCGACCACGTCGAGGTGAAAACCTTCCTCTCAAAGGCGAACGCTCGGGGTCAGAAGGTGGCGATCCTCACGCTGGGAGCCAGAGCAGCTGCGAAGCTCCTGGAGAAGGGCCACCTCAAAGTCTGGTATGTAAGCAGTCGGGTGCGCGAAAAGTTCGTGGCCTCCAGATGTTTTAAATGTCTGGGGTTCGGTCACGTCGCTAATCGTTGCCCTGGACCCGATAGATGCAAGCTCTGCTTCAAGTGCGGCGGCCAGGACCACAAGGCCAGCGCATGCAATGCAACGTTGTCCTGTGTTCTGTGTACTGAAGCCGGCTTGAAGGGCGACTAGGTCAAGCATTCCGCTGGGTCAGGTCGTTGCGGGCAGTACAGGCAGGCCATCCAGGAGCTTCGCCAAACACAAAAGAAATGATCAGTGTTCTGCAACTTAATATGCAGAGAAGCAGGACAGCAAACGACTTGCTGTCCCAATTCGCCACGGAGAAGGGTGCTGACTTACTGCTTCTCAGTGAGCAGTACCAGAACCGACGCTCCGCGCAGTGGTTCTCGGATCCCTCCGGCACTGCGGCGATATGGATCTTGGACCTCGAAAAGGTGCCTGTTCTCGATTCCGGATCGGGAAACGGCTTCGTTTGGGTGAGGAGCAGGGGGGTTTCACTGTATTCTCCTGTTACCTCACGCCTAACCAACCGATCGTAGACTACCGCCACATGGTCGATTCCATTGAGGCTAAGATCATGAACACCTCTGGCGGGGTCATAGTCGGAGGCGACTTTAACGCCAAAGCCGTGGAATGGGGTTCCCCGCGGACCGACACTCGAGGTCGTTACATCCTCGAGTCGGCTGCCAGGTCGGGCCTCTGTATCCTCAACACGGGCGGCATTTCCACCTTCCGCCGTCCGGGGTGCAGAGAGACGATCCCTGACATATCCCTTGCCTCCGAAGGGATTGCCCAGCGGATCTCCGACTGGCGTGTCTGCGAGGACTACTCCTCCAGCGATCACCAGGCGATCCTTTTCAAGGTCCTTCCCGAGGGCGCGCGCTTACGCGCTGAACCTGCTCCTCTGGCTCGACGCTGGAACACCAGTCGTCTGAGCAAAGACATATTTAAAGAAGTAATTAAAGACCAGAGCATTGTGAATTTCACAAGTGCCGAAGATCTGGCAGCATCGACGATGCGACTCATCGCGACCGCGTGTGAGCAGTCGATGCCCGGAGTTTCCCGCCGCCACAGGAAGAAGCCGGTTTACTGGTGGGGACGCCTGAAATCGCGGAACTCCGGAGGAGATGCCTTGGTCTCCGACGAGCTGCGCAGCGAGCCAGGAACCGCCCTGATGCAAATGCCAGATCGGCTGAGCACAGAGCGGCCCGCCGAGAGCTCCGCGGTGCCATCAACCGGAGTAAAGTCAGGTGCTGGAAACAGCTGTGTCAGGATATCGACAACGACCCCTGGGGGACGGGATACAAACTTGTAACCCAGAAGCTAGGGGCTCGCTCACCACCTGCGGTCATGGAACCACAAGCCATTGCCGCCGTCGTCGACATACTGTTTCCCAGCCACCCAGTTCGGCCAGTCAGGGAATTCGGAGAGGTAGGCGCCTTCCCAGCTTTCCGGGAAGAGGAACTCACCGCCGCCGTCCGATCCCTACGACCCAGAAGAGCGCCCGGTCCCGATGGCATTCCGGCGGAGGTGCTCAAGCTCGCTGCGGAGGTGAATCCAAGGCTTCTGCTCGACATGTTCAATGCGTGTCTGGCGGAAGGCGTTTTCTTTTCTTCATGGAAGGTTGCTCGCCTTGTTCTTATCCCGAAGGCGAAGAGTGCACCGGGGACCCCTTCTTCTTTCCGACCCCTGTGTATGCTCGACACGGCCGGGAAAGTGCTTGAGAAGCTCCTGCGCGTCAGGCTGACCGAGGCCATCGTCTCTGCGGGGGACTTGTCCCCGCAGCAGTACGGCTTCAGATCCGGTCGCTCTACCATCGACGCTATTCAGGAGGTAGTTGAGGCAGTGCGGAAGGCGGAGGACCACAACCATTGGTCGCGCCGCGTGGTCCTTCTCGTCACGCTCGACGTGAAGAACGCTTTTAACTCCGCCAGGTGGAGCGATATGCTGTGGGCGCTTGAGCGTACGTTCCAAGTTCCCTCCTACCTCCTGCGTATGATAGAAGCGTATTTGTCAGACCGCGTTCTGTTGTACGACACGACCGAAGGTCAGCGGCGCATTCCCGTCACTTCCGGGGCTGCGCAGGGGTCCATTCTCGGACCAGATCTCTGGAACGTGTCCTACGACAGCTTGCTGAGGCTAGACATGCCCGATGAGACCCGCCTCGTTGGCTATGCTTACGACGTCGCTGCCTTGATCGCTGCGAGGAACGTCGAGCAGGCAAAACTGAGGCTCAGCGTTGTAATGGCCAAGGTCAACGGGTGGATGCGAGATCACGGCTTCTCCCTGGCTATCAGTAAGACGGAGATCGTCGTCCTCACCAAAAAGAGGATAAACACCGTGTTCCCGGTGCAGATAGGTGACGTCACACTCGAGACTAAGCCTGCTGCAAAGTACCTGGGAGTCATGGTCGACAGCAGACTGTCTTTCGGCGAGCAGATCCAGCGCGCCGCCGACAAAGCCGCTAAGGGTGTCGCTGCCCTTGGTAGGCTTATGCCCAATGTCGGCGGTCCTCGTTCCTGCAAGCGCCGTCTGCTCATGACTGCCGTCCAGTCAGTCTTGCTGTACGGGGCGGAGGTATGGGCTCACGCACTCGAGAAGCGAGTCTTCCGAGACCGGCTTGCCCGAGTCCAGCGCCGAGGAGCTCTGCGGGTCGCTTCGGCCTACCGCACAGTCTCCGACCCTGCTGTGATGGTGATCGCCGGAGTCATCCCCGTCCTCTTCCTCGCGAGGGAGAGGCAGGCGATTTACCGGAGGAGGCCTGAAGTGGGCCGGGAAACAGCTGCCAGGGAAGAGCGCGATCGCAGCTTCGACTCCTGGCAGCGCGACTGGGAAGCCGAGCCGAGGGGACGTTGGACCTTCCAGCTCATACCTTCCGTCCGACCATGGGTGGAGCGGCAGCACGGCGAGGTCGATTACTACGTGACCCAGTTTCTTTCTGGACACGGGTACTTCCGAGCCTATCTGCACCGGATGGGCAAAGTCGCCAGCCCGGACTGTCTGTATTGCCCCGGCATCCCAGATACGTCCGAGCACACCTTCTTTCAGTGCGACCGTTGGCACGTCCGCCGAGCCTCGCTTTCATCTGAGATCGGCGTGATCGTCAGCCCAAACAACATCGTTGGAGCTATGCTCCAGGGAGAGGGCAACTGGAACTGTGTCAAGCACTACGTCCAGGCCATTCTTCGGGCGAAAAAGGTCGACCTCGATCGGCCTTAATCCTCAGCATTTCCCCACGGAGGTTGCCCTAACGGCGTAATATCAAAGGCCTAGCCCGAAGTAATGTGTGAAACAGTTCCAGGCTAGTGTCCTCGGTGCCGAGGGAGGTGGTTTAGTCGGTAGTTCACGGGACATCGAGCTCGTGGGAGTCCGACACTACTGAGGGGACAACGAGCCCCTCAGTGTGCGTAAACGCATTCCACCTCCTACCCAAAAAAAATTTGTCTTTTTAATGAACTGAAAATTAAAATAAAAATTAAATTAATTAAAAAACAAAAGATTTAAAGCGAATTGTTTAATTTGATTCCATTAGGATGTTTTAATCAGTTTCAACGAGCTCTTGGCCATTCCTGCTTTGTTGAGTATAAATTAATTTCCAATCGTCCGTCGTCTCTTTGCAAACAGGCAAAACGTGTTCAACAGTTTTAAGGTAATCTCTAATCATATTACTCTTTTTTTGGAGTAGTTCCAACAAAAAAACATTGATTTTCTTCATTAAAAATATTAACTTGATTTTCACATATAATTTTTTGATTTATTTTCTTACATATAGCAACTCCCTCAACGTAAAAAACCGTCGAGGTTTAAAGAGTGTTAAAAATTCAGAGATTTATTTTATCAGGCTCATTAAGGTCGATTTATTTTATCAGGCTCATTGAGGTCGATTTATTTTTAAATATTTATATTTTGTTTTTTATCTTAGAAATTGCCATCGAAACATAATTTTTAGATTGATGACAGTTACAATGCTCTGAACAGCTGTAAACTCCTGAAAGTTGCATGCAGATTAATGAGTGAACGTCTAGTCGTTATGAATAACACAGAAGCAATCACGGAATTGTAAGTTTCAAAAATAAACTTAGTTCACGTCGAATTATCCGGATTAGTTTGGCGGAACACCGACCCGAATGGCAAAACATCCAGGTAATCCGAGATCATTATGACATCGCCTAGATAGCCTGGATAGTGATCGCGAACCTCCTGCTACATCGATGCTGCAAACGCGTATCAAGACTATCCAACTTATCACTCACTCACTCATTTTTAAACTAAGTGTCAGTTCACAACTATAAACACAACAAGTGGCAGCAACCACAGATTAAGAACTATACAGATTGGCAACCTAATGCACTTTTGCGTGCCCGTTTTTTCGCGCGGCGGGTTGCCAATCTGTATAGTTCTTCATCTGTGCAGCAACAAACTAATCCGCTAAATTACCGTTGGTTACGTAAGTGTTGATTATTGATAACACTCATAGTGGCAAACTTTACTTGTCGCACCAAAACGCTATAATTTACTATACAGGTGATGCAGCGACTTCAATTTTTGTAATATAAAATGCTAACCGATATTTTTCTTTTAGAACAGGGGGATGCGCGCGCCTGTGCGTGCTGTGTAGACGTGAACCCATAGTGCTCCGTTTTATTTTATTCGTTCTTTAGTTTTATAATTAAATACCGTTTGTCAAGCAAGTCAGCAAACCTATAGAACATTAGTGCACCGGAAATAGACATCTTCAGATAGTTTAGTATACGACGTGAGTAGAAATCGAAGATAATTGCAAAACATAACCTAGTTTGGACAAAACTGGAAGAGAGCACATGGGTCACGTTAATCAAATACACCGTTCCAATCAAATAAGAGTGAGGACCTGACGCACTAAATCAGCGCACCTTGTGGTCTAGTGGTTAGAGCGCTGGACTTAAGAACCTCTAACTACTGGCGTAGGTTCGAGCCCCGTACTGGGCTTAACGTTTTTGCTCTGACCTTACCGTGCTAATAAGCTAGAGGAACAACTGGCTTCCTCTACAAGGCCAGCAGATTACGTTTTCCGCCTGCTAGTTTGGAGATACCACACGCTCAACACTACTGTCTACGGGTGGCCTGCAACGCCTTGAAGGCTTTCTATAATATCCCTTTTGAAGATTTGTCACGTTGTTGATTGTCAATTTTCCTATTTATAAGTATTTTCTGCCACACCAAAATGGCTAGATTAAAAAAAATTACTACTGCCAGAGGAAATATTGGAGTACAATACGATAATTTCACATTCCGAAAAGACAGAACTCTGGTAAATGGGGATATAAGTTGGAGATGCACTGTTAGAAGATGCACAGCCACAGTGAAGACAAATAATAATATAACACAAATAAAATCCTCAACTTCGTCACATAATCACCCTGCCACTAGTGGAGAAAGCCCAAAAACAGCTTCACCCTCTGTAACAACACTTCAGGAGAGCCGAAATCGTCCGTACGCGACTCCGACCGCGAGCGGCGACGCCACCGCCGTCACTCCCGCGACTCCGTCCGCGATCGGCGACACCACCGCCGGCGCCGTCACTCTCGCGACTCCGTCCGCGATCGGCGACACCACCGCCGGCGCCGTCACTCTCGCGACTCCGTCCGCGATCGGCGACACCACCGCCGGCGCCGTCACTCCCGCGACTCCGTCCGCGATCGGCGACACCACCGCCGGCGCCGTCACTCTCGCGACTCCGTCCGCGATCGGCGACACCACCGCCGGCGCCGTCACTCTCGCGACTCCGTCCGCGATCGGCGACACCACCGCCGGCGCCGTCACTCCCGCGACTCCGTCCGCGATCGGCGACACCACCGCCGGCGCCGTCACTCCCGCGACTCCGTCCGCGATCGGCGACACCACCGCCGGCGCCGTCACTCCCGCGACTCCGTCCGCGATCGGCGACACCACCGCCGTCACTCCCGCGACTTCAATCGCGACCCGAGACGCAAAAGTCACGCCTGAGATTCTGCCGACGCCTTCATCGAATCCCTTACTTGAAGCGAGTAAAACGCCTCTGCATGCTGCATACTCTAGTTTGGAGGAGGAAAATGCTCAATTAAAACAGCGGATTGCTAAGATGAACTTTACAATTCATGCTTTAACCGAAAGAGCAATAGAACTGGAGAAAATTCGCATCGAGGCAGAAGACAGATCAAGCCCAGTTCTCCCGGACATGACAAAAGATGAGAGTGTTCAATGTACTTTACATTTAGACCATCCAGAAAGCTCTGCTGAAACAAACAATAAAAAAGTAACAGATAGCGAGGAAGTAATTGAACAACTGCGTACTTCGATTCAAGTTCTGGAATCGGAAGTAGAGGCTCTTAGGGGTGAAGCGGCAAACTGTACCTGCAAAGACAAAAGCACTGAATGGACTACGGTTGATCGAAAGAAAAATAACCCTCTCAAACTAGACAATAAGTACAGCGTTTTATCTAACAAAGAGCTAATTTCTGACCATCCGGTAAAAAACAAATCAACAAAAAAACAATCTAGCAGAAAAAGAAAAAGAAATAATGCTTCAATAACATTGCGTCCTCTTCCAAAACACACCAAAGTGCCAACTTTAAGCCTAGCCGGCAAATCCATTGAAATATATGGGGATAGTCATGCACGTCACCTTGCACCTATCATAAAAACACTTACCAGAGGAGCTTGCTCCGTCACTGGAATGTGCAAACCTTCTGCAACGCTGTTGGATGTTGCACCATCTTCTAAGAGGAAAAGCACCGACTACTTGGTGATCATTGCGGGGTCAAATGACGTGGCAAGAGGGGAACAAAATCACATATATAGCAACCTCGAAACCGTGCTAAGACAAGAGAGTAAATCAAAGATCCTGTTAGCAACATTGCCATGCCGGTATGACTTAGCATCGGGCCATGAAGTCAATGAGGAAATCCTCTTTGTGAACTCTTACATGGAGGAGGTTGCTGCTCGTCATGCACACGTTGAGATGATAGATTTCTGCAGCATCCCGCGTAAGTTCTTCACTACGCACGGTCAGCATCTTAAGATGAACGGAAAAGTACAGCTTGCCCATCTGATCATCTCAGGCCTGGATAAGATTCACCGAGGCGTGCAGAAAAAACCAGTGAAGACCAGCCGACCTCCTCAACAACCCAACATCACTGCAGAGGCCAAGTCACCAGCTGTCTTCACTCTTGCCCATGACAATTACGCAGCCGCCGTCAAAGCGACCACATCGGAGAGGACATCTAAGCAGTGTTCACCGCAGTCAGCGAGCAGCATAAAGACAGACTCGGGAAAAAATTGTTCTTTTTTAGAAACGCATCCCCCAACATAAAAACATCGATGACAGAGTCAAAATTAGGGAAACCCAAACTTTTCAAAATTCAGGAAAAAAATCTGGGGAATTTGTCGGTGGTCCACCAGAACGCCCAATATGCAACCAACAAAGCAGATGAGCTTGCACTGCTATGCGACGAGCTTAGTCCTGATGTTTTTGTCGTCTCAGAACACGGATTTTCATCTGATTCAATTGGGCTTTTCAAAATTAACAGTTACAATTTGGCTAATCATTTTGATCGTCATAGTTTCAAAGGGGGTGGGGTAGCAGTTTTCACAAAACAATCTCTAAAATTTCAACCTTTCCAAATTAACTTCAATTCTGATTTGCATTTTGAAGTACAAGGAGTTACAATCAATGTAGACTCTCTGGGAAAATTTGACATACTGGGACTTTATAGATCGCCAAATGGTTGTCGAGAAACTTTTTTCACAAACTTTGACCGATTGCTTCAATTGTTAAATTCAAGGAAATCACATTTTTTAATAACAGGCGACTTCAATATCGATGTTTTAGACTCCACCCACCCTCTGACCCAGCGGCTGCGAGATTCCCTTAAATCATTTGGTTTAATTTGGTCCGTAGACACGCCAACACGAGTAACTGCCACTTCAAAAACAGCCATCGACAACGTGATTACGAACGTGCCGAATGCCAGAGTCTCTGTTGTTAATACGGCCATATCTGATCATTTCGCGCAGGAGACGGTAATCAGTGGATGTAAGCCTTCAAAAGAACCCCCAATAGTAAATTTTAGAAGGTTGACTAAGCCGCAAAATGTCAAACATTTAAACAACATTCTCAACAACGAAAATTGGTTGTTTTTAAACAGTTTCCAATGTCCAGAAAAAATGTTTGATGCTTTTTTTGATCGTTTTGTATTTTATTTAAACACAGCTTGTCCATATAAAAAATTTAAAGAACTTCCAAAGATTAAAAAGAACTCATGGATAACTCGAGGGATACTCGTGTCCCGAGATAAACTAAGGGCTTTGCATTTGATTTACATAAAATCAGACAACGAACAGTTCCGTCATTATTACAGATCCTACAAGAAAACTTACAGGAAGGTGATCAAAGCGGCCAAGTCCCTTCACATTGACAATATTTTTGAAATCCACAGAAAATTTCTCAAAGTCAGCTTGGAAAATTATCAACAGCTCAAAATCAGATGTCAAATCAAAGAGAAATGCCGACGTAAAACTCAATATTGGGGGTGAATTGGTTAAAGATCCGGCCAAAGTCGCAAACGAGTTCAATAAATTTTTCAGTTCAGTAGCTGAGGTAGATCAAAATTTTCAAATACCAATTGCTCTATCACAGGCTTTAAATAGCCCGCTGAACTCCATGGTTCTGTCTCCTGTTGCTGAGGCGGATGTGGTGCGTGTTATCCAGAGTCTCAATCCAAAGAAGTCCCTTGACATAAACGGGATGTCTGCGTGGATGCTTAAACATTGCTTCAGGCATATTTTAGCTCCCCTGACAAAAATCATCAATTTTTCTTTTGAACACGGAGTGTTTCCTTCCAAATTAAAGATTGGCAAAGTAGTTCCCATCTTCAAAAAAGATGATCCGCTTATGCCGAACAATTACCGGCCCGTCTCCATTCTTCCAGTTTTCAGCAAAATTTTCGAAAAACTTTTTCTCGAGCAACTGATAGGTTTTTTAGATCGATTCGAAACCATCTCTTCTGAACAATACGGCTTCCGTAAAAACAGGTCAACCGTTGACGCTGTGACAAAATTTATCGAAACCGTCGTCGATGGCCTGGAGAGGCGAGAACATGTGCTCAGCATATTTCTCGACCTTTCCAAAGCCTTTGACTGTGTGCATCATGAGACACTGCTGCTCCAGTTAGAGGCTTATGGGGTCCGGGGACTGCCGCATAAGTGGCTTTCGTCCTACCTCAAAAATCGGGTTCAGTGCGTCCAAATCGCTGATGTACTGTCTCAGAAAGAGACAGTGCCCCATGGAGTCCCGCAGGGATCCATCCTTGGGCCGATTTTATTTCTGATTTACGTAAACCATTTAAGCCTGTCGATCCAGAATGGGGAGACGGTCCAATATGCTGACGACACGACTCTCTGTTTTCGAGCTAGAAGCATTTCCGAATTGGAAATAAAGGCCTTTATAGACCTGAGCTCGAGCATTCAAATGTTTTCTGAAATCAATTGGAAATCAAACTGCTCAAAAACAAATTTCATAAATTTTTGTTTACGCAATCAAAACGACGAATTGAGACCGATGGTCCTAATAGATGATGCCCTCTTAGAGGAAGCTGAATCCACAAAGTTCCTAGGGATGATCCTAGATCGAGGACTGACTTGGGACGAGCACATTGAACGCCTCTGCTCAAAGGTTACTTCAGGCATTTATGTCCTTCGTAACCTTGCAAATTTCTGCTCGCAAGAGGTACTAAAAATGGCGTATTTTGGCCTGATATACCCACACCTAGCCTACGGCATACGGCTGTGGGGTGGCTGCTCAAATCAGAAATTTGAGAGGGTTTTCAGGTTACAAAAGAAAGCCGTGAGAATAATTGCAAAATTAGACTGTCGAGAGTCGTGTAGAAATTCCTTTCGGGAGCTCAACTTGCTGACACTGGCCTCTCTGTACATCTTGGAGGTGTCCATATACTGCAGGACCAAGACCACTCTGGTCCGAGGCAGGGACGTCCATGAGTACCAAACAAGAGGCAGAGACAATTTCAGAATTGCTCAACACAGAACTTCAAAATTTGAAAGTCTGCCAGCTCAGATCGGTGTTAAGCTAATCAACGAGCTCCCTGATGCCATCAAACAGTCAGCAAACGAAAAACAATTCAAATCGAATTTAAAACGCTACCTGGCGTCTAGGGCATTCTACTCTGTTGACGAGTTTATGGGGGCTGCTGGGATAGTTCAAAATTAAATAAACTATGTCATCGGTGTTAGGTATGAATGTGATGAATGTATGGCAACTTGATGTATGTATGTATGCAGGTATGAATGATAAACCTTAGCTTTAGTAATATATATATTGACGCATGCAACGCAATGTACAACCATTGTTCACGCAATAAAGATATATTATTATTATTATTACTATTAGAATGTACAGTTCCTACGTAAAACTCGCTAAACCATATCTCGTTTTTTCCGTGATTTTAATATGTTTATTTCACAGATAGGCCGATCCTGATAATCCATTATCCGGATAATGAGAAGTCCGGGTAACCTAAGGTGTACAATACCCCGTTGTCTTTTTAATGATCTAAAAATTAAAATATAAATTAAATTAATTAAAAATTTAAACTTAAATAACAAATTTAAGTAAAAAGTTAAATAACCAATTTTAACTTTGACTTTGACAGACCTGCTTACCAAGCGAATTTCAAATGCTTAAAGAAATACTTAGACGGAGCCTAAAATTAAGTGGAACTACTTATATCCTAAAATGAGCGTACAGTTATTTTCTTCGTAAAAATATCATGGAAAATAATGATGCTGGTTTGTTGCCATGCAAGATTACCTCTTGAAATGTGCATAAAATATTCTTGAAATGTGAAATCAAGAAACTTTTGCAATAATCCAGTAGGTATCAACTAATTGAGTAATATGCAAAGTTTTTTTTAGATATGTTGAGAAATAAAGGAGATATAGCATTTTATTTATTTCCATTAAGGTTATATTTGGACAATGTTCTGCGTTTACCACAAGTAGTATCTCAGTGACCAATGGCTGTATATTACGCCTATTAGGCCTACTGTAGATTCATTTGGTAAGTGACAAGTAGTGTTTTCGAATGAAGTTTTTGTATTCATTCAAGCAGTTCAATTAATATTTAACTACAACTTTGACATTTGACATCCCTTGTGTCGGAATTATTGTCAGACACATGGAAGTAATTGAAATATTAAAACTAAAAAGGAAACAGATAATAAGCAGATTATTCACAAATTAATTTAATGAATTTGAAACAGTAGGTTAAGACGCAACACCTAAACAAGTAAGAATTCGTACATGCATCTTTTAAGAAATTGGAAGATAAAGGTACTAGAACATTTATTTAGCCTGTAGACAATCAGATGCAGGACGCCTTTTTTTAAATCGCGTAAGTCAGTAACCAGTCGACAGAGCAATAATTCAAGATACCAAATTATTTGTTATTTCAAGCTGAATTCAATTATCTAAACCAGAATTTGATAATTTTTTTATGTGTAAAAAATCCCGAAAACCAATTTTTGGAGGGGTTTATCCTCCCTTCTGATAGCTCCATCGGGCTGGTTTTTATAATTTGTCCGAATAATTACTACTTTACATGCCTATGCCTAATTGAATTCAGATTGGACTGTTTTTTTTACGCGAGTTATTGTGCTTAAAAATACTTAGATATATCATATATGTAATAGTGTTATTGGCATCTGGGGACCTCAAAACGAAAAGTTATTATGATCTCGGGCTTAGGTCTGTTAATGAGACCTTCGGTAGGTATATTTATAAAACCTACGGTAACAGCTTCTTCCCTATAGGGGATATTCGCTAACAAAATGTAATGCACGGTAACAATGTACGGTAAATCATCAACTACTGTTTGAACAGTTTCAGTTTCAATTCAACTAAAAATTACACTTATCCCAAACCAACGGACTTCAGGTATCTGAATTCTAACACATCAACACTTGACAGACCGGAAAATTATTGGTCGTTTCACCAAAGCTATATTGAAAGGCAGCCTCGACTCACAATTATGTGATTGCTTCCGGGTTATTCATAGCAACTAGACGTTCACTCTCATTAATTCCACATGCAGATTTATGATTTACAACTTCTATTCAGAGTATTGAAATTAATTTTTACCTTCCTAAAAATAACTATACCCCCGTTGCAGCAGACCTGCATACTTAGCGAATTTCAAATGCCCAATAACTTATTTCAATCCAACATAGCGAGATTTGACATGTTTTTGTAAGCTCCATAAAATAACATGGGGAAAGAATATGCAGGTTCGCTGCTACAGGTATACTAAAATGGGAAGTTTTATTTCAATATTTAGTAGATCTGAACTATAAGAAGCTATTTACCAATTTTCATCAAGATATTTTGAGAAATAAGTGAGATATAGAATTTTACTTATTTCCCATAACGTTAACATAGGGATAACGTACTGTGTTCACCACTTTCAATATCTCGGTAACAAATGGACAAAGAGCAGTGATTCAAAATACTAAATTGTTTGTTTTTTTTAGCTGAATTCAATGGTGCTAATCAAAATTGGATTACATTAATTTTTCTATATAAAAAACTCAAAAAACCCATTTTTGGGGGTTTACCCCCCTTTACCCCCCCTTCCGGTAGTCCGATCGGGCTGGTCTACGAACTCGTCCGAATATAATAACTACTTTACACGTCCATGCCAAATTTAATGAAGATCGGACCATTTTTACGCGAGTTATCGTGCTTAAAGACACACACACACACACACACACACACACATATATATTTTTTTTTTGTTTGGTTATTATTATTTTTTATATTTCTTATATTTTATACACTTTTATACATTTTATTTATCTGAAGAAGTTCACTAGATGGACGAAAATTAATAAAACTGTTTAACACTGAAACATGAAGAGAATTTTTCTAATATATATATATATATATATATATATATATATATACAGGGTGAGTCTCTACTGACTACATTAATTTTAACAGTTGATTCTACTTATTAAATGGAACACAAAAATACACATAACCCCTTATCTGACTTTAACCGTTTAGCTGTAATGGCGTATTTTGTGATTTTTTAAAATTACACGACTTGGTACTATTAGTTCGACGGTAAAAACCAAACTAATGTATGTATGACATAGAAATTAACATCATTTGAAAGAGAATTAAATTTCCTTCAAATTTAACATAGTACCCAAGTAATAACTCCTTATAAAACGTCTATGAAATAACATTAAAGTTAAAAATTGTTGTTTTCAGAATTTTTCCTTTAAACTTCAAGGCTCAATTAAACCAGTTAAATTTGCCGTTTTCTTATGTCCAATTACATAAAAAACTTCATTATTTATTTATTTTTAAAATTATGTATAAATATTAAGGGGTCATAAGGGGAAAATTTTGAGAATTTCATAAAAATGTTGTTAAGGTACAGTATTACGATTGGCATTATCATTCGGTATTGGCTCTTAACACAAAATTTATCACTGTATTTGTCTCCAATTTCTTTACTAGCTGAATCTGTTGACTAAGTCAGCTGACTGGGAATTACAATAGTAATAATCAGCTGATTTTTTTTATTGTTTTATTGTAAAACTGTTTATTCATGTTCTCTTCAATCGTGCACTCCAAGTAAAACGTTACTGATGCCGTTAATGATAGATATCATTGTTGTTTCGAGTTGTCATGTCGTTTACCAATGAAAAATAGGTGGACATTATGTGGTTTACGGGTTCTGTGACTATAATGCAGCGGTAAGCCGTCGCGATTACCGTCGCGGCTATCCAAACAGAAGGCCTCTGAATGATCTTACCTTTGTTAACGTTCATCGCTGTTCCTGGTACATGGATCTTCTAATCATGTAAGGTTTAAATTAAACGTCTGGATCGGAGTCATTGGAAACTGGCTCATAAGACCTTATGTAGACCTTCGAACAGCCTTAAATGTCATTCAGTACCTGGACTTTCTTGCTGAAACATTACCATCGCTCCTTGAAGACTCGGATTTTCGTCAGCTTATTATCTTCCAAGAAGACGAAGCACTCCCACACTTCAGCGTTGAGGTCCTTCAGCATATCAGTGATACTTTTGACGTGTGGATCGGAAGATGATGAACAATCGCTTGGTCTCTGTGGTCTCCAGACCTCATACCCCTTGACTACTAAGTTTAGTTTTCGCACACCAGTTCGAAATGTAGAAGAGTTAAGGAACAGGATTTTGAAAGCTTATGAACCTCTACTTAATGAACTTAACTTGAAGGCTACTGTGAGGGAATTCAAGAATAGGTTTCGCATTTGTATCAGGGTAAACGGTGGACACTTTCAAAATCTCCTAAAATGATAAAATCGGTTGACAGATGAGATACCAAGTATATGTAAAACACATGATAAATTATGTATTTATTTTTCATATAACATTTGCTGATCACAATTATCGGAATCAATCAGCTAATTTAGTTAACAGATTCAGCTGTTAAACGAAATACAGATTTACAACAATTTATTCCATGTTTAGAACCAAAGCGATGAATCATTATAATGTACATTAACAACATTCTTATGAATAAAAACCAGCATTTTTACACTTACGACCACCGCATCCATTCAAAAGCCTTCTTTTTGGATAGCGGCGACGCGATGGTAATCGTGACGGCTTCCCGCTGCATTATAGTCACAGAACCCGTAAACCACATAATGTCCACCTATTTTTCATTGGTAAGTGACGTGACAACTCGAAACAACAATGACATCTATCATTAACGGCATCAGTTACGTTTTACTTGGAGTTCACAATTGAAAAGATCATGAATAAACAGTTTTACTATAAAACAATAAAAAAATCAGCTGATAATTACTATTGTAATTCCCAGTCAGCTGATTTAGTCAACAGATTCAGTTGGTAAAGAAATTGGAGGCAAATACAGTGATAAATTTGGTGTTAAGAGCCAATACCGAATGATGATGCCAATCGTAATAATGTACCTTAACAACATTTTTATGAAATTCTCAAAATTTTCCTCTTATGACCCCTTAATATTTATACATAATTTTAAACATAAATAAATAAGGAAGTTTTTTATGTAATTGGACATAAGAAAAAGGCAAATTTAACTGGTTTAATTGAGCCTTGAAGTTTAAAGGAAAAATTCTGAAAACAACAATTTTTAACTTTAATGTTATTTCATAAATGTTTTAAAAGGAGTTATTACTTGGGTACTATGTTAAATTTGAAGGAAATTTAATTCTCTTTCAAATGATGTTAATTTCTATGTCATACATACATTGGTTTGGTTTTTACCGTCGAACTAATAGTACCAAGTCGTGTAACTTTAAAAAATCACAAAATACACCATTACAGCAAAACGGTTAAAGTCAGATAAGGGGTTATATGCATTTTTGTGTTCCATTACCTCATTAATTTTAACATTAATTTTAATTAATGTTAACATTAATTTTAACAGTTGATTCTACTTATCAAATGGAACACAAAAATGTATATAACCCCTTATCTGACTTTAACCGTTTAGGTGTAATGGCGTATTTTGTGATTTTTTAAAATTACACGACTTTGTACTATTAGTTCGACGGTAAAAACCAAAATAATGTATTTATGAGATATAAATTAATATCATTTGAAAGAGAATTAAATTCACTTCAAATTAAACGTAGTACCAAAGTAATAACTCCTTATAAAACGTTTATGAAATAACATTCAAGTTGAAAATTGTAGTTTTCAGAATTTTTCCTTCAAACTTCAAGGCTCAATTAAAGCAGTTAAATTTGCCGTTTTACTATGTCCAATTACGTAAAAAACTTCCTTGTTTATTTATGTTTAAAATGATGTATAAATATTAAGGGGTCATAAGAGGAAAAATTTGAGAATTTCTTTAAAATGTTGTTAAGGTACATTATCAGGATTGTCATCATAACTCGGTATTGGATCTAAACACCAAATTTATTACTGTTTATTTGTCTCTTATTTATTTACCAGCTGAATCTGTTGACTAAATCAGCTGACTGGGAATTACAATAGCAATAATCAGCTGATTTTTCATTGTTTTATTGTTAAACTGTTTATTCGTGTTCTTTTCAATTGTACACTACAAGTAAAACGTAACTGATGCTGTTGTCATTATATCGTTGTTGTTTCGAGTTGTTATGTCGTTTACAAATGAAGAATAGGTGGATATTATTGTGGTTTACGGGTTCTGTGACTATAATGTAGCGGATTGCCGTCGCGAGTACCGTCGCCGCCGCTATCCAAACAGAAGGCTTCTGAATGAAAGCAGGGGTCGTAAGTGTAAACAATGTTGGAGTTTCATAAAAACGCTGTTAATGTACATCATTATGATTCATCGCATTGGTTAAATAATCCACCAGATAAATTGCAGTAAATCTGTAGCAGATTACTAAATTAGCAGATTGGGGATTCCAATAATTGTGATCAGCAGAGGTTATATGAAAAATAAACACATAATTTATAATTTACATATACAGTTATTTATATCTCATCCGTCAACCGGTTTCATCATTTTAGGAGATTTTCAGAGTATCCACCGTTTATCCTGATATACATGCAAAATATCTTCCTGAATTCCCTCACAGACGCCTTTAAGTCAGTTCATCAAGTAGAGGTTTACAAGCTGTTAAAAACCTGTTCCTTAACTCTTCTACATTTTGAACTGGTATGCGAAAAACTTGAAATGAGGCGCCTCCAAACATAGTAGTTAAGGGGTATGAGGTCTGGAGACCACGGAGACCAAGCGATTGTTCCTCATCTTCCAATCCACAAGTCTAATGTATCACTGATGTGCTGACGGACATCAACACTGAAGTGTAGTGTGGGATTGCTTCGTCTTGGAAGATAATGCGCTGACGAAAATCCAAGTCTTTAAGGAGCAATGGTAATGTTTCAGCAAGTAAGTCCAGGTACTAAATGCCATTTAAGGCTGTTCGAAGGTCCTATGAGCCAGCTTACAAGAGTCCGATCTAGACGTCTAATTTAAACCTTACATGATTAGAAGATTCATGTACCAGGAACAGCTATGAACATTAACAAAGGTGCGTTCACTGAGAAGCCTTCTGTTTGGATAGCGGTGGCGACGGTACTTGCGACGGCATTCCGCTGCATTATAGTCACAGAACCCGTAAACCACAATAATGTCCACCTATTCTTCATTGGTAAATGACATGACAACTTGAAACAACAACGATATCTATCATTAATGGCATCAGTTACGTTTTACTTGTAGTGACAAGAACATGAATAAACAGTTTTACAATAAAACAATTAAACATCAGCTGATTATTACTATTTTTATTCCCTAACAGCTGATTTAGTCAACAGATTCAGCTGGTAAAGAAATTAGAGACAAATAAACAGTAATAAATTTGGTGTTTAGAGCCAATACCGAATGATGATGTCAATCCTTATAATGTACCTTAACAACATTTTAAAGAAATACTCAAATTTTTCCTCTTATGACCCCTTAATATTTATACATCATTTTAAACATGAATAAATAAGGAAGTTTTTTATGTAATTGGACATAATAAAACGGCAAATTTAACTGCTTTAATTGAGCCTTGAAGTTTAAGGGAAAAATTCTGAAAACTACAATTTTTAACTTTAATGTTATTTTATAAACGTTTTGTAAGGAGTTATTACTTTGGTACTATGTTTAATTTGAAGGGAATTTAATTCCCTTTCAAATGGTATTAATTTATATCTCATTAATACATGTTTTTGGTTGTTACCGTCGAACTAATAGTGCAAAGTCGTGTAATTTTAAAAAATCACAAAATACGCCATTACACCTAAACGGTTAAAGTCAGGTAAGGGGTTATATACATTTTTGTGTTCCATTTGATAAGTAGAATCAACTGTTAAAATTAATGTAGTCAGTAGAGACTCACCCTATATATATATATACACATGTTTATTTATTTATTTATTTATTTATTTATCTATTTATTTATTTATGAAAATGAACGAATAGTGTTTTTTGTTTCTGGGGGCCCCAAAACGAAAAGTTGTGATGGTCTCGGGCTTAGGTCTTACCATGAGTACTACGGTAACAGCTTCTTCCCTATAGGGGAAATTCGCTAATACAACGATTAAGAAAAACGATAGTAAAAATAAATTTGATTGAGACATTGATTTTTTACATTGTAAATTATTTAGGCACTAGCTGATATCTCTTTTTGGGAAACTAATTTCAGATGCATGAGGCTAGTGAGCAAAGTTTCAAATTTTGACTAGCTTATCACACTTTTCCTTTAAGGAGGTCAAACGCAGTTATGAGGTAAAAGCTTTGAAGTACGACTTCCTTGTACATGGTTGTCATAAAATGTTTTGTTTTCCTTCATTGATTTAGTTAGTCTATCCTTATCATTCTGTACAAATATAAGCAACGCATTCCTAATGTTATTTTTCCATAGCGAAATACTACACAATTGGTTAATGATAGAGTTAGAAAATAAGAATGTATGATTTAAAATCAAGTAATAAAGAATCCTATACTCTTATATGAGCAATGTTATCGTCCGTGTTTGCTTGCTTGCTTGTTTGCACAAATATCTATAAACGGCTCCGAGGATTTCCTTCAAAGTCTTTAAATAAGTAATTTATGACTCAAAAACGTTTTCTATGCAGACTACCTGGCCAGAAAAAAATCCAATAAAATAATAAAATAAATTGTTGGCCTTGTGAGTTGTCATGATAACAACGAAATAAACAAGGAAAGTGTAAACAAATGAAGTAATCATAACAGCTGTTTGGAAACAACAGCCATCTAGGACAAATAAAGCGTGTGGGATAAAAATTGCATTGAGTAATAAAAAGGTTTTTATTTAAAAAGGGCTTTTTTAGTCATGAAAAAATGCCGAGCAAGGCTCGGTCCACCAGGTACTTATACAAAACACGACCAAGGAGGAGGTTTCAACGTATTAAATTTAATGTTATCTTATATCAAAGTTTTAAAGTTATCTTTAGTACAGTACATAATTTTTATTGATATCTTCAAACTTGTTACATACCTTAATATCCACGTTTCATATAAGCCTTTCTTAAGGAGCACGATCCTTGTGACAGTGACCTGGACAAAGTAGTTTTTACATTTTTAAGGCCAAATCACTTACTCCTAGCGTTAAAGACACAAATATCGGAGATAAACTAATCAGACCTACAGCCAAGTACCTTTGAAAGTCAATGCTAGTACTTACCTTCAACTTAAGTAAACTCTGTTGCATATTCAATTAAAAATGCAATTATAGTAGTACAATTTGATGTTTAAATTCCCCTTAGGTTGATGAAAACTCAAAACCATTCAGTTTAGTTTATAAGCTCTTGACAACCGCCTAGAGGGTATATTAAGGCAGCTATGAATGAATGATAAGTGTAGATGGGTTAGATGTATTGTGTTGCTAGACGTGCCCGGGACCAGCTGTTCATTAGCCAAGATCATTAATTAGCAGTCCAACGACCGAAGGCACCTGGGTCCGAATCGAGTTGTAAACAATTTTATGGACATAACTTGGCATCAAATATATATATTTTAAAACTAAAATTGACTTTATATTAGTATTTTGATACATTACTTTCACGCCTTTATGGTTGAGTTTAAATCTGCTACTAAAATATCAAAAAGTATATATTTGTTTAACATCTTTTGAAAATACAAATTATTAATATCAAAATCTTTAGATTCATTAGTATGTCCTACAAGATCCTAAATATGTATAATAAGTAAAAATAAGACGATAATGATTGTCAATTCCATTGATTTACATTACAGTTTATTAACATAATCAAAACAGTTTTTTCTTCAATAAAATGCCTTATCTTCACTACAACTTCCAATTTGGCGGTTGTAATTTTGGCTTATGTCTAATTAATATTAAAGAGGAATTAAATAGCACAAAATAAGTTTAAACTTTTCTACAGCCTAAATTGGCAGTATTTAAAACCATAGTGTAATCCCCATCCTTGTTACAGGTTGATACTGTACACGGATCCAATAACAACAGCCTTGTTGTCGGGTATATTAACCTGCATAGTAGGTACAGTCGCTTTACCAAACACAATAGACTCGGCCTGAATGTTTAAAGAGAACTTGATGAAATGGCATTGTGGAAGAACGGAAACCTTACGAATGGAGCGTGTATTATAAAACTAATGTTGGTTAAATTTAATCCATGTTGTATTTTTAATAACATAATGTAGCTTATTATGACTCTAGTGAATCTCAAGCATTTCTAAGATCAATTAAGAGGAATATTATATTTCTGATTTAAGGATTGTGCCTCTTAAATGTTCGTAATATATTTATTATACTGTACTAATGCAAACATCATATTTTAGGATGGAGAAACGGAAATATTAAATCTTATTGTCTGGTTATATCTAGTTAGAACTGTTTTTAAAATAATACTTAACTATTTTTAAACAAGTAATAACCCATGAAATACGTAAATTTATAAAAAAAAAGCTATATGAGGTATAATTTTGTCTCAAATAAAAGTTGAAAAGTTACAAATAACTTAAGCGCTTTATGAACTCTCGTAGGTATTGAAGTGTAAAGTTTGAAGCAACAAAGTTTGAAGTGAGCAGTTGGCGTTTTGGGAAAGCAATTTTGAGAGTTTGTTAGAAATATTAAATTTGACAGTTTTTAACAGAAATGAGTTGAGTAAATTTTTTAACTGGTTTAGTATTTACTAAATTCTTTTGATTTTGTATAAGGAAATGTTTGAGACAGCAAAATTGTTATAAAAAACTTGTCAATATTAACATAATTTAACAACATTTACTGTCAAAATATGTTTTAGGGTGGAAAGCAGTCATTACATAGAGAGAGTTAGTTACGAGTCAATCATATAAAACTTAGGTTTAAATACACGTAAAGTATAAATGTTGTAAAACTTTTGTTTATATACTAAGATTAAATATTTATATTTTTCTATTCGATTGCTAGGGAATCTACTATTTTAATAGGTAAATTGTCAACAATGAAATGTTAAAATGATCAACCTTCATGTTTTCTGAACATTAAAATCACCCACTATAATGTTAATAGTCCAGGCAACGAATGCTCAAAAAAAGGTATATGGGGAATTGCATGGAATACAATTTTTGACTTTGCAGCTTTGTTTGGACTAGTTAGGAGGTGAACATATCAAAAGTTCCCGTCCGTAGCCCTTGAGCGGGGGGAGGGTGGGGGGTCTGAAGGAAACATTTTTTGGTTTTTCCTAAATATCTTGAAAACTATCAACTTTTAGTATTACCTATTAAATTTGAAAATTAAAGAAGATTAAATTTCCTGTAAGAAAAGTATTAATATTTCTACTTTGGTCCAACCGTTTACAAGGTAAGCACTATTTTTTTAATATTTAAACAAATATCCCTTCCTTAAAAAATGCATGTAAATTTATGGGTAACATACATGCCCAATGAATGGGACGTCTTTTTCACCTAAAGGAAAATTAACAGCATTCAGGAAATATTGACAAATTTCCAGAAATTTGACACCTCAATCATAAAAATTGGTCTAAAATAAAGGCATTGCCGACCTCACAAAAAACGTTATTTTAGACAAAGTTTTACATATTTGTAATAATTCCTTGAAAAATAAAATTTTTTGTAAGCTCGCCAACACCTTTATTTTCGACCAATTTTTATGATTGAGGTGTCAAATTGCTGGAAATTTTACCAATATTTCCTGAATGCTGTTCATTTTCCTTTAGGTGAAAAAAGACTTGTCCCATTGGGCATATATGTAACCATAAATTTACACGTATTTCTTATGGAAGGGATATTTGTTTAAATATTAATAAAATTAGTGTTTACCTTGTAAAAGGTTAGACCAAAGTAGACACATTATCTACTTTTATTACAGGAAATTCTATTTTCTTTAATTTTCAAATTTAATATGTAATACTAAAAGTTGATAGTTTTCTAGATATTTAGGAAAACCCAAAAAATGGTACCTTCAGACACCCCTCCTCCCCCCCGCTCAAGGGCTACAGACGGGGAATTTTGACATGTTCACCTCCTAACCAGTCCAAACAAAGCTGCAAAGTCAAAAAACGTGTTCCTAAAAATTCCCTCTATACCTTTTCGTTGCCTGGACTACAAGCCCCAATGCGTAATTCATTCATAATTAACTCTAACAAAAAAATTTAATATTTTTAAAGGGTGGGTTGAGTGAACTTGATTGCCATAGAAAACATTTATTATGTTTTTAGGGACCCGTTTTCTATTTATTTGTCATTGGAACAAGTGAGACAAATTGAACCATGGAAAAAGAGAGTAACCGACCAGATTATCTGTAAAGCAGGGCCGGATTTAAGCATAGGCGCCATAGGCGCGCGCCTAGGGGCCCGCACCACAAGAGGGCCCGCGCCACACAAAAATATATAAATTTTTTTAAATCCAATAATTATCGTGGTTTGGTACACAATAAACCTCGACCATGAATAAAAAGTGAATTAATAATTGTTATCCTCATTGAACGTGAAACATAAACAGCGTAATTTAAGTACTTAAGTAATTACAAAAGACAGCTCAAAAGATATGACATCTGTCCACTGTAGGTCAGCTGTTGCGGACGGCGCCGCGTTGTAGGCCGCAAAATTCTCTAAGTGGGGATGGGGGCAAGGTCTGTAGAGGTAAAGAGAAGAGAAGAGAATAATAATAGTGTTCAGGTTATCTCAGTCGAAAATTTAAACAAATTGTGACGTCTTTTGAGGACCGGAAACATAACCTGCAGCTAGGACAAAAATGAATGTGAAAAATGAATGATATTTACCGACAGCGACGATGCGACCGATGTTCGCAGGTTACGATATAGCCTAAGCCTAGCCTATCCAAGAGCTGTTTGTTGTCCATAATGTGACCGAGAAATTTGCTAACCGCAGTAAATGTAAAGCAGAGTGTCCACCATATTTCACATATTAAATTTCCCAACCAGTAAAATCGGTAATGTAGCTTTTGAATCGAACACTTTAGCACAATTTTTGATGTAAAATACAGACGGCCAAAACGCGACCGACAGATTTACCGGCCGCGATATGTCAAAAGGTTTACCGACCGCAATGTGACCGAGAAATTTGCTAGCCACGAAAAGACTGGACGATTTTCAGTCCGCAATATGACCGAGAGATTTTCCAGCCGCGGTATTATGACTGTGGACCGCGATTTGACAGCCGCGATTCGACCGACAGATTTGCCAGGTGCGGTATAAACAGGGTATAAACGGCCAGGTATAGATTTCTCGGCCACAGTGTGGTCAGTAGATATGACAAAAGAGAGAGAGACTTGACGGTCGCGAAACGACCGAGAAATATACCCGTTAGCTGCTGTATAAACGACAGATTTTCTGGCCACGATAAGGCCAAAAGATGTGACGGCCACGAAAAGAACGAGAGGCTTGATATTTTTCGGCCGCAAATGCAATAGACAAGTCGTGAAGAACAATGGTTAAAAAGGATGACATATCCTCCTAAAAACGGACGGTTGGGCACTAAGGCCCTGGGGGCCCGCACCACTGAGTGAGCCTAGGGGCCCAAAAGTCCTAAATCCGGCCCTGCTGTAAAGTGGAGGACTTTAAAAATATTAATTTCAATTTACTCTATAAAATAAATATTCATTGACGCTTAGAAAAGACATTTACAATTGAAAAATCACTACGGTTCTCTTATCTTTCCCACCTCATCTTCTGTGTCGAAGATTTCTCTTCTAATTCGTTCTGTCAGTAGGGGTCCAGGCTCTCGCTAAAGTCATTTCACAAGTTACCTTGGAGGACATTCCTTTTTCTGTCACCGATTTTTTTTGTCGAGGAAAAATGCCCAGATGGAGGGCAATACTTTTTAACTACATTATTCCGATGGTTAGTGCAACCTGATTGTTTTTTGTTTTTTTTTTAAGTATAAATCTCTTTTCTATCCAGCACCCACAGGTTCTCTGCAAGTAGGAGGTTCCTGTGTAGATTCTGACATTCTTGGAAACTAATTAGAGAAACCTCTGATGTCTTCAAACCTTTAAAAAAAGTATTATCAATTAAAATCTTTATCAAGTTATTTTCAAAAACCCTGAGCTTCAGTAAGTCCACTTCAGTTCAATGAAAGAGCTCTTCACTTGTGCCATGTGCGTTACAATATATCTTTTCACATGGAAAACATCTACGTGTTCCTACAGTCAAGGCAAGGAATTCCATTCTGTTTTATAAAATTCAAACAATAAGCAAATACAAATTAAGAAGATATTATGAAATACCCCCGTTGCAGCAGACCTGCATACTCAGCGAATTTCAAGTGCAAAACAACATATTTCGATCCAACATAGCGAGATTTAACATGATTTTTTAAGCTCCATAAGAATAACATGGGGAATGAGTTTGGAGGTTTGCTGCTACAGGTATATTAAAACTGAGTGGTTTTAATTCAATATTTAGTAGATCTGAAATAGAAGAAGCCATTTACCAAGTTTTATCAAGATATGTAGAGAAATAAGCGAGATATAGAATTCTACTTATTTCCCTTAAGGTTAACATTGGGACAACGTACTGTGTTTACCACTTTCAATATCTCGGCAACCAATGGACATAGAGCCATGATTCAAAATACTAAATTGTTTGTTTTTTTGGGCTGAATTCAATGGTGCCAATAAAAATTTGAAAAATGTTATTTTTCTATGTAAAAATTTCAAAAAACCCATTTTTGGGGGGGTTCACCCCCCTTTACCCCCCCTTCCGGTGGTCCGATCGGGCTGGTTTACGAACTCGTCCGAATAATTACTACTTTACACGTCCAAATTTCATTCCGATTGGACCATTTTTGCGCACGTTATCGTGCTTAAAGACACACATATATATATATATATATATATATATATATATATATATATGAAAGTGAACGAATGGTGTTTTTGGCATCTGAGGACCTCAAAAAGAAAAGTTATGATGGTTTTAGGCTTAGGTCTTACCATGAGACCTACGGTAACAGCTTCTTCCCTATAGGGGAAATTCGCTAAAATTATGTCAAACTCAACATTTTGTAAATATTCTTTGCCTGAAACCAAAAGTATGACATAACTTATCTAACTTACGGCATTTTAAAACTATATTTTGCTTGTTGCTATTTTTAATCACCTAAGTTATTTTTTCAGAACTATAAGACAAAGTTAAATTGTGGCATTTAATTGTATTCGACCCGACTTCATTTATGGCCGATAAGTATAATAATGTTATATATATTATATATATTAATTAAGGAAAGTCGAAAGATTTTGCAATGTTCATATGATCAAAAACTAAAAATACCCCCGTTGCAGCAGACCTGCATACTCAGCGAATTTCAAGTGCAAAACAACATATTTCGATCCAACATAGCGGGATTTGACATGTTTTTGTAAGCTCCATAAGAATAACATGGGGAATGAGTATGGAGGTTTGCTGCTACAGGTATATTAAAACTGGGTGGTTTTAATTCAATATTTAGTAGATCTGAACTAGAAGAAGCCATTTACCAAGTTTTATCAAGATATGTAGAGAAATAAGCGAGATATAGAATTTTACTTATTTCCCATAAGGTTAACATTGGGACAACGTACTGTGTTTACCACTTTCAATATCTCGGCAACCAATGGACATAGAGCCATGATTCAAAATTCTAAATTGTTTGTTTTTTTGGGCTGAATTCAATGGTGCCAATACAAATTTGAAAAATTTTATTTTTCTATGTAAAAATATCAAAAAACCCATTTTTGGGGGGGTTTACCCCCCTTTACCCCCCCTTCCGGTGGTCCGATCGGGCTGGTTTACGAACTCGTCCGAATAATTACTACTTTACACGTCTATGCCAAATTTCATTCCGATTGGACCATATTTGCGCACGTTATCGTGCTTAAAGACACATATATATATATATATATATATATATATATATATATATATAGATATAGATATATATATATATATATATATTTATGAAAGTGAACGAATGGTGTTTTTGGCATCTGAGGACCTCAAAAAGAAAAGTTATGGTGGTTTTAGGCTTAGGTCTTACCATGAGACCTACGGTAACAGCTTCTTCCCTATAGGGGAAATTCGCTAAAACTAAAAACCTTTCCAGAGCTCATGTGAGGCTCTGGCTTATTCCATAAACCGGGCTTTAATTTTTTGAATAAATTTTATGGAGCTCTTACATTTATATATGTGTAGCTGAATGCTGAAATTAACAATTAATTCTACACCAAGTGGCATTAATATTCAGCAGTGGGCATGCGCCGCCGCCGCCGGGTGGGTGGCACTCCCCTCAGTGTCTCGCCGCGTCGCAGCACTCAGTCTCTTCCCGGTTGTTACGTGTGAGGTGTTTTAGGGCTCGTTTCGATAGTTTTGCCATAAGTACATACCTACATTGGGTTTACATAAGCATACTTAAACAGTTTTTTTTAATTATTTTTAAACATATTTTGGATCGGGTTTTTTATTAGATTTATGTTATATTTTGTGTGTTTCTCATACAACAAATACAGAAACAAATAAATGTTAACAACAGCAATGCCATTCTTTGAGCAAAAAAATATGATTATTTATAGTGATAATTTTGCAGTATCATTGTTAATTTTTAAAATATTTTTATTTTGTAATAGTTATTTCTTAATTAACTCATTTGAAAGCTTTTTTTATGAAGCTGAATTCAGATAATACTATTGAATCTGGCCAAGCCACATTATTATATTTTAACGTTTAAATGCATATAATAACATCGAAGCAAATGTGTATTTTTCTTTCTTGGTTCCTAAATCAAGTCATTTTTAAATTAAATGGAACATTAATTTCATTTTAGCTTGTTGAACATAATTAAATAATAAAATATATTAGGATGGTCAGCTTATTCTAGCAGAACTATTTCCCCCCATTCACGTAGCTATTTAACAAAACGCCATTAATATAAAAACAAATTAAAGATAATCACTAAATGTATAAACTTAACCAAAAAAAGGCTTACAGATTTTATAATTTATATATTTTAATTTTCAAAGTAAATTTATCTAAGCTTTTGTAATCTTTTATTGTGTGTTGAGGGACTAAAGTACAACATTGTCTAACGAGGGACAATTTTCACGAGAGATACAATATACATTATTCCAGAAATACACACAAAATTTTCCCCCTCCCTCTAAATAAATTAATTTACAACAGAAAAGTATTCATTGCATTGACACAAAAGTACGGTTGTAAGCGTAAGTTGATTTTAATGTATTTTTAAATATAACCTAAAAACCTTAAATGTGACGAGCTGAGCGTTCTCTCCCGTTGCCGCCCTAAGCCAATGCCTATTATCAGCAGTTAACGCTTGCATTCGTAGACCTGCATTAATATATTTGCAGTTTGCGTAAAATTTTGAAGGCACTCGATTTATTAATTATATAGATTTCAATGTTATTCTTAAGGGTTTACTTTGTCACCACTAATCAAAGTGACCACTGAACCTCGTCTGGGAGGCAAAGTATTTATTTTACTCACTCTTTACAAGGAGTAAAAAGCTTTTTTAGTTTTTGCAAAAGTAAACAAAGGAGTTTAAGAGTTAAAAACGGAAAAGACATACTAGGTGCTATAAAAGCATATTTTTAAACAACATTTAACATTCCAAAATAAATACTGCACAAATATATTTATCAAACATAGAACTTAATGCAGCTAAATTTAACTTTAAAACAAATCATAAATAATTGGATTATTATAATATTGACTTTATGAGATTCTATAGATTCTTAACACACTTTGCACTTCCAACTAAAACACGGGACACGGGACTAAAATTTTAATACAACCTTATATGTAGTTAAAAACGGTTTAAATTTCCATCATTAAAAAGATATGTTCAAAATATTTTTTTAATAAAATGTTTACTAAAAGATAAGTAATACTTTAAAGCCACACAGAAATCCCTTGAACTAAAATTATATTGTAATTTTGACACCTACTCAAAATTGTGGTTTTTAAACTATTATCAATAAATTCCTTCTCAATCAGTAGCCTTTGGTTTTTGGCACTCATTTTGTTTTTTGTACTGCTTTGTATTTTGACATACACACTGCATGAGTTGCAGATATTCTGATCTCGAGCATTATTTTTGACAGTATTTTCCAACCATCACATATTTGACAGTATTTCTCTGCAACCACCACCCGAGGTCTGTGGCAATGTCTGAACTGGGATTGCCAATGTTCTCGGTTGAAACCTGCCAGCGTCACAGAAGAACAAACTTCCACGTATGTCGCCCTACAACTGTCGTTTCAACTCACCCAGTAGAATGTCTCCAAACACAAACTCCAGAAAACAACGTGAACTATTTTAGCAATTTCCTCAAGCAATGCGACCTAAAAAATAGATTTGAAATGTTTCTGTGAGAATATAAAAACTACCAAATAAAAAATACTGTATTTAAATTCAATAGCTAAAAGTAAATAAATATAAACTTATGTGATTGTTTATTAAAATATTACGTCAGAAATTTTACTAAAAATTTGTCTTTTCTTTTTTGTTTGCTGATTATAATAATAAAGAAGTTTTATCCACTATTTAATTTTATACAAACCTAATAATCACGTAATTAATACACTAAATTTGAACTTTATACGATAAGCCTTTTAAGGAGCATTAATTATGAATATTGTATATATTTATACTAATGAGATTCTGGCGTTGAGGGAAAATTATAATTTACTAGTATTCACGATTAGTACTGACTTTATAAATATTTTAAGAAAAATTATAGCCTCTGTGAGAATCCTTTTCAATTCAATTTTGAAATTTTTGTATTTGCTGCTTTATTAAGATTAAAAAGTCATTTAAATTATTTTTTAATATTGGGTTATATAAACATAAAGCTTCAAGTAAGTGGCCTTCAGTGCATTATTTACGCTTAGATTACCATTTTTATATGATATATACGTATTTCGTAAGGTTCTGACCTTACATACTCTAGTACCGTGGCTGCAGTGCTGTGGCATACTGCAAAGACCTTTATCATTAACGGGAGCTGCAGGAGCTAAAATTAAGTGGCAGGAAGCGGTGTACCTCCAAATAAGCTGATTGTAGATATTGCAGCTAAGGTGTTGCTACGTCGTGGCAAGCCACACCACTGGAGTAAAACAGGCTAAAATTGTATTTAAAAGCCTTTTAAAAATTCGTATATTCCTATCAAAATGTTTTGTTAGAAATTAATTTTTTTATTACTAAGGTCGAGGGGAATCTTACAACCATCAACGTTTTACTATCACTTTTAGTTAAGTGTGTGTTAGCAAAGGTATTCCCTTAGTCAACCACGTATTGTACACAACAGTAAAATAGACAACTGTAGAACTGTGTGAGCACAGTAGATGATTGTTACAAGATGGCGGACATTTCAAAATGTTGGTGATGACGTCACTGCATTTGCTGCACCATCACCAACACGATGAGCCACGAGCACCCACAGTGAGTAACTATCGAGACTGTTTAACTAATACTATTGATCACGTAATTAATACACTAAATTTGAACTTTATACGATAAGCCTTTTAAGGAGAATTAATTATGAATATTTATACTAACGAGATTCTGGCGTTGAGGGAAAATTCTAATTTACTAGTATTCACGACTAATACTCAACAGTTTTGTAAAACAAATCACAAATCACGGGCTCGATTGATAGCTTGATATAGGCATACAGGGTGTCTGGAAATGATGGTAAAATATTTTAAACATCATGGTGCCTCCAGAATAGTTTTGACCAAATATAACAGGTTACTTACCAAATGCCGTCTCTCTGTGATCCAAAACGATTCTCTGTGATCCAAATTTTGGATTAAAGAGAATCGTTGACGGCATTTGGTGAGTAAAATATTTAAGTATATGATAGTAGAGGTAAAAACAAGAAAAAAAGTTTGCAAAAACATAGGTCCTAAAGGTGCTTCGTTTTCCGTCTCTGCCTATTTTTGTGATTTTTACATATTTAATCATATCTCACGAACGTCTTGACGTATAAACTTCAAACTTGGTATATCGATAACCACTATTAAGAACTATTTTTGAAAGAAGTATCGAATTTCCACTTTGCAGCATTTCAAAATGGCTACTTTTTCGTTTTCAAAGCTAAATATCTTAACACCCGCAAATATTAGAAAACTTATACAAAATACAAAAAACGGCTAAATTTATCCAATTAACGATGATAATAAGATGATGATGGTCGGACTAATATTAACGGAAAATTCAACTTTTCTGAATAAAAACATGGTTTTTTCGAACATAGTGTCTGAAATTTGCATGTTTTTATTCGGAAACTTTAATATGTCTCCATTATTAATCGTCTGATCATTACAATGTTAATATCACCGTTAATTAGATTACATTTCGCTACTTTTTTGTGATCTGTATATTTTTTCTAAAATTTACGGGTATGCTTAAAAATAAAAAATAATCGCCATTTTGGAATAGTACATAGTAGAAATTTGTTATTTCTTAAAATATAGTCCTTAACAGTGGTTATCCATATACCAAGTTTGAAGTTTATACGTTAAAAAGTTCGTGAGAAATGATTAAATGTGTAAAAATCTCAAACAGACACATAGACGGAAAAAGAAGCACTTTAGGACCTATGTTTATATGAACGTTTTTTCTAATTGTCACCTCTACGATCACAAACTAAAATATTTTACCATAATTTCCGGGCACCCTGTATATGTATCTGGAACAAAAGTTGTCACTACATTATAGAACATGTCGTGACAATATATAAATGTAAATATTTTACAATAATATATTAGTTTTTTGTTTATTAATGCTGTTTTGTAAACGATGAAAAGAGACATTTGAGTATGGAAGCATTTGATTAGTAAAAGGTATATAAAACTGTATATATGTCACTTATCAATCCTAAACTGTTCCCAGGACTTTGCTCGCAATCGAACCATGTATACGATTCGAACATGATGTTTCCAATCTAAGTGAAATAATATAATCTCGTCAATCTTATAGTATAAACTCTGAACTGATGTGTTGCAGTTTAATTAAATAACTTTAAACGACAAATGTTATTTAACTTAATACGCTATAACAGCCGGGAAGTCAAAAATGTTATAATTTCTAAAATCATTTTACCTCATTAAATGTGATGTTCCACGTGGTCAATAGAGAAGTTTATTCAGAGATGAAACGTTCACGCTCGCCTGAGAGAGCCTGTTCATTAACGTGTTCATTTATCAAATCTTTCAAATAGTGTTTTCATTTCTTTGTTGCCCTTAATATTCCATAACGGAAGTAATATGGCTGTCTGTGGATAATTTATCAGACTTTTCCCGGCGACTTTTGAAGTAATTATGACACGGTATTTTGTTGTCATTATTTTATCTCAACATTATTTACCACGATTGCGTTTTAGTTCCAATAATCATCTCCAAGGAATTAAAACGACGTTTCGGAATCAAAATCACAAAAACCATTGACAAAACTAACAAACCTTTTTTGGCTTTTGTAAAATAACTTTAAATTTTGTGAAAGCCAAAAGTGTTTTACAGTAGAAGTCCCCCAATAGATTACACCACATTTCAGACAATTCGCAAAATGAAATTTTTCCATTTTATTCTATGATGGTAAGTATATATATATATATATATATATATATATATATATAACTATATAAAGGAAAGTAGAGATAGTATATTTTTAGCAATGACGAATCAATTGTACTCTAAATTATCGACAAAATATATGATAAAATTTAGAAGGGCGTGTTGACTCTGATTGGTTTTTAGATTATCCCATTTAATTTTATAACCGCATTATAAATGTTTAAAAAAGTTCGTCGGCTACGTTTTCAACCCAATTCTACATCAAATTCCAAAATAAGACGTTGATTTTAAGATCAATAGCGGGTTGATCTTAAAATCAACAACATTTACAAGCAAAATTAGGTTCAAGACCTCTACCAGCAATTTGTAATATATTTTATCATATATTCAAGTTAATGTCCGAAATTCATAACTTTTAAAATATATTTCCTGGCGTGACTTATAATTATTTTAAGATGAATATTTAATTTATTTAAAACTGTACTAAAAATAATAAATCAAAAGTCGTACCTCTTTATCAAGAGTCAAACTCAAGAAAGTTCGCCATAAAATTTCAAGAAATCATTTAACGAATACTTCAGCAAAGGCAATACTTGCCTCAGTTAGGTAACATGGCCCTGGTGTCCGAGGCGGCACAATTTATCGTGCGTCAAACGCCGGAGTCAGTGGCAGCTGCTGCAGCCAATATCCCGTGTACATTGCAAGTTTGTCTCAGTTATAAAACAATATGTTCCAAGGTTCTTAGGAGGTATTTTTTATGTTTTTGTTTGCTTATTGATTTGTTTTTTATTGGTTTGTGTTTGTTCCCTTACACGGTATACGAATTTACATAGGCCCAACCGACATTATTTTATCAGCCAAACAGTTATTATGATTAAGTTTTCAAAGATACTTAAAAGTTCATTATAATCTACAAGAAACAAAACTTAACATTCCACTTATAACATCATTCAGGAGACGAGGATTTTAAATACTCAGCCGAGTGATAATTCGCCTGTCTTAACTCTTTTTGGTCGCTAGTCTAACTCACCCACAACCAATTCATAAAATCCGCCTTCATAAAAAAGAAAAATCATTTCTGGATTTATCACTGATTGACGCGTTTAAAAGATAGGTGAGGGCGTTTATACTTTTGACCAAGCCTTAATGTTTTCTTGTAAAATGCAACCTCAAAGGATAAAAATGTTGAAAGGTTAGTCTCCACAAAACTTTTTGGTTCTGGGAAGTATCAAACGAAACAACAATGTTGCAGTAGAAGGGTTCTAGAGGCACCCAAGTGTGGCCAGTACCTGCGCCACTAATTGGGCTTCTACTTGGCGGCGTTATTAAAACCACCCTTACTTCTCACATTGCTACCCCTGCCATCCACTAAGTGCCTTTAGCCTTTCGTAATCTCTAGCTGAGCTAGATTGTTCAATAAAAATATATCCTTAAGTGTTTTGTAGTTCTATACGCCCAGAACCAATTTTTGTTACACCGCTTCTAAGATAGCAGTTTTCATTACGTGTGTTGCGATGCTAAAGAATGCCTTTTCATCCCTACAGAGAAGAAGAATTATGATGAGGACGTCGAATGTTCGCTTTTTCAATATAGATATCCTGCAAACGTATATGTGATCGTTGGTGTCAATGGTAAGATGTCGATTGTATCAGGTAATTTATTATTAGTATTGATTGTAATTCATTGTTGCTTTGTTGTCGGTCGTGAAACTCGCTGATTTTGCGATAATAAGGCGGGTGGTAAAATTATAAACTTATCAAATCGTCTGCTAAATCTCAGCCATAGACTTTGAATGTGACTTAATTATTTATAACCAAAGCCTCAGCTGAAATTACTAAATAAAATGTTGATTATAGAACTGTCAAAACTTTGCTTGCTTTTTTCATGGCCTTTTACGTATAAATTTGTGTTTCTTTAACCTCAACTGCCCGTCACCATGGGGCAATAAGCCTGTGCGGCGATCTAAAGACAGCGAGGTACCGTAGCGGCAATAGTCACATAGGCCAGCGAGAGGTGATCGCTCATGTTGGATCAGGAGTCGCTCGTCGCTGGGATCGAACCACGTTTACTTTACCACATATTATAGTTGATTAGCTCCAAAAAAAATCGCTTGCAGCGCACTCACTTACCCGCCCTATTTGGTGCTTCCAATAATAATCAATAGTCACCTTCATAAATACACCAATCGTTAAATACATAAATGGTTGATTATTTTCAAGCTAGCTTACCACTAATAGAAATGAAATAGGCAGTCAGTTGATTGTTTTTAAAGCAAGAAATAGAAGGAAGCATTTGGGAGAAATATTTTAAAGCTATGGATTTTTTCGTTTTTTAAGTGGTTAGCGTAAAGTACTGAGCAGTATAACGAATAATATGGTTCATCAAACAAGGCTATTGATACTTTTTTGTTTCTCGGTCATTTTTTTCTCGGTCGGCTTGTGTCGGAAAACTTGATCTCACATGAAAAGCGTCACTTTATGGCCTAATAATGACAATATATATATATATATATATAGTTAGACGAGATGTTGGAGGTGTAGTACTTACCACACATCCTATAGCTGCCAGATGACACTCTTGGAGCACAGGTATATGAGATTCAAGAAAACACACAAGTATCAGGTGTTCATGGAGGCAGATTTGTCGAGTCGGTGGGTGAGTTAGACAGGCGAATTACCACTCGGCTGAGTATTTAAAATGCTCACACCCTAATGATATTATAAATGGAATGTTAAATTTTGTATCCCGTAGAATATAATGAACTTTTAAGTATCTTTGAAATCTTAATCGTAATGACCCATAGTAAGTTTTACCACTATAATAAATAAAAAGTGAAAATCACAACAAAATATAAATTAAAAACGACAGAAGCATGCTGGATGACATGTTATTAGAAGTGCTCTCAGGCCATACACATCTGCATATGCATGATTTTACACCCCCCTCCACCTGTTTGAGCGGTGTTTTCGTTTCAAACATTATAAATATAAAACCTCTCTGCCTCCTCGAGTGCACTTTCTTCATTTCTACTCGAACAGTAATATGTTTAAAAGTAACAAGTGCACTGTTATGATTGTAAGGAATAAAGTTTATTTTAGCCTCTACGCGCGTGGTTAGATTAAATTTAAAACAATCCAAAGTTAAGTAAAGCATTTTATAGCGTGGAGAGAGTGTAGGTAACAGCTTCCATTTTAAATCTAGAGAAGAGTTCTAATTGTTTATATCATGCCTGGACGATTCGCTCCGAGTGATGTAAGTTTTATTTTAACTTATGATTGATTCTTGATTTCAATTTACTTCTATCTAAGAGACAAACTTTGGAAATGATTGAACCAGAAGATGTTAAAAGAAATCTTTTAAATTTTCTGAGTTGAGGTGGACTAACTTTAAGTTTTTATTGATTACATTTTAATAAAACAATCAACATAATTTGAATGATTGAAAAACTTAAACTGAAAGCATACAAGCAGTAGTTAAGAACATGTTTTAGGAACTTCCTATACGCTTTGATTAAAGTTTTTTTATTGAGAAAAGCATACAGGATGTTAAGTTTAGTTCGGCTTGAAACCAATGCTGATATTACTGATAGTGTGTTTTTGTGTGGCTGAATCAAATATGAAGTTTTCCAACTAATGTACATTTAATGTTCCTAAGGATTCCCTAAAAAGTCATATTTTTTTTATTCACATAAATATTTTCAACACCACACATTCAGATCTTAGACTAAAAATTGATATTTTATACAATTTAAGTGCTTTTTCAGTTCTTTAGCATTTATGGACCCAGAGATCTGGTCATTCAAAGATAGGCAAGATTGAATCAATCCTTCCAAATTATTGATATTGACAATTTTGAAAATGTTGATGGCCACTATCACCAAGCCTTTTTGGTAGGCCTACAATATGGATGGAGATGCTAAAATACTTTCATTTATAGGGTATTATGGGAAATCGTGTGCTGTACAGTAGGTCTACTATTTGAAATGTTTTGTGTGGGATGTATATTTTTCAAGATATTGGTGTAAACTAAAAATAAATCCAAAGATGTCACTATTTTTTGTGAATACATCGGAATCCTCAAGGAAGCTTTGTTGGAGAACTTCAGATTCGGCTATAACGACTAAAAAAGACATAAAGTTCATTTTCAATCCCCTGGGAGCCATTTTAGGGATATTTTTTTCCGACTAATTCACTCGACTACGACTATATAGTCTGCTGATAAATTGAAAAAAAATAATTATTTAAATGCTTGAAAATATAAAAAGTAAAACAGCTACATTTTTATTATATTTAATTTATTACATTTTTATTATATTTATTATATTTATTTTATTACATTTTTATTTATTAACCTTCTAGGTTTTATTTTCCTAAAAATAACTTTGTTAGGATATTGCTAAGAGCTTATTTGGATGGGAAAAGCGGAAGTTAATTTAAAAGATAAGTCAGCCAATAAGCTGACTGAATGCAAACAGAGTCCTATTGAGAACTTTTACCCTGCCCTCCATGGTAAACACGGCTAATGTTTAAACGAGTATGAATTTAGCAAATGCTGGAGTTCAACTTTGTACTGTATTACTTCATCCTTTTTTTTAATAGTTTGAGATGCCACACAGTAAAATAAAAATAAAAATTTACAATATTTTTCTTATACATGTCTTATATGTACATGACGTAAAAAAATATTAAGTATGTATTACATGTTTAATTGAAATTGCATACATTTAGTACAAAATATACGTTTTAAACCCATTAATAATGTACTTTAAATTCTAAAGACGGTGACACACTATCACACATTTCCCCGAAGAAGACATCGGATCACACATTCCTCCGAGCGCGGTAACGCGACGGCGTACTAAAAGACGTTCTGGGCAGAGTAGACCCTGACACACTATCACACATCACACAAGACATCACACCGAACATCGTCGCGAGCGCTCTGGAGGCGGTTTTTTGGCGAAAGATCAAAGAAATGTCTGGTACGGTGTCTTGTATGATGTGTGATAGTGTGTCAGGGTCTAATTTTGCCCCGAACGTCGCTCCGTACGCCGTCGCGAACGTCGCCCAGCACGCGTTGACATTAAATTTTCAATACCCCTAATTAATCGAATTAGCAATTAATGTTAGTGAAATATCGGATTTTATGCTGAGATGTTTTTTTGTGGCTGATTAGTTGGGTTAAAGTTAAAAGTTTATTTTACGAGTTTTGAGTACTTAATTATTTGTATAAATATTAGTCAATCGTTACCACCGATGTAATACATTTATTTATCTGCTTCTGAAGAAGTGTTCGAGTTTTTATAAACCTTTTCCCGCTCGATATATTTACAAATGACAGCCAGTGATCCCTTAAATAATTAAAGTCCATAACATTAAACTTATAACCTTAATAGAACTGTAGATATTAAACCTTGATTCAGGCAAATACCTTGGATAAACCAAAATTTCAGTTTTTTTGGAGTCATGTAACTTACCACAGCTTCATCCGATTTATACCTCCTTCGCACTATAAGACGCAAATATTTCACGGGCAAGAATAGTAATAACTCCATTTAATGGCTGTTAAAAAATAAGTCGTTCAATAACGCTGTTTCTGTTCATAAATTAAGTCTTAGATGAGTACCTACATACTTATTCATAGTAACTATAAAAATATGTAATTACATTAAAGTCGTAAATCATTATGGATGGATCCTTTTACCGCGCTCGGAGGAATGTGTGATCCGATGTCTTGTTCGGGGGAATGTGTTGAACGAAAAATGTATCTCCCTGCGCGGTCTGATGTGTGGTGTGATGTCTTGTTCGGACAAATGTGTGATAGTGTGTCACCGCCTTAAAAGTAATCCCACGCAATTTATTATTTATTGGGGGTTTATTGATAACACCATTACGATTATATCGCCAACGACGTATTTTAAGGAGATCACCTAGCCTACATTTTATTGATATATGTGATAATTTAGCTCCACCTTCAATACGATTGTCATTTATCAACTGTTATTAAAATATATTTTACCCTACCAACGTTTGACAGTAATTCATCTATTCAAGTGCCATAGATAAAAATGTTAAATCATAACCGTTTAGGTGTTAAAAATACTCAGTAAAATTTGGCTTAGGATTTTTACAGTTGATGGAAGCTATTTACTTAGATGGTTTCCATAATACCATGGGAGTTGAACTTCGCTTCAAATATTTTCTACAGGTTATGAATAATGAATTTGTTCAAGCAATTCTGTACAATTTTTACATAATAAGATTCTTCATGGAAATGTTTGACCTCAGTTCCAAGTGTTAGTGGCTCTTGATACCGAAACGTTAAACATCAATAAGACTTTGAGCCCAGATATCAAATCGAATCTGGTTTATTTTGATTCACTGTGAGTCATTGAATATATTATATATTATCCAATAATAATACGTATTCAATAATAATACGATATATTATTACCGCGCGCTGTGAGTCACTGATGATTAGACACTATACTATAACTATCTAAATAAAACCAGTTTATAGTTTATATAAATAAAACATGTCTTTCATTAATATCCAGTATTGGCAGGACCCGTGGCTTCGCCCGCGATAAAAATACAACATAAAGTATCACCCTTCAATAATATTTTTTTTATTTTTTCTTCTTAAAAAAACATATTTCTTTATACATGCCAAATGTACTTCCATGGAACAGAAAAATGTTTTTAGAAATTCGCTCAGTACGCAAGTCTACTGCGACGGGGGTATTGTATTCCTATCTAAAGGGCCTGTCTATACTAAAAATGCGACCTTATCCAGCCCCCCACCGACAAAGGTCCAAAGGGTGTGACTGTCCTGGGTGGGCTCATACCCAATATCGGCGGTCCTCCTTCTTGCAAGTGCTGTTTTCTTGTGTCAGCTGTGAGGTGGAGAGGATTACGGTCACGCATTCGAGGAGCGAGTTTACCGAGACTGGCTTATCCAAGACAAACACGAGAAGCATTTATGTCGTTTCTGCATACCAAACGGTACACCTGAGCTTGCCCTGATGGTGATCATGGGGTACGCACAGGGAGCGGCACCCTTGGCTTTTTCAGTGGCGCAATGAATCTGCTCGCTTAGATAGTATAGAGTGGCCCTTAGGCAGGTATACATACATGTATCTTTAAGTAACTTTAAAAAAAGTTATCCTGCACAGACTAAGTGACATCGTCGTAGTCTTGGAGTTATAGTAATCTAATGCGTAGATGTGATTAATGAATACCATTGATGACTGTAATTCAATCAGTTCTTTCCACTTGTCTGGCTTAGCAACCCTCTCACCCGCATTGCCAAGTTCTGTAGTGTGTTCCAGCTAGAAGCCTCTCTCCATCTCCATTACGCTTCGACTTTGCTCTCGTTGTCTTGTATTCCCAACAGCTCACTGTGTTGTTCTGTTGCAGCTTATCACAGAGATCAACAGCCAAGTGGCGCTGTTCCGAGATCTACTCATCCACATCGGGACGTCCAGAGACTGTCCTGAGCTGAGGGAGAAGATCCGCAAACTACGAAGGACCTGTGTGGACGCCTGCAAGCACACCAGTCAACTGTTGCTGCCGCAGATACGCAGGTGAGGCGCGCTTATTGTGTCACGCTTTATATTAAATTGATAATCAGAACAATTTTATAAATATTTCAACATTCATTGAGCAAACGTAAATTTAAATTTATTGTTCAAGCTGAAATTAAAAGTAATTCATGAAAAACATTTACTTTCGCAATGTTTTCAATATATTTATCTTTTTATTTTTATTTTTGCACATTTTACAATGTGCATGTTCTATGGCGTTTACATCTTATTTCACTGTTCGTCATGATAATTTCAATTTGAAACTTACTATAACGAGTGGTGTGTAGGGTTGGGCAAAAGCCTGGAATATATGAAATAACTTTTATATTATTTTGCAGAAAGTGATGAAACTTTACAGTTGTGTATCTAGTACAAATAGAAATATTTTGGCGTATTTTCTCAGTTTTTCACACGATGAGGGGACGGCCCACGGTGGAAGTCTTGAAATTCTTAAATGTTAGCATACCTCGAGTTATACCTCATTTTAAAGGTCTTAATTAGTAGATCACAACAGCGCAAACCGCGCCTCAAAAGGTTGATCCAATCAGAAGTTACAGCTCCTCAAAGATTTTAATGTTGGCCATTAAACTCAAGGCTCCAGTCAGGGAAAAAAGTCTAATCACTAATAAAGCACTCGGAACGATGTAGTTTAGTTTTAGATACATTTATTTGTCATTGATAAGGATAATTTCACGTATTAAAAAATTTACCCATGACCAGGGGACGACCCATAATGGAAGTCCAAAAATTCTTAAGGGTAAGCATAACTCGAGTTATACCTCATTTTAAAGGTTTTAATTAGTAGATCATAACAGCGCAAACCGCGCCTCCAAAGGTTGATCCAATCAGAAGTTACAGCTCCTCAAAGATTTTAATTTTAGATTTGATTTTAGCCTTTAGTTTAATGGCCAACATTAAAATCTTTGAGGAATTGTAACTTCTGATTGGATCAACCTTTTGAGGCCCGGTTTGCGCTGTTGTGATTTACTAATTTAGACCTTTAAAATGAGGTATAACTCGAGGTATGCTTACATTGAAGAATTTCAAGACTTCCAGCGTGCACCATCCCCTCATCGTGCGAAAAACTTAGAAAATACGCCAAAATATTCCTATTTGTACTACATACACAACTGGAAAGTTTCATCACTTTCTGCAAAATAATATAAAAGTTATTTTATATATTCCAGACTTTTGCCCAACCCTATAACCATTCACTAACTCATCAAATTCTCCTATCAAATTCTCCTATTCTCCTAAGCAATACATCAAGAAAGCTGAAATTGTGTACACTCATTCTTTAGGCATAGAATAGGACAAATAAATAGTTTTCATCCTAATCTGTCCCTCGGACTCCGCCCTCGGAATCTGTCTGGGACCCTCTCAAAGATCCCATATTATCTTTAAGGCGGAATATAAATTGATTAAACGTTATTGATGAACAGATATAAAAATGTAAAGCAAGAAATTTAGTAGAATGTCAAACCAGATATCTGGAGTAGAACACAAAATAAATCACTGATTAGAAATGCTTATTCTGAATGACCTTTCTTCCTTATAAAAGCTGTTATTGAAAGAGCTAAAGTTAACCTTTTATTTTATCTACAGCATTTGTCGATTTTTGCCAGGACGGCTTTGTCTTTTTTTCCAAGATAGACGACCCTTAAAACCTTAGACATTTTTGACATTACAGCAAATCAAGGCATATTCTAAGTTCTACGAACATATACTTTCATGAAACAGAAAACTGCTTTAGAATTCGCTGAGTACGCAAGGTCCACTGCGACGTGGGTATTTTTATTCGTGCCTAAAGGCAGCTCTCTACTGTACATGCGAGCAGATTCGACGATATTGGACGAAAGGTGTCACTTCCCCGGGCAGCGACACCTTTGGGGGCTTTGTTGGTGGGACACTGAATTTGCTCGCATGTATAGTATAGGGAGGCCGAATAGAAATATTTCCTGCGGTGGAGGGGCAGCAATATAAATACTCCCGTCGCAGCAGACCTGCGGACTTATCGGATTCCTAAAACATTTTTTCTCGTTCATGAAAGTTTATCTACTTTATATTTGTCATATACCACTGACCTATCACCTCACAGACCAAACTACTTGGCTTAGATCCTTAAAATTTTGCATAGACATTCCTTTTCGGGCGTAAGCATCAGCTATAAGAACGGGTTTTTATTCGTAATTTTCAGGGGGTTTTGGTGGGGTCGACGTTCTGACATTTTTCTATATAAATGTAAAAGGCTGACCTTTTGTTTAAATTTCAATGTGTATTCAATCAAGCAGATGAAAATGCACATATAGGGCTTCACTTACGGATATGTTTTTAAGCTGATTTATAATTTGGTTCCTTTCATCATGGTTTTATGGTTGTTTTGTTGATTTTGTTTTAGGTGATATGTACTATACAAAAATTTAAATTTAGTTTAGTTAGTAGATTGTCATCAATAATTTTTTTACCTTATTAGACCATGGGCCACTAATACGAAACCCCCAGTGGGAATTTTCACACATATCCTTTTTGTTGCTATTGACATTTACCTTTAAGGTTTTGCTTGTTTGCCAATTTTAAATTATAGCACAACCAAGAAAAACAAAAAATATCATCGATATATAGTTGAAAAAAATTAACATGGGGTCATTTTTGAAAAAAACCACCTTACCGCAGTTTTACATGCATTTTTGAGATATTGACTCGGGACCAATGCCTATCAATGTTGGGTGGCTAATCCTTTATGTTAGGTGGTTGATAGGATAATAATTTTCGGCCGCCATCTTGGATCATTTTGGACATCATTTTTTTTAAGGTAAAAGTGGTGTTCACACATCATTATGAACCAGATTTTTACGCTGATTACAATGGTGAAATCTGTCATTAAAAATATGCATTCAATAAAAAGATATGCAGTGGTAGCAGTGGATTTGGTAGCAGTGGAACATATGATCAAATTGCCGATTTCACACTGTCCGACAGATATACTTCCGGCCGCTATAGTTGTCATCTTGCAAATGCGTTAATACGTTTCAGATCATCTGATTATTTAGTGATTGTTTTATATCTCTGCGTCGTTTGTATTTTTATAGTTTTTAAACGTTGTTTTGTTGGTCTACCAAACTATAATTCTTAGTCAGTAACAAGGCTACAAGATCGCGCCACTATCATCACGATCATCACACTCATCCTTCACTCATATTCAGGGTAACGTCCTCCATGAGGTACCTGTCTTAATAAAGTGATTAAGTGATTAAGTGTAGTGATATAATGGCAAAATAACTAAGCCCAAAATTAACAACGATGGGAGAAATTGTGGTATAAACATATTGAAATTTATCAAGATAGAGCAGCGGTTCCTAAAGTGTGGGTCCCGACCCACCGGTGGACGCAGAGGGGCTTCAGGTCGGTCGCGACGAGGTTACAACAATTATAAAATTATAAAAATAATAAAGAAGAACATTGCATTTTTAATTTTTGAAAACTTGGAAAAGTTTTCTTAAAAAATGTTTTGCTAAAAAAGACACTTCAACGAATCGAATTTGAGAATAAGATTAGGCCCCGTAAGAACGTTAATGAGGGAGGCATAATACCGCCATCGCCAGTCGGATCACATACTTTTGCACGAATCAGTCAAAACCTGAAGTATGAATCAAAGCCAATCCATGTAATTTCATTGGTTTTTGAAGATCGGTTAGCCTTTAAAACTTCATTTTCCTACATTTTTTAAGTAATTATTTGGTGTTTCAATCACTTTAAACGTGGACCGAACGCCTAAACTGCACTTTCGGAGAATGGAAGCGGGACTACTTTATGCTTACCGGTCCCGCGGAACGTCGGTTGTTGATAGGGGCAAATTTAGGTTTTGTTTAAATTGTGTCATCTGTGTTTTGAATATTGACTATTCCCGGAAGAAACGCTTAGTTTAGAGAAGCCCACGCTAAAAAAATGCAATTTAGAAACGAGGCCTAAAAACGCGTCATTCAAGAATCAGAATTACAGATTTTGCTAACTATGTGTGGTATTCCAAACGAATAATTTAAACATACAGCTCTGTCTTGTGGAAAGTACAGTTGCACTTTCAAAAGTTAACTTTTTCAGAAAGAGAGCCGAAATTAAAAAAAAGTAAAATAAAATTCAGAAATATTTTCAGTTTGGTCTGCTCACAGTTTTACTTTCACTCGATCATGTTTCTGCTCTAAGGTAGGTGCAATGTTGCAATGAGTCGTTTATTTTTAAATGGGCCTATTTATTTTTTATTCTATCAGAACTCTCTGAAGATCAGAAAATAAATTTCTACCAGAAGACTGTGAAAAAGTCAAACAGACTAATTGATTTAACGCATTCATTTTAAGAAGTGCTTTTATAACCATCTTGCACGAAGTTTTGAAAGTAGTATGTGAAAGGAAAAAACCAGTGTTCTTTTTGGATGGTAGGTACAGTACGACGTGAATCTCTGTTAATGATTCTTCTTACTTTTATTTTATTTTCAAATCTGATGTAAATAATCTGCAGTGGAAAAGATTGAAATTATTTTCTTTCAGGATTGATTCTTTAGTTACAATTATAATAATCCCATTATATAATCCGTAATTTCCGTAATTATATAATCCCATTAGACTATAATTCTTTCTAGCAGGCTTTTTAGTTGTTTTTTTTAGTGGAATTACTCAAAGGTTTCGTGAATTGTAATTCCCTTGTGTAGTCTAAAAACACACTCATAGAAATAATTGTAGTGATTGGACTTTTTAGGGCTATATTTTCAACAAAATTTATAAAGAAGAATTGCTCTTTATACTTTGCAACGCACATTATTTCATTCGAAATGAGTGTTATTTTTCTTGCAATACAAACCGATAGACCACTCGAAATAAACTAAATGTATATATTTTATTGTTGTACTATGATATATTTTTCGATGGGTTTGATGTAGCTATATATTATATATATATATACCTTTTAGGTACTTTGGTATTATATGGAGGCCACTATTTTTAGAGGTTTTTTTTTAACTGTATACCAAAAATAACTACATAATTGGAGAGGACATACTTTGATTGACTTACTGTCCAAATTTGACATTATTAAGATGAGCGGTCTTTGCGTTCTGCCTCCCAGAAGGCAGCGATGTCGGCAGGTAAAGCGTCACCGCCGCTAGCGGCAACACCTCATCGCCACCCTTAAACAGCGCGCTGCGGCGGTTATGTTAGGTTAGGTTATCATAAATATGGTAGTAGGACTTTCCTCGTTTCATTACAAATCAAACGATACCGGATGAGTCATACTTTCGCCCGCCAAATCCTGTAGGCAAGTGGTACACACACTCCGGTCAGAAACCTGGCCTAGGCCTACTTGGAGGGGATTTGGCGGGCGAAGGTATGACTCATCTGGTATCGTTCGATTCGTAACGAAACGAGGAAAGTCCAACTAACATATTTATGATAACCTAACATAACATAACCGCCGCAGCGCGCTGTATAGGGGTGGCCTCCGTATAATACCAAAGTACCAAATTTTATACCAATGGTGGGTCGCGAAAAATCTTTGGGGTTGTTGGTGGGTCGCCAGCCAAAACGTTTGGGAACCACTGAGATAGGGTATTAAGAAAAAAAGCTTGGGAGGAAGTTTTTATCACTTTAAACAAAGAATTCGATAAGCTAATCGATAAAGATAAAACTGATTAATTTAAGGTGGAATGAATAGATAAGATGTGATGTTAATCTCACATAGCTTTATTACAATTCGACATTATTTTTTTATTTTATTCAACGTTATTTTTTTATTTTACGTTGTTGGTAATTCAACAGCCACAATGCTATAAGCTTTATGCGGTTCATTTTGGTTTTCATGAAGGTGCTAATGATCAAGTAAATTAAAATTTAGACGGACCTGGTGTTCCGACTCTTTGCCGGATGGTGTGAAAGAGTGCTCAGTTTCGGGTCGGATGGTTATTCCGACCTCGACGTTTTGTCGGACCGACAAAAATCGGATAGTGTGAAACTGGCCTTAGGGCGGAGGTCGAACACAGCAAGTCGGATAGTGTGTCAGGGGTCCGTGCATCACACATCACATCAAACATCGTCGCGAGCGCTCTGGAGGGGGCGTAAGATCAAAGTCTGGTACGGCGCCCAGTGTCTTGTATGATGTGTGATAGTGTCAGGGTCTATTCCGCCCGGAACGTTGCTCCGTAGGCCCCTTTTAGACTAGGACACAGTTGCCCGTAACTGTGCCCGGACTCTGTTCCCGGCAACTGTGCCTGCTGGGGAAACCGCAGCGGACACTGTGTCCCGAACACTCTTCCGCGCCAATTAACAAAGATGTTGTCAAGAGAGTAGAAGAGGGGTACCTTCTTCTCGCTCTCCCAATTAGGAAATAAGGCGAAGAAGGAGGCGAAATATTCACTTCACCCGATGTCAACCACAAAAGCGGATAATGGACTTTATTATACCCCGCTTGATGAGTTGTGTGCCAATAAAAGTAAAATTTTTAACTACTTTAGAATGTGTAAAACCTCATTTGATGAACTGTTGGACCTTTGTGATGACATCAGGAAAGCTGATGCGATGATGCGGAAAAGTATACCACCAAAGAACACAACCGAAAGGCTTCGTTTCTTCAAATTAAATAAAAAAACATCTTCGTTCTAGCGACGAAATGCGATGCGCGCGCATTCGGTGGACAGTAACTGTGGCGGGCAACAGTGTCTAGTCCAAACGGCCCCATTTGATTCAATGCCCCGCCTCGAGTGTCGACCACCGTCAGTTGCTCTCGGTTGCTCGCCGGTGGCCGACATCGGTTGCGCGAGGAGACACCGTTCAGCCACTGTGTCCCTGCGGGCAACTGTGTCCGCCTAGTCTAAAAGGCTCCATAAGCGACAATGCCTCGTGAGTTGCCGAGAAACAGTGGCCGAACACAGTTACGGGACACAGTGTCCTAGTGTAAAAGGGGCCGTACGCCGGCGCCGTCGCGAGCGCCGCCCCGCTTGCGTCGACATTTAATATTGCAATACGCCTTATTAATTTAATTAACAATTAATGTTCGTGTAATATCGGGTGTTTATGCTATAAGGTTGTGTGGTGATAAGTCTGATGGTGTGTCACCGCCTTAAGATGCCGGGACAAAGACCTTGTGCAAGGATCCCTAATTTTTCGATCACTATTTTTCGACTCAGCTTTCCCTTCCATCGCTGCAAAGATCCTTAGAGTTTGTTTCAGCACAATGTATAGTGCCCAAGTTAGTCCCACTGTTGCCGAATAAAATCCAGGCCACCAGATGATTAATATCTGGTGTGACGTTGTAAGACACTGTAAAGAAATTTCAGAATGTTATGAAAAGTAGTAAAATACTGTCACTGTATTTTAAACTATTTATTGAAGCTTGGTAAAAATAATTTGTACCGTAGATAGTCTTGCAAGAATAAGGAGCTCCACACACCGGGTGGCTCGTGATCCTCCTGAGGTGCGTAAAAACATTATCCCACAAAATGTTAACAACATAAGAATTGAAACAACCAATACAATTGGCTGATTCAGTCAAATACCACCAGTAGCCCTTCCCTATGGAGCCCCCGGCCAAGAGCTTGTTTTGGAAAAAATAGGTTTTTAAAATTGGTTAATATAGAAGGGATGTTAAAAGCTGGTTTTAGGTGTTTTGAAAACGGAAAGAAATTGGGACTAACAACGTAGTTTTTAAGAAAAAAAGTGTATGCAGAAAAAGTGTATATAGGGAAAAATAAGGGATACATAAAGACTGGATAGAATGGTCCAGAATACCCAAAGGTTATACCGAAAGGTGGGACCGGGGAGAGTCCTCAGCCAATGAAAAAAAGTTTAAATGTAAGAATGTATTGCTCAACATTAAATTGAGCAATAAAAACATTTACCCTAATCCAAGGTCAGCCACTATAAAAGTGAAATGTAAGACTTCATAATACTTATTTAAATTTAATTCCTTAAAATCAGAATCAGATCTTTATTGGTCAAAGCACAATAGATAAATAAATTGCATACGACCTCGTCAAGTATGAACACAGTTTCAGTTTCAATGTCCTTGAAATATTAAAGCACAAAATAATCCAACAAGCTTATCTCATTGATGGCAAGACCAAGATTATTAGCCTAAATTAAAAACATATGGACAATTCATTAATTTTATTCTTTGAAGGAATACAGTACTAGATGGTTAAACTCGAATGAGAATGAAAAAATATTTTTATCTAATGTTTTCAATGAATGATATCAGACATGTCAACGGTATTAAAGTTTAGATGCATCAACGACATTTTAGATGGTAAACCTTTTCAGATTACAATTCTATGGATCTCGACAGATAATAAATACTGAACGAGTTGCAACGAACTGCAGTTGATGGTATTTACACTCGTTATGAAATGTGTCCAGCCTGATTCGGCCGCCTTTATTGAAGTTTTAATTGGCACCAAACCGTGATTGGATGTGGCAATAGACCTGCAGTAAACGATACCAATCAAGCAATAATTGCTTTACTGGATATTGATATGATTAGTTCATGTCAATATAGACGTACAACCTAAAATAAAACACTGTTAAGGATTAGGACTAACACCTAGTTTTTGTTTGTTTTGACTATTATATTCAATTTGCGATTTATTTATTAAGAGAATATTCTGGTATTATCAGGATGCGTTTTATTTTAGAACTTTCATTTTTTTATATTCACCTAAATTTTATAAGAAACTCAAAGGAGCGTGTTTATTTTGTTATAAAAATAATAATATATTACACCAGCACAATCTATAATGCACAAGTTAGTTTTAGAGGATTTATGTCTAAAGTAGGGCATTAAATTAAAAGGCTATTCCATTATCCTATTTAATCTTTAACTAAAACGTATTAAACTGCCCGGGGTTTTTTAACACACGGTTTATTATTCAATGTGGGAGTATTATTATTTACTTATTATAAAAATAACATTTCTTAGAAAACATTGATGACGGTCTCTTAAAAAAACCCCATCAATAAGGATAAATTAATAACTAACTTATTGTCTCTAAATTATATATCACTTAAACAATACATTACTGTGCCTTTAAACCACACAAAACCAGAGCTGTAACATTCTAGCTAGTTGATTAAATACTTACAGTACTCTAGTAAAAATAAAAAAAATAATAGTAGTTTATGCAACGATTGTATAATGAATGTCTTTAAGCCACGAGTGAGATGTAAGTTAGAACACGAGCGAAGCGAGTGTTCTAAATATCTCACGAGTGGCTTAAAGGCATAATACAATCGTTGCATACACTATTTTATCTACGACCAACAATATACAACAAAATTTCCCCCGAAGTTAAACAAAACTCATGACTTTTAATAATGATGGAATAGGTCAACTAAAATTTGAGGTTAGGCAAATAAGCAGACTGAACCATGAATCGTTGTGGAACAATCAGCTGATGGGATAAGTAAACTCAAACATGAATCGTAATGCAACAATCATCTGATGTGCGAATTGTGTAATTGTTATTATGACACTACTTCCGTCAAATGCCGAGCTCTCATTGGTCTAGAACCAGTACTCTAAAGTGACTCCAGTACTCTAAAGTCGTCATTAGAGTACTGCTTGGTTTTTGGTGTTTTAATGTATATCATTATAATGTTTATTGTAATACCATAATTGGTGCTTATTGCAATGGTCGTAGATAAACGTTATGTTTGTGTAGACTACTCACTTGTTGGTGTTGTTATATACGCGCTCACAATGCCAGTCCTTGAAAAAGCCTCTCAAAGATTTAAAATGGGGTATATTGTGTTTGTTGAAGTGGCTGTATCTCCCAAGGGAAGTTAATATCTCCCTACACACACTTCTGTACATCCAGATCTTCCCTCTTCAATGGCATTTTTAAAGGGTGTTGCTGAATAAGTGTAAACAAAGTTCCTAGATGATTCCCCACTTCAAGACAAGAAAAAATATATAATAGGAAAGTAGGTCCAGAAATCGTTTGTTATGAAGTCGCAGCAAAAAATTGCATGATTTAAATTCCCTTTGTTGTTATTGCGCTCTTTGGCATTTTGGTTTTTAATTTTTATATTTTATAATTTATAAGCTTTTTCTACAATTGTCATGATTAAATAGAAAATTAAATTTCAAAAAGGTATTGCTATTGTGTGCTTAAATTAAATCCTAAAAAAATTCAAAAACATTCTAGGATTATGTGACTAAAAAATTTAAGGGTCCAAATATAATTAGTTTTATTTTTGACGGCCGCTAATATAATATCCGTTCGCATATTCATTCCGTTATTAGGTTAAGTTCAGTTTTTCCTCCTTTTTTCTAATGATGTTGTTTTCTTCAGTGGAAGAATTCTGGTACTTTGTAGATTGGCTGATCTTGAAGCTAAGTGTTATTTGTTTGGAGAAACTGTCGTGTATCGGCTCTTCTTAGATCTTCTGGCAAAGTGTTCCACATATTGGCCCCATGTGTATCTTTTTTCAGTTGTTCACTATGCACAGGGAGAAAGTAAGCCGGTTGCATGTCGTGTGTTTTAGTCGTGTCTTTGCACTCGTCTTCATTTCTTTTCAATACATTGAATTGATTAAAATAATTTAATTTAACCATAAAAATACCTTACCTTTTAATAACCTATAACATTTTTTATAGAAACATTTACCATTTTAAATTATACTAGTGGCTTGAAGGGGCTAAAATCCCCTTATGAGGGAAAATTAAAATAATCCTTATTTATCATGGTACAAAATACCTTCATAGGAAAATAAATCTACCTTACATTATCCAGCCTACCACATGGTTTTTAATCAAGTATCAGCATCACATGTTTTATGTAAACAAAGCAGACGTTTTTAGATCCCAATGCTTTTTAAATGACAGTAATTTTACATTATTTCTTGTTTTCTGGTGAATTTCAAGCAGTTTCATTATTTTTCCCGCCATCACGGAATAGAGACCTTTAATTTGATCCCTCTCCCATCTTTCTACGACTTGCCAGACGCCCACAATTTTGACGCAAATAATCGCCTTACGAAATTAAATATATGATTTTCTACAGTATTTATTATTAATACATAGAACATTAAAAAATTCTTTCTCGGTTCGCATCTAGAACGTATCAAGCTTGCTTGTGCCACGTGTCATGGTCCAGAGACTAATAGTTTTTGAGAAACTGATCGGTCATTCAGTCAGTCGGTGAGTTAGTATTTGGCATTTATACGTATAGATTAAGGGAAAAAATGCGAAATTGGCTCCAAAATAAAATGGTTGTCCATTTAAATCTTTACCAAGGAAATTGGCTTTAATCACTAATTCACACATCGATTTCCCCATGGATTTCCCCTAAATACACAATATATAATGTTTTACATGGAAGCACCCTTGTTACAAATACATGTTGTTAGTATCGTATTTACCTAAACTCAGAACCTTAACATTAAGCTGCAAGACATCAGATGTTTCAATTCTATTTTAGTTTGGATCATTGTCATTAATCAACTGCTAGCATCTGCAACATATTTGCTGTTGAGGTGCAACATATTTGCGTTTTTACTTAGAAATTACTATTTAGTGTTATCCGTATGTTATTGATATTATTCTTATTGGTTTAGTTTACTCCCACAGGTAGGCAAAATGACCGATTTATTCCTAGAGTAATAATTGTAAGTACTTTACTACCTTCAGGATAGAGAGTATTACCTTACTCCCTCGACAAGTAAATTAATACTCTGTCAAACATCCAAAGCTCGAAATAAGGATATTTTACAGTTACCAGGGCTATTGTACTAGGGCAGTCATGACAAGGATAAAAATACAACTAATCATAGCAAGTGGGGGAAAATTTAATTTATTTCTAATATCTAGGACTCTCGAATATTTATCTTCATTGGTTCTCTCATGATTTCATCCTCTATTATTACCATTATTCCAATTACGTATTACTACAATAGGCTTTTAACAAGCAATTATTAAAGTACAAAATAAGAATGAAATTGTTAAGTCTTATTAAACAGTCTATTGTGTTGAATAAATGGAACGGTTTGTTAAAACTCAACAATTATGTTGACATTTACTTATGTAATTTTTTTGGCAAAATTAAGATTTTTACGTTAGTTTTACCTTTGATTTACATGAAAACGTTATTATTGATCTTAGGTTTTAGGCTTATAGAAGTGAGCACTTTCAATGCTCGGTTCTTCAGTACAAATTAAATAAACGCAAATTATCATCTAAGGTAAAAGGTTGTCAATAATTTGTCAACACTTATTCATCATTAAAATTATTTGTTATAAACTTTTTCAATACTGGTATACGTTTGTGGAATTTAACGATATATTTAAGCATAACTGCTATTTTATGTATCAGAAACTATAAAGGAAAATCAACATAACACATTCTATCAATTGATTACTGAAATATTTGATACAGCAGATCTTCTTTCACGATAAGTCAACTGTAGTTTGGTCTAAGAATTACTATGAATTTTAATGTGACATCTTGAATCTCTGGAATAGATATAACTCTTTGGAAGTTAAAGATGAATGCCTTTTGTGTTGTGATCAGAAATGTCTTTTCATGCTTTGGAGTAATATCTGGCTCAACAATGCCGAACATCTCACACACATATCTTGGGAGTTGATACTCTCATTCACTCCATCTCACCTCTCCTAGAGGAATCATTGTGATTAAATTATTATTTAAAATAATAATTAACCTCAGTACATGCAAAGTTCTCAATCGCTTTATTTGTACAAAATGAACTTTTATAATAATAAAACATTTATGTCTACCTAATGACTCGTATACTTAACTTCTTGCTCTGTTAGGTGTATTTATAAATTTACTAACCTTTATCTTTACGTCCAATTATTTCGTTTCTTACGCAATTTAATAAAATTGTCTAAGCCTTTAAATTCAAGACAAACTTTTGGTGAGGTAGCACACGAACCTGGTGACCAACACGCAACTAGTAAACCAATCCAGCAAAATGTAATGATGATCATTACTTTAATATTTTGCTACAATTATGAAGGCAAACTGACCTCTGCGGGATATTGAAAATGCATTTTTGCTTTTAGGCATCAAATGAGAGCAACTGCTAGTGAAAATCCACAATAAACTAAATACTTCAGAGCAGACTCTACTGACAACAGGATGCGAATCGATCCATTTTAACATTTTTTTCTTGTTTCCTTCATAAACTTGTATAATTTATACATTTTAACTGCTACGGTGGCGCTTCTTATTAACTTATTTTGTATAGTTACGGAGGTCGCGAATTGTGATTGAGCGCTGGTTGTGGATGCGTTTTCCATGGACCATCAATATTCAATCATAAGGCCATCCCCATAACTATACCAGTTTACAGTTAATTAGTAAAATTGTGATTCGTATTCTACGTTAAACTGTAGGTTCTTTAGTTGCCTTTGGCTGTTGGGATATTAACGGACCTATCCAAGGAATATGTCGGCCTTAGTCAAGGCAAGATTACAAGATCTCCCCACTCCCCACAATCATCCTGCACTCTTCTTTCCACTCTTATTTGCCTTAAAATACCTCTTTCTAAGGGTCGGTGTCGTATATAGTAATGTAATGTAATGTCATTAAACAGGTAAATAACAGTTCTGAATGCAAACAACAATGAAGAAGCCAATTAATAAATAAATAAATGTACTCATCAACAATGTGTGCTTAACTGTTAATTCAGTAGATACCCTGTTCTTTTTACGATTCTTCTCATATTATCAACAACGTTCACTCAAGGTTTAGGCAACTTAATTAAATTGCATAAGAAACTAAATAATTTGACGTAAAATTAAAGGATAGTAAATTTATAAATACACCTAACAGAGAGAGAAGTTGAGTATACGAGTCATTGGGTAGACTTATGACAAACTCTTCTTTAGATTATAACTTTAAAAAATTAATTACTTGACATATCATATTTGTTGCTTTCTTATTTTTGTGACTTTTTAAATAACGTAACTTTGCTTTATTTAATACTAGTTAATAGCCATGGCTTCGCCCACGTTCAAAATTATAGTAAGATATTAAATAATTTGAAACAGCTGGTATTGCTCCTGCACCGTTTTTTGTACCTGTCAATTGGAAGTGGGTTTATTTCTTTACATTCGTATGTTTGGAAGGACACGTTGTTACAGCTTGCTTACATAATATGAAAACTTCACAAACCTTTCACTTATATTACCAGTAGGATTACTAGGTTATTTTTACATTTTAATATGTGATTAGCACAAAATAGTTATCATATCAAGTGTGTAGATGGAAGACGTATGTCGTAGCCACTTGCTGTAATTGGACACTTCATGAAGTGTCAACGCAGCCCGGGCTTCATGAATTGAAACTGCATTGAAGCTTCATGAAGTGTCCAGCTAACCTGGGCACATAGTGTAACTCAATTATTTCAATTAAAATTCAGCATGTACCCAACGAAACTGGACACTTCACGAAGTGCCCAAAGTTCATTGCACACATGCTGTAACTATAATGGGAAGTTGATTAAAAATCTTTGTCAAAGTACATCCCAAAGTTTACATTAAATCTCTGTGTTAAAGTAGCCAATGTTACTGTTTGCTATTGAATTAATCTTTCAAATCTAAAAGTTTAAATATCACTGTTATTTGCATACGCCTTTTGGAAATATAATTAGTCTACGTTATATTATAGTAATTTTTTGTTTTATAAGTTACAGTGTTATGACTGAAATAAACTGTTAACAATGACATAGTAAACACGTAATTCGTAAAATAATAACTTCTTAATCTGGAATAAAACATAAATACTTATAGTTGGTTTAAAGTTAAAAAAATGTTGTGTTCAAATAGTTTTGAAACTAAAAAATAGTATAAAATGATAGGTAATAGGTCAATGGTAATGCGCCATTGAAAAAAATAATAATGAAAATTAAAAATCGAACGTTTTCTAGAAATTCTTTACTTTTGAGTAACATTTAACATTCATAGTTTACCAAACAAATTCTTCATATGGATTCCCAAATATATGACTTATAAACTAAGATTTTTAAGCTACTGGTGTCAGCAGGAATAAAATAAAAGATTTAAAACATATTATTGAAAAGCTGCAAAGTAAACAGGACATTCAATATAGATATTTTATTATTCTATAAACAAATAATAAAAATTACAATGGAAAGGCTTCATGTAATGGTTTTACGTTAATTCATTCATACTGAAAAAAAGGAAAAATTAAACCTAAACTGACGTTAATGCTAGAAAAATTAAAAAAAAACAAGAGAAATAGTTATATTGTATATAAATTAAATGTTTCCAATTGCTTTTATCAAATTTTCAAGATTCTTAAGGCACTTTCTGTAAATTTGTTTTACCTATATTTAGGTTTATTATTACGGGTGACTAAGTGAGAAGTTAATCAGTTAAAACACGAAAAAAATAGGTTAACGTTAATGTTTATGTGTTATGTTGTAACGTTTTATGTTCTCCTATAGTTTTAAAATCGAACATAATCGCGGGCAAATTTGGACGAGTCCATTATTTGGGTTAAGCTTACTCCCCCCGTAGTGGAATACCCCACAAAAGGTACGAAGGTGAAAGTTGGTTTTTCTCATTTCCCAACTTGCTGATGCGAAAGAAACCACCCTCTTGGAGGTAGGACAATTTTCTATTATAATATTTGTAATTATATGAATTTGGTTTTGATTTCTCATTTGTCATTGGGAGGGTTTAAAGGGAATTTCTTTAACTAACCAGTTTTTATTTAATTCTAAAACATTTGGTTTTTTCTGTTTCTTGAAACAGGGTTCGAGAAGTAGGGGCTATCAGCAAAAGAGCCGAATCCCTTTTTAACACCCCCATTAAATAATTTTGTTATATCAAAAATATATATTTCAACGCTGTTTAATATGTGCTATGGTAGGGTTAATTGAAAGAATGGAGAGGAGAACGATTTAGTTTAGGAAGGGCAAAAGCAGATTATTATGTGTTGTGTTAATAATTAATAAATTTTGTGTTTAAGAAAATGGACTCATAAAAGTATTCCTTTAGGGTACAATGTTACATATAAATGTGTTAGGTAAAGTGTTTCATCTTTTTTATTTAATTTGACTGAACTGTCATGTTTATCTTGTCTGAGTTATTTTGGCTACACATCATTATCAATATTATTATTTAAACAACAAACAATATGTGCCCAGGCAAGCTGGACACTTCATGAAGTGTCCAATTACAGCATTTGGCTACGAGTTATGCCATTTGAATAATTATTAACTATTTTCCGTAACACTTAAAATTTAGTGAAATTATTTTGACGATAAATTTTGGGGCACGAAAAAGGATTTAAACAGTTAACCAATACTGACAAACACTAAATAATACCTTGCGAAATACCTTAAACTTTTAACGTTATTATTTTTATGTTTAATTTAGCTGTGGTGCTCTTTCAGAGAAAGCAGAGTTGAAAGAGTGTTTATTTTAATCAACCTTACCACCACACACTGCTGCAAAGGTCAAACCCGGATGTATGAAGTTGAGGGAAGAATTAAAGGCTGGGCTGCGTTACTTCGAATTACTTTATACCGGGTGTCCCTAAAGTCCTGAAAACATTTAAATAGTTTTTTCTCGTAGAAGTGACATGGGTGTTCACATTTTGCGTACATAATTTCAAAGCCTATTTCATCAAGTTTTGTCAGGAACTTTGTCCTTGTATTGCCGCAGTAAACTTTAAATTATCGTCAAAATAGTCAAAAAGGCTACGAAGTGACTTAAAGACTATATGTTTATTGGTGGTTTTATCAATAAAAATGCAGTTCTTCAATTATATGACGTTTTATATGGCATTTAATTTATTGTAAGACAGTATAAGTTACATCTGTTTACCCATATATTTGACCTAGTCCTACTAAACTCGGTTCCACGTTCACCTTTCAGTATGGAATTTCCATAAGTCATGCATTTTTAAAAGGCAGTTCAAGTTGTACTAGCCAAATTATACTTAATCAGCTGATAGTTTTATAATAATATGTCATGAAAATTAGTAAACAAATACAATTACATGGAAATAACAAATATAATTACATAGGTAATATAATTACATTGAATATAAATAAGGCCTGTATACTGAAAGGTGAATGTGGAATTGAGTATAGTTTTTATATTTATAAATAACTAGCAGTTTCCCGTGGCTTCGCTCACGATACAAATTACAGCTGATCTTACTTCTGCTCTTTGAACTGTCAAATTTTAGTATTCACAGCTGTTTACAATTCAGTATTTGAATGTTTACATCCTTATAAAATGTAAACATTGAAGCTTAGGACGTTCACGGGTTGCAGCCCGAGCGGATTTTAAGGAAGTGAATAGGCCTATGTCCTTTTCTGATATAGTGGCTCTATTCCTACAAAATTTCAGCTCAGTTGGTCCAGTATTTTTCACGAGGTTGAAAGACAGATATTCACACAAACATCCATACTTTCACATTTATAATATTGTAAGTAGGATACTAAGGAAATGAAAGTTGTGCAAGTATCCTCTCCTTAAAGCTGATTTGAATAATTATTATATTTAAAGCAAGTGTTTTTTTTTTTAATAAAAATAATTAAATAAAACTATATGATTGGGATGGCATTGAAAGTATGTTAATCAAGAGAAAGATACGAATTACTATATTGTACTTCCATTTAGGAACACGTTGTACATCCTTTCCCGTTCTTAGATCGGTCTGTACTTTCAAAAGAAAAAACGAAAGATGTTTGAAATATGTTTCATAAATTTAAATTATTGGTCTTTTTAAGGTTGAATTTTAAGGTTTGAATTTTAAGGTTGAATTAAGTAAAAATATCAAGAATGTATTTACGGAATTCTCTTAATATTTTCGTGCTTTTTCAAGTAAGAGTTTGTTTAATCATTTATAAATCAACAAATAAGGATAGATTACTTTTGAGGCTAAAATAATCTAAAACACTGATCTTTCTTAGAAGCAGATAGGGAAGTGAGATTGGATCCCCTTTTAATCAAGACCCGCATTACCAATATAATGGAGATTACGTATGTCGGAAAAATCTTCCTGAAGCTCAGGTGCGGGATCGATTAATTTTCTTTTTGAATCGACTCACTAAACCTCCTGCTCCTTCTCGTATTTAACTAGAGTTGTATTATATTCTCTAAAATAAACAGTCCTGAGACACTAAATCAGACTATAGTTTATTTTAAATTCAGTTTGGCCAACTTTTTATTTCATCCACGTCTTCATGTTGATCATTTCTTAGATTAAAAATATAGAGTTTTCTTTTCTGAGTCCGTTTGACTCTTATACCCGTCCGAGGTCTTAAATTAAAAGCATTCACGCGCAGATTAAAGGCTACAACACAACAGATAGTTATCTGTCGGCAAGAGAGACTTTACGGCCACCAAATGACAGAGAATTGTCGACACCAAATTACATAAAGATTTGCCGGCAACGTATTAGATTTCTGGCTTATTAAATCTTCTTAATTTTTAGGGCATATGTCTCCCCTTACCACCACCGAATAACCCCAATGTTAACAGCTCAACAATAACATTAGCCTATACTCTAGTATGTAACAATAAAATGTCTAAATTCAAACTTATCATTGCAGCATCAGTATATGGGGAAGTCCCAGAAAGCACATCGTGACGTCGAATTCCATATAGGAAAAAAACTATTTGACAGTACACATTCCTCAGCAGTATTGAGCGCCAAGACAACGCAAAATAACCTCTAATAAGAAGGCGATTATCAATATTAAGTCATAAATACAATCAAAAGTTGGGCCAGCTGAATTACCAAGAACTATTCTAGTTCTGCCTAGCCAGACCAATCGCAAATTTTGTCTGACTTGTTGGACGCTGTTTGAATGACACCTCTACACTTATGTATAGAACTTTTTCTTTAATAAACATTTAAAAATCACGGGGCCTTTTCATAAAATTTTACCATAAGTATTTGTCATTACGTCTTCGTTATTACGATTGTTTTAAGAGCTACAAAAAAATCTTAAGCAGCATTTAAATACCAACATTAGTCGTTATTTATATTAGCTGGCGATTTTTGGAAATAATAATTTTTCGATCAACCAAGAATAACAATAAGTAAATTACTAAAAACCAAGCAACCTTAAAGAAGGCAAAAAATCAAGCATCCACAAACTTTAACGCAGACGTAAAAATATATATAGGCGTTATCAGCTAGTTTGTGGCATGAATTAAACAACAGCAAAATGGAGTAGATCATACTTTGCAACAATTATGGTTTTGTTTTGAGGCCAATGTCAATCGCTATAATACAATCAATTTATGTTTATTACAATCAAATTTTCATGTCAGTTCAATAATCACTTATGTATCGTGTATTTATTTATTCGTACATATGGGGGGAAAGCTTAGTGTGTATTCCCTTGGGAGACTGTCTTGCACTCTACTACCTCAATACATAAAAAATATTTATGAAATAATACCACTGGATTAGTCTACCATAATAACTAAGTGTTTTCAATTATTGCAAACTTTAAGAGATATAAAAGTTCATCCTAAATGTTATATGCTACTTTATTTAACTTTTGCCAAGGCGTTTAGGCTACTTTAAATTATTCAAAAACTATTTTCTGCTGAGCCACAGCCCCTCGAAAGTACTGTAGTGTGGCGGTATGAAATTAGATTAATTCATTTTCATTAGGATTTCTGCTTCGACTATTTTAGGCTATATACTATAACTTAACTCAATCAGCTATACCCCCAATGATTTATAGTCTCACGTCTAATTTTTTTGCAGTGCCGTAGCCGAGGGCATACCCGCCGACCATCCCCATCTTGTGCTGCTATTCTTCATGTGTCAGCTGTTTCTACGGGAGCTGGCCAAGTGCAGTAGACTGGTGCAGCTTGTTCCCATGGACATGACTGGCTACTTTGGTAAAAACTAGCCTGAAAACCCTTTTTCTTATGCGGAAATAAGATATGCGAAAGCTCTAGCCGGAACGAAAGTTCAAGTATTTGGTTTGAAAACAAGCATTACTCCACTCCTACCTTGTTGGCCATGAAATTGTTTATATGTAGGCCCTAACACTCTTTATTTTTTATGTTGTATCCGTCGAGTGGCTGGCGCATAAAGACTACGATGGGGTTCGGCTTGGTTTCAAATGATTGAAATCAACCGAGTCTTAATTAACTTCTGTACTTTATATCCAAGACACAACTAGAAAATAACTCAAAAACAAACGTGCAAATTACTAAGTCCAAGAAAAGGGCCTTGTAAAAATAGGGAGACGTGAAGTCTGATCCGTTGTGCTTCTCTGGGATCACCCTTCAGTCATTCATACTTCTTATTTCAAGTCCAGGTTTTTAACACCAGTACTCAAGGAGAGGAGACGTATCCTTAAAAGGTACCTCCTCCAGCTAACACCAATGGGTTGCTAGCCAAGCCCTCATTGACATAGACCAATCAGGTTCTTGTAGCATAATTATCATTAACATTGTCGCATATTTCCCGAGAAGAACCGTTATCATTACTATTGCTCATATAGACGAGTATCAATTAATTGAACATGCCTTGATAACATAACTGTAACAAATGGTGTTTTTGATATGAAAATATCTAGCCATCTTAACCGCTGTAATTACAGATTGGTTTATTAGATAACAGAGTGGTCCAGATATATAGACGACTCATTATACAGTGTGACATATTTATGGTCCTGCTACTGTAATCTATAAAAGATAGTTAAATGTATAATGGTTGGGAGGGAGAAAGTATAAGAGGGTCAGGGTTTATTTGATGTTAAAGAAATAATTGTGTGGGAAATGTACCCGAGGTATCCCAGACTCACAACAATACAATTGAAAATAGATAACAAGTTCTCTCAAAGATCCGTAGCTTTAGTCCTAATTGAATAAAATTAGAGCTAAAGGGCCCTAATTAATTGTCGATCGATTTATTTAAATTAACTACTTTCTGGTGAATATCAATAACTAATGTTCTCTACTGATACTTTTTCTCTAAATCAACCATGGAGTAATAAAATATAGTAAAATATAGACTCGGTGGAGAATGAACCGTCATAATCCAAGCAAACGTTGGATAAATAGCATATTTAGAATTATGTGACATTAAATCAATATCCATGTAATCGTCGTGTGGAGGGATTTAAGTGGTTCCAAAAACAACGCAATTCATAACGACCCCAAGGCCAACAAAGTATTCAGATATTTTGATAGATTGAATCCTTATCCCATAGAAACGTTAATTGTACTTAATTCTACTTAAATATTTTAGAAATAAAATTTTACGCTTTAAGTATAAGAAAAAAAATCTAAGTACGTCTTTCTCAAGTTAATGGAAATGTCCTTTTTAAAGTGATGATTTCCATCTCACTATTCCTAAGAAGTAATTGACTTCATTGTTTTACTGTGATCTAAAACCGTTCAGCATACGTTGTCTTATATCTCGCACCAACCACATACTTAATGTTTGACTTTGCAGAGAACCGCGCGGGTCCGTCCAACCTGGGCAACGTGATCAGTCAGATCCTGCTGTGCAAGACGATCGCGCCCGACTTCAACCAGGAGGAGATCCACAGCATCGCCAAGGACTCGCAGGAACTCAACAGGATAGTGCACGAGATGCAGGAGTTCCTCCCCCAGCAGGAGACCGCCGCAGGTGAATTCCACTTACGAGATAATGTATTCAGACAAAGCTAATTAGATGGAAGGACACATGATCCATCCTGCAGAGCTCTGAGAAAATGGACATATCTACCGTTTCTCAGACTGCTATGTACTGCCGATGCTTTCCAACGTTAGCAAAGAGGGTCGGCGATAACGAATGGTTTGAACCGTCCCGTTCAAACCGCATGGCGATGGTTGAACTGGTTTCGTTTAAATATTAGACCATTAATAAAAATGTCCAGGCATTGCTTCCAGTTAATAGGAAAATAAAGAATAAGAGGGTTTAGTAAATTAATATTTAATGGTTGTTTTCTTTTATTAATTGAAGTGAAATATTTTTTACTACGTGCATTTGTACATTCCAGTAATTCCCATAGCGACCCTTTGTCCTGAATATCCGAGCCTACTGGTGTTCTGTTTTATGTACTTTTTTATTTTGATCATCAGAGAATAACTACGTACACAATTAATTACGTGTAATAATTTGATAATAATAATAATTTGATAATAATAATTTGAGTGCGATTTCAATTGCTTGACTAAATAAAATAATAAATAATATCTATAACTCTGAACTTCTTCAACCAAATTTATGGACATTTTAAACGGTAAAATTACTTTAACTGTGTGTAGGCCTCTACATAATATGCTGTTTATAAGTTCATTCAGTGAGTTTGTAAAGTAAAGCCACGCCTCTTCCATCAGCTGTAATGTTGGCAGGCTGTGTCACATGAGTACCTGATGTTATTGCTACAGAACTCCAAAGAGCTTTAGTAAAATCTGGAGCTGGAAATGGATGTCTGTTGACAAAGCCAATTATGGTTATGTTTGTTTACAGTAAATGTAAAATGCACTTGATCTTTACGATAGGTAAATAAATTGTTCATAAAGACAAATTAAAGCATCCACACATGATTTATTTATTATTCATAATATATAGTATTTATTCAATTGAAATCACTAAGGGGGATGGCTGTGAACCATCCCTGGGAACATATGAACTGCCTCTTCTCTGATTGGTTCTTTTCTATACAAATGTTATTTAAAGGGAGGGGCTTTGCTTTACACACTCACTTAATGAAGTATAGAAACTTAATGTTTTGAAACATGAGATTTTCATTACAATACAACAGGCGTAACCAAAATAAATCGTAATCCCTATTAAAAACTTCTAATGACCGCATTAATAAATAATAAAATTGTTTATCTTCCTCCTCTTTTCTCAAAATACCTATAAACTATATCAACCAACAGAAGTATGTATGTATCTCTTCAATAGCAATTAATCTAGGTCAAACATTCAGTTTATTTCCCATCTCTTGGTACAAACAACTAGAAATTTATTTTTTGTAATTAATGTACTGTATGTTGTCGGTTTGCTCGCATGTTGCAGAGCGCGGCTCGGCGCTGATGGCGGACGACGCGACCAGCAAGTGGACCAAGAAGCGGAGGCGGAACTCGCTGTATCGCAACGTCGGTTCCTTCTGTACTGTAATGTTGTCGGTTTGCTCGCATGTTGCAGAGCGCGGCTCGGCGCTGATGGCGGACGACGCGACCAGCAAGTGGACCAAGAAGCGGAGGCGGAACTCGCTGTATCGCAGCGTTGGTTCCTTCTGTACTGTAATGTTGTCGGTTTGCTCGCATGTTGCAGAGCGCGGCTCGGCGCTGATGGCGGACGACGCGACCAGCAAGTGGACCAAGAAGCGGAGGCGGAACTCGCTGTATCGCAGCGTTGGTTCCTTCTGTACTGTAATGTTGTCGGTTTGAAGCGGTGGTGGAACTCGCTGTATCGCAACGTCGGTTCCTTCTGTACTGTAATTTTGTCGGTTGGCTCGCATGTTGCAGAGCGCGGCTCGGCGCTGGTGGCGGACGACGCGACCAGAAAGTGGACCAAGAAGCGGAGGCGGAACTCGCTGTATCGCAACGTTGGTTCCTTCTGTACTGTAATGTTGTCGGTTTGCTCGCATGTTGCAGAGCGCGGCTCGGCGCTGGTGGCGGACGACGCGACCAGAAAGTGGACCAAGAAGCGGAGGCGGAACTCCCTGTATCGCAACGTTGGTTCCTTCTGTACTGTAATGTTGTCGGTTTGCTCGCATGTTGCAGAGCGCGGCTCGGCGCTGGTGGCGGACGACGCGACCAGAAAGTGGACCAAGAAGCGGAGGCGGAACTCGCTGTATCGCAACGTTGGTTCCTTCTGTACTGTAATGTTGTCGGTTTGCTCGCATGTTGCAGAGCGCGGCTCGGCGCTGGTGGCGGACGACGCGACCAGCAAGTGGACCAAGAAGCGGAGGCGGAACTCGTTGTATCGCAACGTTGGTTCCTTCTGTACTGTAATGTTGGTTTACTCGCATGTTGCAGAGCGCGGCTCGGCGCTGGTGGCGGACGACGCGACCAGCAAGTGGACCAAGAAGCGGAGGCGGAACTCGTTGTATCGCAACGTCGGTTCCTTCTGCTGCATGTGCCGGCCCAACTACCTGTGATAGCGTTAGCAGCCATCCCATCCTCTTTCCTCGTGTCTTTGTGCCCTCAGGAACCCGTCTATTTCAACCGCTATTCCTTGTGTTCTTCCGTTCCCCCATTCAGCCTTATCAACCCACGTCAGCCATAAACATATGTCTTTGATTTTTACGCCCTTTACGCCCCGGCGCGGCGGCGTCCAGCTCTAGAGCGTGCCCCGGCCCCCCTTAGCGCTCCCGCTCGCAATAAATCGTGCCTGAGTGTCCGTCACTCGCTGCGATAATCAGTCACATTCTCACTTCATCCTCACGTGTATATTCGCCATTAGTCTGTCACACTGATAGGATTCGGCGATGCGATATGGGTTAGATTTATTTTCCTAATATGCTCCTTTACTTCATAGAATATGATATTTTAAAAAGCAAATGAGACCAACATAAACTTCGTTATTGTCGCTTATTTTGAAATTACTTACTTTAAACCTAACAAAAAAACTTTTTCTTCCTAAAAAACTAATTGATCTTGTCTCTTTTAGCTGAAATTCAATATAATAATTTAGAACAATTTAGAACTTACATCCGGTAGAAAAATATCGCCCCCTGAGTTTGAAACCCAAAATCTGACAAATGGATTTTCGGATTAGGATAAAATAAAAAATTAACTGTTTTTGTATTTTTTTCTTGTATACCTTTTATAAAATGAAAGGAAAAAAATGAGAGAAAGTAAAGTATATATTTTTACAAAATTGCAAGATACAATTAATTTTTCTACTAAACTAAATTACTAATGCAACGGCTTTGAATATATTGGTTAATGGAAGTTAGTTTATCTAAATATAATATAGCGAGTTGCCGAACAATAACCAAGAGATCGTTATTAGAACTTTTAAGAGTTGCTACTATGAGTCTAATATTCCAACTAATCGATTAATAATAGGATAACTAAGTTAAGAAAGATGATAGATTGTTGAAAGGAAACAAAAAATTATAAAATTATTATTTTTAAGAGGGGGCTAAAGGTAATTTGATGTCGCCATCGCAGGAGAGATCCGTACTAATACTACTCCGCGATGATAATGGAAAAAGTTAGTGCGACGTAGTAAAAAACTAGTTTTTCTAAAATTATGGTCTTAACTAGCTTATAAAGTACTCTTTTCCACTTTTAATGTCCAAATAATGTCCAAATATAACTTCAAAGGCTGATATAATGTCGTCGCTCATTCACAAAAGTGTCCATTGTGCCCGAACAGGAATAAATGTAGTAAATATTCCTCGGCGGGGTCGGCGATCAGTGCGTGTAAACGTTCCTGTGGTCGCAAATTACGGCAATATATTTTAATTTTAGAGAAATTAATTTTATTGCATATCGAAGAAAAATAAATTCAACACTAAGTTCGTGAAGTACATTTTTCATTTTCCTTATACATTCCGAGTTATTTTAGCTCAAAATATCTACTATAAATCATATAGCTATAAATTATAGCTAAAATCCACTATTTAAACTCGGACACCAATTTCTCTTTTATTTTTTATGGTATCGGAAAAGTACAATTGGCATATTATGAGAAATTATTTCTTTTCATTTTGATATGTGGTTTATAATAGGAAAGACATGAAGATTCCTATTGGTTGATACGTTGAAAAAATGTCAGGATATAGTTTTACGCGGTGTTGTAACTCGTGAAAAAGCGGGAACGTAATCCCACTATAATGTTCGATAAAAAATAAAAATACTACATTTCAAATTAAAGAGGAGAGAAAATCCTACAACATATTACCATTTGCTTCCACGATTCCCAGAAAAATAAAAGAGTAATTACATCTAAATTTCAGCCGATGGTTTTTACGTAATATCAGATGCTGATTACTCTTACAATTATCGTAGAATTATGGAAGAAAATTGTAATATTTTGTAGTATTTTCTCTCCTCTTTAATTTGTTACATAGCGTTTTATTTTCGTTCGAAAATTATATTCGGATTACGTTCCCGCACACAAGGGCATTGTCGTGATTTTCAAGGGTTACAACAACGCGCAAAACCATATCCTGACGTTATTTTTCAACGTATGACAATAACCTACAAATCGAAATGAAAAAAATTATTTCTTCATAATATGCTATTTATATTTTTCCGATATCTTTAAAAATAAAAGAGTAATTAGCGTCCGAGTTTAAATAGTGGGTTTTAGCTAGTAGGCAGTTCGGCCTAAAATAACTCGCAATGTAATAAGAGAAATTAAAAATGTATTTCACGAACCTAGTGTTGAATTTATTTTTGTTCAAGATGCAATAAATTATATTCTTTAAATTAAAATATATTGCCGTAATCTGTGCCCGCATGAACGTTTACACGCGCTGATCTCCTACCCCGCGGAGGAATATTTACTACACTTATCATTGTTTGGACACTTATATAAATGAGCGACGACATTATATCAGCCTCTGAAGTTATATTTTGGACATTAAAAGTGGAAAGGTCATACAAGGATAAACAAGATATACATAATTATGCTAATATATACAAGGATGAATTTTTTGGATGAATAAGTAAGAGCATATTTGATTTACCAATGTAGTGTTTTCTGTTTTAATTATAAATTCTAGTCATATCAGCTAGTAATCCAGCTTTCAGTTAAAATATTTAGTAAAAAGTATTGAATTTGCAGCTAAGGTGAAGTTGTTCTTTGATCAACAAATAGAAAATGTACGATTAATATTTATGTGTTATATTATGGAAACGATGCAATTAAGATTTTTAAGGGTGGTTTCCTCAAGAAGAATATACACAATGATTCTGAAAAGGTAATTTTTATGCGGAAATGTTTGAGGACAATTTCAACTAGGTAAGCAATATGCATTGTAAAACCTAGTTTGATAGTTTTGTATATTTTTCTTGATACATTAATTTTTTGTATTTCAACGAGGAGTTTCTTACTTGAGGGTTAATGAAAAGGTGAGTTTCAAATTTGTCCTTCCCATATTTTTATATATATTTTTTAATATCGATACCAGACCACCAGTCATTTTCCTGCAGTTTTGGAACCGCCATATTGCATACAATTTGTTTCATGTGAAGGTGCTGCTGGATACCCGTAATTTGAAACCAGATTATCATACCAATCACAATCCCACAATCTGTCTTTCAAATTATTAATTCGTTTTCAATGCATTGTAACAGTTTATAATTCTTTTTTAGCAGATTTGATCATCATGTGTGGTAAAAATAAGCCTAAATTCTCAAAATAGAGCCATATTTTTAAAAAAGTATCCACCACCAACCATTGTTGAACCACCTTTAACTTTATTTTGGCAGATTTAAAATTTTCAGCCGATATCTTGGATCCACTGTTTTTAAATTAGGTAAGTTATTTGAAAACATGGGTGGTATCGTGATACATGATTTATATTAAATTTTTCACGCTGAATTTGACACAGCATCCAGTTTTCAATTACATAGTTTTAATTTAAGATATTAGGATTTCAAAATTCAAAACTTCAAATTGTGGCATCAGGTTCAACGTAAAACATTGATTTTAAAAAATACTAAAATTCATAATACCTTTGAATTTTAAATAACTTATCTCATTTTAAAACGGCGGTTCTATGATGGGGGCCGAAAATTGTTAATCATTCAAAATAAAATTAAAAGGTTCAACAATTACTGGTGTTGCTTACTTGTTACGACTCGGTTCTGTTTTGACGTTATAGGATGTGGGGTGGGCTATTTTTATAATTTGTAAAATCTGTCTAAAGTAAGAATACTAATATCTTGAGAACGAATCAATATTTTTGACAGAGTGTGTCATTGCTAACATTTAATGGATTGATTGTCATGACTTATTATTTCATATATAGTTTGAAATAATAAGTCATGACAGTATCTTTACTTTTGAGAAAACCTTTTGAATCCATTATGGTGGACCCAAGATGGCGGTAAAAAGTAACCATCAACTCAATGTGTAGTACTTACTACCCAACAACTTTTGTGGGTGGTCTGATATCGATGATTAAAAAAAAAATAAGAAAAGGAATGAGGGACTCATTTAAATCTCAACTTGTATGTGTCATTCATCTATAATGTATTTTGATATTTCTTTTTGCAGGACTATATAGTTGCAAAACACCAAAATTATTGCACACGACATTGTATATTGTAGTTTCACAATGAAGATTACTTGACCAAATTTGTATCGTATTTTGTAAGATACTATAGCTAGAAAAATAGGAATTGTCGATGTTGTACTTACTATATAACTAGAGGACGTATTAAATTAAATAGTTGTTAAGGTAGTAGATTCCCGATTTTAGGCTAGTTATTTCAAGGAAATAACCTTATAATTATTTCACGAGGCGTTATTTTAATACGGCAAAGATTTTGTCCTTTTTATACTTGACACATATATTGCACATACAGTGTTATGTGATTGCATGATGCAACTTAGTAATTAATACTCAAAAATTACTTCCTGTGATTTTGAAATTCCACTACAGTAGTAGAATAGCAATTTCCTAATAGGTTTTTCAAGTCTTTGAACTCTACTTACTATTATATTAACAAAAGAGTTAAACTTGGGCGATACATTCAAGGATTGACACTAATTTAGTTAGGCAAAACCGGATTTAAAACACCAACTACAATGGATATTAAACTTAAAAGGGTTATTGTCGTTGAATTCTTTTCATTCAACTAAAAAAAGGTAAAACTTTGCAGAACAGTTGCTGCTGGTGGTTGAGCGTGCAAATTTAACCCGACGCAGTTTCTCTCTTGACCATTATTTATCACGTCTTGGTCATCACAACGATGTTTGATTGACACTAACAAGCTTCATTTTGATATTACAAGCATTTAATTTTTGTCTAAAAGAATGCAAAATTCTGTGAGGAATTGCATTTTGAGAATGCACGATTTTTTCCTACTACCATTTCAAAAAACACCAATAATGTTACAATGAATAGCATAAAGAGGTACATTATTAAAGCAAATACAAAGCAGTTGTATAAACCTTTTGATACAGATTCTAGTTCAATGAGAGGTCGGCATTTGACGAAAGTAGTATCATGAAAGAAATTACGCAATTCGCAAATCATCTGATTGTTTCTGTACGATTCACGGTAAAGTTTGTTTATGTTAACCTCAAATGTGAGTTGATTTATTCCTCAATTAGTGAAAGTGGTGAGTTTTGTTTGACTGCGAAGAAAATTTTGTTAGTCGTAGATAAAGTAGTATGTATACAATCATTATATTCTGCCTTTATAATTCAATCGTTGCATAACCTACTACACTACCGCTGCAGTTTTTCTTGATCAACGCCACAGCAGCGCACTGGGCGCCAACTTTGTTCACCGCAGTATTGGGACGGCACCACTAAGAGAACTGTTATCATGCGATTTTGAGGTGTTCATCTAGAGATAATTAACGTCCAAAAGACAAAAACTGCGTTTGAATAATTTTGCAAACTCAACCAACACCAAGACCGGGTCTAATGTTAAATTTCTCCTTAAAGCACTATAAAAATTACTTACGCTAATTTAGAAAATTTTACTTTATATACTGGAGCATATGATTAGTTGTTATTAGCTGTTAGTACAAATAGTTTACTTTCACAAAAATAATTCCTTAGTAGAGCGATTCAAATCGTTAAATTTGTATTTTCATTGCTTTAAAATTGTACGGCGTTTTATTTTGTATCTAAACATTTATATTTTAATAATTATATCATTGAGCACGGTATTTCTTAATGCAATCTATTAAAATTTGACAATGTCAATTCATAATGTTAAAATAGTGTAATTGTAAAACAATTGTTAAAGCATTGTACTGTTTAAAATATTTAAAATAAATTTATTTACTACGAGTCGTTGCTTTACTCTGTTTTGTTCCAAATTTGTCATGTTTGAAATAAATTTATAATTGACTCAAATTCTTAAAAGTATAACTATTCCATAGCTAACGAGAAATTAATAAGCTAATTTAGAATGAGCTTTAACTAAGGAGGCATCCAAACCCGTAATCAATACATAATATGTATAAAAAGAAAATTGTGTGTTGGTATAATGTGTGCTACAGCAAAACCTACACGTCATAGACGCTTGATCTTAGTGTCAAATTAAAGCTTGGAATCACATGTTTCATAAAATAGTTTGGTCATAATATATTTTAAGACTTAAGGCATAGGATCGTTCGCAAGCGAACTATGACAAGGATTTTGGAAGTGATTTGAATAGTTACTATGATTACCAGATGAAATATCTACTTTCCAGTTACCAACAAAATGTAGCACTAAGAAACAACAGGAATACATCAAGAAGTAAATTTGGCCCAGTTAAATCAATTTAAGTAAGGTCGTAGATTTATTGAAAATCAAAATTGAATTTCTTTGTACGCAATTAGAAAAAAACGAGTACTTTGATTTTAATTACACTTTTTCTTTCCCATCTGAGTAAGATATAGGCTATAATATAATAAAATAATTAGCAGTGTAATTGTAATGTTTAAATCCACCTTTTCTCCCCTGAAAAAGGTAGTTTTCTTTCTCCTACGCAATATTTTATGGATAAGATATTTCATAAATTGAGAGGACCATTTACTGCTTAAGTACCCTCTACTATACAAGTTATACAACGTATGAATAAATTAATCTTATATGCAGAAAAAAATTCCAAGAAAGCAGAATGTGATTTCCTACTCTAGAGAGTTTCGCCTAGCCACCGCCAGAGCGCTAGTGATGACCTCCATCTCCCGCAGTCAACAATCCCCTCCATTCCCTTATTCCCTTATCAGCAATCATTTGTCACAGCTCCAACATAAACATATCCTAAGATCAGTGAGTCTAGCCCTCAGTCTAGTCATCCGCACTGCTCTAGAGGTCTGCCCTAGCTGCCACCTGCGTCCGGGAGGAGCTGCCATCCAAGGGACAGGACAGGTACAAGTTATACGCTTATGGTAATATATTTATCCCGCAAAATATTATAATAATAAGAAGCAAACATTGTATTGACTTGTCGTAACTAGTAAATCATCGATCAAATTATTAAAAAATATCCATTAGGCACCCCTTTATCTTATGTTTATTGTCTGATTATAAATAAAGTCGGCAGATGTTTTTTCCTTTGATTAGAAGGTAACTTAATATACTGCCAAGAAATAAAAATATTTCTACTGTATCTCAAATATGTCCTTGTCAAAGCCATTATTACGTCATAGTGAGTTGTTTTGAAGTTTATTATATACGATTCTGCTTAAATCAAAGTAAATTCAAAGTACTCACAGGAAATTTCCAGAAGAAAAATGAGTTATAAGTCATTTTATGCTCGATAGTTAAAAACGAAAGCAAACTAAGCGTTATTCGAATTATGATAAGCGCTAATAACATCATTAAACACTATGCAATATGCAAGTCATAATTAAAAATTTTTAGATCACAAAATTATTTATTAATCAAACTACTAGAATATTCTATTTTGTCATGAACCATAAAGGTTTTAACGTAGAGAATTTACAATTTCCAACTACCACTGTGTTAACATGACGACTATTTGGCATTGAGAGACACAAAAGGGTTCAATCTGGTGAGCTGACGCAGCAGGTTAACATGGGCAAGGTCTTTAAATGATGGGAGGAGTAACAAATCATCATTCCTAGTGTAATTGCTAGTTAATTGCTGAATAGATTTTTTTTAATAGAATCACCTAACATTATTTTATGAAGAAATCTATATCGACATTTTGCTTGGTTGAAAAGGATGTACAAAATTAGTTCAAATCGATTTATATTTTGCTATTGCCTGCTATCCGATCTCTTAGTGTAATTAATCAATACTGCTTGAATACACATGTTTTCAATATTTATTTTTATGTAGATATAAACATTAACTCATTATTAAAATTTTGCTCTGCATTGTTTGTCTGAATCTATTAGACCATTAAAATGAGAATTTTAAAAGAACACATCAAGAGAAATAACTGAATGTTAAATTACTAATGACTAAGCACATTTTATTTACCTAATGTTCTATGTAATTTATATTTAACTATGAAAAATATAATTTCTTTCAATATTTTAATAATAGTTTTTATTTATCTGGTATTACGTAAATATATACGTGTTGGCTTCGCTACGTTCTATATGACAGTAAGATATTAACCGGTATATCTACATCTTGCCGTTTGGTTGGATACCCAAAAAATAAACTGTTGATACAGTCTCCATGGTTAAAGGGGTGCAGTTATTTTTTATTTATGCTGAATGTTTTACATTTTTTGGATACTTCTTCGGAGTTACCGTGTGCTAAAAATACCCTCGTCGCAGCAGACCTTCATACTCAGCGAGGACCTTTTCCGTTAATTCACTACCACTACTTCTATATTGCAATTCCGTTCATTCACGACCAGAACTTAATTTTCCATTTCGATTAGGAAGGTTAGATCAAAATACATATCTAGAACCTTTAATCAATTAAAATATTTTTATAAGGGTGAAATAAAATATATACCGTTTTAGATGTTTACTTTCTCCCTCTTATACATAACACATGGAGAAAGATTTGTTGTCGTAAAAGTTTTCGAATTTGAGTTGTTAGTGGAAATATTCGTTTTAGAGCCTGAATCCAAAAAAGTGGTTTTCGGAGTGGTGTCTGTCCGTCCGTGTGGATGTGTGTGTGGAAACAAAGCTGGAGACGACACCAGTGATCCGATTTTCATGAAATTTGGCATGTTGGTGTAAAACCATAATATCTCCAGGTGTTTTTTTTCATTTTTTGAATTTTTGATTTTAAGGGTATTTACCCTGTAGAAACCAAAAAAACCTTGAACCTTAAAACCTTAAAAACCTTAAGGAACCTTAAAAAACGACAAAAATGCAAATTTCTCAAAAACAGCTTTAACGATTTTGATAAAAATTTAACGGTTTTTAGTGCTGAAGATGACAAATAAAATGACACCATCACTCGCATGTCTGTAAAGATTTAGGTTCATAAGATGTGGGAGTTTATGTATTAAAAATTCATATTTTCCAAATTTCACAAAATATGGAACTTCTAAAGAAAATATACATGCAACCATTAGATTTGGCTTTAAAAATTAATAATCCAGTATTTTGAATTATTAGTCTACCTCAACTGGTTGCGGAGATAATTTATATATTTGTTTGGCGGTAAACGCAGTAAGTTCTCTAATGTCATTCTTATGGCGTATATTAAAAAATTATATCTCTGTTGATTGGTATCCGATTACTATGAAATTTGTTGTGTATTTGTGGGGTAATTGTAGATTTACATTATTGTAGATTGTCTTACTTTAAGGGAGAAATTATGTTTCTGTTTTCTGATACCATTTATTTATGTAAACAAATAATTGTTTGTTGCATCCCCCATGATCTTAAATTTTATTTTACGTTCAGATGGACGGTGAATGGGTATATAATTTTATGAAATCGTTAAAAATAAAGATTAGTTGATAGGTTAGGTTAGGTTTAGATTAGGAAAAAGATAGCTGGCGTAGTCACAGGTGTGCAGTGGTCCTTTGTTGTATCTGTGATTTTAACCTCCCCTAACCTAAGCTAATTAATATTACTTATTCATACAAAATTTTGTATTGCAATTATATGCTCATTTACAGTTAAAACGATATAGAAAATGTGTGATTGGGTGGGTGAGTTATCAAATAATTCCCAGATAAGATAAGGCCAGTGATAACGGATTCCTGGGGATAAGGAATGCCACAGTAAACATAAAAAATATTGGAGGACAGTTTTTAGAGAAATATCACATTTATCAAGTGGTAGTGAATTGACGGAAACAAAAAAAGTAGAGGTAATGAATTAATGGAAAAGGTCCCTCAGCGAATTTTAAATACTTAAATAAATCATTTAGGCAGAGCTTCAAATTAAGTAAAATCTATTTAAATCATGAAATGAGCATACAGCAATTTTTTCCGTAATAATATAATGGAAAATGAGTACGCAGATTGTAACATTATTATTTTTGGCTTGACCACTAAACCCAATTAATTTTCACCTCATAGAATTGTCGTAGTTGAAGTGCTAGCCTTCTGCGTCTGGATACTAAACTCAAGTTAATAATGTGTTGCATTATGCCTACCCTGCTGTCAGGTGCTACCGGAAATTCTGATAAAGGGCGGTCGGCGTGGTTACCGCCAGCCAGTGGGTGACTCAGCGGTCGGCCGGTTCGAACCGGTTACGGCACCCAGGTTAGACCATGCGACTGATAAAGAATCTTTCAGAGGTTACCATAACTACAGACTATAGACTGCGGTGTGAGTTGGTGACCAGTGCTGATGGAGGGCGAACCAGAGAAGACCCTCTACGCTGTGGTGGATTTCGAATATTCCTTGAAATAAATAATTATTGCAGGGAAGCAGTTGCCCTTAACGTAACTTAATTGCCATGAGTGATGAGAAATTCAGTAAATCGTTAATTTTGGCCCCTTAACACGTTCACTCCTGAAAAGTTGTAACAAGGCGACCCTAAACTGCTGAAACCCTTGAAACTCCAGGGGCTGAAACTGCACTTAGAGCCTACCACCAGGGGCGCTAGTGGCGGGCACCGAGAAAGAAAGCTACCGAAATAAAGTACAGGATGCTAGCACAACATGCTGACATAGTTTAGTTGATCCCCGATAAATGCGGAGGTCACGTAGACCAACTTTTACAACACTGCACCGTGACTCCGACCGGAGTCGTAGGCACGCTGTGCCAGTACGGCATGACTCCGATCGGAGTCGTCAGCAGCGAACGAGTTAATACAAAATTACTGAAATCTAATTATTTGAAATAGTCGATTTGCCGTTTCAATACGTGGATGTTTTAAGATGATGTTGACCATAAAACATACTAAGTTCAGATATCAAATATGCTGTAAAATAATGACATAAGTATTTTTAGAGTAAGAATTAGAAAATTCTGTCTTCCCAAAAACACCCACTTTAGGCCTACTCCCTTTAGGAGACAAATTATAATTTACTAATGCATTACAACGAGTAAAAAGCGTCTAAACTTAGCAGGTGGGAAAAAATGTAATTTTTCTGCGTAAAAAGTAATTTGTGTGTTGAATGAGTAAAGTACAACATTGCCTCATGAGTGAAAATGTTGGCGCCCAAACTTGCGAGGGCGAAAATTTTGACAAGTGAGACAATCTTTAAACATATTTTATTAACTTAGTAATTAACAAACAATATCCAATTTGTTTCAATCTGCAATTAGTGCCTGTACACGAGTAGTTACAACCATTCAAGCATTCAGCTGATTGTTGTAATGTTATTCTTACGCTATTACTCCTGCCACAAAATCAGCTGTTAGCGCCTGCAATCTGTTCAACCTCAACATATTTGCATGTCTGCGTAGAAATTTGAAGACGCTATATTTTTGAATTATTGATTTCAATGTTATTATTCTTATGGGTTTAATTTGTCTCCCGCCGGGACATAGCCGGTGGGGGAAAAGTAACTTACCCAGTTTGTGCCGCTCTCGTATTAAAATCGCATTTTTAATGTTTTTTTAGAAACAATATATTCATCCAAAAAGAAAGAGTACAAAATAGTGTATTCTTAAAATATATCGGTGTGAAATGTCACAGGTAACATGAGATAAGGTATCTCCAACTCAGCTGCAATGTCCGTCGAAAACTCGAGGGCTTTTGACACACAATAAACTGCCTCAGAGGCAGGCAGCCACGTCGGGACTCCGAGAATCGACACCTCCGTTTCCGGTGAAAAGGAATGGGCGTATTGTCGCGCACCGTTTGAACTATATTCGATAAATATTCATATAAGCTAAAAAGCCTTATTTTATACAGATTGTGTAGCTAAGTGACATAGAAATAAATAAACAGTTAGTTATCAAAACCTGAGTTTTTTTGTAAAATGTCTATTAAACAATATTTTAAACATCCATAATTTGTGGTGAGCAAATACTAATTGAGCACATATTTATGACCAGTGCTGGGAATAAATGAATTAAAGCACTTAACTAAATAATTCCTCCGTTGCAGCAGACCTGCATACTCAGCGAATTTCAAGTGCTCGAATTATTAATTTAGACGGAGCCTTAAATCAGATGAAACCAACTGAAAATCCAAAATTAATCGCCCAACACGTTTCTCATTAAGACTTACATGGGAAATGAGTATGAGTCCAGTAGATATCAACTATATGAAAGCATATACCAAATGTTATTGAGATATGTTAAGAAATAAGCAAGATATAGAATCTTATCTATATGCTAATGACCTTTGCTCGGGCTTATTTAACGGTAGTTTAACAGCGTTTGCTGATGACATAGCCCTTACTTACACATCAAATGATAAACAGCATTTATTTACTATTATTGAACAGGACTTAGATAAACTTAAGTATTGGTTCATTAGAAATTGTTTACTGTTAAGTGAAAAAACAAAATATATTTTTTATGGTTTGAATAAAATTAACAGTTTCTTTAGCCCAATAATCTATAAGTGTACCATCTGCCTCCAAAATAGGACGATGAACTGTAGTAACTGTTTGGTGATTGAACAAGCTCAAAGTCTAAAATATCTTGGTGTCATTATTGACAGTAAACTTAATTGGAAAGAACATATCAATAAATTGAAAAGCTCAATAATGATTGCCTCTAGAAAATTCTATTTGTTACGCTATATATGTCCACCGTTTGTTTTGAAACAGTTGTACTTTGCTCTGGTTAACTCTAGATTGCAGTACGGAATTGTATTTTGGGGCGGAACTTACATGACTAATATTAAAGCTTTAACTATCTGTCAGAAGAAAATAATACGAACTATTTTGCGGAAGTCACCTAGAGAACCTTCCTTCCCACTGTTTCAGGATCTCAATATTTTGCCTCTCAGGTATCTTTATATTTATAAGGTTACTAGGTTATTTTTTATAAAATCTGGGAAGTGGGACACTGTCATAAGTAATTATATTTTAAGGGGAGGAAGAGATAGAACCTATCACGTAGCAAGGCCTAGATTAGAAATATTTAAATCTTTTTTCATGTTTACAGGCCCTAAGTTATTTAGTAAACTTCCTGAAAATGTTCGTAATATAAAATCACTCCATAAATTTTCCAGTGCTGTTTATAAGTGGCTCTTAACGATTCCTCACATGGATTTTTTCCGTCTGTAATATAATTTCCCGCATATATATATCTTTTCCTGTTTTTATTGTTGCGTTGCTTATATTTTTGTTATAACGGCTAATTATGTTTTTTTCTTGTAATGTAATTTTTAGTATTCTTTTGTTGTATTCTATTTCCCACTCGCCACTGTCCTTAGCTTTATTGGTACCCCACTACAGGATTTCCTAAGGGGCTACCTAATTTCAGAAAAGCTTACAATAGTAAAAGCTTTCAATTTTAAATGACTTAATTTACTAGAAAGTAATATTTACAGTTGTCTGTTGAGTTATATGATTTAGTTAAAGTTAAGATTAGAAGACCAATTTTTGTTATTGTGAATTTAATTTGGTTATTTTGATTTCTTAAGTAAATGGTATATTTAATTTAATTCTATATTACGTATTACTTATATGTCATGCATATGTCATGCTTATGCTTATTTTCATAAAGTTTATTTGCATCATTAAGGCTGTACATAGTTGTTAAATGTAATTCATAAGAGTTATGACTGTTGTACTTTATGTATTCTATTCTATTTTGTATATGTGCTTTTCTGAAATAAATATTTTTTCTTTCTTTCTTATTTATTTCCCATAAGGTCAACATGAGAACAACTACTGCGTTTATCACGAGCAATATCTCGGTAACGATTGGAAAAAGAGCAGTAATTTAAAATACTAAATTATTTGTTTTTTTTCAAGCTGAATTCAGTTCAACAGTTTAAACCAGAATTTCATACATTTTATTTTTCAATGTAAAGATTCGCAAAAAAACATTTTTTGAGGGGTTTACCCCCCTTATATCCCCCTTCTAATGGTCCGCCCGGGCTGATTTTCGAACTCGTCCGAATAATTACTACTTTACAGGTTGTGTTTACAAAACGATGACTTACACTTGCGTCATAATTTAAAGAGAAATAAAACATGTCTATGAAACTAACTTTTCATCATACTAACACAGAAACATCTGTTTGCAGAAAGTTTTTGTTGGCTCGAAAGTTGCCCATTTCCGGCCTAGGCCGGATAAAACGGAAGTAAACAATCAGCTGATTTGCAGCAAACCGACATTTAATGCTTGTTTATTGGTTTCTTTTTAGAGGAATGTAGTGGTAGCACTGCATCCGTAGCAAATGTTTGTTCTGTTTGTTACAGGTTAGGTTTGAAGGTTTGAGAAACGTATGTTTATGTTAGGACTACGTTATGATTGAAATTTTGTTTTTCTGCGTAGTACGATGAAAAATATCGTACGTTACACGGCCGGGAAGTTTTGCCGTACTCGCATGAAAATCCCGCACTCGCTTTGGCGTGCGCGGGGACTATCATGCTCTTCTGGCAAAACAGTAATTCCCGGCCTAGTGACGTAATATTCAGGGCCGGCGACAGGGGGGGGGCAAGGGGGGCAAATGCATAGGGGCCCGGGCTCGCAGGGGGCCCGGAAACACCAAAAAAGGCCCGAAAGGGCAGAAAAGGAGCTCAAAAGCATGCGAAACGAGCAAAAAAAAAGGTCGGCAGGTTTCAGGGCCCGGAGTTGTAGATTGCACAAGGGCCCAAATATCCTGTCGCCGGGCCCGGTAATATTCTATATTCTTATAGAACAAAATCTTTCGTTTTTTAAATATCCCAGATTGAAAGATATATATGATTATGAGATCCTAGCCCCTGGCCAGTAAGTCAATGGTATCCATGCATAATTCAATAATTAATTAAGTTTTCATTTAAGAAGCCTCTCGTTGTGTCTCCATGGATTATGATCCTTGTATCATCTATAATTTTTATCATCCATAATTGTTTCCAATGTAGATGTACAAATCAGCTGGTCGCAAGTGAAATTTTGTTTGAAAGCCACCCGGTGTTCAGGTGGAACACTGAAAATTCGTCTAAACACTTTTTGTGACGTCCCTTTCTTGGAATACTGTATGGTTGACGTTGATTCCTGAAACATCTTTAACTTCCAGTTAACGATTTCTGTGCATATAAAAAGCACATTTAATATTTTTGTGAATTTTATCCATTTCTAAATCAACCTTGTTAAGTTAAAAGAGATGATAGGGTGGATTAATATTTGAAGTATAGGGAAACGTATCACTCAGACCTAGCTCCCTGTGGACTGAGTGTCTTTACTGTTACGTCTTCCTCTGGCAGGTATTACTCCCTTGTGTCGCATGCTAAACTAGTATATAGGCTTTCCTTGTAGCTTGTCAAGTCATGTGTACCAAGCACAACAAATCACTTGAACTAAAGGGAATCATTAGTTTTTTATTATCATCTGAAACAAGAACAGTTATCATGAACTCGAAAAAAAAAGCCTCGAAGTATTTAATTTACTGAATTGGTTTTGTTATACAATACACCTCGGATTATCCGGATTAATGTTGCGGAACACCGATCCGGATAACAAAAAATCTGGATAATCCGAGGTCATTACAGTATCGCCTAAAATAGAGAATGCGTACCTTAGCCCCTGCTAAATTGATGCTGAAAACGGCGTATCAAGACTGTACAACATATTAATCCTTAAAATTTTACAGAGGTTTAATGTTGAAACAAATTTAAGACCTAAAAGTCATTATTAATCGTACGAATATAATGTTAAATTTTACCTTACTTTCGATTTAGGTTTGGAATAAAACGCCAAATTAAATTATTTAATTTATTAAGATTAAATAATCATAACTCAAAATGACTCAAACTTAGAATAATAATGACGAAACTTAAAGTAACTCAAAACTTACTACAGTAACTATTCTTAAGAAATAACATAACGCGTCAAATGCCAGCAACAAACTCACTCGCAAAATTGCCGTAGGCCTACGCATTTGTTGATCACTACAGCGCCCCCAGTAGCAATCCAGAAAACTATGATCACGAAAATGCTGTAATGTACTGTTTAGACAATGTGATTCAAAATGCGTACAGTAATCTATTATGTTTGCATTTTACTTTTAGAAGACGCATTTCCCCCGTAAACTCGCTAAAATCATGTTTTTAAAGTGATTTTAATTTTTGAATTTCTCGGATGGACCGGTCCAGATAATCCGGGATCCGTATAATATGGGGTCCGGATAATCCTAGGTGGACTGTATTATAAATAAAAATTTGAATTAATTGTCTTGAAAATATACATTAAATTTGCTTTTACTACGTCCTTATTTAAAAAATAAAATAATAATCGAGTCCAATCTACATATAACGCGGTCCATATGCGTGTTTAAAACTTCATGTGAAAGATCAATTAAAATATTTATCCTGTGCTAATCCCGTCTCCGGAGATAGAATATACTAACGGTTTTAACTATTTTATATTCTGCTCTATTTATGCGTATTCTGTTTATATGTCGGTTCTGTTTTGTATATAAATTTAAATTCTGTTTATGTGCAAATCATGATATAAATGTTACAGCATACATATAACTTGTAACAATACCACTACAGCATGTACATATAGATCATTTTTTAAAACATCAGGTGGTTTCATCCGCAAGATTCCATCTTAAATTTTCTTTAAACTGGCGTCGAATTCGTCGGTTACTCTAGTGGGGCGGTTGTTAAGTTAACTACGAGAAAGCCCCATTAACTTTCCCGGGGGTCGTTACTTTCGATAACGAACGAGGCTAAGCATTATCAGGTATCACAAAGACTCCGTGGATCGGAGAACTCGCCGCTTGTGACGTAATGATGACTCGGCCAGATCGGCGTACACTGACATCGACACGTTCATTGCCGGGCAACGTGATATAACTAACTGTCAAACATTCCCTGATTCTAAAATTACTAAGATAGACACTTATGTGTAGAATGGCTTTAATGTTAGTTTGAAATAAATAAATAAATAAATAAATAAATGTATGCTTATTTTTTACCTTGATATTTACGTTTAATTCTTGAAATGTTTATAAATAGATATCGAGATTTGTTTATTCTCATCATTGGATTGATCTACTCTCACTTAAAAATTTGTTAAAATTAAGTAAAGTTTAAGTAAAACATTCCAATGTCAACAATTTATAAATAAGCAGTTTAAATCTTGATGTTGTAAGAAACTTTAAAGAATATAGTCTTTATATCTAATATTTACAAGTCGTGTTACTTATCCTGATACTGGACTACAATACTTTTTTTATTTACTTTTTATACTTTTTCTTGAAATGGCGACCTACCCAAGTAGGTATTTTAAGCTAAGTATATGAATGACAGATGAGTGAAGGATGATTGTGGCGCGATCTTGTAGTCTTGTTACTAACCAAGGCCGACATGTTCCTTGATGTCATTGATTCTATATTTAGAATATAAAATCAATGCTATGGTCTTTGATCATGGCCAAAACTTGTAAATCTATTACTGCACTATTGTATAAAATAGCGACGTTACAACTTTTGATTGCGACCGCTACACGAGATACAATCAATAACGTCAAATCCAGAAGATGTCCGTATCACTGGGACCTTTCAATAAATCTATTACTGCGATAAATGTTGGCGACGTTGCAACAGTTGGCTGTGACCGCTACAAGTGATATTATAATCAGTAACGTCAAATCCAGAAACTATGTCTGTATCACTGACCGTAAGATATAACCATTCGGTAAAACTATTACTGCACTGTACATGATAGCGACTTTGCAACACCTTTGTATCACTTGTATGATTGTGACCGCTACAAGAGATGCAATCATTAACGATAAATCCAGAAGCTATCCGTATCACTGGCAGTAAAATAACCATTCAATAAATCTATTTTCCAATGAATGGTAACGATATTGCAGCAGTTGGTTGTGACTGCTACAAGTGATACAATCAGTAACGTCAAATCCAGAAGCTGTCCGGATCACTGGCCGTAAAATAACCTTTTGGTAAATCTATTACTGCAATAAATGATAGCAACGTTGCAACAGTTGGTTGTGACCGCTACATGTGATACAATCAGTAACGTCAATGCCAGAAGCAGTTTGTGCCGCTGACCGTGAAATAACACATCAGTAATCTCAATAAGGTTCAGCTGACAATGTCATTTTTCACCGGGCCTACAGTGGATTACGATTAAATTCAATATATGTAATAACGCTCCTATAACTGTGCTTTCATTAGTGGCGTCAACGAGTTATGTATTTAAATATCATCCACTAGTTACGTTACAGTATGCTTTTATAACATTCCAACTGTTAAAGCCTGGCATTATATTATTCTGTATAAATAATATAAATGAATGAATGATATAAGATGAACAAACGATTCCATGAAAATCTAATTAGAATTAGTCCTACCTTGAACGACATTTAAAATGTTTAACGTCATTTTAATCATTGGTGACATCGATTAGAGCGGTTGCCTTCCAGGTTACTGTATCGGTTTCGCGGGTCTGTAAACTGGTTTGCTGGATCGATTATTTGATCACACAATTATTTGCTTATTGTTTTATTATATCAAGGAATCAAACTAATCTCAATAATTCTTTTTCAACCATAGAAGAAAAATAACAACTGTCTGAATCTTTTCATTAGTTAATCTTAAAACTGAGGTTACTTATGCTTAAATTACTCTGTTTGACGCATCCTAATTCATCATACGATACGTTATAAAAACAGCGACAATATCTATATTATTAATTCTGTAAGCGATTTTTTTCAATCAAAATTGTGAGAGTTTGACAGCTCGCAGGATGATGGGAGATGGCTCAAATGAAAGGTCTCGGTCCCAGGGGGTCGGGAAAAATATCAGATTATGTCAAAATATACCACAAAATGAGAAATAACGAAAAATATCTTCCATTTAAAATGCATTGGGATTGAAAAACGTCTGCTTTGTTTACATTTAACATGTGGTGCTAATGCTTGATTCAAAGCCATATGGTAGATGTTGACATGTGGGATTTTTTTCAAAATGCAGCTCACTATGCACGTTCAATGTAGGCTACTATAACAAAAAATATTTTAAATTTAAGATTTTCTGATTTTATAATAATTAAGTGTTTGAGTTTTTTCATAATTTAAAATTATACAAAGATAAGTATGTTTGTTTAGTTTATATTATAACGATGCAGATTTAATAACAAATTATCTATACTTATATATAATTACGTAAGGGAAATTTTTGCGCCGAAATTATGGGCGTTTGGAAGGTCGCAGGATGATGGGAGGGGGCTGAAATTAAAGGTCTGCATCCCAGGGACTCGGGGAAAATACTGAAATTGCTTTAAGCTTACTATAAAATGAGAAATAACGTAAAATAGCTGTCATTTAAAAACTATTGGTATGTATAAAGGTCTGCTTTGTTTCCTTAAAACCAAATGCTAGATATAATCATAATTTTGTGGATCCAAAAGCCTATTTTCTAACAAGTTATTTGGAACTATAGTAAAGAAGGACTATGCTTAGGGGCTAATAGCCCCTTCAAGCCTCTAGTATTATATTATTTCCGATTTGGACTGAACTGATGAGCTCCGGGCCCCGTGTAAACACTGTTAGTGGCGTCCCTAGATCACATTAGGGGCGTAAAGTGTGATCTAAATAGTTTCACGCTTCCAATAGTTTCACGTTTGTTTAAGGTATTATTGCTCATATATAATTAAAACATGGACACATTATTGCAAACTATTTAACAGTTTGAATTTTTACTCAACTACTTTTTCGTTTTAATTTAATAACCGGTATAAATGTCACCGGACAAAGAAACTTAAATCATAATCCTCATCAAAGCTGGCGAAACCTTTAACCTCAAATCTTAATGCAAAAGCTATCATTTTAGCGAACATCGCTTATAGGGAAGAAGCTATTACCGTATGTCTCATGGTGAGGACTAGGCCCGGGGCCATCATAACTTTGTGTTTTGGAGCCCTCAGATTCAAAAAACACTATTCGTTCAAATTTCTACATTTACACATAGTGTGTCTGTAAGCACACCTTGCTCGCAAGCTGTAAGCATACTCTCGCAAAAATGGTCCGATCATAACGAAATTTGGTACAAAGGAGTAAAGTATAGTGATTATTCGTATGAGTTCAAAAACCCCGATCGAACCATCGGAAGGGAAAGATCGCTCAGTATGGAGGTCTGCTGCAACGGGGATATTTCATAGTAATTCAAAAACTATGATTTTTTTTTAATTTCGATAGTAATTCATCACACTTTTCCTACCCTTGGGTATATTTCATTCCCCTCGACGGCGTCAAAAATCGTTATTTAGTCAAAGGACTAAATACTATTTAGTATTTTTCAAGTCTTTACTATTTAGTAAAGACTTGAAAAAAAAGTTATCGGAAACATTACTGGATTTGCTTGTGTGAATGGACAAGTTGTCAGTTTACTTTGCAAATACTGTTGAACATCCAAACTAAAACATTGATGAGTCAACTCTATTCGTCTGATCCAAAGGTATAAACCCGGTTTGTTTGTTATTTCAACGGTGATTATTTTCAAGCATGAAAGAGAGAATTAACACTTGTGATTTCTCCATTTTCATCCTAATCCTAAACTCTTAAACACAAGAGTGAAATTTATTAAAATTCATTGAACCTTAAACAACATGTTTTTTTTTACCACTGTGTAAAAAGACGCAACTCATTGAAAATTATCTATTTATAATAATATTGTTTGACGCATTCTCCTGTGTATCAACGAAAAACTGGATCCTTTTTCATTTTGACTATGATCGTATAATTTTATATATCTATATAATGAAATTGAGTATACATCTGTATACTCAATTTCATATTTTTCAATATTCTTTATTTTCATTTATTTATTTTTTATTTTTCTTATATTTATAAACATATTTTCTAATTCCTAAAACATTTTCATGCTATTTTTTTCTATTAATCCGCCAATAAAATTGGTTTGATTGATGCATACTGTGCACTTTCTAAAGATCAAACCATTTTTAGAGAATTTTTAACTCATTCCCCAACAATATGATTTTAATAACATCATGTGGTTGTGGTGGAGAAATTATTTCTTCATGTTTGCATTTTTAGAGAATTTTTAACTCATTCCCCAACAATATGATTTTAATAACATCATGTGGTTGTGGTGGAGAAATTATTTCTTCATGTTTGCCTATATGTGGAGAATACCCATAAACGTAATGAAATACCCCGTTACAGCAGACCTGCATACTCAGTGAATCACAAATGCAAAAGAGCATAATTCAATCCAACATAGCGAGATTTGACACGTTTTTGTAAGCTCCAAAAAAACATGGGAAATAAGTGTGCAGGTTTGCTGCAACAGGTATACGTTAAAATTGGGTGGTTTTAATTAAATTTTTAGTATGTCTGAACTAGAAGAGGCCATATACCAAGTTTTATTGAGATATGTTGAGGAATAAGCGAGATATAGACTTTTACTTATTTCCCATAAGGAGAACATTGGGACAACGTACTGTGTTTACCACTTTCAATATCTCGATAACCAACGGACATAGAGTAGTGATTCAACACACTAAATATTTTGTTTTAGCTGAATTCAATTGTGCTAACGAAAATTGGATTATTTTTATTTTTCTATGTAAAAAAACTCAAAAAATCCATTTTGGGGGGGTTATCCCCCATTACCACCCCCCTTCTAGTAGTCCGAATGGGTTGGTTTGCGAACTCATCCGAATAATTACTACTTTAGACGTCCATGCCAAATTTCATTATGATCGGACCATTTTTGCGCGAGTTATCGTGCTTAAAGACACATATATATACAAATTCGAACGAATAGTGTATTTTACTTTTGGGGGCCCCAAAACGAAAAGTTATCATGGTCTGGAGCTTAGGTCTTACCATGAGTACTACGGTATCAGCTTCTTCCCTATAGGGGAAATTCGCTAAAAGCGAGCTCCCATTGACAATAATTCAACAACCGAGTGCCTTCAAATGTCCATGTTGTAGCTCAACGAATGCAGGCGGGCGCAAACAGCTGATTAAATATATTGGCTTACAGCGGAAAAGAACGCTCAGCTTGGGGTGATTAAGTTTTGGGGTCATGTTAATCAATGCGATAGGTCCTACTGTACATTCAAATTGTGCTTATAATCGTGTTTTTCGTGAAAATCCAATAAATATTTCTCTATTGTCCTCGGCGAACTCGGGTCAGTCGGGCCCCAACATTTTTACTCGTGATACAATGTTTCAAACTCACAAAACGATTTCACCAAACAACGACGTTAACACCCGTTTTTATGGAGGCCGAAAGAAGCTCTTTTCCGCCCCAGGGCCGTTTAGTCAGCCGCATTTTTATTTCTTAGAAACATTGGGTAAACCACCACCAGGGGCGAAACCAGGATTTAATTTCGGGGGGGGATATCCTATAAGAAGGCGGAAGGGGGTATGTAGAGAGTCACAAAAACCCTTACCAATGTGACGGTAGACAAAACAGGTCGTCTTGGTAGGTGAGTATCGTGACACAATAAACGAAAATGGACGTCGCGGTAGACGAATAGGCCTATCGTCGTTGTGGTAGACGTCACAGTAGACGAGTATCGCGTCACGGTGGATGAATATGGTCATCACGGAAGACAAAAATCTTTGTCGCGGTAGACACATATTGTTGTCACGTCGCAGTAGACGAAAATCGTCGTCGCTGTAGAAAGGTATTGCTGTCACTGTAGACGAGTATCGTCACTGCGGTAGATAAAATATTATCTTTGCGGTAGACGAATATGGTCGTCGCAGTACCAGAAGGTAAATATCGTCGTCGCGGTAAGCAAAGATCGTCGATGCGCTAGACGAGTATCGTCGTTGCGGTAGACGCCGCGGAAGACGAATATGGTCGTCGCGGTACACGATTGTCGCAGTAGACATAAATTGTTGTCACGTTGCAGTTGACAAAAATCATCATCGTGTCACGGTAGATAAAAATCGTCTTCGCGTCGCGGTAAACAAAAATCGCCTTCGGTTCGCGGTAAACGAAAATCATCTTCGCATTACGGTTGATAAAAATCGTCTTCCCGTCGTGGGAGACAAAAATCGTAGTCGTGTTGCGGTACCCGAAAATGGTTGTCTTGTCATCCAGAATTTCTGTTCTCCAAAATTTTGGGGGGGAATTTATCCCCCTTATCCCCCCTGGGTTCGCCCCTGAACACCACTTAACTATACAGCATTCAATAGCTTTTAACGTTAGGCTATTGGCTATCAAATTGTTTTTCATTGCTGTCGTTGCTTAGCTATCGTGACAAGAAGTTGCAACATCGCTAATAACCTGAAAGTATCTTTTGTTTTCCTAATTTTAATTTTTTTATTTGATGGTTTCCATTCAGTAGATTAGTATAGTAAAAATACTGTTCGCCCCTCGCCAAAAAAAGTGTTCGGCCCTTAGTACGAAATATATATTTCAACCGTTAAGATGGTGTTGTGGTACAATGTATCATTTCAAATTAGTTATTTTCACTGATCACAATGGCACATTTTGTTTAGGAAATCATGATTCGTTCTCAAAGTAGAAAACTTTTTGAAATTTTTAATCTTCACAGATTTTAACATTATGAAGTGTTAAAAAGATAATGATAGACGATGGCAAAAAACCATGGCCTATGGTTGAGCCATTTTAACTTGATTTTATCGGATGAAAATGTTTCAGTAGCCATCTTGGAACTTCCTATTGGTTTAAGAAAAAAAATCACGAAAGTGGTGTTGTGAGCCATAGTTTTGAACTATTTTTTATGACACTGTATGGAAAACAGCTGCATTCAACGTCAGCTGCGATACAGAAAATAGCGTTTCCTGGCCTAGAGCCTGGGCTGGGTAAGTTAGCTGGAAATTTCACCCATACTAGTATTTAGTTATGATTCCTGGCACTAGTAGAGTTAGTTTAGATTACAATTATCTTAAATCAGATGTTCAGATGATTTGGAAATTAAATTATGTTAATAAATTATGGTTTCATCATTAGTCTAAATGTATTACAACTTATTCGAAAGTTCAGTCCCAATTTTACTAGTTTTACTAGTTTTTAGTTTACTAGAAAAAATTTTAGTTACTAGACAATTTTGTTTTTAAAATGTGGTAGCTTTTATTCATTTAAAAAGAAAGTTTGTAATATTTCAAAAACAAAATAGATAAAAGTAAAACGAGTTGCAGTGCAACATTAAATTCAGCGTGAAAATAGTCCAAAATTATGTGGGTCACACCCATGGCTTGCAGATAAGAAGAGAATAATAATAATATCATTATACTGTCAGGTTGCCTAACTCCCATATGGCCTGTGGAACCAAAGTTTGTGACGTCAATCATTGACTCAATATTCGGCCCTAAGTAAACTCGATTTGCCTATTGGGTAAATGTATAGCCTCAAACGAGGTATCATTAATACGCTTCCTCTGATTGTCAAAATTAATAAATAATTAATAATAATATTCCCAGCTGGAGGTTAGGTTTCCGGTCTAAAAAATAAGTAACGATTTGTTTACATTTTCGACTAAGATAACCTGAGTACTATTATTCTTCTCTTCTCTTCTCTTCTCTTCTCTACAGACCTTGGGTCACACCATCACCTCGTATTTACAATAGGTTATCTAAAAAATGACCCCAGAAAAATGCACACCCTTAAAAATTAAGTAAATATGACCCAAAAATATGGTCGGTCGTTTGGTATTATAATGTTATAAAGAATTAAATTATGTAAAGTTCAGGGCCGGATTTCCCAATAGGCCCAGTAGGCCCGGGCCTACGGGCGCAAGCTTCCAGGGGGCGCACGGCCGAGAGAAAAAACTATATAAAAATTCTAGAAATAAAAATAAATAGCCATTACTGAGCATATTTTTTTAATTGATTTAAAAGCAAGCCATCGCGCAAAAATATTCTGCTTTTTAGTATAATTGAAACAAATAACTGTTTTTTTAGTGTTATTCTTTTCAACATCAACTTCGTTACAGCATTGATCTCAAACAAGGGAGAACTGGCTGTAAAAGGAAGGATGTCGTCGAGCAGTACGCATCGTATTTCCATTATACTAGCTCGGCGCCACTGCTCAAGTGCTCGGAGCAGGGGTGCATGCGCTTGGCAATGTTATTGTGTAGACACCAGGTTGTTATTGTCGAGACACTGTTTACCACCCTCACCTCGCAGTAAATCAGCTGGTGTCTTCTTATCAGTGTTGCTCGAGTCAACGGCCGAGGATAATTGTGTTGTGCGTATTTCGTTGTGAGTGCCACCGGCTTTAAGTATTTTTATTGCGACAATTATTTTTATTAATGTAGTTGGTCAAGTCTTATTGTATAATGAGTCAAAAACCAAAGCCAGGCGGTGCGGAATTTAGAAATAAAAACGCGGAAAAAGAATAGTAAGAAGAAAAACTTTTATATAACTTTATTTAGGAAAGTAACTTTAACCAGACTAGGGACGGAAAAATTATTGGGCCTATGGGCGCCAAAATGCTAAATCCGGCCCTGGTAAAGTTGCCATATCTTAACTAATCAGGGTTTTGAAATATAACTTTCCGGCATTGTAATCAGTGTAAACAATATAATTTTAAATGATTAGACCACCTTTACATTTGAAAAAAATTGTATCCAATATGGTGGTACCAAGATTACAGCCTCGTCCCAACAATACTGCCCAAGAAATACTGCCTACCCAACAATGTTTGTGGGTGGTCTAAGATAGATATTTAAATGAATGTAGATCAAATAGGAGGGATATTATGGGGCACCTAGCATAAATCTTATTAGGGGTGTATTATTATTTTTAAAATCAAATTATTTAGCAGCCTAGCAGAAAAATAATTTTAAACAAGTAGACCTAAGTGTTCACTATTTATTGGATTATTTTAACAAACATACAATCGACGTTCTTCTGTATGGCTACCAACCATCCCCTCGTATAAAATTAACGCAAGTGCCGCATAAAGAATTAAATTACTGTCTGGAGAGCTATTCATGTCATTGAGTTGGGGCCAAAAACAACAACACGGAGTGGCCAGAATACTAATACTACAGAGGTTATTGCTCAGGGTTACATGGGTAGCTGCATGTCACATGCTTAGTGTGTTCTTGTACTTATTCAGGGACGTGTGAGGAAACGTTCTTGAATTCTAATCTATCTATTCTATCTATATTATTAATTCTGTAAGCGATTTTTTTCAATAAAAATTGTGAGAGTTTGACAGCTCGCAGGATGATGGGAGATGGCTCAAATGAAAAGTCTCGGTCCCAGGGGGTCGGGAAAAATATCAGATTATGTCCAAATATACCAGAAAATGAGAAATAACGAAAAATATATTCCATTTAAAATGCATTGGGATTGAAAAACGTCTGCTTTGTTTACATTTAACATGTGGAGCTAATGCTTGATTCAAAGCCATATGGTACAATAGATGTTGACATGTGGAATTTTTTTTCAAAATGCAGCTCACTATGCACGTTCAATGTACTATAACAAAAAATATTTTAAATTTAAGATTTTCTGATTTTATAATAATTATAAAGGTTTGCGTTTTTTCACAATTTAAAATTATACAAAGATAAGTATGTTTGTTTAGTTTATGTTATAACGATGCAGATTTAATAATAAATTATCTATACATACATAATTACGTAAGGGAAATTTTGCGCCGAAATTATGGGCGTTTGGAAGGTCGCAGGATGATGGGAGGGGGCTGAAATTAAAGGTCTACATCCCAGGGACTCGGGGAAAATACTGAAATTGCTTTAAGCTTACTATAAGATGAGAAATAACGTACAATAAAATAGCTGTCATTTAAAAACTATTGGTATGTATAAATGTCTGCTTTGTTTACTTAAAACCAAATGCTAGATATAATCATAATTTTGTGGATCCAAAAGCCTATTTTCTAAGAAGGTATTTGGAACTATAGTAAAGAAGGATTATGCTTAGGGGCTACAGATCTGTTCAGCCCAGAAGTCCTGTGGGATGCGCATGCGCAGTGAAGATTTCCCCTACCGCGAGTCTAAGTACAGCCAAATTTCGAAATAACTCATCTGTCAAAACATATGATTCTTTGATTGCAACAATATTTGTAATGTTGTGATTGGCTATGTGGGATTTTAAGTTGACTATACATAACCAATGAAAGAGAAACAGTGGTGGGGGTATTCTCCATCTCTCTCGCACTTTCACCCCTACAAGACTTCCTGGCTGAATAGATCTGTAATAGCCGCTTCAAGCCTCTAGTTAGTAATTAATGTACACATGACCATAAAGTAATTTACATCATACTACACAGAAACATCTGTTTTCTGTGCCTTTTACTCTTGGCTGGAAAGTTACTCTTTGCCAATAACTGCACAATGCCTTTACCGTGCTCTAGGAAACGGAAATAACGGAAGTAAACAATCAAAACATTCAGCTCATTGCAATAAACCAACGTATAAAGCATGTTTATTGGTTACTTCAGAGGAATGTTGTTTTAGCACTGATGGCAGTACCAAATGTTTGTTTGTTTATTATAGGCTAAGTTTGAAGAATTGTGGAAAGTAAAAGTTTATGCAACGAATACGTTATGATTTAAAAATATGTTTTTTTCTGAGTATACACTCCCGATCATCCGAGGTCTTCGGGACCAAGGCTACCTCGGATAATACGGAGTTTACGTCTGTTTTAAGGTTGGGCTGTAATAAGACCACTTCAAAATGTTTTTATTGTATAGTATTCACCAATAAATACGACAACGAAAGTTCTTTCGAGTTACAAATAATAAAATTTTAAATAAAGACACTTGTTTCACGCATTTATAAAACGCTTAGTAAGAAAATAAAAACATTTTCTTAAGCTTAGAGCAGCCTCGTATAACCCGGAGTCTCGGATAACCGGAGCTCGGATAACCGGAGCTCGGATAACCAGGGCTCGGATAATGGAGAGTGTACTGTAGTATGATGTAAAGTATCGGACGTCACATTCCCGGTAAGGTTTACCGTGCTCGTATGAAACCCCCCAACTCGCCTCTGGTTCGCGTGGGAACTATCATGCTCGCACTTCCCGGGCTAGTAACGTAATAAACTATTACGCTACGGGAAGTATTAATGAAAGATAACAATCAGAAACATAGTACTTTTTCCAGCGCATGTAATGGTAAATCTATATAGCTTAACAAAAAAATAATTTTCGTGTTATGCATCCGCGAACACTACTTCTGCCTTTTCACTACTACTGCCTCTGCCCGTTTGAACAACCGTCGCGTCGCGTCGGGCCCAGGCGCGTGCGCAGTCGGCCGCAGTTGCTCTAACAAATTTTGAAACGTTATATTTACCGAGTTTAATTCGATACATATTCAGCTTCCATAAACATATAATTATCCATAAAATTTAAATTAACATTTATCTTTATAAAGTATAAGGTCATAAAGTCATCAATTAAAATTCAATCTATTCAATTGTTTTTAAACAGTATTTTAACTGCTTCCTCTTGTTTTAGCGAATTTCCCCTAAAGGGAAGAAGCTATTACCGTAGTACTCATGGTAAGACCTAAGCCCCATACCATGATAACTTTTCGTTTTGGGGCCCCCAGAACTCCAAAAAAACCATTCGTTCGAATATATATGTATATATATATATATATATATATTAATTAAATAAAAATACCAACTCACATAATTAATTGGTAATATTTCGGAAAAATTCCTTCATCAGACTACTATTCTACTACATATTGACCATCGACCACATAGTACAAATAGACAGAGCATCGCTATCTTAATAGCATTGCAGCAAATGAAGCAAGGGCCGCCATATTCTTTCGGTATAGAAACACAAAACAACGCCTAAAACCGCGTAATCTGACAGCGCCCCTGTTTCAAATAACTCGTAGTTTATACTAGTTAGCATTGATGCTTAAGGTTGAAATTTTGCATGTGAAGAGTCTTTTAGATTTGAATAGTAATAGTATCAATCATATTACCAAAATAATTTTTGTTCTATTTTGAAAAATCATAAAAAGTCATAAGTTTTTATTCAACTTTTAAACATGACATGAAAAAAGTAGTCGGCTACTACTTTTTTTATTTTTTGGTCAGGTAAAATAAAAAACGGTGGAAATTGTCGCTAAAGAGTTGGTTTTTATAAATCGTATTTTTTGAAAAAATTAGCTGCCTTATATTGGTTGATAACTTAGTTATTGTGGGAGAGTTTATCCGTGCGGCACCTGCATAAAAACAAAATCAATCCTAAACTGCTGTTTACAAAAATGCTGTCGACTACAAATATGCAAATGTGGTATCAAATTAAAGGTCTGAACCTCAAAATAACTATAGTACCAATTATAAATATGGTTTAGAAGCAGTTTACGCATCTTAGGAACGTTACAGGTGCATTCCGCGGTGGCAGCTTCTCTTAAAAAATGTCAGGACAAGCTTCTAGGTTATCTAATTTTACGATGTGTAAACTGCCTCTAAACAGTTTATAATTGGTACCATAGTGATTGTGAGATTCAGACCTTTAATTTGATACCCTATTTTGAATCTTTTACGTAATTTGTTCCGCCATCTTGCCACCGACTAAGGACACTCTCTTGCTTCATCGCGCGCGGGCCTATGCTCCATCTATTTGTACCACCGATATACACTTTCTGACTTCGCAGGCGAAATAGGGGCACAAGCGCCTCGCTGCACTATATCCTACCATTGTCGCGGCCTAGTCGTGGTACTTTAACGATACCGATACGCTTCACAGAGCACCGTAAGACATTTCTGAAGTATTAATCATTCTCGACCACATATTCAATTTGCAGAAACATTATAAATTTAAAAAAATACATAAATAGGTTTTGCTACCGCACTACCACACCGACTCTCGGCAGGTATTCTATATCCATGGATGTTCCTCTAAATTATAATTTTGATTTCAAATTTTAATTAATGTGAAAAGGTGTAATAAGCACAATGAAAGCTCACAATCAAACTTTTTTGTTACTTTGTTCTTAACTTACAAGATAGAAAGATAGATATTCACACTAACACCCATACTTTCGCATTTATAATATTAGTAGGATTTATAATATGAGTAGGATTTAACTACTCTAAATACATTATAATGAGACCTGATGAGACCTTTTAAGTTTTCCTTTAGTCTTAAAATCTGTGAAATGCGTGTGTCACCTTAAATAAGATTCGTCAGCACGAAGTATTGCGCTACACTCTTCACATGTTACTTTCTTATAAATTTTTCTAACGATCACTTAATCACTTATCTTAATTAATAAGATAGGTACCTCATGAAGGACGTTACCCTGAATATGAGTGAAGGATGAGTGTGATGATCGTGATGATAGTGGCGCGATCTTGTAGCCTTGTTACTGACTCCACAAATGTAATACAATACATTTTCCTTGTAGTTGGAAATCTCGTTGTTTGTCATCATCTCCGCTGCATCGTCCATTTCACTTTCATCTTGATTTTCATCTACATTAGAATGAATTATATCATATTGAGGTGCGGGCTCAATTTTTCCTAGGCCTACACCAAACCCATTATTCCACCTCAAAAGTCTTTAAAGGGAAAAAGCTACCTTGAAAATGGAAAAAACATAATAGTGTGCTCAGCAAGTTTAAAATGCAAAAAACATATTTCAATCCAACATAGCGAGCGAGACAAGATATGTTTTGGCAAACTCCTTAAGAATAACATGGGAAAATGAGTATGCAGGTTTGCTGCAACAGGTATTTTAAAAAACTGGGTGGTTTTAATTCAATATTAAGTAGATCTAAGCTAGAAGAAGCCATATACCAAATTTTATCAAGATATGTTAAGAAATAAGGAAAATATAGATTTGTTTTATTTCTCAAAAGGGAATGAGTATGCAGGGTTGCTGACATGAAAATGGAAATATCGGGGATTTTAGACTGTTATACAATATATGTCATCTAGATTACATGACTCAGCTATATACATCTTTTATAGCACGCTTTAACCGCGAACTTACGCCCAAGGCCACGTAGTTTCAGTACGGCCAACAATACGGTTTCGCGTTTGTGCCCCTATTTCGCCTCCGAGTCGCCAGGCTGCAACCTCAACACACCGCTGTGTAGGCTCGGGAATTTCAACACGTGCCTTACGGGCGACGGGCAATCCAGTAGTGTATATCGATGATTTGTACTATGTGGTCGATGATATTGACTTAAAAACAAAACAAAAACTGTTAGATAACCTATGTTATAAATAAATATTTGATGAGATCATTTGTATTTTATCTTGATGTCAGGTGTTTATTACTTGTAAAGTTGGATGGAGATTTTTTATATGAATGAAATAGATGTGATGATTTATCTTATCGAAGGTTGAGGCTATGTGGAGTTTTTTATCATGTTATCATTTGATGCGCTTGTTTTAGACTTCTTAGAGATGGCATACTAAAATTATTGTTTAATTGCCGTATAGGTTTTACCTTATATGTATTTTCAAAATCTTCTTTGTGTTCCAACCCATGTAGAGCCAGAGGTTTTGTCATGTCCTGATGTTTGTGATCAAATCTATGACTAGTCACTCTAACTGTTAGGGTGTTTGTCGTGGAACCTATATAATCTGTAGGGCATTTATTGCACTGTATTTGGTAAATGATACTTTTTGAATGACATGACAAACACTCCTGAATTTTGTAGTTTTTTGATGTTGAACTACTGCCGAATGTAGGTGAATCTTCTATTTGCTTACATACCGAACATCTAGACTTTCGACATGGGTGGGATCCTGGTATTCTTTTGACGTTTTCTTCAGTTGGGGGCTTTGGGTGTGATAACATCTCTTTGAGTATTGGTGGCCGTCTGAATATAATTCTTGGAGGTGTTGAAAATAACGATTGGGTTAGTGGTGAATTTTTAAGAATGTTGAAGGCGACTTTAATCACGTTGTTAATTTCTGGAGGCCAGGATAAAATTGGGTGATAAGTTTTGGTTCATTATTTTCTAATTGTATTTCTTTCTGCTTACCTTAGTTATTTTCATATAATTTTTCATTTAACAGTTTTATTGGGTAGCCTCTCTGAAGAAATGTATTTTTCATCATTCTAATGTACTTTTGCTTGTGTTCATTTTCACTGCAAAATTTAAACAGCTCTGAACAACTGACCCTTTGGTATAGACTTTTTTACATATAGTGGGTGGCAACCTTTGTAATGCAGGTATTGGAATTTGTTTGTTGGTTTAATATTTATTTTATGTTTGAGTATTCCATTATCTAAAATTACACCTACATCTAGGAATGCTGCAACATTAGAAGAAACTTGCCATGTAAACCTTAAGGTTCCGAATACATTCAGTGAGCTTAATGTCCAGTTTGTCTTTGCCATGGGTCCAAATCATAAATATATCATCTATGAAGCGAAACCAGCAGAGTGGCTTATCCGCTTGGGTGTTTAAAAAGTCATATTCGTATTTAGCCATAAACATATTGGCATATGACGGAGCCATTCTGGTCCTTTTTTATGTAAAAAGAAGTCATTTTTGAAGCGAAAGCAGCTGCATGTAAGAATAAAATTTACTAAGCCCATTATGAACTTGGTACTCGGTTTACTAGAACGTGGTCTTTCATTAAGAATTTCTTCTACGGCTTTCATGCCTTGTTCATGATTAATATTTGTATATAGGCTCTCAACATCGATGGAAACAAGTTGGATATCATCCGGCAAAGGTTGCGGAATGTTTTTTAGCTTTTCGATAAAATGTTCCGAGTTCGTTATATAAGAAGGCATTTCTTTAACAAATGGCTGCAGATAAGTATCAACATATCCTGAAATCCTCTCCTTAGGGGAGGATATCGATGCTACAATTGGTCAACCTGGTGGTGGACTAACATTTTTATGAACTTTTGGTAAGATATAAAAAACTGGTTGGGGTTTTGAACTTGGGGTTTTGTTAAAAGCAGTTCAAACAAATATTTTGGAATGTCTTCTTCTACAGCATTTTGTTCAAAAAATTTTTCAATTTTCTTGTTTATTTCGGAGGTTAGGTCTTTCTCTAGACGTTCATAATTATTAACATTTTCTAACTGTTTCATAGCTTCTTTTACATTCAAATTTATCCAATTCTTTTTGGCACCATTGAATTCAGCTCAAAAAAACAAACAACTTCGTGCTTTGAATCACTGCTCTATGTTCATTGGTTAACGAGATACTGAAAGTGGTAAACACAGTACGTTGTCCCAATGTTAACCTTGTGGGAAATAAATTCTATATCTTGCTTATTTCTTAACATATCTTGATCAAACTTGGTTTGTGGCTTCATCTAGATGAGATCTAATGTTTAATAGTCTAAACACCCCTGATATTTCCATTCTTGTTGCAGCAAACCTGCATACTCATTCCCCATGTTATTCTTAAGGAGCTTAAAAAAAATATGTCAAATCTCGCTATGTTGGCTTGAACTATGTTCTTTTGAATTTGAAATTCGCTGAGTGTGCAGGTCTGCTGCAACGGGGGTATTTACAACATTCTGAATTTACTTTGATCATATAACACTCATCGTCGCGTCGCGTCAGAACAAATTCCATCACCAAATTCAGATGGAAATTATTTCAATTCCGAGCGAATTTTGAACTTGCATTATTTTAAGTTGTAGGTAAGTATTCAATATCACTTTAATGAGTACCATTTTCTGTATAGTATTTAAGATAAATAAAACTCGTTTCTTTCTAACTGTGCGTGGTTAAATTCTGCAAAATCGTTATACAAATTCAATGTCGTAAAAAATAATTTTTTATTACTTTCTTATTCTTTTTATTTTTACTATCCATATTTTTTTAAATGTATCTTACATCAGATAAAATATTGAAATGGACCAATTTAATTAAGGGGTAGGACTTGCAACTTATTAGTCGATCAGTAGAAACCGACAATACAGTAGTTGAAAGTCCTGGGTATCCTGCACAAGGAAAGGTAAATCCTCTACAACAATCTGGTAAAGGCTTGAAGTTGAAAGGAAGCCAGTCGGTGATTTGTAAGACACTAATGTTAGAGTTTTGGCGCCAAACAACATTACAGACGGCCCGTGGGACCGTATTACACATAATGCTTTAAACTGAACCATTTGCTTTACATTTGTGGACTTTTTATAGCACTAAAACTTGAAAGACTGTGTAGAACAGCATGGTTAAAAGTTATGAATAGTAAAAACTCCCGTATTGCATGTTTATTAAAATCGAACGTAAAACAGTTTCAGTGGGTTTTCTCATTTAACATTCTGTAACAAAAATTTAACAATAATAAAAACACTTGGTGTTAAATGCTAGCAATATAACGGAGCATTTGTTTACAATATTTTATTTCAAAAGCAGCATTCTATATCGTTGAGAAGAATTTATTTACCATTTTATTTTTTTATTGAACTAATATAAGTCGAAAGCTGAATTCCTTTTTTGTTTCACAAAAACATCAACTCCCAAGAAAATTTAATAGCAACCACTAAATTAGGCTTGAGAAAAAGAAATAATCCAGTATTTCGAATTATTAGTCTACGTTAACGGGTTGCGTGAAAAATGTATATTACTTTAAAATATATTACATCAGTACGAAGTCTAATTTTATTCTTATGAAAGGCATTTGAAACCCGACACCTCCATTTTTTACTGACCTATTTTGATACAACTTGATATCCATTCAAATGTAATTTTTTTTATTGTAGGTTTTCTTGTTTTACCTGGCTTTTAGGTAGAAAGAATGTATCAGTTTCCTGATTTCGTTTATTTGTACTTAATTTCAATTTCTTTACTAATTATTTATTGACTAATTATATTATTTACATAAAAAATATGACACCAGGCACTATTTAGGAAAGACCCCAGATGTTTTTGGTTACATTTTCTAAAAAGAAATGAATTATTAGCAATTTGCGATATCGATGTAAATGAAACGGTAGAGTTTGTTGGATTGAATTTTATAGGCATGAAACCACGGTTATTAACTTTTGATAATAGTTTAGTGGTTTTATTAAGCTGTAAAGTATTTCAACCCGGTTCAAAATAAATACGCAGCAACAACTGATTATTAAAACAAACACAAGTACGAAGGGACTGATTCATTATAGTGAGTAAATGTTTGAAGAGGCTGGGCTATAGAGCCAATTATAGGCAATAAAAGGAATCACAATGAATTTTATGTCAAGATTTAACTGACGTTTTAGTTTAATTTAATTCAATTAAAAATGTAATTGCCAGCTATTCTTAGCTTCGAAACTAAACCGTTTTGTCCTCAGTAAAAACAGAACAGTTAAGCATAATTTTTAAAAATAATATTGAATTGCCGTTTTTACTTAATAAGCATTAATAGAGTACAAACAAGAATCACTGCATTTAAATAACGAATCCTTATAATATTTGCACCGAGGTCCTAAGATACATAATTTATTAAATACAGGGTGTTTTTTTTCAAACGCAACCCAAAACTTTATTAGTGAAGGATTATTTCCCCCAAGATCCCCGGATTTGACCCCGCTATATTATCTTTCGTTATACTGCTTCAAAAACAGATGTTTTTAATGCATGTTTTCCGGACCTAAATACAATCTTTTAATCTTTTTATTCCTAGGAATCAAAAGCTGATGTACTCGATACCAGCTGACTCTTTATAGTCCTAGGACTATAAAAGTCAAAAAGTGCCGAGTACGTCGTAATAATCGAACAATATTCATTCGATTACAAATAATCGAAACATTCATCGTTATTATCGAAAAATTCATTGTTGTCAGTTTAATGAATTTGTGAAACTCGCTCATTTCACCAATCGATTATTACATGCGTTCGATACGTCGTTAGTTGTTCATTGTTGTCAGTCTACCCTAACACAAATGAAACAGACAATCAGCTGATTGCTTCAAATAGCAAGAACAAGACGGTGGCATCTTTTGAAGGCATCTTTAAAGGTAAACAAGCTGTAACATTTTGGTTTTCTTAAGTATTTTACGTATTGTATTAAGCAATATAACGAAAAATATAGTTCATCACACGGACCTAAAGCTGCTTTTCGTTACTCGGTCATTTTTCAACCTCGGCTTACAGCCTCGGTTGTAAAACTTGACCTTGTACGAAAAGCGTCACTTTAGGTCCTTGTAATGAAATATACTATTTTTTTGGGGATACATAGAAACTAAGGCCTATGAAACAACTCGCAGGATAGTCACCACCTCGAAACAAACATAACAAATTTAATGCAAGAAATTCAAAGAGGTACCTTGCAACACGTGTTCGGGAATTTGATGAAGAGAGAGCATAACTTTATACAAATGCCAATGGCGGATTGTTTACATAACATAATGTAAAGTAAATGTGATAAAACTTAAATAATAGGTCGTATAAAATGTAAAGATCAATAAAACAATACTCATTTCATTAATATATGTGTATTATTCAATCTTAAAAATGGGTTGCGTTTAAAAAAAAAAAACATCACCCTGTACAACATGCATAGTCTATACGTTTTTGCTAAACCCCTATCCCACGTATAAACTGAACTTTCCAAATACTTTCCGAAATATAAATTATAGATAAAGAAGCAACAAGATAAGGAATAAATATCTTATTAGATAACCTGTTGCTCGAAATCAGCAAAGCAAAACCATATAGTAAAAGAATGGACAATTAACTTGGTATATGATTTTAAAGTTTAATCAAAGGGCTAAATTTTGTATCAAAAAATTATGGCTAAACTACGGAAAAATTTAAAGTTTATTCGATTTGCCGCAGGAGTTCCCGGTAAACGATAGGCCTATTAATGTGATTGCCGGCGATTCTTAGCTTCGAAACAAAACTGTGTTTTGTCTTCAGTAAAAACAGTACAGTTAAGCATAATTTAAACAAATAATAGTGAATTACCGTTTTTATTTAATAAGCATTAATAGAGTACAAACAAGAATACTGCATTAAATTAACGAATCCTAATAATATTTTTACCATGGTCCCTAGATAGATGGTCCCAACGTACAAACAAGAATTACTGCATTAAATTAACGAATCCTAATAATATTTTTACCATGGTCCCTAGATACATAATTTATTAAATATACAGGGTGAGTCAGACCACCCGTCCACCTATTGTAACGTTGGGGGTATGCCGCGAGGGTCCAAAAGTGACCACTGTGCTCAGTTGGGATGTTGGTTTTGACAGGTTTCTTACCACTGCGGTCAGTTGGGAGTTGCCCCCTGGGTCAAAATACCTCGCCTCGTCTGTTGCAGTTTGGGCCCAAGTACATCTGCTACAAGTATGTGCTACAAGTGTGTGCCACAAGTGTGTGCGTGAAGTATGTGACGGGTTCCCAAGCCCGGCGCGCTCCCAACTTCGCAACCGACTCCCTTTTAATGACATACCACTTGAACAATGCACGCAATGATTGAAATCACGGTCTCGTTTTGTTTATACTGACGGATGAAGAACAATACTCGTCTGTGTTTCGATTTCACCCCATTAGAACTAACATGCGTGTAACATGGCAATTTAGAGGTCAATCTCTTAGGTTGAATGGAGCCAGATTTCAGACATAAATGTCTCACAAATCACTTGCATCCTTCTTTAATTGAAGTCGACTGTAATTGAAGTCGTTTAGTATACCCTTGCGCCATATCCACATAGATTATAAACGATGCTCATAAAGATTACTGAGGACTGGTATTATTCATATTATTATTATTATGATTATTATTATTATTCGGTTATTTTATTATTTAGTCATATCTATATATATTATAATTATAAGGTACCGTGATCTCAAGTAAGTATTGACAAAAAACCATTGAAATACCATCATAGGTCAGTTTTGAAATAACACTGGTTAGCAAATAAAAACAAAAGTATCAAAGAAGCTGTGACAGTGTGACAGTATTAGGGACTAACGTGAAAGCTTTTCGTCCAAGGTCAAGTTTTTCTGAAACTTTCCCGATAAATTACCGAGCAACGAAAAACAACTTTAGTCCCGTATGATAGACTATATTTTTCGTTATACCTCTCAATATATTCCGCTAACTACTTAAAACTCCAAAATTTTTACAACTTAAAACAAATAAAAATCGTGAAAAACGTAATAATATTCATCCAATAAATCGCAATATTCACTACCGATTCATACGAATCTTTGTTTAATACATTTTAGCGAATTTCCTTAAAGGAATAAGCTATTACGGTAGTACTCATGGTAAGACCTAAGTCAAAGACCATGTTAACTTTTCATTTTGGGGTCCCCAGAAGCAAAAAACACCATTCGTTTGAATTTATATATGTGTATATATATATATATATGTCTGTTAACACGATAGCGGCCGTAAATATGGTCCGATCATCATGACATTTGGTACAAACGTGTAAAGTGATAATCACTCGGAAGAGTTCGTGAACCAGCCCGATCGGACCACTGGAAGGGGGGAAAGGGGGATAAACTCCCCCCAAAATGGGTTTTTTTGAGTTTTTTACATAGAAAAATCAAATTTATCAAATTTTTGTTGGCACCATAGAATTCAGCTCAAAAAAAACAATTGAATCACCGCTCTCTGTCCATTGGTTACCGATATATTGAAAGTGGTAAACACAGTACGTTGTCTCAATGTTAACCTTATGGGAAAGAAGTAAAATTCTATATCTCGCTTATTTCTCAACATATCATGATAAAACTTGGTAAATGGCTTCTTCTAGTTCAAATCTACTAAATATTGAATTAAAACCAACCAGTTTAAAAATACCTGTAGCAGCAAACCTGCATACTCATTCCCCATGTTATTCTTATGGAGCTTACAAAAAACATGTCTAATCTCGCTATGTTGGATTAAAATATGTTGTTTTGCGTTTGAAATTCGCTGAGTATGCAGGTCTGCTGCAACGGGGGTATTATGAGGTTAGCATTGAAACTCAAAAACCAAGGGACGGTGACGCAAGGGATTTTTAGGTCGTGAGTATGTCTATGTGTTACTCCACGGTATTTGCTCCCTCCCTCCAAAAAACAAGTAGCGTGTGATGGGTGATCAAACTAACAAACTGACGAATAAGCAAATTCAAAAACTTCAAATTGATAATATTATTATCAGCAATAAAATTACTTCAAAATAATACAAAAACATTGTTTTGAAAAATTATTTGCAATCACCCGAACGAGTGTGCATACGCTTAATTTTAGAGTTTTTAATGATATAATACGACGAAGTTAGTTAAATAATCAAATTTTGGAGGGCACCATTAAATTTATTATTCTTTTGTCCTAAGAAAATACAATATTTACTTACATCTACTGTACACTGCTACAGCTACATAACATATTCACATTCAAAGAAATAAATTGGTTTTGTTGCAGTGTAGCAGTGTACAGTAGATGCAAGTAAATCGCACTTTCTGAAGACTAAAGAATATAAATAACTTCGTCGTATTGCACCATTAATCGTTAAAAACAATTCTAAAATTAAGAGTATGTCCACTCATTCGGACGAATGCAAATAATTTTTGAAAACAATGTTTTTATATTATTTTATAGTAATTTTATGGCTAATAATATTACAAATCTGAATTTTTAGAGTTTGCTTATTTGTCAGTTTGTTAGTTTGATCACCCATCACAAGTTACCTGTTTTTGAAGGAAGGGTGCAAATACCGTTGAGTAACACATAGACATACTTGGACCTCAAAATGCCTTGCGTCTCCGTCCCATGGCTGTTTTAAGTTTCAGTGCTTGTCTTTTTTTGTTATGGTTTCCTCATAAAATATATTTAAGCAAATATTAATCACTGGTGAATATTGTGATTTATTTAATCGATATAGTGTAATATGGCTTGTGTTTTTCACGATTTTTAGTTACATTTTTTGATATGTATGTGATTTATTATTAAAACATATGCATACTGAAGCTCTCGCATTACAAAAATCTTTTGCCATATTTTTTATCTATAAATCCATTTTACTAATACAATTTATTACTTTTATCTATCATATTAGCGAATTTCCCCCCTAGGGAAGAAGTCATTACGGTAGGTCTCATGGTAGGACCTAAGCCCAAGACCGTGATAACTTTTCGTTTTGGGGCCCCCAGAAGCAAAAAACACCATTCGTTCAAATATGTATATATATGTGTGTGTGTGTGTGTGTGTGTTTGTGTGTGTGTGTGTGTGTGTGTGTGTGTGTGTGTGTGTGTGTGTGTGTGTGTGTGTGTGTGTGTAAGCACGATAGCGCTCGCAAAAATGGTCCGATCGGAATTAAATTAGGCACAGGGGTGTAAAGTAGTAATTAATTATTCGGATGAGTTTGAAAACCAGTCCGATAGGACAACTGAAAGGGGGGTAAAGGGGGATAAACCTCACCAAAAATGGGTTTTTGGGGTTTTTCACGTAGAAAAATTAAAATAATCCAATTTTGGTAAGAACCATTGAATTCAGCTCGAAAAAATAAAAAATTTAGTACTTTGAATCATTGCTCTATGTCGATTGGTTACCGAGATATTGAAAGTGGTAAACACAGTACGTTGTCCCAATGTCAACCTTATGGAAAATAAGTAAAATTCTATATCTCGCTCATATCTCAACATATATCTTAATAAAACTTGGTTTGTGGCTTCATCTAGATGAGATATAATGTATTTTAGTCCAAAATCCCCAAATTTCCATTAAAACTTGGTACATGGCTTCTACTCTTCTAGATAAGATCTACTAAATATTTAAATTAAACCACCTGGTTTTAACATGCCTGTAGCAGCAAACCTGCATACTCATTTCCCATGTTATATTCTTATGGAGAATACGAGAACATGTCATATCTCACTACGTTGGATGGAAGTATTTTTTTGCCATTTGAAATTCTCTGAGTGTGCAGGTATGCTAAAACGGGGTATTTTATATTTGTTATGTGCTACAACAGTCCTTACAAAGGAGTTTAGGAATAAATATTCGTATTATTTTACTTTAGATACTCAAAGTGTTTGTGCAACTGACATTACGCGTTTTAAACCATTTAAAGAAAGGGTACAGTATCCAGTTGCTTGTACATAGTCATCGCTTGGACGGAGATAGCTGACATAGCTCGAATTCGCCGTTGATAACATGGGGGAGGCTATTTTATAATGAGAAACAGGCTTTGAGACAATGAGAAATGAGACTAACTAATTGAGTCATGACTCATCACCCGCCGGCTCCACACGCGTGTAATAGTTACGCTGGCCAGTTAAATGTTTTTTTTCGTTTTAGTGTCGTTTGTATAGTTTTAAACTTCTGAAAACTTCGTCATCTCGGAAGTTGGGCAAGTGTTTTTGTGCACTTGATAATGAACGTTCTAATGGTTTGAAACCAGTGGTAGTGAAGTACCAAATAACCAGGATCACTCGACAGTAGCAGGTAATTTAAACCATTTTGCTTATAATCAGTGATTCAGAGGCTTTAAAATCATGAAAAAATATAAAATAGAATTATGAAATTAATTGTTATACATACGTTTTGCAGTATTGCGAAATATTTACGTTATTTCTTGGTCCAAATGTAGCTTGGTAGAACTCGAATCTTTTTAGAAACTGAACTATTGTGTCAGGAAGCAGGGGCGTACCCAGTGGGGGGATATCGGGATATATCCCCCCCTGAAATTTTTGGGGATGTTGGGAAATTTTTGGAAAGATTAATATTTCGTTCATAATGAAGGTGGTGGTATCACTAAACGTGCCGTAAAACAGAGAACACTTCACATTAATTACTCACTACTTTTTTAAGGGTTTTAAATAGTTTAATTATATTATTTTAAAGATAACTGATTCAGGGATTATATATTGGAATAGAGTATATTTACCTATTGCGGTTATCGTGAGTAATTGGCGGGAGTAGGCCTTTAAGAACATAAGGCAAGCAAAACTCCTGATGACAACAGTGGCCATTAATGGAGTCCGCGATGTTGCCGTCATCGCCATTGTCGTCAAGTTTGGCAAAAAACTCATCATATTACGTGAAATATTCATGCAGATGTTATTGTCGTCTTCTCACGGCTATGTACTTTACACTACTCGTCTGTCGGACGATCTCGTCCGACGAAAACCGAAAATCGTCTGCCTACGTTGCGTAAAAACCAAGACTCGCCGTCAAATCTAGCCAGATTTGTGATAAGATTGTCAAATTTCAGAGATCAAACTTTTTCCGGTGGTCTCCACTATTAGACATACCACTAATATGTGATTATTACTCGTATTAGCATTCAATACTTGCGTATACATCTTAGCTTTACGGTTGCGTTCTGGTGCTTTGCGGTTGAGAAACACTACAGAGGTGAGACAACCTGCATTTTCAAATTCTATTCATCAACCTCGCTCAAATAATCTAAGATCCGGATACTACAGGTCCAGATGGTCCGAGGCGTGCAATAAATGAGAATGTGAGATTGAGATATAGTTTCTACTTTGAGATTGAATAGAAAAAAATATTTTTCCAAGGTTAAGAACTAACATAGTTCTTGAATTACTTTCTCATCTGTCTTTTATTGTTAGGCCTACTATATAAATAAGCTATTTCTTTGTTAGTGTAAAAAACATTTTGTTAAAATTCCTATTTGATCTAAAATTTCCAGAATTGAATCAGTGAGCAGCCTCAAATTAGTTCAAATTTCGGGAGTTATTCTGTTTGTTGTTATGCCTCTAGATTGCCCAAAAAAGTGAATTTACAGTTGTAATTTATAAACATTTCCCGGGGGAGGGGGCATTTCATATACCCCCGGCCCCCCGGTAAATCCCCCCCCCCCCAAAATAAATCTTGCGTACGCCACGTCAGTAAGTGGTTATTTTTGTATGAGTTCACACAATTTTGCATTAAAAACTGTCACATATACACCTAAAAATGAAAATTAGTACAATGTTTATGGTAGTTTCATACTTCCCGATTCGCTCAATTAGTTCGGTGAAACTCTGCGAGTAACGTATAAGTTGGACCCTTAACCTTTTTCGTTCAATAGAGAATAGAGACCACAGTGTTGGTATTCTGACCACTATATACTTGTTTTTCTGCCCCGACTCAATGACGGGAATAGCTCTCTGGAGAGTAATATTTTACTTGCAGCTCCTTTCAATCGAATCCAAAGTCAGTCAAAGCCGAGAAATAAATCAATCGTATATACAAACTCAAAACTATTAAATTTACATTTCAAAACTTATTGTAACGCGCTTTACATGAATAGTCCTAATTAGATTAGTACGAGTCCTTAATGGGGGCAATTTTTCTCGATTTGTTCTGTTAGAAATAATGACTTTGTCTACGGCTGCTTTAAACGTCAAATCTAGCATTTTAGTTGTTTTAAACTCTTATATTTATTCCAAATTTGTATTAAATTCCATCAATTTGAGTCAAATGTATGTTTAATTCGTACCAAGAATAACTATAATGTATTTTTCTTCAAGTGAAGCCTTTAAAAACATTTATACCAAATAGGCTGTTTATACCAAATACCACTGCTGTTACATTTCAAAAATTTAAAACTTTTGTATTACTCGTTATCTACTTGATCCCACTATTACCTCATTAAAATTTTAAAGCCTAAGCTAAGTCCGTAAAAACTTATGAGTCATTCAACATCATTGCATAATTTAAAAGGACATTTTAACTGAATAATGGATAAGAAACTGGATTAAGAGTAATATTTAAATTTTTTGTGTTCATATATAAAAAGGGAATGTAATAAGCAACTTTTAACAACACTTCAAATATATTTACACCATACAATACGGTAAAAACCCGTATAAATATGAATATAAACTATAGTGGCTTGAAGGGGCTCAAAGATAGTAATTTATTTACCGTCTTGTTGTAAATACAGTATAAGCATAAGTATAAATTCATTTGTAAGTAAGTCGTTTTTTATTTACACCCAGTGAATACAACAATATGTATAATCAAGTTATATTTTTATATAAAAGTGTAAATAAGTGCATTACTAACAACAAGTTGACAGCCTCTTTAATATGTGAAATCATTGAAAAAGTAGTGTTTGAAAATTACATAGCGTAATTCCTGTGAATGCTAACGTGACACGAAACTGTTTAGATTACTTCCGCTTGAAGTGAAATATTATTTGGGTATTCATGGTAATTTTGTGGACAAAGCATAAAACGCTTAATAAAAAACCTCCGATACTCCTTTTTTAACAGCAAAAGGGCATTCTGAACAATGCGGGTGCATTGTCTGTCTTTTTGACAAGGTCTTTGCATTTAGTTGAATTAAGGGGGAGTAAAAATAACTACACAAATACACTTCCTTTGTATCCATTCTTCACCCACGCCTCGTGTTAACAAACTGCTGACTTAAGAATTTATAAGGCTTTCAACAAACGTTGCTGTAATGAATAATACTTTCTTAAAATTTATTTTGTACTTAATTTGCAGTTTAGGAAGATTAAATAAAACAAATCGGTGTTTTAATATTGATTCCAGTTTATGCTTTAAAACAAGCAATATTTTAATTTATCTTTTTAAATACCCTCAGATTTAAAATGTTTTATGCACTAAGCTTGATTGTATTATTTAACAAAAACGTGAAAGTTACATTTATATTTTAAATCTATTTATTTACGATGAATTTATTTATTACATTTATAAATGTTTCAAATTTATTTACTCTTATTTGTTATATACTACATTTGTTATAGACTTCTTTAATACGCAAGAGTTATTTTGGTGATCACGACTTCACCTACATAGACCATGGCTGCCAATATGAAATCCGTGGGAATTTTCGACACATATATTTATGTACATATATTTATACATCTATATACTTTTAGTCCAGTAACTGACAATTTCCCTGGAGAATTTTCTCGGTCAAAACCGATTTGCATGAAAATTTGGATTTAGGTTCTACTTACCCCCCACTTTAAAGTTAAAATGTTTTAAGGGTTGCTTTTTCCCAGGGGGTGAGTGCCACCCCTTCTAGGGGGTGAAAATTGTCACATTAAATCTAAGCCCGGAAATGGATATATTGACCGATTCTAAGCAAATTTTGTTCTATAAAGTTTTTTCTTAAAGTTGATACTTTTCGAGATATTCGCGATTGAAATTGGCGATTTTCCCCCTCAAAAAACCACTTTTTCAAATGGTTTTCCACAAATAACTCAAAAACTAAGAGGTTCAGTTGCAATGGAATAAATTGTAGCGTATACAAAAACAAAGAAAATGGTGGGCTTGTGAAGTCTGTAAACCCAGTTGGAGCCAAGTTATGGCTTGTTAAGAGTGGTTTTATTCGTCGAACGCCAAAACGCACAATTTCAATGTGAAATAACTAAAAAAATAAAAGTTTTTCGAGGAAAACTTACTGAACATTTTTTAAAGATCATTAAAAGACCTTTAATTTCGTTTTTTGGAAAAGTTATTATCGTAAAAATTAAGCGCGTTATGATCAAAATAAAGTTGGTTTATATTTTTTTCGGCGATAAAAATCTTGAAATATCAACCCCCAATTAGGACTCAAATTGAAATTAATCCTTACCGCTCTGCAATTCCCTTCAATTATGTGTTTTTAATAGACTCAAGAAGTTTGAACTCTTTTTAGAGCTTATTTTTGAAAAAAATGTGAATTTAAAAATAAAAAGGGAATTTCAGCAATAACAAAAAAATACCTTTTCTTCAAGATAACTCTAAATCTATGAGTGATAAGGAAAATTTTGTTAGGTAAAAGATTGTAGCGATTGATTTAATAAAAATTTTGATACCTTTTTTTTGTTTTTTTTGACAATAATTAACGATGATACAGGCGTTCAAAGTCTTCAATTGTTGATAATTACTGATATTTTCAAACCCTTTCAGCTCACCCCGTTTTTTCTTAAGGGTTGAAAAACAAATATACTATGTGAGCTTATAGCTCCTAAAAAAATGTACAAAATGATACTTAGATAACCTTCGCAACTTAAAAATTGACCGAGTTATGGATGATAAACCAAGTACATATTTTAACAATTATCGCAAATAATGTACCGATTGTTTTTTTCCAATGACAAAAATGTTTTTATAGGTTGGTAGCCCTGAAAACATACAACTTTAAAAATAGTTAATAGTGTGTCAACTATTTATATTACTCTAAGGTTCTTGTAACTACTAATAACTTTCCAAAGTTCACCTACCATATACTTTTTGTAGTATGTAAATCTTTGGGCATCTTTTTTTAACTACGTTGGCAACACTGCTACCGGTTCAGCTGTTTCCCACCACGAGCGGAAAGGGAAAGAGTGCGCGGCTTTCATTGTTGACAATCGTTAAAGGTTAATAACTTTCAAACGTTCACCTTCAAGATATTTCAAGATTTTTATCGCCGAAAAAATATAAACCAACTTTATTTTGATCATAACTTGCTTAATTTTTACGATACTGTAATAACTTTTCCAAAAAACAAAATTAAAGGTCTTTTAATAATCTTTAAGAAATGTTCATGTAAGTACAACCTAAATCCCAAACTTTCATGCAAATCGGCTGTGTCCGAGAAAATTCTCCAGTTTCGCCGTTTTTTACCTTCAGTTACTGGACTATTTAAGGATTTGCTTGTTCGCCACTTAAAAAATTACAGGATAACCTAGAAAACAGAAAATATTATTGATAAATACTTGAAAATACTAGCATGGGTTCATTTTTGAAAAAAAAAGTTACTTCATTGCACCTTTACATGCATTCTTTTTATATTGACTCGGGACCAACGCCTATTATTGTTGGGTGGTTAATCCTTCATTAGTAAACCCGTTGCTCGGAATCGAGCAATAGCCATGTATTACTTCTAAATAAAAATAATTATGTGAGTACTGTAGAACTTTTCATTAATTATATGGTTAAACTTCAAACTCATTTGCGGTAGTACTGTTATTATTTACAACAGTTCTTTACAAACAATATTTCTTGTGAATACTCTATCATCTTTTATGAGGTTTAGGTTGAATTATAGATGGTTGAATATTTTGATTAGGATTTTTGCGGACATTTGCCATCACTGATTAGTAAAAAACAAGTTTCACGACGTTTCGGGATCTGGAATCTGATCCCGTCTTCAGGTGGAAGAAAACCTAGAACATAACAAGATTAGTAACACACAGCCAGGAAAACCTGGAGAAAAACACAGCTAAAACAGAGCTGAACTGAGAAAACAGTCTCAGCTCAGCTCTGATTGGGTGTGGACGTGCTCTCTCCTGCCTGGTGATTCTTGATACTTGTGATTCCTGTGTTATTTTGTGTATTGTTTTTCTTTTCAGCTTATTGTTTTCGTGACTGCTTTTACAGTTCTCTGTTTTAGCTGTGTTTTTCTCCAGGTTTTCCTGGCTGTGTGTTACTAATCTTGTTATGTTCTTGGTTTTCTTCCACCTGAAGACGGGATCAGATTCCAGATCCCGAAACGTCGTGGAAACTTGTTTTTTTACTAATCAGTGATGGCAAATGTCCGCAAAAATCCTAATCAAAATATAAAATCACCATCACCAACAATGAATTTCAAACAAAGAAGATGGTTTGAAGTTTATGGAACACCCTTACTACAACCACAATACATAACTTAGTACCAAAATAATTGTGAAAATTATATTATTTTAATAATGTAGATTTTAGATGTAACTATAACTAATAAATTAAAGTTGAATAAAATTAAAATAGTTTGCTGAAAACATTCAAATTTTTATATTTATTAATCTTAACCGAGCGCCTTAATACGGGTACTACATTTTCATTTTTAGATCGTTACTCATAAACAAACTTCACATTAACTTTCACCATTAACCATTAACCATTAAGAAAAATGTATACTAAATCGAGTTTACCAGGGTGACTTTGTCATACTTAAATTAATAGCTTAAATAATTATTACAGGCATCATCGTAATATAAAAAAGGTTATTTGAAAATCGACTGCAATTTTTTTATACCACACACATTTTTTTTAAATGGGCTGTTTTTAAATAAACACTGAAGAAGTAAATTATATATTGAAAATCATTGCAGTTGATTTCGTTGGTTTTACTCATTTTAGCAAACATTTTTGTAATTCTGTAACTGTTACTAAATTATAACCCTTTTTAATCTTAACCCTAACTAAAATGGCTCACAAAATCTACTAATGAATGAATGTTTGAAGCCTGCATCAATACATATATTCAGTGGTTTCACTTCCAATAACAACACTTGCTGGAAAACCTTGTTTACTCCATTCAGCTGTTTTATTTGAATTTCCTTTGCCCATGTTAAATATAAGGACAAATAGAAAATTTAGGGGCGTCTAGGGCCGTTCCCTTTAATATAATATTTATAAATTTTATTTCATGCAAACCTACATGCCAAGTACTTTCCAACGACACCTAATTTATTAAAATCGGCCCAGTAGGCCCTAGTTTAGGAGGAGTAATGATCACAAAAAAACCCTAGCGTATTAAATAAGTATAGATTTTGTCAGGGTAATAATTTTCGGCCGCCATCTTGGATCCGCCACATCGGATATCAACTTTTTTTAACGTTAAGATGTGCTGTGACACGTCATTATGAACTAGATTTTTACGCTGATTACATTGATGAATCCATTTTTGAAAATATGCATTTGTAAAAAATATAAGAATGAAATTTGGCACTACCCTGTAAAGTAGTAACTAATCGGACGAGTTCAAAAATCAGCCCGATCAGACCATCGGAAGGGAAGTCAAGGGGTGTAAACCCCTCTAAAATAGTTTTTATAAAATTCTAGTTTAAACCATTGCATTCAGCTTGAAAAATCAAATAATTTAGTATCTTGAATTATTGCTCTATGTCCACTGGTTACCGAGGTATCAATCGTGGTAAACACAGTACATTGTTCTAATGTTAACGTCATAGGAAATATATAAAATTCTATATCTCGCTTATTACTCAACATATTTCAATAAAACTTGGTATATGGCTTCATCTAGTTGATATCTAACGGACTGTTGAAAAATCTCTCGACTTCACATTTTTATGGTAGCAAACCTGGAACTCATTTCCCATGATCTTCTTATGGAGAAAGCTTTTGTGTGCTCAAATTAGGATTTTAAGTTGATTTTACTAGATTTAAGGCTCCGTCTAATGATTAAGTCAAGCATTTGAAATTCGCTAAGTATGCAGGTCTGCTGCACCGGGAGTATTTTAGGTTTACCATAGAACGTAACAGCTGATGCCCTTCGTGTTTGTTAAGCCCTTTGATATACATTTTCCTGTTTATAGTTATTTTTCCTTTTATGTTTAATTCTTGATTATATAAACGTATGAATATATTAGGCAAAACCAGCACTAATAAAAAGTGTTTATATTTCAGGGTTTCCACATGTAGTCCAGGCAACGAATGGTCAAAAAAGGTATAGAGGGAAAGGCATAGAACACAATTTTTGACTTTGCAGCTTTGTTTGGACTAGTTAGGAGGTGAGCATATCAAAATTCCCCTTCCGTAGCCCTTGAGTGGGGGAGTGGGTGAAGGGGGGTCTGAAGGTACCGTTTTATATTTTTCCTAAATATCTTGAAAATTATCAACTTTAACTATTGGAAAATTAAAGAAAATTAAATTTCCTGTAGTAAAAGCATATAATATGTCTTTTGGTCCAACCGTTAACAGGGTAAGCACTAACTTTATTAATATTGATACAAATATTCCTTCCATAAGAATTAAATGTAAATTTGTATGTAACATACAGCTCAATGGGGCAACGCTTTTTCAACTGAAGGAAAATGAACAACATCCATGAAGTAGTGACGAAATTTCCTGTAATTTGACACCTCAATCTTAAAAATTGGTCCTAATTAAGGTCTTGGTGAGCTCATAAAGAAGTTATTTTTCAAGGAATGATTACTTTTCTTTAAGCTCGCTCACACCTTTCACTTAGACTTATTTTTATGATTTATGTGTCAAATTACAGAAAATTTTGTCAATATTTCCAGAATGTTGGTCATTTTCCTTTAGGTGAAAAAGCGTTGCCCCACTAGGCATATGTATGTTACACATTTTAGAAGCCTTTTTTAAGTGATATCTAGGATTTGTTTACTAAAATCTTCGTTTAAATTTATTAGTCAATTTTAAAGAGAGAATTCTCATTTTCAGTAAGCCTAGTTAGAGAAAACATTATCATCCGGAGTTTGAGGAATTTAGCTCCCTTAGCACTTAGCTCTCCCCGTAAGCGCGTGGGTGCGCCTCTGGGTACACAGAATATCAATCATCCGCGATCGGAGACTACCCAAAGTGCCGTGCAGAACCAGAGTCTACATACAAGAATATGTTGAAAGTGTAGTATAAAACATTTTAAAATTTCGCTCAATTTCGCGTATTTTTCGAAACTTCCCTCCAATTAATTTGGAAATCAAATTTAAATTTGGTACACAAACAATTTTTAATGTGACCAATTTAGGCACGGAAATCAAGGTTCCACTTCGGTATCAATCAAAATGACGACTGCTTTTAGTTAAAAACAATGATCTGAATAAAAGATTGTCAAGAAACATAGAAGATCAATACAATATCTTCTTAATTTTAATTTTTTCCAGTTTCCTACTACAGAAAAGTTAGGATCATTGGAATTCAATTCTTTGTATAAGGCCTTGCCCCTAAACAAATAATACCCTCATTGCCGCAAACCAGCATACTCAGCGAATTTCAAATACAGAAGAACATATTTCAATCCAACATTGCGAGATATGACATGTTTTTGTTATCTCCATAAGATTAACATGGGAGATGAGTGTGCAAGTTTGCTGCAACAGGTGTGTTAAAACTGGGTGGTTTTAATTCAATACTTAGTAGATCCTAATTAGAAGAAGCCATTGGTTTTATCAAGATATGTTAAGAAACAAGGAAGGTATAGAATGTTTTTATTTATCATGAGGATAACATGGGGAATATGCAGGTTTTGGTTTACTGCCAAGAAAATGGGAATATCGGGGATTTTTAGACTAATATACATTAAATATCATCTAGATGAAGCTAGAAAACAGGTTTTACTAACGTAATATGTTAAGAAATAAGCAAGATATAGAATCTATATTGTTAAAAAAAATTCTGGGATTTTGTCCAGAACATATCAACCTCTAGAAATTGATTTTTCTGCACATATTTGGTATCAAATTAAAGCTATTACTCTCTAAATTAAATGTGCCTTTTGCGGGTTTGGTAAATATCACATGAAAAGATTCCACACAGGAGGCTTTTGAAATTCCTATGAAAGTGCTACTATCTATGCTACTATCCAATTCACATATGTTTGTAATGTAACAAAACAGATGATCAAGACTTGAAATAGTTCAGAGATATACGAGAGAATGCAGGACTAGCAAAAGTCAGTTACAGTTCGCGCATTATATCTCCGGCTATGGCTGAGTCAGCTGGTTGCAAGGCGCGGGGGGGGAGAGAGGGGCAAGGTCTGTGGACATGAGAAGAGAAGAGAAGAATAACAGTACTCATGTTGTCTTAATCAAAAACGTGACGTCGCGTCGTCTTAAACAAATCGTGACGTCTTCTCTTGACAGGAAAAATATAACCTACAGCTGGAATCGTGACGTCTCTTAAAAGACCAGAAGCTTCTAACAAGGGCCGGTGACAGGGGGGCAGGGGGGGGGGAAATGCATAGGGCCCCGGACACAGGGGGTCCGGAATCACACAAGACCACCAAAAAATGGGGCCCGGAATGACACAACATTAGTAAAAAAAATCGTAGGGGCCCGGACTTCCCAATTGCACAGGGGCCCGAAATTCCTTTCACCGGGCGTGCTTCTACCCACTTGGTTCCACAGGCCTTATGGGATTTAGGCCCTTATTATTCTCTTATATTATCTGTCTACCGACCTTGAGAGAGAGGGTACTTTTCTGAAATAATGGCCCCACTGCTTGTCAAACGTTGTGTTTACCAATATCATATTATGTTAAAAATTTCATAAGACAAGGTTAGTAGCGTTGAAGCCATAGACAGAGATATAATGCGCGAACTGTAACATCGCCGATGTAAATAAACACAACATTTATTTATATCGATGGTTAACATCCATCCACATTATGATTTTGATTTCTTAAAATATTGATGTTAAACGGATCGATTTGAAAATTTAATTCCTTGCCAGTTGTGAGGGTTGAATAATTGGTTTTCAGGGCGAATCGCTATTTTATAAATGCTATGTAGAGATTAATTCATTTGTAGATCAGTGATTTGTCCATATTCTTACCGATTGTTGTTAAGACCTAACAAAGGTCAATGAAAGAGACTGACGCGTAGATTTGTGGAGAATTAACATTAAGATTCAATACTATTGAAAAGAAAACTCTAAAACTGGGACGTGAAACTATGCGCCAAGCAATGAAGATCCATGTAAACTAACCCCGATTTTATGCAAAATGAATGTTGTTAATTTTTGTCGAAATTTCAAAGTGTACAACGGATACATACACACTTTTAAACCAAATAAAATAAATGAACTTCTCAAAATTCTGTGAGGAATTTCTTACCCATATTGAAGTTTCAAGTCTAAAGTAATAGGTTATGTTTAAAAGTTTGTTCCCGATGAGAAGTTCAATTACTGGCAATTTTATTCCAGTGTTATAATACAAATAATTAGTCTAGAAAATTGGAGGAGTCACAAAAATTCACACACTCGTACATAATCAACATGAAATTAAAGCCTATTTTACCAAGTTGTTTTTAAGTAACAAAGAGACGCGGACTGCTAGTTTTACTTATTCCTTTTAGGTTAACAAAGGGACAACGTACTGTGTTTACCACGTTTAATATCTTGGTAACCAATGGACATAGAGCAATGATTGTAAATACTAAGTTTCATAAATATCGGATCATTTTTACGGCCGCTATCGGCTAACAGACACACACCTCACAATCACGCAGACACACACACATACACACACACACACACACACACACACACACACACACACACACAAATATACATATATAATTATTCAAAATAATATATATTTTTAATTTTTAAAAAACTAAAACAATTAAATTAAAACAAAAACCTTTAATTAAGTTTATTCGCTATGTTTGAGCCATACAGGGTTAAGCAAAAGTGTGGATACCCCCACCTAACTTTTTAATGCGTCATAGTAGGAAAACCAAACTCAGCATCCCTTCACAGAATTAAAAACTGCACTATTTAACTAGAGTCCCATTTTCGCCCCCACCCCCAAAACGGGGTCCTTTGGGGGCAGCCCCAAATTTTCAAATGCAAACCCATATCAAGTGACCCCTCATTTTGAAGGATTTGTCAAAAGAAATACAATGGTGCAAACCGGAGGTCGATATCACCCCCCTAACCAAAATGGCGGTCATTTCAAAATTTGAGATGGGCAACAAACTAAAGTGTGGATACCCCACCTTAACTATTAAAGGGTTACATTAGGTAAACTGAACTCAGCTCAACTTTATGCGACATAAAACTGTAATTTTTTGTAACAAAACAACTTTGTTTCAGCCATTCAAAATAGGGCCCTTTGGGGGCAGCCTCAAAATTTTTAAATGTAGACCCCCATCAAGTGACCCCTCATTTTGAAGGGTTTGTCAATAGAAATAAAATGGTGCAAACCGGGGGTCAATATCACAGCCCCTAACCAGAATGGCATGCATTTCAAAATTTCAAAGTTTACTAGAGAAGCACTATTATCAGGCCTTCTCCTCCCTTCCAAATTAGGAAATTACCGCCATTTTGATTAGGGGTGTGATATTGACCCCAGGTTTGCACCATTTTATTTCTATTGACAAACCCTTCAAAATGAGGGGTCACTTGATAGGGGTCTACATTTAGAAATTTTGAGGCTGCCCCCAAAGGGCAGTAGTAATATATAGCACTTTGGGGATGTTGTTAACAACAACAAAGATAACGAGGTCATCGACCCTATGACGTCACAGGGTGTTTAGACAGTGTGTTGTCACCCGATAGGGTGGAAAGATTAAATTTAAATGTTTTTTGAAAAGCAAGATGCTGGTGCCCAGTTGGTGGGAGACTTTATTATTTAATATATTATGAAGTCATGGTGGGAAATTTGACTCATGGGTCAAAATAAAATAGTAATCTGAAAGAAATCTGAATAGCAAATAATTATTTGTGATTAGTTGTCATCTCACAGCTAAGTACAATAATCAATTATGTTTATTTTTACTAGCGTGTATTTTATTAAATAATGGCGGTGCCCAGTTGGCGGGAGACTTTTGTTGATTTATTATTTGAAAAAAAAAAATACGGTGGCACCTATTGAAAAGTTTTGGCATGAGAGCCAGGTTTTTGGTCGCCAGGTTTTTTGTGTAAGGTGCAAAACGCTTTTGCGCTATTGAGTAGAATGGGGCGGTCCGCTTCGTTTGAACTCTAGCAACAAACTGAGGTCCGCTTCGTTTGAACTCTAGCGACAATAGTGTGGTGGTGAGCGTTGAGATTAAAGGCGATGACCACTAGCTTAACTACCAATATAATGACTGTTTATTTTTATTAGCGTATATTTTATCAAATGGCGGTGCCCAGTTGGTGGAAGACTTTTGTATTTAATATAGTAAGAAATCATGGTGGGTAATTTGAATATTGATTTCATGTACATTGAGGGTTATATTATTTACCAAAATGTATTAAATACCAAATTCTCCCTCCACCCACCATTTTGAAATAATTGTGTCTGTTTGGTATAGAACTTAACATTTAGATTGAGCAGTGGGAGAGTGTTTGTTTGTGTATGTGATAATTTGTTTATCGCGTACCAGCCTCAGTCTGTCCATAGCTGGCCCTCTAAGTGTGATTGTTAGTACTAGTGAGCTTCTTTGAGAAGTAAATTACACTAGTTTTAGTTTATTTGTATGAAATCATAGATGTTTGGAGTGATATTAGTTCTCAATTTGAAGTGGAAGTGGTGAAATTATGTGAGGTAGTGGATGATATGAACGAAGTGTTTGAGGAAATTAAGGAAGAAAATGAGTGGAGGCATGAGCGAGAGGAATAAGATGAACTGAGGCGGGTAGCTGATGAGATTGAAAGTTGGGGTGATTTTATTAGCGAAGACGAACTTCTAGATATTCACCAAGAGGCTGAATGTAAGCTATGTCAAGAGAGGGCTGTAAAGAAGTTCGGTCTTTGGGGCTTTAAAAACCGTCAGAACATGTGGAAAAAAGCCTATTTTAACCCTCTTCCATCAAATTATGAAGAGTGGATGATTGTTATGGATGGTGATCAAGCAATAGAAGATTTGAATCGACGTGGAATCAGATGGCCACCTCGCCTTATAGGCCCACCATGGGCCCCTTCAGGGCATGTTATGTATGATTATTTTATTGACCTTGAAACTGCTGGACTCTATTGATTTTGCGTTTCATTAATTTTGCTGCTTTTTATTTCTTTTTAAGTAAAATATTTCTATTTCACATATATGATTTGTATTTGTGAGACCAATTATTATGTTTTAATGTATAGATTTGAAAATAAACATTGTTAATGGTAATGTGAGTTATCATTTACCCATATTATATTACATTTTTTCTATAAATATGTCAGTCATTTTTTAAAACAATCTTTAAACCTCAGGTCAATATGTGTATATTCACCAATAAAGTATTCTTTCACATTTTCTCTTAGATATTTCCTGGGGTCTAAACACCCTTTGAAACAAATAAGTAGTATGAAAGATATCTGAAATCTTGTTAAATATTGGTGAGATGTTCAGGATTGAATCCATTAAACAAGGTGCCTGCTAAATGAGTCATAAAACTATGGAAACAATACATTTGAAATTTTTAGATAGGTAATATGTTTCAGTAAAACATATTACCTAAGTATGTTTTTTAGAAAATTTGACCCATAGGTTTCTAGTTTTAAATAATATTATGGGTGAATGTTGTAAACCAATGTAGATATTAACACCAAATTTAGAAAATAATTTTAAAATTATTTTCCGAAAATTTATAATAAGTGTATACATTTTCAAAATTTAAGATTTAATTTAAACTAATGTAGGGAAAAAATCACAAGATTAACAAGTGAAATAAGTTTATTTACAACATAGAAGCTTTAACATTATAAACATGTAACTTATGTAATAGCAAGAATTATGTTGATAAGAATTATTTTAAGATAATATTTACCCTTGATACAACAAAATTCAAATTAAAAAATAGCAGTTTCAAAATATCAGGCTATGTTGAAAATTAACAAATAGATTAAAATTAACTTATGTTGAAATTTATTTAGGAAAATTTGAAAGAACGTAATATTTATATTTGATATAACAAGATTCAAGTTAAAAAATAGCAGTTTCAAAATATCAGGCTATGTTGAAAATTAACAAATAGATTAAAATTAACTTATGTTGAAATTTATTTAGGAAAATTTTAAAGAACTTAATATTTACACTTGATATAACAAAATTCAAGTTAAAAAATAGCAGTTTTAAAATATCAGGCTATGTTGAAAATTAATAAATAGATTAAAATTAACATAAGTTAAAATGTAGTTAGGCAAATTTGAAAGAACTTATACATATAATCTATATATAATAACAAAAGTAAGATTAATAAAAACTTTATTTGAGTTGGGATAACACATAAAAAACAGGCATTGATTAAAATTAATACATTGTTAAAATTAATATCTGTTGGAAAAGTATTTAGGAAAATGTGCAAAAACTTAAAGGTATAATTTATATTATGACAGAAGAAATATTTATTAAAACTTTATTAGCAGTCTGGATAACCTAACGTAAATTAATTCAATGAACAACAATAACAAACAATAAGAGTAACAGGCATTGATTAAAATTTATATATTGTTGAAAAGTACTCAGTAAAATGTAATTTTTATCACAAAGTGTTAGCATATGAAGCTCTAACAGAGTTACCTAGTATTGTTAAAAGAGAAAACTATATATAAAAGAAAAATGTATAAATGATAAATAAATTTAAGATATACATCTTTAAAAACCAAACCATAGCACATTTGCAAAAAAAATTAAACAAAAATAAATTTAAGTTGTTAAAGATACAAAAGATGTATACAAGGTTTTAAAAGTTAAAACAAGGCAAAATAGTCATAAATATACAAACTAAAATTCAGATGGCGTCCTTATTAAAACTATAAAAAATAGGTTTCACCTGTAACAAACATAATGAGCTTTCATTAGAATAAAAAATATTGTCATTCTTACATACGTTTAGTTTAATAATAAACTTTTTTAAAGAAATAATTCATTAGACTTGAAATAAAAAATAAGATGATTGCCAAATATTTGCTAAGTTTTTGTTCAAAAGATATTTTGCGTTTTCTATTTCATTGTTAATAAGCTGCAAACAAAACTAAATAGTAAAACCTTTTTAAAAGAGATCAAATAATAATATTTAAAACTTTCTTTTTGAAATCTGGCCTTGAGGGTATGCATTTCTACACCAAATTTAATTATTATAAAATATTATTCAACTCCAAAACAGTCAAAATATGTACAAACAAAAACAATGATTAATAAATTAAAGTGTTGTAACACGGTTATTACTTAGTTATTAACTTATTTTATATTTAACTTATCACTTGGCTAGTCTGTGTTGAAAAAGGGATATTGCATATACTATTTTAAAAATCATTCAAGTTTCATTTACTTAAAAAAATTTGTATTATTCCATTTTTAGATGAGTTTAATAGTTTTTAAAACATTTTAGGCTATAAAACTTATACTTTAAATATCATCTTTGGTCCAGTTGGTAAATTACTTCTCCCCAAGTATTATAACAGTTAAATATTACATGAACATAAATATTACTCACACATGTTGTCATCAATGCAGCTCTAAGTGACAGGAGCGCTCCTTCACTCGTAGCGTGGTCTCTTGGTAGGCCTTTCGTATGCTGGCGCCGCAGTTTTTCCCCACCATTCTGGTAGTGGTAGTGGCTGCAGTTGTCTTCGGATACTTTGAAAACAAGGTTCGGCATCTAAATTAGACACTGTCCACTTAAACCGTTCAAGTGTATATCTAAAAGTATGTACACAATCGCAATCCCAACAAAGTGGGAAATCATCATTATTCAGTCCTTCTCCCCAAGAATGTTCCCTTTCCAAAAAATAATCGAAAATAAGAGGTGGTAAATTAAGGTACTTCAAATCTAGAATGCAATATAAGTGTTTGTTGTACACTTCTGCTGCACACATTTCAAATAGTGATTTTATGGGGGCCATGACCACTAAGCTAAACTGTCTCACTTATATCACTGAATGACAACGACTAGCGTATGGAGTAAGAAGCGAAGTAACGATACAATATCACTCACCCTGTACTTATAGGACCAACCAGTGGATGATTCACATAACCCCTTATCTTGGTGGTACGTCACCACCAAACAAGGCGTTCAAGGGATCAGTTCCCGTAATGGCTTAACAGGCTAGATTAATTTTATGTAATTTTCTTGTAAATATAAAAATAATATATTTTCATTTTTCTGAAATAAATTTTGTATATTTTGTTTTTCTATTTTTGTAATACTTTTAATACATATTGTTCGGTCTCTTACAAAGTTTGTGAACTTATTTTCATACGCCAGAGGACCGCCAGTTGACCGGTACATGGGTATCGGATGAACTAAAGCTTGCCTTATCCAAGGGTTATGAAGTTGTAAAAGTATTGGAAGTTTGGAGCTATAATACAACACAATACAACGGCAGGGATGGGGGACTTTTCTCAGGTTATATCGATAGATTTTTAAAACTAAAACAAGAAGCCTCGGGGTGGCCTGACTGGGTAGTGTCTGAGGAGGATAGGGATAAGTATATTGTTTATTTTGAAGCAAGAGAGGGTATCCGACTGAATAAAGATAATATTAAGAAAAACCCCGGCTTTCGCGCCTTGGTCAAACTGCAGTTAAATAGCTTTTGGAGAAAGTTTGGTCAACGTAACAACTTAACAAAAACAGCTTTCATCAAAGACAGACTAGATTTAACGTCTGTGCTAGTAAATCCTAACATCGAAGTGAGTGACATAACTCCAATCAACGAAAATGTTACTATGACGAGCTGGAATGAGGTTGATGAAGCTCTTATACCATCGCCAATGACGTCAATAGTCATTGCGGCGTATGTAACAGCAATTGCGAGACTGAAGTTATACACATATCTAGACTTACTCAAAGAACGTGTGCTATATTTTGATACTGATAGTGTATTTTTTATTGAAAGACCTAATCAGCCAAGTCCTCCAACTGGTGACTTTCTGGGGGACTTAACAGACGAACTATCCACATATGGTGAAGGGAGTTTCATTGACATCTTTATTAGCGGTGGCCCTAAAAACTATTCATTTAGGGTGCGATGCGGCGACACTTTCAAGTATGTATGCAAGGTAAAAGGTATCAACTTACATTACAACAATGCAATGCACGTAAACTTTGACAAAATGAGAAACATGGTTGTCGAATCCACTCCAGAAGCAGTAATATTGAATGATAGAAGAATAACAAGAACTAAGCTTATGGACGTGGTCACAAAACCTGAAAAGGAAACGTACAAGATTGTCTACACGAAAAGAAAGAGAGTAGGAAACTTTGACACCCTTCCTTATGGGTATAAAATGTAAGAAGATTTGAACACCTCTCCATATATAGCTTTTAAGAAGATTCACATTATTTAAATTGTTAATATATTATTTTGTAAATATTTTTCTCATCATTAAAAGTGACTGTGTTATGTTTTAAGGTTTTTGATATAAAGCAATATGTATTAATTGAGATGTTCGCTATTTTGGCAGTTGTCATTTTTTATAATTTGAGTTGTAAAATAAAATAAGGTTTAATTTGGATCTCACCATTTTACACTCACATTGTTTCTGGTTCAAAAAATGTACAGTGTGTAAATATTTTTCTCATCATTAAAAGTGGCTGTATTATGTTTTAAGGTTTTTGATATAAAGCAAAATGTATTATGTTTTAAGGTTTTTGATATAAAGCAAAATGTATTAATTGAGATGTTCGCTTTTGCGCTATTCTGGCAGTTGTCATTTTTTATAATTTGAGTTGTAAAATAAAATAAGGTTTAATTTGGATTTCACCGTTTTACACTCACATTGTTTCTGGTTCAAAAAATGTACAGTCATTTGAAATAATTTGCATTCAATATATTATTAATTTAAATAAAACAGTCACCCACAATATTGTGTCGTAAATAAACTTATTTTACTCTGAGACTTGTCTGCTTTTTTATTCTTGAACCGGTTTATATTATAGTAAGTCTGCTGACTTAAAAGTTAGATTTTAAAATGGAGCTCAAGTGGAAACACCCTTTTAGCGCTATTATTTCAGGCCCTTCTGGACGTGGCAAATCTTACTTTGTTGTTCAGTTTATAGATAATTTGGAACAAATGACTAATACAACCTTTAAAAACATTTACTGGCACTACTCTGAGTGGATACCAAAATTGCAAAATAAAAGAAGTGTTATTTTAAAAGAAGGTTTACCAAACATAGATGAAATAGACACAAGTGTTGCTAGTCTAATAATTATTGATGATTTAATGAGGGAGTCAGATGGTAGAGTTGTTGACTTATTTACTAGAGGTTGCCATCATAGAAACATAAGAGTATTTTTTATCTCTCAAAATATTTTTCATCAAGGCAAAGGTCAAAGAGATATATCATTAAACGCTCATTATATTTTTCTGTTCAAAAACCCTAGAGACAAAGCACAAATAAGACACTTGTGTAGCACAACAAGTGTGTCCTGAAAATACAAAGTTTTTACAAGAGGCTTACAGGGATGCCACTGCTCAACCTCATGGGTATATTTTACTTGACTTGAAACAGTCTACACCGGAGGAGTATAGATTTAGAACTAATATATTCCCAAGTGATATGTCTAATGTGGTTTACATCCCAAAAGTTAAATATAAATAGACTAACAAAACTAAAATTATTAGTATAGTAAGATGTCTCAAAGTATCAAAACAAACGTGGATCTGCTCCGCGCCAACGCTAACATGACTCCATCTAGAAGGAAGTTATTTTTAAAAACAGCAGATAAAGAGTTAGTTCATTCGATTTGTGAATGTGCATTAAACACTTTAAAAGGGAATGTTCCACTTAAATCTTGTCAGAAGAAAAGTCTTTCTCGGTATAAACGTGTGTTGCGCAAATTGGTTAGACCTAAAGACTGTTGGAAAGCTAAACGAAAACTTTTAATACAACACGGCGCTGGTTTTTTCCCTGCATTAATTGCACCGATTTTAGGTTCAATATTAACTCATTTAATAACATAAAATGGAACATGCTAAAAAGATGGTCCTTGTACCCCATGACTTTTTTAGTAAATTCAATAATAAAAAAGAGGATTTAATTAAACCGAGTAATGAAATGGACACTGATATGGAGGGTTTGTTGGAAAATAAACAGTTGGATGATAGGGAAAAGTGGTTAAAATATCAACAAATGCTACAGCGCTATTTACGTTTCAAGGAGCAGGAACGCCAGCCTTTACAAATTAATATAGAGGAAAATAATTCTAACGCACCAATTGTAATTAATAAAGAGATAATTGATTCTATGCCTAAAATTTATAAGAAAAAAGCAGAGTTATTGCTAAATAGGCTAGTCAACTCAAACAAAATAACTTGGGATAGTCAAGGGGAGGTTACAATCGAAGGGGATAAACTTGAAGGCTCAAATATTACAGATCTTGTAAGTGATGTAATTAGAGCGAGGAAAACATCTAATCCTTTGGGTTGGCAACAATTTGCATCTTTCCTCAAAGATATAAATATCCCTAGAGATTTCATTGGCAACTCTAGAAGGCTAACTTACATGGATAGGGGTACAGCTGTACCACCTCAGGTGCATAACGTCAGGGCTATATTAAGGCGTTCTCCATTGACAAGAATCACCCGGGCGATGCGGTCTCAGGGAGCTACACCAATCAGCTGGCGACAGCCAACACAGACATCGAGTGACGAAGAACCACGAATATCATCATGGGAAAGGTTTAAAATGTAAGGACTATACCAAAAACTGTAGTGGTGCTTTAGGTTTTGACATGAATCGAGTGTTGAGTAAAATATATTATAACACCTCTCACCCTGCAGGGTTTGCGGGTGCAAGAGCCCTCATCAAACTCACTAAAGGAAAATACAGCGCTAACAAAGTCAAGGAGTGGTTACAGTCTCAAGATACATATACGTTACATAAACCATTAAAAATAAAATTTAAAAGAAACATATATATAACTAATAATATTGATCAATTATGGGAGGCTGACTTAAATGACATGAGAGGTCTGAAAGAATTTAATGATGGTGTGAATTTTTTATTAAGTGTGATTGATGTTTTTAGTAAATATGGATTCATTGTTCCCTTAAAAGATAAAAGCAATAAAAGTGTTCAGGAAGCTTTCGAAAAAATCTTTAAACAGACGGGAAGGAAACCTGAAAATCTAAGGACTGATAAGGGATCTGAATTTAACGGTAAAAGTATTCGAAATTTTTTCAAGGAAAATGGTATTAATTATCATACTACAAAGAACCCGGACATCAAAGCAGCTGTTGTAGAAAGATGGAACAGAACAGTAAAAACCAGAATGTGGAGGTATCTAACCTACAAAAATACTTATCGGTATATTGATATTCTAAACAATTTGGTAACCGCTTACAATGATTCTGTCCACACAACTATACGTATGGCTCCTTCTGAAGTAAACGAGGGTAACGTATTGCGAGTTTGGAGAAATATGTTTGGTAAAAAAGATAACCTTATTAAACCAAAACTTAAAATTGGTGACACAGTTAGAATAGTAAAGGAAAGAAAACATTTTGAGAAAGGTTACGAAACAAAATGGAGTGAGGAGTTGTTTGTAGTACGAAAAATAATAAAACATAACATTCCTGTATATGAGTTGCAAGATCTCAATAACGAACCAGTTGATGGGTATTATTAAGAAAACGAAGTTCAAAAAGTTATTGTTCCAAAAAATAAAACATTTAAAATAGATAAAATAGTTGCTTCAAAGGGAAAAGGGGCCAGTAAGCAATATTTAGTCAAGTGGAAAGGTTACCCTTCTAACTTTAACTCTTGGATCCCTGCAAGTCAACTAGTAACGATTACATGATGGCCGGTCAGTTTTATATAACACTACCAAGCAATAGCTCGATGAGCTACTACCCCAACAATACCACAACCAAATTTTCCACACAGCTACCACAACAGATTACTCTGAACGGCAAATGGGAGGTTGCATTAGTAGAATTTCACTATCCTTGCACATTTCAAAACATTCCTGAGGATGATAGTAGTATAATTATTGACACTTTTGATAAAGACAAAAGTAAACGCAAGGTTTACATGTCCAAATTAAAACCAGGGATATATGAGAGAGCAGAAAATGTAGTTTCCCTTCTAAACGCCGATAAGGCGATATCTTTATTTTACAAATTCAAATATAACAAAGAATCTGGTTTCTGTGAATTAGCAGGTTTAACGCCTCTTAGTGATTTTATTACATCAGTTAAGTTTCCACGCTGTGTTTGCATGCAGCTCGGTATGCAGCTTGACTCAAAACAACCAGCTTACACTTGGCCGTGTAACGTAAGACTTGGGCTCCCTTCCGCATTATACGTTTATTGTGACCTTATAGAGCCGCAGTTTACAGGTGATGTCATAGCACCTCTTTTGAGAATTGTAAGTGTTGATAAAACTTCATACATGATTACTGACCAAAAAACATCTATATTTTCAAAACCACACTACGTTAAAGTACTTGTAAATCAGTTTGACAGCATTGAAATTGATATAAGACTTGACACAGGAAAACGAGCACCATTTCAGTTTGGAACATCGTGTGTGAAACTTCACTTTAGAAGAGTGAAAAATGAATCAACTTAACTTGAATGATCCTTACCTCAAATACTACACAAATCAGGCCGGCAGCGGAGTAAACAATGTTTACAGGGGCGCTGAGTACCAACGAGGTCACGGTATAGGGAGTTTTTTAGGGGGTCTGTTTAGAACTGTAACACCATTATTAAAATCCGGTGTAAAGGTTTTAGGTAAAGAAGCATTAAAATCTGGGGTAGGGCTAATGAATGATTTAATATACGCAGTCCCGCCAAATGAAGCAGTTAAAAACAGAGTTAAGGAGTTGACAGGACAATTAAAACGAAGGGCCGATCAGAAAATTGATGCAGTAATGGAAGGTTCAGGTTATAAAAGAAAACGCAAGCGAGTTACAATGCAGTCTATCGCCAACCTTCTTAACAAGAAGACACAAAAACGTAAAGTCAAAAAATCTAAGAAGAATAATTCAAAAGGTAAAAAGAAAACTACTAAGAGGAAACGTGCAGTAGAACAAAAGACCAAGCTACCGAAGGATATATTTGGTTAAAATGGCCTTTCTTCATAGTAATTCGTGTGAATGTGTAAAATCAGAATTGGACTTGTTTAATTTACCACCGACACAAACCAGTATAGAAAACGGTGATTGGGTGCAGTACAAACCTTTAGCGTCGTTAACAGATGATTCGCCAATCGAATTTGTTGTTCCCGGACAGGGTGATGAGTACATTGACCTCTCACACACCATGTTACATATTCAGGCTAGAATTTTAAAATCAGACGGTACAAAATTAGAGGGAGGAGATAAAGTAGGGCCAACAAATAACTGGCTTCATTCTTTATTTTCCCAAGTGGATGTTAACTTAAATCAGAGGTTGGTGTCATCGCCCGGAAACACTTATGCATATCGTAGTTATATTGAAACGCTCCTTAATTATGGTCCTGACGCCAAGACTTCACACCTAACAACATCTCTTTGGTACACCGACGTTGCTGGAAAAATGGATGACACCGAAGACGAAAATCAGGGTTTGGTCAAAAGAAGAGTTTTTACAGAAAAAAGTGGCATTGCTGATATGCTGGGACATATCCATTCTGATACTTTTAATCAAGAAAAATTTTTGTTAAATGGTGTGGAACTACGCGTAAGGCTTATTCGGTCCAGAGATGCCTTCAGCTTAATGTCAGCTACTACTGCCTACAAAGTAAATATTATTGAAGCAAACCTCTATGTAAGACGAGTAAAAATAAATCCTACAGTGTTACTTGCACATAGCAAAACTCTCTCACTTACAAGCGCTAAATACCCCATTACAAAAGTTGAAGTTAAAAATGTTACAATACCTACAGGAGTACAAGGGAAAACACTGGATAACATATTTTTAGGCCAATTGCTGAAACGCGTTATTGTAGGTTTTGTGAGTAATTCTGCATTTATTGGAAACTTCAAGAACAACCCATTCAATTTTAAACATTTCAACATAAACTTTTTCTCTCTTTACATTGATGGACGTCAAATTCCATCCAAACCTCTACAGCCAATCTTTGCAACAGGTAATCAATTTGTACACTCATATCACACTTTATTTTCTGGAACTGGTTTACATTTCTTAAATGAAGGCAACGGGATTCCAAGGGACGACTATGCCAATGGAAACTGCCTTATGGAGTTTGACCTAACACCTGATTTGTCAGCAAATACTCTTTCACACTGGAATCTGGTTAGGAATGGAAGTTTAATAATAAGGAATGGGAACTAATTCCACGGACTATAAGAATTGAAGTACGATTCGAGACAGCGCTTACAGAGACCATTAATTGTTTAGTGTACGGCGAGTTTGATAACGTGGTGGAGATAGACAAGGATAGAAATGTAGTTGTTGATTTTGGGAATTGACCTTTGATCAGTAAACAAACATTGATTTCACAACAGTCTGCCGATTAAAATCAGTTTGGCAAGTGACTCAGAGCAATGGACATCGTGGTGGACTTTCAAGCATTTACAAACAATAACAATGAATTTATAATTAAAGAATGTGCGGTGATAGCAGCCGATAACTCGTTTGTGGAGCACTGGATTGTGGCGCCGCCGTATAGTTTTTACGACCTCAACAAGCTAAAGAGGAGAGAAGCAATTTGGTTGCAACTAAATCATCACGGACTTCGATGGGATGATGGAAGTATGCATTACTGGAATTTTATACAAGACTTGAAGGAAGTGTGTTATGGAACACGTCGCATATTTGTAAAGGGAAAGGAAAAAATGTATTTATGAAAAACTTACTTCGCAAAGAAGTTATTGATCTAGGTGACTTCAACACTCCTAGTCTTAAAACAATGATGAAAATATAAATCCAGCAGTTTTAAGGTGCTTCCGACACTGTAAACATAAAAGATTAATTTGTTCACTAACTGTTGTTGATAAGCTGAAGGAGTGGATTGTTACTAATAAACATGTTCTCTAATGAAGTACTCAAATGTCTACAAACACTCGATGTAATGCACAGCGGTGTTTATCCGTGTGATCTCTTACCTTTTTATGTCCAAACACCTGCAGCTATAGTAGTAAATTCGGAGCCTCACAATAGCCCAGGCTTACACTGCATGGCTATATTCATTGATATAAATAGAGAATTAGACTTTTTCGATAGTTATAGAAGACCACCCGGTAGACAGTTTACAAGATTTATTAAAAAAAATTCCAGGATAGTTCGATATAATACATTTACATTGCAAAGTTTAAACTCAACTGTTTGTGGACAGTACTGTGCTGTTTTCCTTTATTTTAAGACTTTTGGTTGTTCTCTATCTGATTTTACTGGTATATTTAGTAGTAATAAAAAATTAAATGATAAGAAAATTTTGAATTTATTCGATAAAATATATGTCAATAAAAATAAACAATCATTATATTGGTAGTTAAGCTAGTGGTCACGTGTGCATCCCCACCACTTTGATTATCACCGCCCTTGATCTCTACGCTCGCCGCCACACTATTCCAGTTTGTCGCTAGAGTTCAAACGAAGCGGACCACCCCACTCTCCTCAATGGCTCCCAAGTGCTTTGCACCTTACACAACAAAGAAGGAGGCAACCAAAAAACCAGCTCAAGATGAGGTACCACAGCAAACAGCCGCTAATACTCAAGACACAGAAAGAGCGCCAAGACTGCCTTACCGCCATATTGAAACTTTAATGATGAACATAGTGCTACCCCTGAATTCCAGCTGTTCAAAGGAAATTTCTATTGGGTTAAACGGAGAAGACCAGTCTTTCTCGCCAGAAATACACTGAGAACAATTTTGTCCTGAAATACGTGGAAAATACACGTAAATAAGGGTGTGCGGGTTACCCACTGCAATCTGGACCCGGCTCAATGCTCCGGCAGTGAGGCCGCCACACGGAAAATCAGGACTTAGTTTGTCTACATAGTTATGACGTCACTGGCTATGACGTCATTACTGTCGGTTGTAAGTCCTGCCGATCAGAGTTGGCTCTCGTAATTGCAGAGACTTTTCTCAGAATATCCTGCGATTCATTTTGCCTTTACCACAGTTTATCACAGAATGTACAGTCCTATTCTCGTAAAATACAACCGATTTCTATGCACTGACTTGCCTAGTCTCTGCATTTACCGGTATTTTTGATTTAAAATCAGTAAAAAATGTCTGGGTCCTTCTAGCGGTCACCCATCCATGTTCTAACCACGCCCGATGTTTCTTGACTCGTATGTTCAGCTGGAGACTACTATATCCATTGCGTTACGGCTGCCTGCTGACGACTGTAGTTGTTGAATAGCATCTGAAGAAGTGATAAGTGAAGTTTTCCGCCTAATGGTACTTCTCTACAGTGACAATTTATTGCGTGATAGAATCTAGAGTAGCCCTGCGTACGTGTCGTGCGTGTTTACCGGTACCGGAATTTTTATAAAAAGTAATGTTTGTTCGTTGTGTGCGTCTGTCCGTTTGTGTTACGTGGGTATGTGTCATGATGGTTTTTAATGCTTCTTGACGACTTCCATTGGAATGAAATTTGATTTCCATCGCCTGAGGAAGATCTCTCTGAGATTGAAACTGTCGTGGCCCATAATATGAGACTACAAAGGATCACTTTGACAGTACAAGGTATTTACACCATTAATAGTTACAATTTATTGCCCTGACATATTTATTTGATACATTTAAAAGTGGCAGCAAATCAATGCAAGGTTATACTCGACCTGCATTCTATTTCTTACAATTCATCTTATTTAAGACTTTGCCAAAAATACCTGAGTTATTAAAATCGAAGCAGGATTTAAACAGTGCAATTCCTTTTTTTGGTAATTTGTTCGTGTAAACTTTGGGCAGATAAAATTAATCTTAGGTCTAAAAATGATCAATGTGTCCTTGCAACTATTTAAAAATAAAACAATATTTAACATAAGTAACTGCTGACAAATAAAACGATTTGATTTTCTTCAATAATCTAAGCTTTATCACTGAAAAATTGGAAATTTGTTATTCTTTTTGACGTTTCACTACCATTTACTTTATATGTATTTACTATCAATGGTACTACAGTAAGTAAATCTATAAAATCATTAATAAAATATGTATTATAGAAACCAAATGTTATTATTCAAACTTGTATCAATTTTGTAGATTTTTAATCCCAAATATAAAACTATCACAACGGACTTAAAATCAATCCAGATTGGGTTAAAAAATATTTATTCGATTCAAATAAAATATTTGATGATAGTGCGAACTAAAACAAGGTAAAGACTAACTGCTTTTACCAAATCACATGGAAATAATTTGAAGTTCTCATCCATACGCCTACCGTAAATGCAGTGGGCTGCATGCAGAAAGTAATCATGGATAAACTTATGACGTGTTTTGTGACGTATACAAACCATCCATGACGTCACTTTAATGTTCTTTCCTTAAAATCAAGGTAAATTCCCTGATTATTTGCAAATACGGCAGTTCGAGCGTAATTGCAGAGAAATAGTTCTTAAAGAAGGACTGCGAGTCCTGCGTCTGTACTAATGCCCAAAACTCTGCCGAGTCATTGAGCTGGGTCCAGACACAACACTCCTGTACGTGAGCCAAGTCCTTATTTACGTATTGCGAGTACAGATTCTAGACTTGGGGCAAAAACTCTGTTTTTCCGCTAAGATATTTTTCTCAGTGTACAAATAGTTCGACGGTCAGGATCCAATCGCTATGGAATATCACTTAGTCCAGGTGAATGGAGCGAGATAATGGATTATTCTTCTGATATCATCCAGTATTTCTTTGAAGACCCCTGTAAAAACCGCAAGCCAATCAAACTGCAAACTCTCAGCTTATCGTTCCAAATTGTTTACGGAAAGCCTACCTTGGTTATCTGCAAGTCTGCATCAGCCCATGGAGGTGACTACCTACCTGACACAATCGCTATCCAGAAACCTACCTGGGATACGCTCATGGTGTCGGTGCGTTGTATCAACCAAGCTATACTGGATTCAACAAATTTAACGGAAAAGGCAAAAACGCAGTTCGACATCCTCAGCAGAGCAGCAATGGATCATCTGAGAGTCAGCACCAACTTGGACTCCACATCAAGCGATGACGACATCAAGAAACCAATCCAAGTGTTTTTAAATAATGTAGAATTAAATGGACTACACTCACTCGATAAAAACTTGTTTTTACTATGTTATAATATTTGTTTATTCTGTATTCCTCTTTTTGTATCAAGATTTAAACTATTTAGTTTTTACTCCAGTTACGAATAATTGTGAAAACATGTCCATTTTGTATCGTAGTTTTCTCAATAATCAAAAATGTTGTTATTATGCATGTATATTTGGGGTTTTATAAATAAAATATTATTATCTCACTACTACCAGTTTTATATTTTCCTGTGTTTACTCTAGTTCAATAATACAACAAAATTATTCAATGTTAAGCTACTTACAAATATTTAAAAGATCAGTAAGAGATTTCAAAAATATTTCAACTGATACTGAGAGAAGATTGTCATGTCTAAGAACAATCATAACACATCAGAGGGCAGCAAAGCCTATAAATCACACAGCAAACAAATTGATTATTGTACTTAAGCTTGAACATCTCACAGCTAATCACAAATAATTATTTGCTATTCAGATTTCTTTCAGATTACTATTTTATTTTGACCCATGAGTCAAATTTCCCACCATGACTTCATAATATATTAAATAATAAAGTCCCCCACCAACCAGGCACCAGCATCTTGCTTTTCAAAAAACATTTAAATTTAATCTTTCCACCCTATCGGGTGACAACACACTGTCTAAACACCCTGTGACGTCATAGGGTCGATGACCTCGTTATCTTTGTTGTTGTTAACAACATCCCCAAAGTGCTATATATTACTACTAAGGGCCCTATTTTGAATGGCTGAAACAAAGTTGTTTTGTTACAGAAAAGTTCGGTTTTATGTCGTATAAAGTGGTGAGCTGAGTTTAGTTTACCTACTGTATCCCATTTAATACTTGAGGGGGGGGGGGGTTATCCATACTTGACCTTGTTTACCCATCCCAAATTTTGAAATGGCCGCCATTTTGGTTAGGGGGGTGATATCGACCTCCGGTTTGCGCCATTGTATTTATTCTGACAAACCCTTCAAAATGAGGGGTCACTTGATTTGAGGGGTTTGCATTTGAAAATTTGGGGCTGCCCACAAAGGGCCCCATTTTGGGGGTGGGGGAGAAAATGGGACTAGTTAAAAAGTGCAGTTTTAATTCTGTGAAGGTATGCTGAGTTTGGTTTTCCTACTATGACGCATTAAAAAGTTAGTTGGGTATCCACACTTTTGCCTAACCATGTATATGCATCTAAATATAAAAGCACCAAAAATAGTATATGATGCAAAATCCATTTTCAAGCTTTATTTGTTTCATTTTAAAAGAAACAATAGAGTCGTCCGCGCGCGGTCCATTAGGATTAAATGCAGGGCGGAGGCATTGTTTTAAGATTGTTCATACAACAGGGCGATAGATTGTCTCAATGTTTTTTTCTATTGAACCCTACCTAGCAATAAATCTTGTACACACTCACTCTACATAAAAGAAATTTGCCTCATACAGGATTTATAAAAATGATTATTAAATCCAAACATTAAAAGATATGTACATTAATCTTTTGTACATATCTTTTGTATCTTTTGATGGTTTGTTTTTTTCATATTTTCAACGGTAATCGACGATATCGTTCTTCTATTACTCAAAAACGAACTCATTTTACTTAAATTGAAGAGAGCATAATATTTAGACACGTTGTTACCGGTCTAAAATATTTTTCGAATCGTCGATACAGCACCGTACAATTCCTGCAGATCACGTCCGGTTAAGCCAACTATGAAAAACAGGAAAAATATTAATAAGCAAAAATGTTGGACATATACAGTATAAATAAGAATATCTACTTCACACCGCTATGTTTGAGCTGTACTATAAATGTAAATGAAACTCTAGGCCATGTAATCCTTAAGTGTCCCAAGTACGATTTTAAAAGAAAGAGATTTCAATAATATCAAAACAATTTTAATCAGAAACCATGACAGAAATATTGATCAGGAGCAATATATAGAAATTTTTTGAAATCAACAATTTCCTTAGAGCATTGCAAAGAATTCTCTGAAACACAAGTTCAAACACCCAAATTCACCTTTCATTACACTAGTTCTTCACGAGTTCACACTGAACATGTATGTCTCTCCGATCCTGGACTTCTTCTTCCGTTGGTCGACCCTACTTCGGGCTATATAGGTCATTGCCTGCCAGACCCCCAGGGAAGACAGCTAAACCTACCGTTCCATTATAATCCTGTCTCTGATACGTTTTCCTTACCTTATTATCAACTCAAATATTTAAAAAATTCTTCACAGTTAGATATTCTTACATAAATGTGTCACTAACAAATAATTTACTATTTCTTTTCCTTTCACATATCACCAGCCGATAGTATTCCTGATAACTAAAAACCAATGAGCAACAGACTTCGTGGCTTCATGGATAAATTCTAAGCCGCCAAATTTTGGCTCCGAAAAAAATACCCCCGTTGCAGCAGACCTGCATACTCGACGAATCTCAAATGCAACAAAATCCAGCATTGCGAAATATGACATGTTTTTGTAAGCTTCATAAAAATATCTAGGAAATGAATATGCAGGTTCAACTAGTATGTCAAAACTGGGTGGTTTTATTCAATCTACTATATATTTGTCAAATACGACTCATCGCACAGCCCAAACTATACGACCTAGGACCTTGAAATTTTGCGTGGACGTTCCTCTAAGGGCGTAGGCATCCGCTAAGAAATGATTTTACATGATTCGTAGTATAAAGGGGTTTTTGGCGAGGTCGAAGTTTTAAAATTTTCCCATATAAAAGTGTTATGGACGATCTTTTGTTTACATTTTCATTGTTCATTCAATCAAGCAGCTGGGAGTTAGCTTCATAAATGTACATACGCTGTTACAGCTGATTATAAATTGATTTCTTTCATCACGGTTTTATTATTCTTTTGTTGATTATTTTAAGGACATAATTATGTACTATATAAAAGTTGCATTTAGTTTAGTTTTAGTACCTGATCTGTTTTAACATAAATTCAGTATATGGAACCATATTTATTTCGGCTGCGGGAGTTGTAATTATGCCTGTTACGATGACTTGCGTTCAACCTAATTCGACCTCTATAGTTTAAACCCTGAAGAGCGTGCTGCCTTTTGTGGTTGAGTCTTGAAACTAATTCCTCGCAAAACTGAAAGAGGGGGATACGGCAATTTTTTAGTCACCGACAGACTGTGCAGTAATAGGCTAATCTATTCTTTGTTCTAATCATATAGAAATCCTTAAATTAAAAAATCTCTTGGTTTTAAGTTTCTTTTTTTGGTGGAGTTAAAGATTTGAAATATGCCCATATAAATGTAATGGATGACCTTTTGTTTACATTTCCAATTTCATCAGTCAAGCAGAGGGTAATTAGCTTCACAAACGTATACGTTGCTTCAGCCGATCAATAATTTGATTCCTTTCATCATGGTTTTATTGTTGTTTTGTCAATTTATTTAGGTCAAACGCACCATATAAAAGTTACATTTAGTTAAGGTTTAATCCATCATCAATTTCTGTACCTTATCTGTTTAATCATAAAATGTGGCTCAATCTTTATTTAGGCGACGGGAGTTATAGTTTTTCCCTTAGGGCGTCCTTAATGTATTCAATCCCCACGATAGTTTGGCGAATTCCTTTTTCACCTAATCTGAGAGTGTCCTGGCTTTGCACGGAAAAATAAGTGCTGCAGTCTGTAGTTGACCTTTCAAAATATATTGAAAATCGCCCATATGATAAGATTTAAACTGACTCAAGTTTGCAACACTGTTGACGGATAGCGCCACAGTTCCGAACATTCAGCTCTTCATTGTACTAATTATTTTATACCCTATTTGACAATTCTGAGCCGTATTGGCAACTATGCATAGAAATACTTTAAATTGACACATTTAACGTTGAAATCGGTCTTACCTTTTTTTAGTCATGACTGAGAAAAGAAAACCTACACTATCTACTGTAAAACGAGTATAACTGTTTTTAAACCTAAATTACACAACGTCATATCACGTAAACAGACCTCTACATTAAATAATCCTTGATATAACCTTTTTTCATTCAGCCCCTTCAGATTCGTCAAATCAAGGTTAGACTATAATTTTTATCGTGAGCGAATAAAAATATGCCTATATAAATAACATGCTCTTTTGCATTTCATATTCGCTGAGTATGTAGATCTGCTGCAAGGAGGGTATTACCAAGACATTTTAAAAATCAAGGAAGACATTGAATTTTTGTTATTTCCCTTGAGGATAACATGGGGAATGAGTCTGCGGGTTTGCGCCACGAAAATAGAAATATCTGGTATTTTAGATTATTATACATCAGATTTCATCTAGATGAAGCCACAAACCAATTTTCTTTTAATACATGTTTGGAAATATAGAATTTGACTTATGACCCATAAGGTTAACATTGGGAAACGTACTGGGGTTTACCACTTTCAATATCTCGGTAACCAATGGACATAGAGCAATGATTCAAGATACAAAATTATTTGTTTTTTCGAGCTGAATAATCATGCTAAAAATTGGATTGATTTTATTTTTCCATGTAAAGTACAAAAAAAAAACATTTTTGTGGTGGTTTATTCCTATTTAACTCCCAACCACCCTGTGATCCGATCGGGCTAATTTATGAACTCGTCCGAGTGAATATCACTTTACATGTTTATACCTAATTTTATTAAGATTGGTCCATATTACGGCTATCGTGTAACAGACATACACCCTGACCCAAAAAAAATTTATCAATTTCAACACCTCTAGTTAAACCCGTTTAGGCAAACGTAGCCAATTTTGCAGGGTGTCCACGAGATACCTTTTTTATCAATATATTTATTTACAATCTGTTTGGCTACGAACAATCAAACAAACCTAAACACAAGAAGTTTCTTCCAATCTCATTATAAAATATCCGCTGATTCAATATCGTTGTTTAAAGTGTTAAAATAAAAAATATTACCCACAATAAAGAATATATATATACAAATTCGAACGAATGCTTTTGGCAGTCCCGAAACGAAAAGTTATTATGGTATCGGGCTCAGGTCTCTTGCCCATTGATGATGGTCTTGCCATGAGTAGGGCCTACTACGGTAACAGCTTTTTCCCTACAGGGGAAATTCACTAATAATAGCTTGTTCTAGTGGAAATACGCTGATATCTTGGGTGCCAATGGTTTTAAAGCGTAGAATCAAGCTACCAAATTGTCAGTTTTTTCGAGCTAAATCCAATAGTGAAAACAATGATTTGATAACTTAAATTTTTTAATTTTAAAAACTTAAAAAACTCCATTTTAGGGGGTAACAATGAGTATTCTAGAGGAAATAAACTTTTATCTTCGAGACCAATGGACTTAGAGCAATGATTAAAAACACCAAATTGTTTTTTTAGCTGAATCCAATGGTAAAAGTGATAATTTGACAACTTTGCTGTTAACTTAAAACATCATTTTTGGGGGTAAAAAGGAGCCACTTTCCCACTAACTTTGGATGTGTCGATCTGAATGGTCTACGAACTCGTCCAAGAGAACCTAGTTTTCCAGGCCTGCGCTAAATTTTGTTTCGTTCGGGCGATTTTTACGAAAGCTATTGTGCAGACATTCAAAAGAAGGAAATTCTGTTTCTCATAAAAGCCCATGTAAACCAATCGTGATTTCGAATCCAATCGTGATTTGTGCAGGAAAAATTGCGTTTCAGCAATAAACTCATTTCATATCCAGAAAGTACACAATAAAAAGCTATTAATAAATATTAATATGATTGCTGCGGTTACCCTGAACGGATTTTTTTGTCCAATTTGTTAAAACGACGGTTACAGCTTATTCCACAGGATATTGGCTTAAAGTTATCATATAGTCCTGGGCTTAAGGTCTTATCATGAGACCTCCGGTTTTCTCCTATAGGGAAAATTCGTCAAAATAGGCATTTAATTAGGCACTTTGTTTAAACGGTGAGACATAAATCCCTATACCCATAAATTAACCTACATCATTAGTTTACAGTAACTTTCAGAAGTTTGGTTAAATTGAAATCGAGATTTTTACATGATGCTAGGAATCAAGCAGTACACTGACATATTGAACTGCCATTTACAAGCTGTTGAGGTGATTCATATTTTCCACATATGTCATTTCAAGGTCTACGAGTCTATGACAGTTTCTACTGTTCTTCATAATTTATAGCATCAATACCTGGTAGACCGAGCCTTGCTCGGTAGGCCTATTATTTCATGTTTACCCGTTCATCTAATTACTTTAAAATATTTCAGTGCTACAAAATATAAAACTGTTTTATTACTCCATGCAGTCTTTAATCCCACAAGCTGTATTTTTCCTACATGGCTGTAGTTTGCAAACGCAGAATTTATAAAATTACTTTATTTGTTTACTGTTTCCTTGTTAATTTCGTTGCTATCATAGCAACTAAAGAGGCCAATTTTAAAGTTTTACAACTTTAAAATTCATTTTATTACGTTGTTAGATTTTCTCTGGCCAAGTAATCTGCGTAAATACGTTTTTGAGTCATAAATTACTTATTTCCAGACTTTGAGGGAAATCCTCGGAGCCGTTTTTGAGATAATTGTGCAAGCAAGCATGCACGCTAGATAACATTAACTGCCAATTCCAGGAAACCTAAAGGTGACTCCGTACTGCATTCACGTACGTGCCCCGCACGCCGTGCACTGTACGTCGCGTCATGCACCCTGCAGTTCGCGTATTGTATCTCCTGCTTTGGCCGAGTTAACTGGTTGTAAGGTGCGGAGGGGAGAGGGGGTACTTTTCTGTAAACATTTTTCTAAAACACCGCTGCTTGTCAAACATTTTGTTTACAAATATCATATGTCCAGAGTATAATTTGATACGGTTAGTAGCGTAGTACACTTGTTGCATTATATCTTGACATCACTTGGGAACCCTTTAGACCTGAAGCAGTTGGAGTGGAGTGAAAGTCATCAGGACAGCACAGCTTATAAGGTAAGATGTACTAGCCTGACTGTAAGCATTTTCCAACTGTCAATATGTGTATCTTAGTTGTCTGTTAAATTGAATGCACTTGATGTTTGTAGAAATTAGTTTTTATATTTGTTGTCCAAAAACATTGAGAATAAACAATATCTGACAGCTTCAGCAATGGACTAGACCGTGGTTCAAGATATAATCATAGAAAAATAAACAGGTTCCTGTTTATTTTTCTATGATATAATGCGCCAAGTGTAGCCACAGCCGGAGATATAATGCGCGAACTGTATACAACATTAGCCTTTTTTATGATTTGAGTTGTCAGTTATAACTGGCGCCAATTCTTGGGGCCCACGCCGTCCATAAGACTAATGTTAATTTCAGCATTGATCAAGGGAGGTGGGTCCCGTTGATGACAATGTTATCAGGATTCTCATTCCTCGTTGGTAGGTTTCCGTCAGACATGAGTTCCAAGTAGGGAATCCAATCCCGGACGATATTTTCAATCCCGAGATTTCGGGATTGAAAAACTTTAATCCCGGGATCCCGAGATTGACTCAACATAGTATTTGCCGATACAAAAATAAATATTTAGTATTGATTCGCATGTACACATGGTATCGTAATATATTGCGATATAGAAAACAGTTTTCCGTTTAGTTTTGACTTGTTAACGTGATTTTATATATAAAAACTTAGAGCGTAAAAAATTGACGACATAGTCAGCCTTATCATGAAACACTGAATACAGTATTAGACATCAGGGTGAAAACGGAACACGTTATCAGGATGGTCCTGTATAACCTTGAACTAACCATAAAATATTTATTCTGAGATAATTTAAAGAAAGTCTTATACAAAACATGAGTATAGTTACTTGACCAAACAATATCAGGACTTGGAAAGATGTACTTAGAAAAACTAGAAGTACTATAAAAATGATTATTAGAGCACCGTAATGAAACTTGGTTGCAATTGCATTACATTGTATCAGAAAAAAGTTAAAATCTCTATGTATTTTTTCAGAGGCTTGAAAATAATAACTGGAAACTACTTTTATACATACTATAAGGCGACAAATAAATCATCAAACCATGAGTCTTTGATAAAAAACAACATGTAACTGGTTTTTCTTAGTTATAACATTGATTTAACTGATAAGACCCTAGAAAATATCGATTTTACTCGTAATTGTGTAATCCCGAAAATCCCGGGCCGAAAAATCCCGGCATTGAATAAGCCATAAAACCACGCGGGATCCGGGATCCGGGGATGCGGGATCCCGGGATTGGATTCCCTAGTTCCAAGTCACGGAGATCGTTTATTTGGAGATTTGCAAGCAGATATAAGTCTAATTACGGAGTTATTTTGTAATACAATCTGTATTCCGACAGCTTCAATTGTAGCCAATCGAGGTAAAATTATCGAGTGATGATTAATATTCTTTTTGACCAATATAGCTACACCTCCTGATGCAATAGGATGAACCCTGTCTTCTCGTTAAATTGAATCAGGGACGGATCTACACTTACTGTCGCCCGGGGCAAAATCGGAGTTTGGCGCCCCCCCCCCCCCCCCGGCACCAAACACAAGAAATATATTATATGTTTAATGCGTCCTTGATGTGATGGATAATCAATTAATTATATTGTATATCTTCATGTGATTTTATCTTGGGATTCATGTGATTTAAAAACACCGATTTTCGTAGGCTACGATACAGCCTACCAAGAGCTGTTATTGCCATATTATGGCCGAGAAATTTGCCAGCCGCTGTAAAACCAAAGCAAGGTGTCTACCAGATTTCACAAATGAAACTTCCGACTTTTTTCTGACCTTTCCCGACAATATCAAAACGATTCCCGACCAATGAAATCGGCCATGTTGAATACTTGAACCCAATATATGTAAAGTAAAATAAAATATTATTTGACGCCTGCAAAGCGACCGAACGATTTTACGACCGCGATATGTCCAACATATTTAACGGCCGCAATGAGACCAAGAGATTTGCTGGCCACAGAAACACTGAGCGATTTTCCGGCCTCAATACGACAGAGAGATTTGTCGGCCACGGTATATACGACCGCAATTTGACAGCCGCGATGAGGCCGCGAAAGGTGTATCGGCCATGAAAAGGGCAAGCGGTTTAGTTTAAATGCGACAGAAACTTGCCAGCCGTGGTCTAAACGACAGATTTCGCCTAATAAATATGACGACCTCGAAAAGAGCAAAATACTTGTCGGCAGTGAAACAACAGAGAAATATGCCTGCTAGCAACGACTGATTATCAGGACGACATAGCAAATAGATGTGACGGCCACGAGAGGAGCGGGAGCTTTGTCGCCCACAATGCGACCAAGAGTTCTGCCGGACGTAAAACAAGCAGGCGATTTTACGGCCACGGAATGAGCGAGCGAATTTTCGGCCGCGGGACGAGTGAGCTATTCTCCGTCCGCGACACGAGCGAGCGGCTTTCTTGCCATCAAACAACGAGAAATGTGACGGTCACGAAAACAGAGACAGTCTTGAGTTGACGGCAGCGATTGTATACATTGCCGCGATGCGACAGAGATTTTCTGGCAGTGATACTACTGAGAGATTTGCCGGCCGCGAAACGAAAAATGTCATCTAAATTAAATTTGTTCACTTTTTAACTAACCGGAGTCAGCCAGTTGGGGCGCAGCTGGCGCCCCCTTCTGGCCGGCGCCCGGGGCAGGCGCCCCCGCTGCCCCCCCCCTAGATCCGTCACTGAATTGAATAACCCCACAGTTTAAAAGGTCCATTATTAAAAAGATGCGTTTCCGTGACACAAGCAACATCAATGCTTTGACGAGCAAGGAACGACCGGAAGATATTCTGTTGCCGTTCAGTTTTATGTGTTGTGTTGGCATGTGTTGGTCACACGTTGTAACAGGCAAATAAACGATCAGCTGACTTTCGGCCCTACTCTCGGGCCAGAAAGTTTAGATACTCGAGTTTGAGATTAAACCACGTAAGAAAAAAAACTGCAACGAGGTTGAAAAACACAAACTACATCGTTATTCAGGAATTTGATTGCGCGTTTATTGAGGTGAGTTAAAAAATGTTTGTTTGATTTTAAGGAAGTGTTCAGGCAAGTTGAATTAAGTACCGGTTTTAAAGCGGTTTTCACACATCGGCACACTTTGAAAATTTAAATTGTATAAACTATTACTCTAATCTTTATGATACTTTAATAGATAATAGAACACACATTTTCACAACATATTTACATATTCAAGTTTCAGTTTTTTTCATTGCTGGAAAAAAGTTGCTATTATCATGATTTTTGTAGAAGTCTTTTATTTTGAGTTTGGTTGGGATACAGACGTAAATGAAAGTTCGATTTATAGCTCTTAACATACGGAAGAATGACATATAGGTAATAAACAGCGATGTTTTCTTTAAAAAATTTAACTTTAAAACAAACAAAGTGGGGCTTGAGTGTAGAAGTGCGTGAGATCGCTCCCTCCCGCTGCGTGCCTTGCAGGGAATTTCCGAATTTCCCCGCGGCGGGCGCCGCGCCGTGGCGATAGGTTTCGGCCGTGGCGGTAATTACCTACACACGGCACAGCTTTATTGTTTTTTAAAACCATTTCCCATCCCAGTATGTATGTCGTGAGGCAGCAAAGGTCGTGGATTCCATCAATATGGGTTTTTTGGTGAGTTTCCCAAGTGAAAATTCCAATCCTTGAACAATGTTATAAATAAATTACAGTATTTTTGACATAGGCGGAAAATCTTGAAGACTTTGAACAAGATTTTGGTGTAGATTACTGATCGTAGGTTAGGTCTTATTTAGGTAAACGTCATTAATATTTCTTCTAATGACCCCTTGATTGAAATCGTCCAGTTTTATTAGTGGTCCTTACACATCGTTTCTTGCTTGGATAACCATTCTCATCCTCTTGATTCTCCTTCATGGAAGCGCCGCATCTCCACAATTGCTAAGGACTTCCCAACACAATCCGAAACTTTTTGGTAAACCGAGTACCGCTTGCCACCTCTCTTGACCTTCATTCCTAAAGAAACATATTGCACAGATAATCATAACTATTCCGTCATCTGATAGGCCCTAAATGGCGAGCTTTGGGCATCATCTTGGGGAACACACCGAACAACACAGGCAGAACGAGTACAACGAAGTACATTTTAAAGGTATGACTTTAGTGACTAATAGGTCAATTTCCGTTAAAATTTGTCTAGTTTAAGTTAAGAGTATAAGTATATGACTCATCTGTTACTGGAAATAGCTTAGTCAACCTTAACGCGCCAAACGATCAATAATTAACTGGTCATTCTTCAAGCTAGAAATCGAACTTGCACTGACGTTTGTATCCCAATCCAAACTCAAAATTAAACACTTTTATAAAAATTATAAAAACTTTTTTTAAGCAATAAAACAAATCTGAAACTTGTATATATGCTTTAAAAAACTTGTGTTCTGATATCTAATTTTCATAAAGATTGGAGAATCAGTTTATAAAATATAAATTTTCAAAGTTCACAGATGAATTAAAACCGCCAAAAAACCGGTACTTTTCCACTCAACCTGCCTGCACTTTCTTAGAATCAAACAAAAATTTTTCAACATAAATCAATAATCGCACATTCCTGAAAAGGGCCGAAAGTTTTCGGCCCTCCGCAGGATAAGAGCTTTTTGCGGCCTCCATATGACGTATTTAAAGCAGATGATTTCGTTGTAGTATACAGTGAAAACAAACTATTAATTTAACTATAGAATAATGTTTTGAGATAAATCGTTGTAAAGAATCTAAACCCGATAAGGCCAGAAATAACCAACCACATTGACATAACAATAACTTACCCCATTAAAAAATAATCCCAATAAAAATGCAGATTAATTCTAAAAGTATGTACTTCATTGACAACTTTATTTATGTTTATTTAACCTCCCCTATTCAAAATATTTTATTTGGAAATATTACTTAATTTATGACGTTATAGGAAACTCCTCACTCCTTTAACGGCACCAATTATTTGTATGATAAAGAATCCAAAAGCTTAATTTTTCAAAGATTTTTTTCCTCAACTGCAGCAGATTCAGCGTAAGAAATTAATTTTCGGAAGCGGGGTATATTGTACTTGCTGTTACGGGATTCTTTGATTCATCATACGTCAGCGATGATTGCAGTACAGTAATGAATTATGAATTTTCAAACTCGACTCGTCATCAGAAATGCAAACGATAAACTGTTGACGAAGGAAATGTTACATTTTTATTGCGCCAGAAGTAGGCAGATAGTTTGAAGCTTAACTACTGTCTGATAGCTGGAAAACCCTTAGATCATATATGAAAACAAATAAATTAAATTGTAACTTAATACATACTATATCAAAATTTTAAAAAATCACATAACTAAGTTGCAAAAAACTCAAGTACCCCCGTAACAGCAGACCTGCATACTCAGCAGCGAATTCCAAATGTGTGAATAAATTATTCAGATAAAGTTTTATGTCAAGTAAAATCAAGTACTAGATGTCCATAGATGAGCATGATTCAATATTCTCCTTAAGGATAACATGGGAAATGAGAATGCAGGTTTGCTGCCACAGAAATTCAAAATGAAGGGGGTTTGGCTATATTCAAGCAGACCTCGACTAGATAAAGCCAAATGACAGGTTTTTGCAAATTTCCCCTATAGGGAAGAAGCTATTACCCTTAGGTCTCATGGTAAGACCTGAGTCCAAGACCATGATAACTTTTCGTTTTGGGGCCCCCAGAAGCAAAAAAAAACATATATATATATGTGTGTGTGTGTGTGTGTGTGTGTGTGTGTGTGTGTGTGTGTGTGTGTGTGTGTGTATTTTCAATATTTTTAAAAACTAAAACAATTAAATTAAAACAAAACATTTTCCAGCTCAAATAAGTTAATATTTCGAATAATTACGTCGCTTTCAAAACAAAGCTGGGTAAGGTTAAAATAAATATATATTTATTTTATATTATATTTTATAAAAAATAAATAAATATATGTATATATATATTTATATATAGGCCTATGTCTGTTAGCACGATAGCGGCCGTGAAAATGGTCCGATCTTTATGAAATTTGGTACAGACGTGTAAAGTGGTAATCACTCGGACGAGTTCGTGAACCAGCCCGATCGGACCATCGGAAAGGGGGGTAAAGGGGGATAAACCCCCCAAAAATGGGGTTTTTGAGTTTTTTACATAGAAAAATAAAGTTTATCGACTTTTTGTTGCCATCATTTAATTCAGCTCAAAAAAACAAACAATTTAGCTGTTGTTTTTTTTCATGAATCAGCTCTATGTCCATTGGTTACCGAGATATTGAAAGTGATAAACACAGTACGTTGTCCGGGAAGTAAGTAAAAATCTATATCTCGCTTATTTCTCAATACATCTTGATAAAACTTGGTAAAAAGCTTCTTCTAGTTCAGATATACTAAATATTGAATTAAAACCACCCAGTTGCAATATACCTGTAGCAGCAAACCTGCATACTCATTCCCCATGTCATTGTTATGGAGCTCACCAAAACATGTCAAATCCCTCAATGTTGGATTGAAATATGTTGTTTTGCAGTTGAATTCGCTGAGTATGCAGGTCTGCTGCAACGGGGGTATTATTATGTCATTGTCAAGAAATAAGCGAGATATACAACTTTATTTATTCCCCATAAGGTTAACAGGGGGACAACTGCTGTGTTTACCACAACGGATATCTGATATCTCAATTAACAATGACGATTGGGCCTAGTGTAGATTCATTTGATAGTGACAAATAGTGTTTTCGAATGATTTTTTTTTGTATGTAATTGAGCAGTTTAAGTAAAATTTTAACGAACTGTAATATTTGTGGCATCCTTTGTGTGGGAATTATTGAAACACATGGAAGTAGTTTAAATCTTAAAACTGAAAAGTAAACAGATAATTAAGCATCAGATTATTCACAAAAGAATTAATGCATTTAAAACACACTAGATAAGATGCAACACCTATAAACAATAATTCGTATATAAATCTTTTGAGTAAATGGAAGATAAATCTTCTAGATTCTAGACTATTTATTTAACCCAGACACTCAGAAGCAGGACGCCAATTTTAAATTGGATACAAGCGACGAATTGCTTTGGAAGAGAAATACAATAATTTTCTTACATTCATATACAGATGGGAACGGGACGACTGCTACTAATTTTTGGTCTCTCTGTCCATGGCACTACTGCTCCGATCATTAGAGCGGATTAATTAGGGTCAACTCGCTTGGTTCGAAATGGCACTACTGCTCCAACCGCCCGGACAGGTAGTCGCGGTACATCGAGGGAAATCGGGAATTTAAATTCCCCGTCACTTTTGCTTGACTGTTATGCCTCCTATAAATTAACAATTGCTTTATGAGTTGTCAAGTTGGTTACGGAATAACAACAAAATGTAAACAAATTCAGTCACGAGTTTTAATGGAGCAATGAGCAAAAACTAAACCCAGATATTTTCTGATTGAATTTATACCAATATGCGATCTCTAGTATAACATAACATACAATTTAAGGTAAAAAAGTAATATCAGTTCAAAGCCAAGCATAGTTCAAGGAAAATAACATTTTTCTTAAGGGACTTAAACACTATATGGCGGGTAGTACAGCAGGCTCTACATGGCTTATTAAGTAAAGAATTAAAGCAATACCCTTAAATTTTATTATTGATTCAGGGATAAATTTATCAATATTTCCTGACTTATTTCTTCCTGAAACTTTTCTTGCTCATAAGACTCATGAGAATTTTCCGTCTAAATTTGAAATACTATAGATCACTTAAAAGCATGAAATACTTTTCCGCAAGCAAAGGATTTCCAGCTCCATTGTACTTAGGAACAAATTGTGGTACAGTTATTCATTAATACGAAGAACATGTGTCAATCAAAGAAAGTAAACTGTTTCCAGTAAAAACGTCCAAAACCCATCAATTGCACTTACAGAGGGAGGACCGGTGCATTCCATCAGGTCACTTAGGAATGCCGAGGCATGCCGAGGGCATTTGAAAATGTTTGTTGACCTCCCGGGAAACCCTCACACGGCAAGAAAACTGTTATGTACTTCCACCCTTCTACGAAGAGTTCAATAACATTCTGGATTGATCATTAACACCTGAGGTTACTTGGCTTGCGTTAAGTGTTTAATTAATTTGAAAAATACTTGAATAAAAGTCTTATGTCACCCGTGCAACGAACGAATTTCGTAGAATAAGTCATATTCGTAGAATAATAATAGGTAATAACTTAACAAACAGCCGGAGTTATTGATTTACTAGAACTAATTTAAAAAGTCAACGGCATCAATGATCATTGACCCTGTATATTTCGATGGTCGGTCAAAAAGGATTTGAGCACAGGGGGTACGATTCCAGGGGGTTCAAATCCGGGGTAGGTACATAAATATCTAGGTGAATAAATACCGGGGGCCAAGAGTCAGTAAATACTTCATTTATTTATTTATTAACGGTAAAAACCATTTACAAAGAGACAATACAAAAACCAACAAAAAATGCAGTAATACTATGAGTATTGTTATTGTTATTTATTAGTTATTGTTACTTATGAGTAACAATAACTAATGGCCAACTAAGTATGGTTACAACCCAGAAAAACTTGAAAATAATGCTCAAAAACTCATTTGATATCATTCATGCCAACAACAATCCAAGAACAAAAAAATATGTATATATGATATGTATATTAACAATCAATGAATGCAAATGCATTAGTAAAAGTAAATTTTTTACATTGGAGTGAATGTGCAATATTTAGCCGTTCCGGGACTATTTTACACACTGTATACAGGGTGTTCAAAAAATGTGGGGCAATAATTTACGTAGTGATTCCTTGGGTCAAAATAAGCAAAAAAGTTTATATAAACATAGGTCCTAAAGTGCTTCGTTTTCTGTCTGTTGTCAGTTTATGATTATATTTCATCATATCTCACGAAGCACTTCATGCATAAACTCCAAACTTGGTATATGGGTAACCACTATGAAGAACTATTTTTGTAAGAAGTATCAAATTTCTACTTTGTACCATTTCAAAATGGCGACTATTTTTTGTTTTCAAAGCTAAATAACTTAAAAACCGTAAATTTTAGAAAGACTATACAAATGACAAAAAAGTTTCGAAATTTAATTAATTAACGATAATATCCAGATTATAAGAATCGTACCAGTAATAATAGAGAAATTTTAAATTTTCCGAATAAAAGCATGCAAATATGAGACATAATGTTCTAAGGAACCATCTTTTTATGCAGAAAAGTTAAAATTTCTCCGTTATTAGTGGTCCGATTATCATAATCTTAATATCAGCATTCATTATATTAAATTCTGCAACTTTTTTGTTACTTGTATAATTTTTCTAAAATTTATGGGTTTTAAGATATTTAGCTATGAAAACAAAAAACAGTCGCCATTTTGAAATGGTACAATGTAGAAATTTGATACTTTTTACAAAAATAGTTCTTAATAGTGGTTACCCATATACCAAGTTTGAAATTAATACGTTAAGTGCTTCGTGAGATATGATTAAATATGTAAAAATCATAAACAGACAAACAGACGGAAAACGAAGCACTTTAGGACCTATGTTTACATAAACCTTTTTGCTTATTTTGACCCAAGGAATCACTACGTAAATTATTGCCCTCATTTTTTGAACACCCTATATACAGGGTGTCCAGTAACTATCTGGTCAGATGTATATACAGCGTTATAGCTTATGTCAAGACTAACACATTTCACCATAGGAACATGGGTCTCTGGTGCCTAGTTTTCCGTCTGTCTGTCTGTATGTGTTTTTTACAAACAAATTCATAACTACCAAACTGTTTGAGCTACAGCGTTGAGATTTTTCACAAATGTTTATGTTATTAGGCCCTATCTACGTTTAAAAGTATACCAAAATATCATGAACCGTTTTAAAATGGCGGCCATTTAAATTTTTTGATGCCAAATTTCACGAAAAATGATAATTTAAACAGATAATTGCAAGATACATAAAAAAAAGTCCATTTTATCTAGTTTTCCATGATACCTTGTTTGTTGAAATTGGATGAAGAATCACTGAGAAATTAGTATTTTCGTAATGGATGACCACTTTTCCCCATATAAACAATGTTAAAACACGGGGTGTTAAAAATCAAACTTTAACGGCTTATATCCACTTAACTAGGTTTTAATTATCGTCACTTAATTTGAAAATAGACTTGCTTTTAACTCAGGAACATTTTATTAATAATGAACTCAGAAACACTTTTATAGTATCGAATGTCTTTCAAATATAATTGTTTTATTTTTTAATAATTATTATTTTTTATATATTATCATGATTATGCAAAAACGTATACTCTTCAAAATACTCGATTCGAAAAAAAACTCGGGAACCCACAAGTATTTTCAAAAACTTGACGACTTCACTACTCGCACACAAACAAAAGGATATTCAATCCGAAATTTTAGGTTTGGGGATCGGAAAAAGACATTAATTCGAAAAAAATGCAAATTCATTTAATTATTCTATTTGCTGTCCTTCAAAACAAAAACGCCCAGTTTTAACACCTTTTTATCGTAAACAGCCAAGCGCCAACATTGACCTCAAGAGGTATAATAACTTTCCTAATTCTGTTAGATCTCCTAAGATCAAGTTCAATAAGCAGCATAGCAGAGGGTCCGCGGGGACAATGTAATCCCCTTTTTCCGTTGTCTGGCTACCTGGCGTCGACTACCTGTCCGGGCGGTAGGAGCAGTAGTGCCATCTCGAACCAAGCAAGTTGACCCTCGTTAATCCCCTCTAATGATAGGAGCAGTCGTACCATGGCCAGAGAGGCCAAAAATTAGTAGCAGTAGTGCCACAGCCATACAGATAAGTGGTTTTTATCTGCAAGCAGATTTTGAGAATAAGAATAAGAATTCGTTTATTGTGTTTTAGGCTTACAAACCATATTTCAACAAAGTCATATTTCAACAGTGCAGTACTGCTAAGTTATTAACCTGAAAATAAGTTACCTAACATCATTGTCACACATAATAATCTGAATAATAAACCTAAATAATCTAATGAAACGAGTTTGTTTTTCGGGAGAAAAGTACATTGTCATGGTCTCCCTCATAAAAATTGTCACTCGTGAGGCAATTGAGACAGTGTTGTATTTTACTCCCTCAACACACAAATAATTGTACAAAAAAAACTTTAAACTGGACGAGTAATAGAACTTCATTTTTAGAGTAAAACGTAATTAAGGTCTGAAACTTTGGCACTGGATTCCCCTTAGATTTTCATGTAGGCCCTACAATTTTCAAGGTTCCTTAAGGGGATACGCCTCCTTCTAAGACTTTTTTATTTTTTATTTTTAATGGCTTTTGTGGGTTTATTCTGTTTGTACTTGACCAAATAGAAAATTTATATAAAAAAAATTGTTATCTAAATATATTTTGGGTGACTTTGGGGTAATTTTGAAAATTTTAAGAATATTTTTTAATATTTTCAATTTTGAATAACTTTTTGTTTATCAACATAATGTAAAAAAGTGAATAATATATTTTACTTCCCGACATAACAATGAACATTTCTGTGTATTGAAAATATAGTAATACAAAAAATGCATTGTTAGCAGCCTTTATTACAATGTGATGAAAAATGTTACGAAAAAAATCAGATTTTCAATGTAAAACGATGAAATTAAAAGAAAAAATAATTGCACATTGTTCTCTATACACACAAATCTTCTAAATACTATCAAGAACATCTGGTTAAAATTTCATTAAAAAATAATCAGTAGTTTCAAAGTTATTCAAACTTACGTAAATGCAGACAATGAAAAACATAGTTTTGAGAAAACGCCGTTTAAAGTTTTCACTAAACTCCACACACACCCTAAAATCACTTGAAATCGCTGAGCGCAACGTTTTCAATTTCATTGCAAAAATACCTGAAATAATTTTCCAAATTAAATTAAACTTTGGAAACATGTTCAAATTCGTTAGAACTAAATTTGGAATAAAAAATGTCACTGAAAAATGTAAAGATTTTTGAAAAAAACAGCGTATAGAAGGAGGCGTATCCCCTTAATAATTGTTGCATATTACAATTAATTCTTCGTTTTTGCCGCCCCCTAAAATACCTGCCGCTCGGGGCAGGTGCCCCCATGCCCCTCGTTAGTTCTGGCCCTGCTGAGTTCATTGGTTATGGCTATGGGTTAATACAATGAAAGACATAATTTCGTAACTTGCATTCGTGAGTAATTATTGCTCCCACTCATACTGTATTGCCAACCTAACAAAAACAGAGGGCCGCGATAATACCCCATATGGAAAAATTTATATTTAAAATATATTTTTTAAAATATATAATAATATATTTTAGAATAAAACGTCATATATTTGAAATATATATTGAAATATATTTAAATATACAAATTATGGGACCCAGAAAGATATAATTATATATTTACTAAATATATAATTATATATATAATTTATTTCTAAAATATATTTAAATTATATTATTGTTTGTTGTTAATAATATATTATTTTATATTTGTAATATATTTAGGTAAATATATTGTTGTTTGGAATAAAAATATATTATAAATATATTTCATTTATATTTCAAAATATTTTTCAAAATATGATTTTTTTTTAATTTAAATGTCAAAACTCTACAAAAAAATTAATAAATTGATATATAAATATATAATATTAGCCTTACATTTGATTTTCATGAACAAAAAAAGGGTGACCCCACTGGGATTCGAACCCCGGACCTTCGCTCTACCTACCCTAACCAAGCCTACATCCTATCCTTACCTGTCCTACGCCTTAACCCACTCGGCCAATTCGACTCAAGGGTGACACGGCATAACTTAGGATCTAAAGCTGATTGGGAACGCTATTTCCTTTTGGATTTGGAGTTTCAATGCTTTTGCGTTGTAGCACTAGTCTATTTTTAATGGACAGCATTCAGTAATTAAATAGTTGGTGTTGTATCTAACACACGTTGCGTACTTTAAGTTTATCATAGGAGTTGGTGAAGACTGTAAATGTTCTTTGTATCTTATTTGAAAATTTATTCTAAAGTTTATCCAAAATAGGTGTTACCGTATCGCAGTTCCAACATTTAAGTTTATACACTCCCCTGCTTTCGTCAAGTCATCTTTTTTCTTTTCTACCGTTGCTTGTGATTGCTTATAAATCAAATGAATTATTATTATTTTTTAGTTCCATAGGCTATTTTTACTTCCGCATTTTTAAAAGTCTCATACAGTACATGCTTTGTTGCTTTGTTAATCGTACATAATCTGATTTAGCATTGGGCATTACATTATGTGTTGAGTGACAGTATATTGAGATGTATTTCAATAGTGTTTCCTTAAATATAAAACATCCTATATAGTATAGGATTGCATAAAAATTGACTAAGAAATATCAATTATTTTACATGTAATTTTTCTTTTTCATTTTTATATGAGTACATTCTGGTCAGTACTTTTAAGTTTTCATCTATATTGGTGTAATTATGTTTACTTCATATTATGTAATTATGTTTACTTCATGTATTATGTGTTTGGTATAATTATGTTAGGGTATCTATAAAAGAACTTCAGGGGTTTGAGGCAAAATATTGTTATGAAGCAATAAGCTTATGTAACTGTTTTATACATGATTAAAAGGTTGCATTTTGAATTTTTCTTCAGCAATTTCATAAAGTTCAAAATGGGCTCCCTTGGCGGCACAGAACACATTGTAACGATATTCCACCTCCTTATATGTCCTGGCTGACATTTCTAGGGGGGGGGGGCGGTTGCCACAGAATTAATTATTCGTTGCCTGAGGTGGTCAACATCACGAATTTTCGAAGGATTCTGTGTACCGTAACGACAGATTTAGTTTATACTAGCCAAATAACGCATTGAGCCTTTTGTTGCAGCGCTGCCTTTAGCGCAGGAATTCAGACAGCACTTGACAGCCGCGCTAAGTTGTTTCAAGGCCAATGTTCCGCAGCGCTGCCACCTCTTGACAAAAACATTCCCAACTGTTATGAGTTAAACCTTATGAGCTACTCGTTTCAAGGAAATTAAATGCATTTCGCTACCCTCTACAGTTATTAAGATATTCATTTTTAAAATCCCGGAGTTCTTTTATAGATACCCTGCATAAGATGTTCCGCATATTTTGATTTTATGCTTGTCAATTTGTTTAATATATTATAAATATATTTGTTTTTATATTTGCAATATATTGTTAATAATATATTTCAAATATAAAATTAAAGTTATATTTGAAATATATTCATAATTATATGTTATAAAATATATATGGTGTTAATATATTTAAAATATATATCACTAACAGTATTTCGTAATATATCTGTCTTACTTTAGTTTTAATATATTTGTAATGTATTGCAGAATATATCTCAAAAATATATTTCATTAAATATATACAAGAATATATTTAAAATATATATCACTAACAGTATTTCATAATATATACGTCTGACTTCAGTTTCAATATATTTGTAATGTATTGCAGAATATATCTCAAAAATATATTTCATTAAATATATTTTAAATATATACAAGAATATATTTAAAATATATATCACTAACAGTATTTCATAATATATACGTCTGACTTCAGTTTCAATATATTTGTAATGTATTGCAAAATATATTTCAAAAATATATTAAATATATTTGAAATACATGCAAGAATATATTTCAAATATATTTCACTAACAGTATTTCGTAATATATTCGTCTTACTTCAGTTTTAATATATTTGTAATGTATTGCAAAATATATTTCAACAATATATTTAATTAAATATATTTGAAATATATACAAGAATATATTTAAAATATATTTCACTAACAGTACTTCATAATATATACTCTTACTTGAATTGAAATATATATATTATATATTTCAAAATATATTCCTAAAATATATTTCATTAAATATATTTTAAATATATCATGGTATATACTTCAAATATATTTTCAATATAAACTAAAATAATATATATTTGATAATATATTCTATATATATTTTGGTCTTTTTAAATATATTTTAAATATATTTAAATATATAATTTTTCCATATGGGACTTTAGCGCGTTACCTCCATCCAGTAATAGAGCATCTAACCTCCTTCATATTACTCAAAGTAAAAGTGACAAGAATTAGAGGAAACCCAGAAAAGCCAACATTTATTGGCGGAAATCAAATTTAACTTGAAACCCACTTTTAATATTAATTTTCAAACTACAACAAACGTACGGTACTTTCCACTAAATACGATAACTGCTCGTACGATAATAAGCGCCCGACGAGTTGACAACACTGAATCAGTGACATCGGTGATTGATTGAAGTTCGATATATATAGGGAGTATATATCGATAGTATGTATTGACTCATATTGCTCAGCTGGATCTAGTTCAGCTTTTTGGCGAGTACAAACAAATTGAACATACACGAACATTAACTCAATCTCGCCAAAAGAATGAGAAATAATCTACTTTACAGTACATAGTCAATGATAATTCCTAACCAAAAAATAACTATAACAATGTTTTCTCAGCAAAACAGTGTTTATTAATACAGTAATAGTTTTCTCCCGAATACAACTTCTTTAAGCAGGAGTTGAATCCGAACCACCTTGTCTTGTCCATATTTAAAGCTGATAGCGGTTTGACGTATTTTTATAATTACACATCTGGTTTGGTAGGTTAAACCAAGGCCATTTTCAGTGGGGCCTTGGTTAAACCAAGTAATATATACAGACAAATTTCCCTATTTCATTTTAAAATAGTTTTATTAGAACGAAAAACAAAAAAATCACGCTTGTGGTAGGTCTAACTATTAGTCAGCAATGAACAAATGATAACTATGATTACATTTAGGAAAACTAAAAATAATATAGCTTTATAGTGATTTTAAAATTTATTTAAAACGATATATTGAGTCTAATAAGTATTTATATATACTTAGTCCATTATTAAGGTTGTTTGAAATCGTACGATAATTTTACCTGAAATACGATAATTTAGTACTGCTTGTACGATATTCGACTTTGGCCAATCTGGAAACACTGGGTCGAACGGTCGCAGTACTCGCAGTCGCAGTACTCGGGAGTACTCGCAGCGAGCTGCAGCGGTCGCGGTGGAATAGTCGTAGTTGGTGTTGCTGAACAAACCCGTCTGATTGGCTTTTATCATTATCAGACAATATGGGGATTTCCAACCAATCAAGTATGACGCAGTGACATGACCTTTTCGAGAGCGGTCTCTTGAAACAATAATTTTTTAAACCTCTGAGGAGAACAGGCTCAGCGCAGCCAAAGTGCGATTATGGTGTGAAGTGACTTCACTTTTGTTTTGTAAACAAACTTGTGTTCACGTGCCTATAGTTCTGGATAGCCTTACTGGCGGGTGAGTGAGTGCGCTGTTGTCGTAATTAGTGTTTAATATATGCAATGTTTTGGTAACATGGTCATATATTTTTATAAAGGTACTTTACACAATAAAATATTTTGCTCAACCGCACGTGCAATTAATATTAAATGCATGCAAGGCCAACACAATAATCGTTAATTATTCATGAATTACAGAACTACAAAAGATCCCATAGAGAATTTCAGTTAGGGATGAGCATCGAAGGGAAAAAATCTATGTTAACATCGGACGTTACCATCAATATGTAAAAAACATCGAACTACTAACATTGATGTTTTTTAGTGAAAAACACACTCTCACTTTAATGGAAAAAACCAACAGTCAAATATCGTGTTGGCAGACACTAATGTTTCTTTTCACATTCGGTAATTGTACCATCTCATATGGTACCTCTCTAAAATTTTTTTTCAAAATGTAGGAAATATTAATATTGCCTTGAGTCTAAAAATGATAGTTTTTTTCTGCGGAAACAAGGGTTTTTACCCCATGATAGTGGAACATGGCGGAGGGCGGGTCGGTCGGGGTCTGGCGGGACAGTGGAACGATTACTGGACTACTGAAAAGACGTTTGGAACAGTGCTACCAACGTTTTATGTTGTTATGATGAGTTTAAGCATAGGCTAGATACTGAAAGTATCCATAGTCAAAGGTGTAAACCATGGTTACTAGAGTAATACGCTCTATACAACTTACCGTGATTAGAAATAAAATTCTCTACAGTTAAAATGGATAAAACATCAAAAACGGAGAAAACATCGATTACCGATAGAAGGGGAAAACATTGATGTTCAAAAAACATCGACCGCCTACCATCGATTTTTAAATAAAAACATCGATGATTTCAAAACATCAACTATCAATGCTCATCCCCAATTTCAGTATGCTGCTAGTACAGGCAGGGCCGTACTCAGACCGGGTTAGCCGCTACAATTTTACCGGGGCCCGGGGTCAAGGGGGGGCCTGGGGTGGGTGGGTAGAAGGGGGGCCCGAGGGGCCGTAATTGGCCTCCGAAATAGTGGAAAGCCCCCGACAAGGCCCGGGAATGGGTAAAAAGGGCCCGCAACGGCAACGAAGGGACAAAAATCGGGACGTGTGAGTAAAAAAAAAAGAAAAAAGGTCACCACTTTTGTCGAGCCGGAAATCAGCTACGGTTTTGAGTGGAACGGGTGCATTATCAGGACATGAGGGGCCCGGCCGGCTTAATATCTTTACCGGGGCCCGCCACAGCTGGGTACAGCCCTGAGTACAGGGTGTTTTTTTTAATGCAACCCATTTTTAAGATTGAATAATTCACATATAAATATGAAATAAGTATTGTTTTATGGTTCTTTACGTTTTATACAATCTATTATTTAAGTTTGATCACATTTAGTTCACCTTATATGCTCAAAAAATCCGCCAGAGGCATTTGTATGAATTTATGCTCTCTCCATCAAATTTCCGAACACGTGTTGCTAGGTACCTGTTTGAATTTCTTGCATTACATTTGTTTTGTTTGTTTTCAGGTACTGAATATGCTGTGACTTGTTTTTTTAGGCCTTACTTTTTATGTATCCCCAAAGAACATAATAATATAGTGGGGTCAATTCCAGGGATCTTGGGGGGAAATAATCCTTCACTGATAAAATCAAGTTTTGGGTTGTGTTTTTAATGTGTTTAAGCACGATAACTCACGTAAAAATGGTCCGATCTGAATAAAATTTGCCACTTACATGTAAAGAAGCAATTATTCTACAAAAACAATTCAAAATCTATTCAGCACCTCAAAACAAACATAACAAATTGAATGCAAAAAGTGTAAAGAGGCACCTTGCAACATGTGTTCGGGAATTTGATTGAAAGAGCATAACTTTATACAAATGCCAATGGCAGAATGTTTGAGCACATAATGTAAACCAAGTGTGATCAAACTCAAATAATTGGTTGTATAAAATGTAAAGATCAATAAAAAAATACTCATTACACATTCATATGTGCAGTATTCAATCTTAAAAATGGGTTGCGTTTAAAAAAAACACCCTGTATAAAGCAAGGCAGGCCCGATTTAGCCCTGCCAGCGCCCTAGGCACAACGAAGAGTAGTGCCCCTTTAAGCAAATTTCCCCCTAAAGGGAAGTAGCTATTACCGTAGGCGGCACATGGTAAGACTTAAGCACGGGACCACTATAACTTTTCATTTTGATGCCCCTAGACCCCAAAAACACTGTTCGTTCATTTTCATTTATAGAAGGATATTTATACACTTGTCCGTAGGCACGATAACATTCGTAAAAAAGGTCCGATCGCGATGAAATTTGGTATATACATGAAGAGCGACATTTTACTTCAAGTTCGAAAATCAGCACAATTGGCTAAACTCTAAGGAGGATTTTTTAACAAAATAAAGTTTCTTTTTAGAATTTGATACCTTTAATTTCATGTAAATTTCATTGTCAAAATTGGATTTAGCTTAAAAAATAAACAATTTAGCATTTTGAATTATTATTCTACGTCAAACCGTTGCTTAGATATTGCATGTGCTAAACACAGTACGTTGTATAGTATTATTTTTCATTTTACCCTCACAGAAGTATAATTACCCTGTTTTCAGATGAACATCCCCAAAAGTTGCATAGTAATTACCCTAAATCATTACATTTACCCTTATGTAGGCAATTTTTGAAAATATATCTCTGAACATATGATTATATTTAAATTTTCTGGTGAATATTTTATTGTCTTTATTTTATGTAAAATATACATTTTACATTAAAAAGTATTAAACACATAAACAAAGACCAAGACCATTTACCCGCACGATGCATAGGCATAGGCGGCCGAAGGGAAGCTTAAGAAGCCCCCCAGATCTTCTGAAAATTAAACTAATTTTTTGGAGGAATTTTCATTTTCATGTTAAACTAATGTTATAACCATTATTAACCGTTTCTAAAGTAACTTTAAATTAACAATATTCAGTACTCTTCTTGTTTTTTTTTTATAATCAATATTTTACCTTAAACGTTCTCTTGACTCGTAACTATTCTGCTCTAGTCATTGGCAGATGATTTCTTATGTTAACTCTTAAATAGGCTGGAGATATTATTCTAATATATTAAGTACTGTGTTTTCAAATACGTAAAGTAATTAATTACATATACAATTTGGCAGGGGTGCCCACAGGGGGGGGTCATGACGCAAACTGCGTCATTGAAATTTCTGGGGGGGATGAAAAATAGTACTTTTTCGCCAGCCTGGGGGGGGCATCATAAAACAATTAAAAAACGTGAAATTAAGAAATTCAATTTCAGTATTAAATTAAAACCCATATTTCTAGAACTTTGGATGTATGCGTATAAACGTAGTGTGCGTATAACGGTAGTGGGCAGTGAAAATGTAAGTTTGGCAACGTTGAGCTTGTGGTTGCTATGGTAACGAGACTCGCGCGGTGGCGCGATGTACTCGTAGTTCGGAGAATTTCGGCGCATGCGTTCACTCCCACCCCTTCGATCTTGTGTCAGTTGCAGTTGTCACTGTCTGTCAGTGGTTACTGGTTAGTTTTTGCTATCCGATACACCTGACACCTGCGTATTTTGTGACTTTCGAGTATCTTATATGTTTTAAAATATTTAGTTTGTGGATTAGGTCTACAGTATTTTATTGTAAGATGTAATCACGGTGAAGTGCATCGGGCTTTATCACAACACATTTGTATTTTGCTTATAGTTTAGATATTTAAAATGCCTAAAAAACAAAAACTATTAATATGTAAGTGTTTGGAACCTATGTGTAGCGCTAAAGTGCGCCACGATAAGTGGACAGAGCACTGCAGAAAGAAACATGTGTACAAAACTAAGAATGGCTTAAATATAAATTTTTAAATAATCAAGGAAAAGGAAATGGGCGAGTCCGCTTGGAAACTCTTGATAGGAAAAACTGGTAAAGAATAATATATACATATACAGGGTGTCCCATAAGTAAAGTGCCAAACCATAGAGTAATAATGAACTTTGTAAAGAGATGGCACTCCCATGTTAACTCGGTGGTAAGGGAACAGCAGCGCTATCTGAATAAAGTGCTACGAACTAAAAAGATCGATGCGATATATCGATGGTCGTCGATGCGACATATCGATCGTCGTCGTCTGCTTTGTTTATATTTTCGTTTTCTTGTTTTGTTTGCTAGACTTTCAATTTTAATGACTTTACCGGTTTGTTTAGATTAAGTGCGTTTGCCGCTAGTGCAAGTTGTTTCGCGAAATACTGTACTGAGTGATTCTTATTGTGCTTAAAGCGATTGATAGAAAATAAATACGTAGATCTTTACATAAAAGCACTTAATAAAAATTAACTCAGTTAATTTTTATTAAGTGCTTTTATGTAAACATCTATGTATTTATTTTCCATCAATCGCTTTAAGCACAATAAGAATCACTCAGTACAGTATTTCGCGAAACAACTTACACTAGGACAACTTTCTGCAAACGTACTTTAGGTATTTTCCCACACTCAAATTAATTCCAACTCGTTATGGTTGTGTACACGTCGTGTCGTGACAGAAAATCAGGGGAAACGGAACGGGAAGTTAGCAGATCGTTATCGTCGTTCTGATTGGCTGAATCAGTGAAGAAGAAGAAAGTCATGTTTTTACAACGCCATCTGAATAAAGTGCATTAAACTAACCCGCTCCAATAAGCTTACCACTTGGCTCCATTTAAGTGTCAGACCGGTGGCCAAACTTCGGGAATATGTTATATGGGTCAAAATAAATATAATAAAAATAAAGAATACATTTTTTCCAAGAACCCTTTGTTTGTCAGATATCCGCCGTTTTGTACTTTTTACAAAATATTTTTATCTCCCAAGTTTTTGAATCGATTTTTTTGAAACTCGGTATGCACCTGTATCTGGTCAAGGTTAGTCAATGAAAAAATAATGAGCATGATTAAATAATAAATTTCAAAATGGCGGCCGTTTAAAATCTTTAAGTTGAAATAACGAAAGAACGTTACGTTTTACAAAACACATAGAGGGTAACGATTTTTAGAAAATTTTATTTCCCATCTAATGACACCAAATTTATGAACATCGGTTAATGAACAACTGAGTTATGATCGTATTTAGCTAGTGAGGCAGCATTTCTTGAAGCAAAATAGTCCATTGTTGCGCTGAGCCATGCACTAATTCGACCATAACTCAGTTGTTTGTTAATCAATTTTCATAATTTTGGTATCGTTGGAATGGAAATAAAATTTTCTAAATATTATTGTTCTTTATATCGTTTTGTAAAATGTACCATTGTTTCGGTATTTCAATTTAAAGATTTTAAGCGGCCGCCATTTTGAAATTTACAATTCGATCAAGCTGATTATTTTTTCATAAACTAACCTTGACTAGATACAGGTGCATACCGAGTTTCAAAAAAATCGATTCAAAAACTTGGGAGATAAAAAATATTTTGTTAAAAATACAAAATGGCGGATATCTGGTAAACAAGGCGTTTTTGGAAAAAAATTCATTCTTCATTTTATCTTTATTTAGACCCATATAACCTATTCCCGAAGTTTGGCACCTTACTTATGGGACACCCTGTATAATGAACATTGTTTGTTAAAAATAAACCATTGTTTATTTATACAATGAATTTGTCTTCCGAATCCTAATATCTCGGATGTGGGGAGGGGGTTGGTCGCAGTTAAGGGGGGGGGGTAGTCATTGGCCCAGTGGGGGGGGTGAGTCATTGCCCCAGGGGGGGGTGGGCACCTCTGCAATTTGGTATAAACTAAAATGTTAATAGATATAAAGTTTGTTAATAAATGTGTAAAACCATAATTGCTCCCATAACATGAGTACTCAGAGCTTGATTTGCGGCGGAGCGGCGTTCCGGGACCTCTTTCTGCCGCAAGAGTCGATCATGTGTAATTGGCCGGAGTATTTTATGTAATCGGACGGATAATTTGACACAAAATACGATTGCGAATAATCGGCAGGAGAATTTGCCACGAAAGAGGATCGTGTTTAATCGGCCGGAGTATTTGTCGTAGAGACGATCGTGTTTAATCGGCCGGAGAATTCGCCGCAAAAGACGATCGAGTATGATATGCCGGAGAATTCGCCATAAGAGAGGATCATGTGTAACTGGCCGGAGTATTTCTCTGAAAAGACGATCGCGTGTAACTGACCGGATTAATTTTACCGAAAATAACGATCGCTTAAAATGTACGGAAATTACGCGCGGATTTTCGGCCTGAAATAAGTGCTCTTTTGTCTAGTCTTGAGCTAAGCCGAGTGTTGAAAACGCTAAAAAGACCCAAATACTCGCTCAAGGCGTTATAAAAAATCTAAAATTATTTCTTTGAACAATATATTGTTTAGTAAAATAATGACTCATTAGTTTTTAATTTACTTATTAAAAATTTGAGTTATGTAAAATGTGACCTTTTAAATTGACCTAATTACTCACAGAGACAAAAAAAATGTTTAAGGGAAAATTATGGAGGGGGAGTTGTATGAAAACTTGTAAATTACAGTTCCGGTACCTCAGTTTGTACAAATCAAGCACTGGTAGTGCTTATTTATTACGTCCATAAGCCTCAGCCTTACAGCCTTATAGAAATATACATAGACTGCCTGAAAAAGTCATTGAATTCGGTGAAAAAAGTCAGAAGAAAACTAATAGAAATAAGTGAAAGCTGTTTATTATGATGTTTAAACGCCGTTCTATGAAGAGGACTCATTATATGTTTTTTTTAAACTAAGTTTATCATGGCATTGTCGTTGGAAGAAGAATAGAAAGCGCTTTGCAGCACGGCAAACCGTGATTCATTCCAAATAATTTTGTAATGTTAGGTTAACATTACAATTGTGAATTGTATTATATATAGATGGTGTATTATAAAGCTTGAAACACAGTCAACGTGTGGTGCGGCACGCAATTTAACTTGGTGATATCTATATCTTATTGAAGTACTGTAGCGCTTCTCCAAGGCTTCCTGGGAATTCCAGAGGAGAAGAAGAATAATTTTATCTAATAGGTATCTGTTTCAACCTTAAAATGCGTTAGCCCCCCATAAAATCCAGTCTGGAGCCGCCTATGTGCATAGGCCCACATACGACACTAGTAGCAGGCAACAGAAAAGACGAGACTACCGAGGATGATTTCATTAAATTACAATGCCAAATAACTGGTATAAAAAAATAAGCATTGTTTCCATTTTAAATCTTATTTCCTTTTAAACAGTTGTACCTATTCAAAATTATCGTACATTTTCGCGTACGATAGGAAGTACTGGAAGTAATTGACTATGAATGTTAATGTTATACATTCATAGACAATATGGTACTATCGTAGAGTAATGGTACAATCCAGAGAAATTATCGGACAAATACAATTATCGTACATCTGGGAACCCTGTAATACATATTTTCAAGTTGTGACAGGCGTAGGCCTAATCCACGGTAGGGAATGGGGTGGGTAGTCGGGGTCGGTCGGGGTGCGGGGAGAGTGGCCGAGCGTGGTTGCTAGCAACAAGTGGCGGTGGAAGGGGGCGCCAGGCGGGCTGTGTGGCTGGCACACGGCCACACGTGACACGAGACACGTCAGATAGGCCTACAGCGCGGAGCGCCGCGCGCCGCACCGCTGTGATTTGGGTCAGATGTCGGCTTTCGGCAGTGGCGCAATAAATTATGTATGCAGATACAACCACGGCAATTTTTCCATTTTTTGCGCCCCCTCAAAAATGCCGATTGCCTAGCGCCCTAGGCACGTGCCTACCGTGCCTATTCGTAAAACGGGCCTGGGCAAGGAGTTTATGATGGTATTCAACATTATTTAATTTATGCGATGAACCATTTTGAATTCACTTTAGTTTATCCGCACCCAGACCGGTCCATCCGAGATTTAAAAAAATTAAAATCACGGCAAAACGTGATTTTAGCGAGTTTACGAGTGAAGTGCACCTTCTAAAAGTGAAATACAAATGCAATACATTACTGCATTTATTTGGAATCACTATAATTGAAGGAGGCGCCTTGCCTACATTCCTTCATTCTGTATTCAACATTGGTACATTTTTCGGTACATTACAGATTGTCGTGAACATAGTTTTCTGGTTTGCTACTTGGAGCGCTAGCAGTAAATCAACAAAGGCTAAGCCTACGGCAATTTTGCGAGTTACTTTATTGCTAGCTGCTGTCATTGCTATCACTTTTTGTGATTTAATTTCTTGAGAAGAGTTTCAAGGTTATTGAGTTTTGAGTTAAATTTCTTCATGATTATAGTTCAAGTTTGAGTTATGATTATTTAATCCTAATAAATTAAATATTTTAATCTGGTGATTCATTTTAAACCTAAACCGTAAGTACGGTAAAAGTTAACATTATATATTCTTGTGATTAATAATGAAAGTTAGTTCATAAATTTGTTTCAAAATTTGAAAGACCCACATGTTGCAACAGTCTTGATACCTAGGCCGTTTGCAGCATCAATTTTAGCAGGCGCTAAGGTACGCGATCGCTATTTAGGTAGGCTTACCATAAATTTTCAGAGCTTACCCCGGGCACCAAAAAAAGGGGGGGAAGAGGGGGACAAGGTAAATGAAACAGTGTGGTATAGTTTAGACCGGTGTAATTCTAAGGGTCTCAACAGACGGGCTTTGCTGTCGTTTTTTGTGTGGCATTATTGTTTCTTGAATACTGATTGGCTAAAAAAAACAATGATGTAGGCCTCGTGACCAAGCAGAAGACGCAGTTGAGCAGTTGTCAGCAACGAATTGGCCCGTAACAGGCCGAAACCCTTTTATTGTGATACCTGGTGAAACCATAAAATATCCCTTCGTTTCGTTTGAAATTAATTTTGTTTTGTTTAAACTTTCTCAAAAACTGCTCAAAACTAATTACCAATTCATTTATTTATAAGTTTTCCTCTCTTTTTCACAAAGGCTGACTAAAACCCGGACGATTCCCCAGACACAGGCCTGAAACCCGGACTGTCCGGGGAAATCCCTGACGTCTGGTAAGCCTATATTTAGGTGATATTGTAATGACCTCAGATTATCTGGATTTTTTGTTATCCGGATCAGTGTTCCGCCACATTAATCCAGATAATCCGAGGTGTACTGTGGATATTCCCTTTTACAAAGTCAGCACGATGCAACAGAAACGCCCATATTGAATGGGCCTGACAACAAAAATGGATAAAAGACAGATTATTGCACCAACTTTTCACTTTTCACAATTATAGTATAGTCAAAAGTCAGTGTTTAGTAATAAGAAGGTTGAAAACGTGAAACTATTTGTATATTGTTTTTTCAACCTACGAAAAAACTGACATATCTTTATATTTGGAAGAACATGGAAATACGTTCTTAAACTTGACTTTGTACATATTTAACACCAACTACTGTTTTTGCCAAACGAGGCTTTCTATGTACCAGTCTAAGCGAATTTGATCGAGGTCTACAATAGGTTCCGATGTGACAAAAAGAGGCGTTTTAGTTTGTTGTTTATTAAGTTTATAGGCTTAGGCCTATGCCTTGATAAAAGATTTTCCACTGGCATTTGGAGGTAAGGAAAACACAGGATACTAGAATAGAGACTCGAGATTGTTAGGCCTACACTTGGATAAAATACCCCCGTTGGAGCACATTTGCATACTCTGCGAAAGGACTGCCACAAGGGGTGCTGTTGGGTACTGTTTTTCGGGGCCCAGGGGCCTGGTCTAGGCCAGTATATTAATAAAATAATTCACAATTTGATAATGAAAAGAGATGTACTACAGTTAGTTTAGGGCCGTAAGTAGCCTTCGGTTCACCCATAATATCTCCGGCTATGGCCAAGACAGCTGGTTGCAGGGCGTGGGGGGGAGAGGGGGTACTTTTCTAAAAATAGTGTTCTAAAGCCCCGCTACTTGTCAAACACTGTGTTTACCAATATCATATATTGAAAATATCATGTGATAAGCTTACGGTTAGTAGCGTTGAAGCCATAGCTGGAAATATAATGCACGAACTGTAATAGAGTTGCATTTTGTTATAAGGCCTCACCTGAAGGGTGAATGTGGAATGATACAGGGTGTTTACGAAAAACCCTTACAGACTTTGGGATATGGTTACTTACGTCAAAACTAAGAAAAATGTTCTCATAAACATGGGTCCTAAAATGCTCGGTTATCCGTCTGTCGGTCTGTTTTTTTAACATGATTTTGCATAACTTTGGAACCACTAAAGATATCAACTTCAAACTTGTTACACATACACTGACTTATAGGACCTATTTTTTGGCAGAGTAGGCTATCAAATTTCTACTTTGTACCATTTCAAAATGTCAGCCATTTTTATATTTTAAAACCAAATATCTTAAAAACCG